>OW028633.1:0-1200000 GCA_932294325.1 Allophyes oxyacanthae
GGTCTGACCCGGTATACCCACTAAAACGACCCAGCGGCACTCCCGCTTCGTCCGAGTGGCGGGGACTGGGAAACCGGCACAGCCTTTACGTCCAGTCCCCGCTGACGATTGCCCTTCATCGCGGACCCCTCACGCCCTTCCCATGGGGAGGGGGACGGGCCCGGGAGCGACCGACGAAGATGAAGATGGTGACGGGTGCAATGCGGGCGAAGGCACCCCCGTGCCTGTCGCCCGCCCATCACCACCATGAGGAAGGAGGGGACGGCGCCCTCTCCGACCCCTTCTCCGTCCGCGGAGCGGCGCAGCGAGAGGGTCGTCCTCCCGCGCGCGCTCCGCCGCCTCCTTTTGCGAGATGACATCCTCGCAAAAGGAGGCAACCGCTGCCCAGGCCTCCTCGCTCCCCAGCATAGCGTTGACCACGCCGGGAAGCGAGAGGTCCTGTCCAATGACCGCGGTTAGACCGCGGCGCAGCTCGGACCAAGCCGGGCACACCTCGAGGGTGTGCTGCGCCGTGTCCTCCGCCGCGCCGCAGTCGTGGCACGCCGGGGTCTCCTCCCTCCCGATCCGGTGCAGGTGCCTTCCGAAACAGCCATGGCCGGACAACACCTGCACCAGACGGAACGAGAGGAACCCGTGGGACCGCTCGAGCCAGTCTCGCAGGACCGGACCGAGCGCATCCAACGTCCGGCGGCCAAAGGCGGCGGTGGCGAGGTCCTCCGTCCAGTGGAGGACGATTGCGTCCCTCGCCTCCCGACGCACGGCCTCCCGCTCTTCGGCGACGGGGCGCTCCCCGAGCGCCTTCTTGCGTGCCGTCCACTCGTACACTCTGGCAAGCACCCATGCCTCCAACTCCCAAGGAGGGGTGCCGGCCAGAGCGCACGCCGCCGAGAATCCCACCGAGCGGTAGGCCCTCGCCACCCGCAGTGCAATGGCCCTTTGGGGCCTGCGGATGGCAGTCGCATTTTCCCTCCTATGGAGGGAGTCCGCCCAGATGGGAGCCCCATATAGGGCCATGCTCCTCAAAATGCCGGCATACAGGCTTCGGCATTTCGCCTTGGGCCCCCCCAGGTTCGGGAGGAGCCACGAGAGGGCGTCCGCGGCCTTCAACAGGCGCGTCGACAGCCCGCTGAAGTGCGGGCCGAAACGCCACCTGTCGTCCAGCACCAGGCCCAGATATTTCATCTGGGGCTGGACCCCTATCCTGACGCCCTCCACGACGATGTGGGCGTCGGGAGGGCAGCGCTGCCGAGGCCCGCGAAAGAACACGGCCTCGGTCTTTTGCAGCGCCACCCTCAATCCCAGGCGGCGGATCCTCTCTGCAACCAAGGATCCGCCAGCCGAGGCCAGACAGGCCGCGTCCCCGAAGTTCCTCCCCCGGGCAGTGAGGAGAGTGTCATCCGCGTAGCAGATGACACTCGTGCCCTGGAGGAGGGCTCCCCGCAGAAGCCAATCGAAGCCGATGTTCCACAGGGGGGGCCCCAGCACCGACCCCTGTGGAACACCGGACTCTGCGCCATACCGCCTCACCGTGGCCGTCTTGTCCACTAGCAGGACCTCTCGGTCTTCCAAGTAGCTGGCCAGGAGGTTTCTCAGGTATTGGGGCACTCCGTGATACCGGAGCGCCTCCAATATCGTCGAGTGGGGGACGGAGTTGAAGGCGTTAGCAATGTCGAATGACACCGCCAACACTCCGTCCCCCGCCTCCACCGCTTCCTTCACCTGGCCCTTGAGTAAGGCCAGCGCGTCGATGGTCGAACGCCCTCGACGGAAGCCGAATTGGGCGTCCGACAGATCCGGCCCCACCCCCCGCAGAAGGCTATCGAGCCGGGCGGCGACAATCCCCTCGAACAATTTACCGACCTCATCGAGCAGAACGATGGGCCGGTATGCCGAGGGGGAGTCCGCCGGGCGTCCCTCCTTTCGGAGGAGGCATAGCTGCCCCTCCTTCCACAGTTTCGGGAACCTCCCAGCCGTCAAGCACGCGCTGAAAAGGTCCCGAAACCTGTCCTCCATTTCGGAGGCGGCGATCGCCACCACCCGTGCGGGGACGCCGTCTGGTCCGGGAGCCGTCTTCTTCGCGCGGAGGCTGAGAACCCCCGCGCGGAACTCCGCCGCCGTCACCGGGGGGACCTCCTCCTCCTCCAGCGAAGCCGCCCCTTGCGGGGGGTCCATCGCTGGTGGGGTGAAGTCGGTCCTGCGCGGAAACAGGGACCGGACCACCCCATCCAGCAACGCTGGCTCGAGGGTCTCCGTCAGTGGGGGACCATAGGGGCGTAGCTGGTTCCGCGCCACCTTGTACGGTCTCCCATAAGGATCCCTGTCGAGACCCTCCAGCATCTCGGCCCTCGCCGAGTCCTTTGCAGCGCCCATTGCAGACTTGAGGACCGTCGTCGCCTCTCGGTAAGAGGCGTATAAGCGGTCCTCCTCTGCCCGGACTCGGTTTTGGGCGCTGCGTCGTCGGCTCCGCGTGTAGGCCCTTCTGGCCGCCACGCAGGCGGCCCTGAGCCCCGCCAGCTCCTCCGTCCACCAATAGACGGCACGACTGGGAGGCGGACGGCGAGACCGAGGCATGCTGGAGTTGCACACCTCGGTCAGGGACCCCCTGAGCCGGACCGCTGCGGCGTCCACGTCCAGGACCTCGACAGGGGGCGACAGCCAGTCCTGGAGAAAGGCCGCCTCCTTAGCCGCCTCCCGGTCCAGGCGGGTGAGTGCCCACCGCGGGAAGGGAGACTGCCCAGCGCGGGCCATCCTTCCCCCCCGCTGGTTGGAGATGTCGAACCGCACATATCGGTGGTCCGACAAGGTCTCCACCATCTCTACCCGCCAGTTGACGATGCGGGCGGCTAGCGCGGGAGTGGCAAACGAGACGTCCACCACCGACCCACCCTGATGCCGCACGCACGTGTGGACCGCCCCCCTGTTGAGGAGGGACACTCCGCATGAGGCCGCCCAAAACTCGACGGCGCGTCCCCGGACGTTGCAACCGGCTGCCGGGTTGCCCCAGGCCGCCGACTTGGCGTTTAGGTCGCCCAATACCACGACCTGGCGCGGCGCCGCCCTCCCTACGACTGCGGTGAGGACCTCGAGGAAATCCTCAAAGTCCGAGAGAGAGCGGTTTGGAGAGAAATAGACCCCTACCAGGGCCATGTCCGCCCACGCGGCGGCCACGTATCCCGGTCCCCTCTCTAAGAGCGAGAGGGGAGGGGAGTCCGTGGAAGACCGCGACACCAACGCCACCAAGCCGTCCCGGTCGCCCAGCCAACGGCCAGGGACCGAGTAAGGTTCGGCGACCACCGCCAAGTCCACCAACCACTCAGCCATGGTCTGCATCAGCAGATCCTGGGCCGCCCTGCAGTGGTTGGTGTTCGTCTGTAGGATGCGATGTTCGACCCTATCCATCACTCGGACATCGCACCCCCCTCCACAGCCACCGCAGGTACGACGGCGCTAGCGACAGCAGCAGGTCCGGTCGGCGCCTGCGATTTGCCCCGCTTTCGGGGAGGATTGCAGTTCCTCCCCCTCATAACGTGGCCCGCCGGGCAGCCACTGGCGGCACACACCGCGCAGTGCGGCGTGGCGGCCTTGCAGGTGGCGGCTTTGTGGCCCTCCTTGCCGCAGCGGTAGCACGTGTCCGTCCTGTCTACCGTGGACGGACACAGGGACCGGGTGTGTCCGATGCCCAAGCACCGGAAGCACCGCAGAGGCTGGTCCTCGAGTGCCCGGACTGCACCCGAGCTGAACCCGACTGTGAGCCGTCCCTTGGCAAGGATGGCTTTGGCAGCGGCGACCGGGCATTCGAGGCGAATGGTGCCCATGCCGCCGCGGCCGGGCCTTATGTCCCGGCCTTGGACCGCCGCGACGTCACAGCCCCCCATCGCTGCGACCGCCGCTACCACCTCCTCCTTGGTGACGGAGTCGTCAAGGTCGGTTACCTCTATGGCCGCCGACTTGACTGGTCGGGCCACCTTGGCCGAATCCGCAATGACCTCCTGCAGCTTGGCTGCAAAGAGATCCGCATGGGCACTCCCCTCTGCCCCCGGGAACTCGAAGATTCGAGCCCCGGCTTGGGTTCGACGGCAAGACACGCTGCCGATCCCCAGTTTGGTAGGATCGGCAGTGGTACGCGCCCGCACCAAGATGGACGCGTACGTCTCCCCTCGCTCCGCAGCCTCCGCGGTGAGCGTCACCACGACGGCCGCGGTTTTTGGGGAGACTAGCTGCCCCTTTCCCCTGCCTTTCCCTTTCTTTTTCCCCTTCCGCTTTCCCTTGCCAGTCGTCTGCGATTGGCTGGGAGCGGTGGCGGCGGGGACGACAGGGGTGGCCGTCGCCGACTTTTTGCCTTTGCCCTTCCCCTTGCGTACCACTTCCGTCCACTCGTTGGACGGGGTAGTAGGCGGGAGAAGGGCGTCTTCCGACTGGGACTGGGAGGACGGCCCCGGCTCGCACTGCCTCTTATCCGCTGCGAGCGGCGGTCGGAGGCGTTTCTCCGGCAAGAGCCGGTCCTCTATCCCTGCTAAGCAGGCTCTTGTGAAGGCCCTCTCCTCCATTACAACCTTGCGGATGATATCCTCAAGGTTGCTGGAGGCGGGGTCCTCTGCCGCAGGGCTCGTCTTGGCCTGTTGTGGCCGGGCCGTGGCTTCAGCCAGCTTCTGATGAAGCTGGCTGACCTCCGACTGCAGGCGATCTATCTTCGCCTGCATTTGCCGCGTCTCGTCGGTGGCCTTGCGCTGCACCAGCTCCGCGACAACACCGCGCATGCTTGCGGCCCTACATTTCAGGGCCTTCTGCAAGGTACCCTTTAGGTTGGAGGACTTAGAGGCGACCTCCACAATCTCCTCCTCGTCCTCCTCTGCCATTCTCTCCAGCTCGGCCAGAGAGTAGTCCGCGTAAAGAACGCGGGACGCCCCGTAGCCGGACTTGGCCCGGGCGGCGTGCGCCCGTTTCTCCTTGGCCGCAACCCGCTCCTCCAGCTCTTGCTGGAGCTGACCCCGCCGAGCCAGGTCCAACTGGCGTTGGGCGTCCGCGAGCCCAACGACATGGGTCTCCGAGGCCACCGTCGGCTTTTTAGCCTTCGGCAACCTCGTCGACCTCGAGGCCGAGGAGCCCTCGGACCCACCGCTCCGGTGGACGCGCTTCCGCGACCGAGAGTTGTCCGCGTCCGACACACTGAACATTGAGTCGTTGTCAGACGACTCGTCCGCCCCTCCAAAGAAGCCAGCCGCAGACGGCGCGCGGCTAGTCTCTGACGCCGAAGCGTCGGAGTGGCCCTGAGAAGGACCTTTTGGTTGGCCCTGAGAAGGGCCTTTTGGTTGGCCCTGAGAAGGGCCTTTGGGTTGGCCCTGAGAAGGGCCTTTGCGTTGGCCCTGAGAAGGGCCTTTTTGTTTTAAGAACCGCCCGCAGGCGTCCCGCGAGGGTGTCGACATTTTTTCCGCAAGTTCGTAGTCTCAAGGCAAATAGGCTACGAAAGCACAGTGCACTTTGGCCAACCCAGTCTGCCACTCCGTTACGGTGGTCAGAACTGGGCTGTTTCCAGGGGACGCGACGTGGACGCAAGCACTGTGGGGTGGTCCCCCAACCTAACCTAACCTAACCTAACCTAACCTAACCTAACCTAACCTTTTTTTTTTTTTTTTTTTTTTTTTTTTTTTTTGTCGCAGGAAAATCCTCGTGGATGTCCTCCGCCCAGGGGAAGGCGGAGGGGTCTGTCGGACTCATACCGACTAAAAACCTGCGGTGTTCCTTACTCCTGCCTGGCCGGGGGCGCGGGATTCGCGGTCGCATTCAACCGCAGCCCCGGCGGGCCTGACCCGCCACTAAAAAATCTAGTGGCGGGTCCCGTCCTTTGTGCAGCTTAGGCTGCACATCCTCCTCTGAGAGGCGCGCGCGGAACACTGCGCGCCGCCGTCTCGGGCCTGATTCTGATCAGGCGGCGGTCTGCCCCTACAGTCCGCCGCCCGCAGGCCGCGACTCATGGAGGCCGGAGATCGTTATTTGTTCTCCTCCGGCGCCCGGTGCGTCTTCCACGGGAAGGGAGAGCAGATGTCGCCTCTCTCTCCCTTTCCGCCGCTTCCTTTGCGATCATGACTTCCTCGCAAAAGGAAGCGGCGGCGTCCCATGCGCTCCCGCTCTCGACCATGGCTTTAATGACGGCCGCGAGCGAGAGGCTACCCGTTCCGACTGCACCCGCGAGGGCACGGCGCTGGCCCGCCCAAGCTGGGCACTCCCCCAGCGTGTGCTGCGCCGTGTCCTCCGTGCAGCCACAATGGTGGCACCGGGCTGTTGCCTGACGCCTCCTACTACGATGTGGGATCCCGATGGTGGCGCGCGCCGAGGCCCATGAAAACACAGGGCCTCAGACTTGTTAAGGGCCACCTCGAGACCCAGCCGCCGGATCCTCCCGATGACTTGCGCAACCCCAGCGGTCGCTAAAATCGCCGCATCCCTGGGTGTGCTTCCCCGTGCCGTGACCAGCGTGTCGTCGGCGTAGCAGGTCACGCTGACGCCGTGAAGGAGCACACCCCGCAGCACCCAGTCGTATCCGATGTTCCACAGGAGTGGCCCCAATACCGATCCCTGTGGAACACCGCACGACGTCTCTCGCCGACCCCACCTTTCCCGACCCGGGTAGATGACGGCCCTCTCCGTCAGATAGGCCCCGACTATGCGGCGGAGGTAGGTCGGCACCTGATGATATATCAGTGCCTCCCTAATGCAACTCCAGGGCAGGGTGTTGAATGCGTTGGCGATGTCGAGTGACACCGCCAAAACCACCTGGCCCCGGGAAACCGCTTCCTCCGCCAGAACCCTCACGCGCATTATGGCATCCACCGTGGAGCGCCCTCGGCGGAAACCAAACTGGTTCTCCGCCAGATCCGGTCCCTCGTTAGACAGATGCTTGACGAGGCGATCCGCAATAATACGCTCGAACAGCTTGCTCACCTCGTCAAGCAGCACGATGGGACGGTAAGCGGACGGTGAGTCCGCTGGGCGCCCCTCCTTCTTCAGCAGGACCAGTTTTCCAGTCTTCCACCGCAGTGGAAACTGGCCCCGCTCCAGACATGCGCTGAAGAGCCCCTCCAGTCGGGGCCCGAGAGCCTTCAAGGCAAGGACCCACGCACGGCCTGGTATGCCGTCAGGTCCGGGAGCGGTGTTTTTGGCCTGAAGCCGTAGAACCGCTGCCCTCATCTCCACCCGGGTCACTTCGGGGACATCGTCGTCGGTGTTGTCCGCGCTGGACGCAGCGTAAGGCGGAACCATCTGCGGAGGAGTGTGCTCCGCCCTCGAAGGGAACAGAGCGCTCACTACTTCTTCCATGAGTTGCGGCCGGAGACTCTGGGACAGTGGGGGCGCCCATGGGCGGAGTTTGTTCCGCACCATGAGATAAGGACGCCCCCAGGGATCTCGGTCTAGAGTCGCCAGCATCTCTTTGCGAGCGTCCACTTTGGCTCGCTCTATTGCCCTCTTCAGAGTCTCCCTCGCAGCTCTGTACCCTTCATACAGTTCCGCCTCCTCGGTTGCCGCATCTTGTGTGCGGCGACGCCTCCTGCGATACCTGGCGTACCGGCGCCGCGTTGCCACGCATTCACTGCGCAGCTGCGCTATTTCCACGGACCACCAGTACACCTGCGTCTTGTTTGGTACCTTCTGAACCCGGGGCATCGCCGCATCACAAACATGCGTCAAGGCGTCCCGGAACCACTCCGCTTCCTGTTCGATGTTGACAGGCCTGTCTGGTGCTGTCACCCAGGCCTGAACGATTGCGGCCTCCAGAAGAACCTCCCGATTTAGCTTTTTTAGTGCCCAGCGCGGACCAATTCCTCCCGGGGCCGCCCGGACTGGCGCTCCCGAGGTCTGGGTGGAGACGTCGAACCGTATGTAGCGGTGGTCCGATAAAGTCTCCACCTCCTCCAAAACTCGCCAGCCTAGGACACGGCGCGCTAGAGCAGGGCTAGCGAACGAGATGTCCACTATGGATCCACCTCGCTGACGCACGCACGTATCGACGGAACCCCGGTTCAGGACGAGCAGGCCTGCCTCCAGTGCCCAATCCTCCAGCACCTCTCCCCGCGAGTCTGTCATCCGGGAACCCCAAGCCGAAGACTTGGCATTGAAGTCCCCAAGAACGAGTGCGGGTCGAGGATGAGCACGAGCGACGACGATGCCCAATTCGACTAAGAAAGCCTCAAAGTCGGCAAGAGACCGATTGGGTGAGAAGTAAACTCCCACCACCACCACTTCCCCAAATTGAGCTGCCACACAGCCCCCACCTCTGGTGACACTCTCGATGGAGGGAGTCCCAGCAGCGGCCGACCAAATAAGGGCCACCGTGCCGGTATTGTCCCCCACCCAGTCATCCCTGGGAGGGACAAAGTACGGTTCGGCGACGACTGCAATGTTGATCGACCACTGCGCCATGCTCTGGAGTAGAAGGTCCTGAGCCCTGGCGCAGTGGTTGATATTAGCCTGGAGGAAACGAAGATATGGGGCCATTAGTTACAGTCCATAGAAGTCGTCTCCTCCCCGTGGCTCTGCGGCGCTGCTGCGACAGCCGAAGCGTTTGGCTGTTTTGCGGCGATTGGCCTTCCTTTCTTGCCACTCTTGGGTGCGGCGCAGGCTTTGCTGCCCACTCTGTGCTCCGCCGGCACTCCTGACGCCCCACATAAGACACAGTGTGGCGTCGCCTCGCACGACACAGCCTTGTGTCCTGGCTGGCCGCAACGGAAGCACAGTTGGCTCAGGTCCACCGCTGAGGTGCACTGCGCTCTGACGTGCCCATCAGCTTGGCACCCGTAGCACCTCAGGGTCCTCGGCTTCAGCAACTTGACCTGCGCCGACACCCACCCCACCAACAACCTCCCGCCGTCGGTGACTCTTTTTGCTGCAGCAACGGGGCAGCTAACTACAACTGCACCCAGGCCATTAAAGCCTGGGCGAATGGCGCCACACTTAACGTGCTCCGTTGAACAGTCACCTACTTTTGCGATGGCGGCCGCGACCTCTATCGCTGTGGCAGAGTCGTCCAAGCCCGTTATGCGTACATCCGCACACTTGGTGGGCCTGGACACCCGTACCTCCTCCAACCCCAGTACAGCTCTGAGTTTCTCCGCAAGGGCGTCCGCCTTGTCGCCACTGGTGGCACCGGATATTTCAAGGAGACGGGCGCCCGTTGCTGTTGGCTTACAGCGGATGCCTGTGATGCCAAGCTCATTTAATTTTATATGAGCCTTGGCCTTGACCAGGACCTCACCATAGGTGATGCCTTTTTCCTGTGCCCCCGGTTGCAGCGTTAGCACCACCGCTGTGGATCGAGGGGCACGAAGCTTTGCCACCTTTTTCTCGGCCGCCTTAGCCGCCTTCGCGGCTTTGTTGGCTTTCTTGATCGCCTTGTTCTCTTTCGCTTTGTCTCCGACGGTTTCCCATTCGCCCTCTCTGGGTTCTGGAGCCGTCGGAGGTGACTTCGATGATGTGGAAGGCACAGCGGCAGGCACTGGCTGGGCAGCCGACTTCTTGCCCTTGCCTTTACCCTTCTTTGGCTTCTGAGGTGGGGCAGCTGGCTGTCCTGCCGAGGCAACTAGGTGGCTAACCGAGGCAGCCAGCTGACTAGCTGGTTGCGTGGCTTCTGCTGAAGTGCGTGGCGCAGCAGCCTTAGCTGCATATGTTGGCGCCTGTGCCCGCTCGGTCCCTCTTGACTTGTCCGCCGCCAAAGGCGGGCGTAGGAGCCGGCCTTCTAGGGCAGCGAAGCGAGCGTTCAGAGCCGCTATCTCCTCACGGACGAGGCGAGCCAACTCAGACTCGGGTGGCTGCTCCGTGCGGCGGCGCTCTTGGCGATCTTTTGCCAGATCGGCCCGAAGCTGCTCCAATTCTCGTTGGAGGTCGCCAACTCGCGACACCAAACGGGCATTTTCGGCCCTCAATTTGGATACCTCCTCCGTAGAGGTGCGCTGTAATAGCACCTCTGATGCCTCGGCTATAGATGTGGCCGCCGTCTTCAAAGCCTTCTGGCTGGTGCCCTTCAACCCCTTTGAAATTTTGGCGACCCCCCTAATAACGGCCACCGCGTCGTCCACTTTAACGGCGAGCCTTTTAGCTGGCAGCTCGTCAACCTCCTCTTCGGCAGTCGTGGAGGACTCTGACAGTCGCGTGACCTTTATGGCCAGCTCACTGATCCGCCGCTGTTCCGCTGCCAGCTTGTCCTCCTTTTCGGCTGCTTTTTGAGCTGCCTTAAGCTCCCTCTGGGCCTTCGCCAAGCCCACGTACTTGCCGCTTGTTGCGGCTCGGCCTCTGCCTCTTTTGGAAGCGGCAACTTTTGGGGCCGGCACTTCTTCCTCATCTGAGGCCGATTCTCTACGGTCCGCCCGCGACCGTTTCCGCCAGAACTTGAGCCCTTTGGCACTCGCGGAGCTCGCCACACTAATCATACTGTATGCGGAGTCGGACTCCGATCCCGCCACAGCCATGTTCACCACCGACTTCTCCGGCAATGAACCGGGAGTCGGAGGCCCACTTCCATCTAAACACGGCGCGGGATCGGGTTCCGTCCTCGCGCCAACCTCCACATTCGGCTTGGGGTCGGGATTCGACCCCAGGCCAGATTCCGAGCCAGAGCATCTGGTTAACACCACTACTGGCATCTTAGGCATGGGGCCAAGAACAGCCACCACACCAACGTCTCCTCCTTTCTCCTCTCCTCCAGAAATGGAGCCGGAAACCGGCACCATCTCTACATCTTTGGTTTTTGTTTCTTTATTTAAGGTATCCATACAATTCCCACGAGTATGGGGGAAATAACAGGTCAACCCGGGCAGTGCCCCCTGTACCCGGGCAAGCGTATTTACTCCAGAGGTTCCGCCGGTCCTCTGGAGGGGCGCGCTAACGACTGATGCGTGGGTTTTGAAGCCCACACTACCCGTCAGCCATTCATCCCCTCGCCGCGCGCTAGCTTGGGATTCGGGGTGATTTTTTATTGAGGTTTTCTTCCTCAGAGCCCGGGCGACCAAGCCAAGGCCCTCTCCCTCGACGGATGTCGGTGACATTGTTAATGTACACCGACACCGTCCCGTTCGTCCATTGTGTCCTCCGCAAACCGCAAACAATGCGATCTACGGACGGCACATCTGAAGAACTCCTCACCTTTTGTCGCTGGTTCGCTCGCTCAAGGTCATGACCAGAAGCGAGCGAACCATCCACCCAACCAACCAGCGACCAGCGGTCCAGAAACCGCCCTCCACCATTGGTTTTTTATAGAGGTTTGCTTCCTCGCGGCCCTGTCAACAGGGCCCCCGTTCCTCTCAGTGAGGCTTACGGGTTGCCCGACGGTGACCGAGGTCACTGTCCGACCAGTCAGACTGACTGAATCGGACCCGCCGCGCATGATCGCACCTCTCAATGAGGCGCAATCCCGCCGATGGTTATGGTCCGCGCCGGGATGAACCCGGTACCGCACATATCTGTACGGCGTTCCCCTATCCGCCGCCTGGGGACGCGCCCGATGGGAGAACCACTCCACACGGGAACCTTTTTTTTTTTTTTTTTTTTTTTTTTACGTGTGGAAATGCATCATGCATACCCTCCGCCCTGGGGAAGGCGAAGGGTGATGTCGGACTCCTACCGACTAAAACCACACGGTGTCCCCAAACGCACACATGAGCCGGGGTGACGGGTAGCGCTTTCGCATTCGTCCGCCATCCCGACGGTGCCGGTCCGCTTCGCTCAAGCGGACCCCTTCACGTCTTTTGGAGGGGGGGTGGATGTTAGTCCCCCCTCTCGACCTCCTTGAGGGGCGCGCGTGGAACACTACGCGCCACCACCTCGGGCCCGTTTAGTGGAGCGACGAACTTCCCCAAGTCCGCCGCTCGTGGACCGCTCTACGGAGGTCGAAAAAGAGCGTTGTCGGCCCGTCTTCGACGACCGGTGCGCCTGCTGCGGATCGGGAGAGAGGTCGTGGCTTCTCTCTCCCTCTCCGCGGCCTCCTTCTGCAAAATTACTTCCTCGCAGAAAGAGACCATTGCGTCCCATGACGTGCCACTACCAACCATACTGCGAATAATGGCCGGCAAGGACAGGTCGCCACCGATTTCCGCAACGAGAGCACGGCGCGGCTCGTCCCACGCGACACACTCTTCTACCACATGCCGCGCCGTCTCCACGTGGCAAACGACGCAATGGTGGCACCTCGAATCCGGCTCCCTGCCTATACGACACAGGTACTTGCCGAAACAGCCATGTTCCGAAAGCACCTGCGTCAGCCGGAACGTCAGGGAGCCGTGTCGCCTTTCTAACCACTGTTCGAAGACGGGCCGAATCGCCTCGATGGTTCGGTGGCCGGCGCTGGGTGACAATAGACGCCGACCCCACTCGGCCACCAGGACCCGGCGGTTTTCAGACCTGCGCCGCTCGATTTCGCGCGGCAACGGTCGGTGGCCTCGCTCCTGGGCCTCCCCGCGCCACCGATACATCGACGCGAGGGCTCTCGCCTCCAGGTCCCAGGGCATCGACCCCGCTAGAGCGCACGCCGCCTCGTAAGAGATCGTGCGATACCCTCTAATGACCCTGACGGCCATCGCTCGCTGCGGTCTACGCAGGATCGCGAAATTACGGGCCGTCAGGTCATCTGCCCACACCGGGGCTCCATACATGGCCATGGATCGCACGATTCCCAAATAAAGGCGACGACAAGCGGCACCAGGTCCTCCTAGGTTGGGAAGCAGCGATGAGAGCGCGGCCGCAGCGCCCATCAACTTTGGCGCCAGCAACCGAAAGTGGGGGCCGAAGTCCCATCGGCTGTCGAGGACGAGTCCCAAATACTTCATCGTCGACTCGACAGATATCCGGACCCCACCAACCACGATATGTGATCCCGACGGCGGCGCGCGCCGAGGCCCATGGAAATATAGGGCCTCCGACTTGTTGAGGGCCACCTCGAGACCCAATCGCCGGATCCTCCCAACGACTTGCGCAACCCCAGCGGTTGCTAAAATGGCTGCCTGTCGGTGTGTCTTCCCCCGCGACGTGACTAGCGTATCATCGGCGTAACATGTGACGCCCACGCCGCTAAGGAGCTCACCGCGCAGCACCCAGTCGTAACCGATGTTCCACAGGAGCGGTCCCAGGACCGATCCCTGTGGAACACCGCACGACATCTCTCGCCTATTCCACCCCTCTCGACCCGGATAGATAACAGCTCTCTCGGACAAGTAGGCCCCGACCATGTGGCGAAGGTAGGTAGGCACCCGATGGTAAATGAGTGCCTCCCTGATACAACTCCAGGGCAAAGTGTTAAAGGCGTTGGCGATATCTAGAGACACCGCCAAGACAACTTCGCCCCGGGACACCGCATCCTCCGCCAGAGCCCTTACACGCATGATAGCGTCAATGGTGGAGCGCCCCCGGCGGAAACCAAACTGATTCCCGTCCAAATCCGGCCCCTCCCTGCTCAGATGACTGACGAGGCGGTCTGCAATTACGCGCTCAAAGAGCTTGCCCACCTCGTCCAGCAGCACTATGGGCCGGTATGCGGACGGTGAGTCCACAGGGCGCCCCTCCTTCCTCAGCAGGACCAGCTTACCAGTCTTCCACCGAAGCGGAAACTGGCCCCGCTCGAAGCATGCGTTAAAGAGCCCAATCAGTCGGGGCCCGAGAGCCTTCAGGGCTAGGACCCATGCACGGCCTGGTATGCCGTCCGGTCCAGGGGCGGTATTTTTGGCTTGGAGCTTTTGCACCGCCACCCTGAGATCTACCGGGGTCACTTCAGGCACCGGTTCAGTATCGTCCGCGCTGGGCACCATGTATGGCGGAACCATCGGCGGAGGTGTATGTTCTGCCCTTGAGGGGAACAGAGCGCTCACTACCCTTTCCAGCAGCTGAGGCTGCAGACTCTGGGACAGTGGGGGAGCCCAGGGGCGAAGTTTTCCTCTTACCATTCGATAAGGGCGCCCCCACGGATCGCGGTCCAAAGTCGCAAGCAGTTCCTCGCGGGCCAGAATTTTGGCCCCCTTGATTGCCGTTTGGAGGGCCTTCTTCGCTGCTCTGTACCCCTCGTACAGCTCCAGCTCTCTTTCGGTCTCGCTCGAGGAGCGGCGACGCCTTCTACGAAGCCTGGCATACTGGCGCCGTGCGGCAACACAAGCGGCACGTAGTCGCGCTATGTCTTGCGACCACCAGTACACCTGGCGTTTGTCGGGTCTGGTCTTGACACGAGGCATCGCCGCGTCACAGATTTGTGACATCGCCTCCCGGAACCATTCCGCCTCTTCGTTAATATCGACAGGCCTGTCTGGTGCTGTCACCCAGGCCTGGACAATGGCAGCCTCCTGGAGTGCTTCCCGATTGAGACATTTTAGTGCCCAGCGTGGTCCGCCTCTCCCCAGGGCAGCCCGGACCGGATCGCTGGAGGTCTGGGCGGAAACGTCGAATCGGATATAACGGTGATCCGACAGAGTCTCCACCTCCTCCATCACGCGCCAGCCCCGGACATGGCGCGCTACAGCGGGACTGGCGAACGAAAGGTCCACTATGGATCCGCCTCGCTGCCGCACGCACGTCTCTACGGTGCCCCGGTTGAGGACAATCAGTCCCGTCTCCACAGCCCACTCCTCCAGCACCTCTCCCCGCGCATCCGTTGAACGGGAACCCCACGCTGTCGATTTGGCGTTAAAGTCCCCCAAAACAAGCACGGGGTGAGGGCGGCTGCGGCTGACTACGGTGCCCAACTCTACGAGGAACCCCTCAAACTCGGCGAGAGTACGGTTAGGGGAGAAATATACTCCCACAATCATCACCTCCCCTATTAACGCTGCTACACATCCCCGCCCCCTTGTTACGCATTCTAAGGATGGGGAGTCAGCGGCTGCCCGCAGAATGAGAGCCACCGAACCGGAAATATCGTCCACCCAGTCAACCCTGGGAGGGACAAAGTAAGGTTCGGCGACGACGGCAATGTTGATCGACCACTGCGCCATGCTTTGGAGTAGAAGGTCCTGAGCCCTGGCGCAGTGGTTGATATTAGCCTGGAGGAGACGAAAATATGGGGCCATTAATTACAGTCCATACTATCAGAACCACACGGGAACCTAACCTAACCTAACCTAACCTAACCTAACCTAACCTTTTTTTTTTTTTTTTTTTTTTTTTTTTTTTTTTTTTTTTTTTTTTTTAACGTGTGGAAATGCATCATGCATACCCTCCGCCCTGGGGAAGGCGAAGGGTGATGTCGGACTCCTACCGACTAAAACCACACGGTGTCCCCAAACGCACACATGAGCCGGGGTGACGGGTAGCGCTTTCGCATTCGTCCGCCATCCCGACGGTGCCGGTCCGCTTCGCTCAAGCGGACCCCTTCACGTCTTTTGGAGGGGGGGTGGATGTTAGTCCCCCCTCTCGACCTCCTTGAGGGGCGCGCGCGGAACACTACGCGCCATTACCTCGGGCCCGTTTAGTGGAGCGACGAACTTCCCCAAGTCCGCCGCTCGTGGACCGCTCTACGGAGGTCGAAAAAGAGCGTTGTCGGCCCGTCTTCGACGACCGGTGCGCCTGCTGCGGATCGGGAGAGAGGTCGTGGCTTCTCTCTCCCTCTCCGCGGCCTCCTTCTGCAAAATTACTTCCTCGCAGAAAGAGACCATTGCGTCCCATGACCTGCCACTACCAACCATACTGCGAATAATGGCCGGCAAGGACAGGTCACCACCGATTTCCGCAACGAGAGCACGGCGCGGCTCGTCCCACGCGACACACTCTTCTACCACATGCCGCGCCGTCTCCACGTGGCAAACGACGCAATGGTGGCACCTCGAATCCGGCTCCCTGCCTATACGACACAGGTACTTGCCGAAACAGCCATGTTCCGAAAGCACCTGCGTCAGCCGGAACGTCAGGGAGCCGTGTCGCCTTTCTAACCACTGTTCGAAGACGGGCCGAATCGCCTCGATGGTGCGGAGGCCGGCGCTGGGTGACAATAGACGCCGACCCCACTCGGCCACCAGGACCCGGCGGTTTTCAGACCTGCGCCGCTCGATTTCGCGCGGCACCGGACGGTGGCCTCGCTCCTGGGCCTCCCCGCGCCACTGATACATCGACGCGAGGGCTCTCGCCTCCAGGTCCCAGGGCATCGACCCCGCTAGAGCGCACGCCGCCTCGTAAGAGATCGTGCGATACCCTCTAATGACCCTGACGGCCATCGCTCGCTGCGGTCTACGCAGGATCGCGAAATTACGGGCCGTCAGGTCATCTGCCCACACCGGAGCCCCATACATGGCCATGGATCGCACGATTCCCAAATAAAGGCGACGACAAGCGGCACCAGGTCCTCCTAGGTTGGGAAGCAGCGATGAGAGCGCGGCCGCAGCGCCCATCAACTTTGGGGCCAGCCGCTTAAAGTGCTGCCCAAAGTCCCATCGGCTATCGAGGACGAGTCCTAGGTATTTCATCATCGACTCGATACCGATGCGGACACCTCCTACCACTATGTGGGACCCCGAAGGCGGCGCGCGCCGAGGCCCATGGAAATATAGGGCCTCCGACTTGTTGAGGGCCACCTCGAGACCCAATCGCCGGATCCTCCCAACGACTTGCGCAACCCCAGCGGTTGCTAAAATAGCTGCCTGTCGGTGTGTCTTCCCCCGCGACGTGACTAGCGTATCATCGGCGTAACACGTGACGCCAACGCCGCTAAGGAGCTCACCGCGCAGCACCCAGTCGTAACCGATGTTCCACAGGAGCGGTCCCAGGACCGATCCCTGTGGAACACCGCACGACATCTTTCGCCTATTCCACCCCTCTCGACCCGGATAGATAACAGCTCTCTCGGACAAGTAGGCCCCGACCATGTGGCGAAGGTAGGTAGGCACCCGATGGTAAATGAGTGCCTCCCTGATACAACTCCAGGGTAAAGGCGTTGGCGATATCTAGAGACACCGCCAAGACAACTTCGCCCCGGGACACCGCATCCTCCGCCAGAGCCCTTACACGCATGATAGCGTCAATGGTGGAGCGCCCCCGGCGGAAACCAAACTGATTCCCGTCCAAATCCGGCCCCTCCCTGCTCAGATGACTGACGAGGCGGTCTGCAATTACGCGCTCAAAGAGCTTGCCCACCTCGTCCAGCAGCACTATGGGCCGGTATGCGGACGGTGAGTCCACAGGGCGCCCCTCCTTCCTCAGCAGGACCAGCTTACCAGTCTTCCACCGCAGCGGAAACTGGCCCCGCTCGAAGCATGCGTTAAAGAGCCCAATCAGTCGGGGCCCGAGAGCCTTCAGGGCTAGGACCCATGCACGGCCTGGTATGCCGTCCGGTCCAGGGGCGGTATTTTTGGCTTGGAGCTTTTGCACCGCCACCCTGAGATCTACCGGGGTCACTTCCGGCACCGGGTCATTATCGTCCGCGCTGGGCACCATGTATGGCGGAACCATCGGCGGGGGTGTATGTTCCGCCCTTGAGGGGAACAGAGCGCTCACTACCCTTTCCAGCAGCTGAGGCTGCAGACTTTGGGACAGTGGGGGAGCCCATGGGCGAAGTTTTCCTCTTACCATTCGATAAGGGCGCCCCCACGGATCGCGGTCCAAAGTCGCAAGCAGTTCCTCGCGGGCAAGAATTTTGGCCCCTTTGATTGCCGTTTGGAGGGCCTTCTTCGCTGCTCTGTACCCCTCGTACAGCTCCAGCTCTCTTTCGGTCTCGCTCGAGGAGCGGCGATGCCTTCTACGAAGCCTGGCGTACTGGCGCCGTGCGGCAACACAAGCGGCACGTAGTCGCGCTATGTCTTGCGACCACCAGTACACCTGGCGTTTGTCGGGTCTGGTCTTGACACGAGGCATCGCCGCGTCACAGATTTGTGACATCGCCTCCCGGAACCATTCCGCCTCTTCCTTAATATCAACAGGCCTGTCTGGTGCTGTCACCCAGGCCTGGACAATGGCAGCCTCCTGGAGTGCTTCCCGATTGAGACATTTTAGTGCCCAGCGTGGTCCGCCTCTCCCCGGGGCAGCCCGGACCGGATCGCTGGAGGTCTGGGCGGAAACGTCGAATCGGATATAACGGTGATCCGACAGCGTCTCCACCTCCTCCATCACGCGCCAGCCCCGGACACGGCGCGCTACAGCAGGACTGGCGAACGAAAGGTCCACTATGGATCCGCCTCGCTGCCGCACGCACGTCTCTACGGTGCCCCGGTTGAGGACAAGCAGTCCCGTCTCCACAGCCCACTCCTCCAGCACCTCTCCCCGCGCATCCGTTGAACGGGAACCCCACGCTGTCGATTTGGCGTTAAAGTCCCCCAAAACAAGCACGGGGTGAGGGCGGCTGCGGCTGACTACGGTGCCCAACTCTACGAGGAACCCCTCAAACTCGGCGAGAGTACGGTTAGGGGAGAAATATACTCCCACAATCATCACCTCCCCTATTAACGCTGCCACGCAGCCCCCACCTCTGGTGACACTCTCGATAGAGGGAGTGCCAGCAGCAGCCGACCAAATAATGGCTACCGTGCCGGTATTGTCCCCCACCCAGTCATCCCTGGGAGGGACAAAGTAAGGTTCGGCGACGACGGCAATGTTGATCGACCACTGCGCCATGCTTTGGAGTAGAAGGTCCTGAGCCCTGGCGCAGTGGTTGATATTAGCCTGGAGGAGACGAAAATATGGGGCCATTAATTACAGTCCATACTATCAGCCTCCCCCAGACCTGCTTGCGACTCGACAGCCGCCGACAGAGGTGGCAGCTGCTGGGAAGCATTACGATCTTTCGCATTCTTACCTCCCTTTCCCTTTTTTGGGGGTGGCGCGGCGCAAGCTTTGCTGCCTGCCCGGTGCTCCGACGACTTGCCAGCTGCCGCACACACGACACAGTGCGGCGTTTTCTGGCACGTGCCAGCCTTGTGGCCGGGCTGACCGCAGCGGAAGCAAAGGGTACTTCGGTCGACCTCTGAGGCGCATTTGGCACCGACGTGTCCGACTTCAAGGCATCGGTAGCACCTCAGAGGTTTCGGCTGCAGTACCCTTGCCTGCACCGATATCCATCCCACCAACAAACGCTTCCCGGAGCTGATTTTTTGGGCTGCCGAGACTGGACAACTCGCAAGGACTGTGCCCAATCCCGCAACTCCTTGCCTAATTTGCCCCACCTTTACTTGTTCGGGGGGGCAGGCTCCCTCCCGAGCGATGGCAGCGACAATGTCAGCCGTCGTCGCGGAGTCAGCCAGGCCCGAGAGACGCAGGTCCGCAGATTTGGTGGGCCTGGAGACCCGCACATCTTCGGCGGCCAGCGAAGCCCTCAGTT
Source organism: Allophyes oxyacanthae (assembly GCA_932294325.1). Taxonomy (NCBI): domain Eukaryota; kingdom Metazoa; phylum Arthropoda; class Insecta; order Lepidoptera; family Noctuidae; genus Allophyes; species Allophyes oxyacanthae. Next base: position 19,265 of record OW028633.1, read on the forward strand.
GGTCGGCAAGGGCATCCGCTTTTGGGCCGCTGGTAGCCCCAGAGATTTCGAGCATGCGAGCACCAGTCGCGGTGGTCTTGCACCGGATTCCCGCAATGCCAAGATCGGCGAGATTAATTTTTGACCTTGCCTCGGTCAGAATCGTGGCATACGACATGCCCCTCTTAATAGCTTCAGGCTCGAGTGTTAGAACGACTGCCGTGGATCGAGGGGCACGGAGCTTGACCATCTTAGGCGTCTCGGCCGACTTAGCCGCCTTCGCGGCTTTTTTTGCCATCTTTATCGCCTTCTTCTTTTTCTCTTTATCTCCGACGGTTTCCCATGCACCCTCTCTAGGTTCGGGAGCCGTCGGGGACACCTTTGCTGACGACGAAGGCTCAGAGGCAGGCGCCGTCTGGGCAGCCGACTTCTTGCCCTTCCCTTTCCCCTTCTTTGGCTTCTGAGGTGGGGCATCTGGCTGTACTGCCAAGGCAACCGGCTGGCCAACCGAGGCAGCCGGCTGACTAGCTGGTTGGGTGGCTTCGGCTGTAGTGCGTGGCGCAGCTGCCTTAGCTGCGTATGTTGGCGCCTGTGCCCGCTCGGTCCCTCTTGACTTGTCCGCCGCCAAAGGCGGGCGTAGGAGACGGCCCTCTAGGGCCGCAAATCGGGCATTTAGACTTGCCATCTCGCTAAGCAGGCGAGCCAGCTCCGACATTTGTCCCTGCGGCTGTTGAGGTGGGAGGCCCACCTCCACACGTAGGCGCTCCCGACGGTCTTGAGCCATTTCGGCACGGAGCTCCTCCTGCTCCTTGCGAAGCTCGACCATTTGGGCTGAGAGGCGAGCGTTTTCTCGCTGTAGGCGGGCCGTCTCCTCTGAGGATGTGCGCCTGAGGAGCAATTCGGTAGCCTCCAAAATAGCCCCTGCCGCTTCCTTAAGGGCTTTCTGGCTTGTGCCCTTAAGCCCTTTGGAGGACTTGGCGACCTTCCTAATTGCCGCCACGGCATCTTGCAGCCTTCCGCCCAGCGCTGATGCGGGCAGATCCTCAGCCTCTGGCTCCGTGGAGGTCTCAGATAGCCGAAAGACCCGTCCTGAAGTTACCTTCTGGGTCAGTTCAGCTATCCCCTGCTCCTCTACGGCCTCCTTCTCTAATTGAAGGGCAGCTTTTTCGGCAGCAGCCAGCTCGCGCTTTGCTTTTGCCAGGCCAACATACTTCCCGCTTGTAGCGGGTCGGCCTCTACCTCTTTTGGAGGCGGTGAGTTTAGCGGCCGGCACCTCTTCTTCGTCGGAAGCCGAATCTATGCGGTCCGACCGCGACCGTTTCCGCCAGAATTTCGGACCCTGCGCGCTGGCGAAGCTCGCCACGCTCATCATGCTGGACGCAGAGTCGGACTCCGATCCCGTCACAGCCATGCTCGCCGCTGATTTCTTTGGCAAAGAGCTGGGAATCGGAAGCCCAGCGGAATCTGCGCCAACCACAAGATTCGGCTTGGAGCCGGAATTCGACCCCAGGCCAGATTCGGAGCCGGAGCATCTGGTTAGCACCACTACCGGCTTTTTAGGCATGGAGCCAAGGACCGACTCCACACCTACGTCTCCTTCCTTAAGTTTTTCTTCTCCTCCAGAAATGGAGCCGGGAACCGGCACCATCTCAACGTCTTTCTGTTTGCCGTACCGCGTGCTGTTCGTGTTCCGTTGTGTATGCGTTTCGTCGTCATTGTAAGTTATCGGGTTGTTTTGAGATTTAAAATTTTCCATAAAATTCCCACGAGTATGGGGGATATAAACCGTCGACCCGGGCAGTGCCCCCTGTACCCGGGCAAGCGTAATACTCCAGAGGTTCCGCCGGTCCTCTGGAGGGGCGCGCTAACGACTGATGCGTGGGTTTTGAAGCCCACACTACCCGTCAGCCATTCATCCCCTCGCCGCGCGCTAGCTTGGGATTCGGGGTGATTTTTTATTGAGGTTTTCTTCCTCAGAGCCCGGGCGACCAAGCCAAGGCCCTCTCCCTCGACGGATGTCGGTGACATTGTTAATGTACACCGACACCGTCCCGTTCGTTCATTGTGTCCTCCGCAAACCGCAAACATGCGATCTACGGACGGCACATCTGAAGAACGCCTCACCTTTTGTCGCTGGTTCGCTCGCTCAAGGTCATGACCAGAAGCGAGCGAACCATCCACCCAACCAACCAGCGACCAGCGGTCCAGAAACCGCCCTCCACCATTGGTTTTTTATAGAGGTTTGCTTCCTCGCGGCCCTGTAAACAGGGCCCCCGTTCCTCTCAGTGAGGCTTACGGGTTGCCCGACGGTGACCGAGGTCACTGTCCGACCAGTCAGACTGACTGGATCGGACCCGCCGCGCATGATCGCACCTCTCAATGAGGCGCAATCCCGCCGATGGTTATGGTCCGCGCCGGGATGAACCCGGTACCGCACATATCTGTACGGCGTTCCCCTATCCGCCGCCTGGGGACGCGCCCGATGGGAGAACCATCAACTCCACACGGGTAACCTAACCTAACCTAACCTAACCTAACCTAACCTAACCCGAGCAAACCTAACCCGAGCAAACCTAACCCGACCAAACCTAACCCGAGCAAACCTAACCCGAGCAAACCTAACCCGAGCAAACCTAACCCGAGCAAACCTAACCCGAGCAAACCTAACCCGAGCAAACCTAACCCGAGCAAAACACCTAACCGATACTTTTTTTTTTTACTTTTATAGAAAGCGAGTTTCAATCGGCATCGTCATCATCATCGTTATCGGCTCAAGTCGGGTCCTATATCTCTTCAATGCACCTTTAAATTAAAAAAAAAAACTTTTTAATTTTTTGAAGTCGGTTTTTATTATTATTTGTTGGCGCGCGCCTGCTGTCCCGCAGCATGAATAAAAATCGCTTGGGCGCGCAATGCTGTCCCACGGCACGGCCACTTGAGATATTTTTTTTTTTTGATTTCGTCTCCGTTCAAAAACTAGTCGAGGGACTTGAACCAGGGGATTGGCAAACGTTGACTAAATACATTAGCAACATTTTGATACCAATTTAGTGACGGTTGGTGAACGAAACCGGAAAATATAGATTTTTGAATATGGTCGAGATTACGGTGTTGATTTAGCGTTGCGCACATATGCATATCTACTTGGGTCGAAATCCACTTGGGCCAATATCCTATAGGAATTTTTTTCTGGGTAAGTAAATTCCATTAGGTATCCATTTTTAATAAGTTTTAGAGCTTGGTCACACATTTTTACGTTCAATTTGTGGTTTAAAGTGGTTTATAGTTAATCTTGTGCAAGAATTCCGCCAAGACCTTACGTACATTGTGGATGTTTGTTGTAATTATTTTCAGGATAATAGTGAAATACTGTTAAATTGTGTGCACAATATCATTAGCTATCATTTAAAACATCCCCCATGTGTGTAGATACTACCTATAGCTCGCAATTCATAAAAAACTAAATCACAATCAAGGCCATGCCGTGGGACGGCACGTGCGCGCGCAAGGGAGTTGCCGTGGGACGGCACGTGAATTCATAGCATAGATACGGCGTTTGGCGTGATTTTGTTGTTAAAACTAATTAATTAATTGATGATTGATTAATTAATCATAAATTAATGATAAATTTTTTGTTTACTTTTATTTAGTTGTGTTTTTTTTTTAATTATAAGATTTTTTAGGCTTGGTAGTAGACCTTATTTGACGAGCTCATACCTCTCATATTACTCATTCTTATCACATGGGATGTTTTGTAATAGTTAGTAAGCATCTTGAACTGATAAAAAAACCATAAGTTAAACAAGATGTGACACAAATAGAACTACGCCGGCGAGCGGGACGAATATCAAGTGGCCGTATATTTTTTTCTGCCGCGTTCGACGGTTTCAAGTTTCATGACTCATAGTCTTTGTTCATCTTAGTTTGAAGGTATTGTTATGATTAAATCTTATAGTTAATGAAACAAACATTGTAAATGAACATTTTTATTACATAAAGCTTAGTTATTTTCGAATTCCAAACCATTTTAATTGACAATAAAGTATAAATTTCGAATGTTTGTGATTGTGGCAATTATTTGAATTTGTACGATGGCCCAAATTGCATGACAATTAGATAATCAGGTAGGCAATTTAATCTAGATTACGAAACACTAACTTCTTCATATAGGTTTCATAGTAAAATAGCGAGAAATCGTCGTTTTAGTGCAGAGGGGCGTGCGCGGAATTTCGCCGTTTCCGGTCCGTTTCCGCTGCGCTCCGGAAGTTTTATTGGCCGGACGTCCGGCGCTCCGGAGGGGTTACTAAGAGTCCCAATATAATGTCCCAATATTCAGACCTCTACCGTCAAAATTGCGGAAGTCTCATACAAACTACCAACCCCTAGTTTAAGGGGTTGGGGGATAAAAGTTACAAGTTTTATAATTTTTTTGTTACTTTTGTACTAATAATAGCTTACATACCAAATTTCAGCCTTCTAGGACATTAGGAAATACCCTAAGAATTTTGATGATCATCAGTGAGTCAGTGACGAATTCAGGGTTTTTTTTAGATATTAATAAAATTTTAAGTATAAGAGCTATGCAATTAAAACTGTCAACATATCCCGAGAATTCCAAACACACGTTCGAAGCGCTTCGAGAAAAGGTAGGTAGTGCCCTTGCGTTTCGCTTGGCTCGTCTTGGCGGGAGCACTGCGGATGCCCCCAGATTATATACTAGAAAAAGGTGATGTTGACTTTTTCATTAAATAAACAAATTTGTTCAGAGGCATATTGTGTCCAGCGCGTAATCGCAATAATAATATGGTTAAATCCTCCCTGGGAGGGAAAAGAACAATTTCATCAACCCAAGGCGTAAACGAGATGGTTGCGATTGGATTGTTCGGTACCATATTCCTTTTCCCTAGGTCAAAATATTCCTAAATAAAATCCAAAGATATTAACTAGCGATCCGCGTTCGGTTTCGCACCTCCACGTGCAATTTTTCTACTATGTTTTCTTTAAATCTGAAATTATTAGGTACATACCTACATAAACTTTCCGGAAGAAATGCTTAAAATTACGGCAAAAACCGCATCAAAATCCATTTCGTGGGTTAGGAGGAGTTAGTGGATATACAGACGGGCAGACGCGGAAAGCGACTTTATTTTGTACAGATAATTACGTTTTAGCCGGGCGTTGTTTTTTTTCTGAGTCATCTATACTAAATACTTAGATTATTGATTGGTTGTCGCGGCCGCTCCAACGGCCGTTGGAGCGGCCGCGACAACCAATCAATAATCTAAGACTAAATATTATATTTAAATATACTAAACAGAAATCTTAGTACACAAAATACAAAATTATTATTTACGTGTGTCATGAAATGATTGAATACCCTTTCGAGTTTTCGACACACTCATTGTTTTGACACGGAAATACTTGGACCGGTTACAAAACTCGATCATACGATATTTTGTTTACAACTTGCGTCTCGTCGGTGAGTGGATCGTGTGAGAGGTGTGTCGAACCAAACCCGGCGCACAATGCGCAACGCACCCACAGAGTACATTTGTATATATGAACGCACCGGCCCGCGCCCGCCAACTTCGTCACGCTCCCAGCTGAGAGCCTTCGGCGTTCGTTGTAATCTAAACATTAAAATTTGTCAAAACATGTTTTGATAAAACACTGGTATATAATTCGCAAGTTTTGTTTACTTCAGTTCAGTAAACATTTGGATATTACTCGTTCATATCCTGTCTTTAAGAAAGAGCTTGTTCATTATAAAAAAACATTAGTGTTTTACACAGCTGTTCATCAGTTCGTAAGAAAAATATAAATAGAACGAACAGAAAGTGAAAAAATATTGTGTTGATTATTGTACCTACGTTCCATTTCAAGTGACACTTTTGTGACTGATAACTTTACTATTTTATTTCTTTCTTTCTCTATCTTTTGATTTACGATAATTTTAGTACATTTTAAAATATAAGTATATATCACCGTAATTTAAATAACTTTTACTTACTACGTTCTTTAGAAAAAAGTGAAATAATTGCTTGAAGTTGAAACAATACCGTGTAACGGAACGGCAGGTCTCAGATTTGTTTTGATTTTCCCACGTTGGTAGCATTGTATTTGTATAGTGGTCCGATTTGACGTCATGTAAACTTGTCATTGATTTATATAAATTTGCGATATTTATTTATCGCACGTTACCGAAGGTTTAGCGCAAATATCACATATAATGTGCAGTCGCTTATACACACGACACACTACTGAATAAACATTTACATTGACAAGTGAGCAATATCTTTTGTGGAACAGAAAATAAAAGTAACGTTGTGACAAATTGTGTTGATTAAACTGTGCACCTACATAGGCAGTGCGATTGTGATCTAATGAGAGCGCGATAGTTCTAGAACAGTAATATCGCGTGTCTTGTCGTGAAGATGTCGTCCCTGGGCGGTCAGTGGCGCGTGATCCGCCACTACCTGTCGCTCAGCAACCTGAACGCGGAGGTGGAGAAGCTGGTGCAGAGAATCAAGCCCGCCTCGCCGGAGCAGTGGGACAGTACGTACCACTCATCTACTAACAGAGGCACACGCCATCATCATCATAGCCCTTTTGTTACCTATAATATATGCTTGGCACCCAGTGTGACCAGAGGCGGCCCAGTGTCAGTATTTTACCCCATGACTGCTGTTCATAGCAGCATTCCTGGCATAAATAGCATTAAATGTTTGTTAAACATTACTATTTTGTAGGTATGTTGTGCTAGTAAAGTTCATAATATGAGATTCGTAACATAAATACACTAACACAACATATAATTAATAGTGTTCATGATTCAGCCTTTCTTAGAATTTGTTTACTTTTTGTGAGATTATAGTAATTAGTAGGTATGTAGTGTAATGGAGCATATTTCAGGAAACAGCTAATCAATTATGTACAATGATTGTAAATGGATTATAAATTTATTATATAGTCTGGTATTTATTGATATGATATATTGGTATAGTATTGATGTTATCCCGCTGCTTCTATTCACTATGACTTGCATGTCTGTGTCGCATTAACAGTAAATAAGTGTATATTTCTGTTGTTGTAGATCTAATAAGAAGGTTTGAGAAAGCCGTGTCAGCTCGTGTGGCTCCCGGCGCTGAAGTAGATGTGGAGAAGAAGGAACCTGCTACAAAAGTGAAAGCTGCAACAGTAGGAGAGACTGCTGACACTAAAGTGGTACATGATGAACAAAATGACACAAAGCCCAAAGAAGTTCCTGCGCCCAGTGTGGGCTCCGAGATGAAGGAGCTCACTATTGAGAGTCTGCTGCAAGGATTGCGACTCAAGAAGGACACTCAGCTGGGCAAGATATCCGACCCCACGTGGAAGGACCAGAAGCCTGCCGTCACCAAGGTAAGACATGCAGCGTAGTAACATTGTTGTTTACATTGAACTTATGCAAATTGTACAGTATTCTCAGTGATTGCTTAAGATAAGTGGAATTGTGATAAAAGTTTTGTTTCATCACAATATTAACTAGAATTATGAAATGAAATTTATTCCACATAAAATAGAGTACATTAAGGTGTTGAGGAGTACATGTAGTTCTTCTATTTCTATATATATATTTATGTTGTATAGGTTATACAGGTGGTGTAAAATTTTTAGGCATTAAGGGTGCTGCCTGGGACCCTTGCTGTTGAGAGTTCTGGTCTTAGGAAACTAGGTGAATTTTGAATTTTCCTATTTAAAAGTTTTAAAGCCCTATTATTAGTCTTTAAAAAAAAGTCTGGGAGAAAATTGTCATTCCTCAAAAACTTAAGTGGGGCTCAATCAACTCTATTTTCCAACAGGAATGTTTCTTTCAAACAATGGACAAAATCGTCCTTTGACCCATACATTTTAATATAGTTCATATTATTATGCATGTAATCTTAAATCACTGTACTTTACACTGATCAATTAACTTTACAATTCTACATACAGATACAAGAATAAAAGCAATAAACAATCAACTGAACATAATAATGATTAAAACTAGTCTTAGAAATATCGATTTACGAGTCATGCAGATGGCACAGTCGTGACTACAATGATTATGCATTGAGGATAATAAAATTAATGGATCACTGTAAGGTAAAATGATCTTAATCGATTTAGTTTTTTGAAAAATATTTTGCTGAATGTACATTTTGCCAAAAATTAATAATAGGGTTTGTAATATCTTCAAAATTATAACAGAAAGGGTAACCACCATTAATGCCCCAAAATTTTGCACAACCTGTATATGATGACTTATTTATTACAGGATTTTACACTGATCATTGCAGGAATAAACATGTTAAATGTATTCTATCTCTAAGTAATAACTACATATTATAATTTATGGTTATAATACTAATTTATTATAACCATAAATGTATGTAACTCATTATGATCATACATGGACGTAAATGGGTTTAAATTACAAAAAATAAGAGTTTATAGACATAATAATATGCTCCATTTGCATTTTACTTATAAACTTATTCAATTTGTGCAAAATAATAAAACAGTAGTAGCTGTAGCTTTTTTGTACCCAAATCAATTTGACCTACTAAAAATAGAGTTAAAAACAATAATTCAAAGTGTTACAATAATAAAATACTGATAATATAAGAGTTTGATTGTTCATGTTGCATATTATCAAGGTTTCTATGATGTCGTGTTGTTTTGGTCCAAATATGTATCGCGTGATAGTGCTCTCAGATGAGCGGCGAGTGATAGTGCGGTGATAGATGAAAACAAGCGCTGATGAGTAGACGCGCGGTGGCGCCGCCAGCGTGACACTCGCTCGATCAAATATTAATGCCACCGCACATATAACACAGAAGGTTCAATCCAAGCGAGAATAAAATTGCTGAAGTCTTTGATATTTTGTTTGCGGTTGTAGAATGCATACCTAATGCAGAATCATTTATTGTCGCGTAATTGCCATTCCACCTGGTCCAACGAGCTCAATCACACGACCACGACAATTAAAACTAGTGTGGCAGTATAAAGTGGATGTCGTGCCTGTATGTTTAGTGGCTCTACTAAAACGTGTCAGTATTATTTACTGGCTCGCAGTAATTCAAGTCATTCGCGGAGTGATCTACTTTCACTTTTAGAAAGAATCATACATAGCAAGACATGGATTAGGTTGAGCCGAGGTTATCTAACATGTGTCCATAAATAAACGAGAGAAATGGGTCGCTCCGTCATGACACGCGCGGCGTGATAAACAACCAGACGACTGTTTCTCGAATTACGGAAGACAAATCTAGGCCCGCTATTAAAATAAAGATGTTCTGTTTTGAATACTTACTACGCAGAACTAAAAATCAGAGGGTTTCATCCATAAACTTATTATACTTTACCACTAGTATAATAAGTTAATGGTTTAATCATTCTCCAAAAATTAAAAAATGCGGTGCTTAATAATAATAATAATGCCTGTTGTACTAAGTATAAATGGCCGCAGGGAAGTATGGCAAAGCAAAGAGCTGCATGGACGCTTTTATCGGGCCCTTCATGGGCCCGATGTTGACTTTAAAGCGTCTATTGCCTGGCTACGTTTTGGGGACTTGTTTGGGGAAACCGAAGGTTTTGTCTGTGCAATTATGGATGAAGTTATAATGACGAACAACTACCGGAAATATATTATAAAGGATGGGACGGTTGACATTTGTCGGGCATGCCACTGTCCCGGCGCACAGTGTTGCCGCTATAGGACAGAAAGGAATTTTCCAATTTTGGAGGTAGGTCTAAAATTGTTCTTGATTATAACAATACAATAAATTGTCCATCAATATTTAAAAAATGGAAAATTTATTCGCCCGGTAGATGTGTTTAATGAGTTGTCAAAGTACTGCAATCAATTTCTACGTGTTTTCGTTTGCAAAAAGTGGTTGCAAATAAACTGTGTTTTAGAGTGAAATATAAGCCTCTTACGATAATTTTTGGAATGGATTCTAGAGATCAAGGTATTATCTTTAAGATATAGTCATTATCTTTTTGAAATGTTGCTTAATTTAGATATTATACCAGTGTTTATTAACGATACAGCGAAATAGGTAAAAAAAAATATTCACGAGACTATTTGAATGCAATTTCCACTACTTTCCGCAATCAAATATGACTGTAAATAAAGTACAGGCCTTCTATTATTAGGCCATAAAATAATAATTTGCGGAAAGTTGCGATTTTTTAAAATAAAAATAATAACAATAATAATAATAATATAATTGTTTATCGTAGGGCCCGTCCTGAAATTTAGTCGTCGTGAATTGGCATATGTTTTGTTTAACGATCCTGTACAAAAATGGACTTGAAAAGGCTTTAACTTACAAGAATTCTTCATCCAAAAGACAACCTGTCCACCAGAACGAAAAAGTGAAATGCGTTCAAAGGTCTTAGTGCTTTTTTAATAAATACAAAGCCAGGTTAAAACATTACAGGTTACAAATTTTTATAGTGGTAGGAAAAAGATTTAGATGATGTGAGCCTTCCAAGTTATGAAGTCTGAGTGGTATTGTTAAATCATATTTTATTTTTTTCATTTCGTTACCTTTTTACCACAAAATATATACAGAGTGGCGCAAAATTTTGAGGCATTAGGGTGGCTACCCCTTCTGTTATATTTAGAGAGTTCAGGAATGCTACTACACTCTCCTATTGCGATTAAATTCAGGTCCTAAACTGAACTCGATCGCTATTTCGTAACCTGACATTGCATTTGCGAATCAGTTTGAGGTGCGGTTTTGACAAGCGATTCAGCGGTTTCATTCGCTCATTTAGTTACCACAACGGTGGTTTTGAGTAGGAAGTGAATCGTGCAAATGTCTAATTTAGCGACTCAATAAAAGTTACTTATATGACAAACTTTATTGAATCGCTGAACGTAATACATAACTAATTTATAAATATACGGTGCCTTCTGTTGAAATTTGAGATTTAAAGTGTAAGTGCATTTGCGGTGAGTATGAAATACCTATCTAAAATGAATAAGTGATTACTTATGCTCAAGGATATTATTTGATCGAGTTGGTATTTTTTCAGATGTCGGACGAACTAATTATATTTGAGTTCCTTGAATGCGATCTCGAGGAGAACGATGGTCGAAAAAAAAGGAGACGTCAAATGCGTAGTGAAAGTAACCCTTTTGATTTAAGTGACGTTGAATTCATCCGCCGGTATCGCCTCTCAAAGGAACTTACAATGGACCTTTGTGAGGAGCTCAGACCAATGTTTAGAGAACCAACGAGATCTACTGATATTGATTTAGAGACAAAGGTAAGTCAGTCATTACATGCCTTTCCAATAGGTATCCAAGTATGGACAACCTACTTGTAATACTTTATTCCTTGTACAAAATACACTCCATACAAACATGAGGCGATAATATTTTTTTCTACCAAGTAAATTGATATTAGATGTTTTCTTTAAAAAAGTAAGTATACGCGGGGATGAACTTTTCACGTGATACAACTTAACACACTACGCTGAATATACCTACTCTACGCATTAAATGAAGAAATGGTCTTTCAAATACTGATTTATACTTATATAATTAAATTTGTGTTTTAATAGTTTAACTTATTTTAGGTTTTGACTGCTCTGTCATTTTTTGGGACTGGGTCCTATCAAAGGCCGATAGGAGACATTGGTGCGCATTCTTTAGCACAACAAACCGTATCATCAGTTATTGCACAAATAACTGCATGTTTAAATTCTCAAGCGATGAGGAATAAGTATATCGTTTTTCCAAAGACTTTTGAAGAGAGGAACGAGGTTAGGACCTTGTAAGTACCTACCTATTCATAAAAAATATAAAAATAACTAAACATACCAATGCTTACCTTATTAGACAATTTATCAATACTAATCAACAAAAACTTATTAATTGTTCTGAGGGTTTTATACAATTGAATATTAGTTTTGTTCCATGTGGTACCCAGTTTAGGATATGGCCTACTCATATGTTCCAGTGAGTGTCGTGAAAGATGACGATAATAGGGAATTTTGTAAGTTACCATCAAATTTGAGTTCACTCATTAGCACCGCGATGGACTTGTCATTACATAATAATAATGATTGCCAAAATGGGTAGCAACACAGCTAATTAACATTACGATGATAAAGGATATATTGACGACTCTCTCTAATTTTTTTATAATTCTTTTTCAGATTTTATAATAAATTTGGTTTTCCTGGAGTATTGGGATGCATTGATTGCACTCAAGTGGCAATAGTTAGACCATCTCAATATGAGGAGCGGTACTACTGCAGAAAACAATACCACTCCTTAAATGTTCAATTGGTTAGATACTTATAAGTATATAAATATTTTGATTGAATTATAGATATATTATGTAGATACTGTATACAATTTTATTAGTTAAAATCACGCAATATTTTTTTCAGATATGTGATGCGAATATGCAAATTACAAGTGTGGATGCCAGTTTTGGCGGGGCAACACACGATTCTTTTATTTGGAATGCCCATCCAATAAAAACTTACTTAGAGGGTCTGAATGAAACTACATGGCTGTTGGGTAGGTAAATTAAATGTTATATTAATATGAAAAAAAAATTGTCATTCTTATACCTAAAAAATTATTCTAATAATCTTAATCTAATAATACTATATTCATATAATATTAAATCTGTGTCTGTGACTAGAAAGGTATGACCTTACATACTATACACAACACTTCTTCATTTTTTGATTTACATCAACAAATAAAACTAAGACATAACATTGCAAATATTAATAGAGAGGTATAAAAAACAAAAATATGCCTATGCCTAGTCATGAAATGAGAAACTTAAGAAAACTAGTATTTTTTTTACTAAACAATCAAATGAATACTAAACGTGTCATATTATATATTTTTACAGGTGATTCAGGATATCCTCTCAGAAAGTATATAATGACTCCTATTCTTGACGCTGAAGAAGGTACTTCCGAGAGTCACTACACAAACTTACATGTTCGCACGAGAAATGTAGTAGAAAGAACAATCGGTCTACTTAAAGCTCGCTTTCGGTGTCTTCTTGCGCATCGAGTTTTGCATTATAGCCCAGAGGTTGCGGCCTCTATTGTAAATGCATGTGTTATATTACACAATATTTGCAATAAGGCAAATTTGCCTGACATAGAATTGCAAAATTCAGATGAGCTTCAAGAAGCCCGCTTGCAGCTTGCCACTGAAGATTCTGGTGCTTTAAACCCAAACAACCCAGAGCTGCGTTTAGGTATATCCACAAGACAGCATCTGGTGCAAAGATTATGGGCAATGAGGCCGCATTAACTCCCGAGCTGGCCTTATAAATTAAGTACAGGGGTGTTAGGCAGCGGTAACCTAAAACAAAAGTTCATCATTAATTTAATAATTTAGATTCGCTTTTTAATTTTTATTTAATTTAATTTTTAATTCAAATTGTATTTTCTTGTTTTGTTATAACCTTTATTTTAAACTTGTTTTTAATTTTAGTTCAAATTTCCTTGTTTGTTTTTATTATTCAAATTGGACTGTTTTTGACTGAGTAAAGAAATATTTTATATTAATGATGAATAATAAAAAAAATCTGTTTACGATAAAGCCTTTATGATTTAAAGTTTTTACCTAGTTCCTAAAATTTCCTTAATATCCCTGATTTCTTTTATTAATTCCCGCAACAGCTCATTCCGGGTTTGGTCATGCTGGCTCCTTTGTTCCGATATTATTACTAATGACCGTCTCGTAGCGTCCTGTGATTGGGGAGGTTCTCTTCGTCGAATTCTTCTTCTCTGAGGAGTTCTGTGTGATGTGGATGGTTGTTGCCGAGACCTTTGATCAAGAAGCCGCGGACTCTGTCGTGGGGTTTGCGTAGGCTGCGGGCTCCTTGATACTACAATCTGTGGGCTTGTTTCTCGCTGGGTCGATTGTGTGGGCTGTAGTTGTACTGAGGTTGACGGACTAGCTTGAGCCTCAGAGATTGGTAACATAACATTTTCTGTTAATAGAGAAAAGTTTAGGTTAATGTTACATTCAAGACAATATTTCTTACCAGCTATGGTAATGAAAAAGAATAACAATATTAATTATACTCTGAAATCTAAGATAGGTTACTTTTACGCCGGGCCTGGGTTTTATTTGGGTCATCTTTGTGTATTCATTTGTGTAATAATAAATACAATGTGGCACATAAAAGAGAAAATTCGTCAATCCGATCCTTTTAAGAACGTCTAAGAAACTTCTAATCACTAAGCCATCAGCATAATAAATAACATCTAGCCTGGAAATTAATTTAAAAAACTTACGAAATAATATATCACTCTCTTCTATACTATGTGAATAGTGTACAGTTTCTACTTCTATTTCCGGTGTCTGAAAACAAATTAATGCATATAGTTAAACATATTTACCTACTCCAATTTAAGATATACACCTAAGTTAACTTCTATTATGTAATATAATAACTATTGTCATGTCCCAGTTCTGAGCACGGGCCTCTTTCTTAGAATGAGAAAGGTTTAGGTCTCAGGTTCACCATGCTAGACTGGTACAGCTTGACAGACTACACACGCCATCGAGAACCCTTTTCTGTTGAGCTGCTTTAGGTATGTAGGTTGCATTGTATTGTATTATTTAATATTTATTTTAAGATAGATTTGAAAATAAAAATTGCAAATAAATTTCCATTTTACTCACTTGATCGAATGGTTCCACTCTGACACCTGGGAGCCCTGATCCAAATGATTCCCCTAATATTAATAGGAACTTTTCCTCAATTTCCGAGAGAGGAGTCACATCGGAAGGACCCCCTCCTGTACGTTCCCGGGATGCTCTTATGCCAGCTACCGACTTTTTTAATTTGGACTTATAGTCGTTCCAATACTGAAAAGTGAATACAGAATTATTTAATACATTAATTATATTTTCTTATTTTTGAAAAACTGAATAACACTAGGATTTCTCCTGTTTCATAGAATTGGTATACAAATATTAATTAATGAACGCTAATAAACAGTGCTTAGCACTTAAATTTTGGATGGATGGAATAAACAGTGAATATATATATGTATGTGAAGCATAGCATATCTTTGGGCCCTAGTGTAACATGACATTGACATCTACTGCTGGAAATCGCCGCAAGAGAACTCTAACAATTCTGGTTTATAAACAGATCTTTAACGCTAATTAATTTTACCGTGCACCGCTAAGACTACAGCCTTCACGCCATTTTAGTAGGTCCTCGGGTATTTACCGCTTATAAAGATAATAATGAAGGAAAACCTTGGTTTTACATATTATTATACGGCATTTTATTGCTATCCAATATAATAGAAATCATGGAAGATTATTTAAGCTGTTTATTTAGAAAATTAATTCTATGTATATTGTCTACGATCGTTTTATCAATGCCTTATTGCCGTCAATCATCAGCCACCACAATCTCATCTATTTTATTTAGGTATTCAATCAATGAAAATGGATTTATTATCCACATAGTAGAATACGTAATACTTATTAGAAACTTTTTTGAATGATTATACATATTTTTCCCTTTGTAGTGTTCAATGCTCTAAGATTTTTCCTACAAAAGCATAGAAAATAATCATGTTCGGCGTATACTGGGCAGTGAGCTCTGTAACGAGTCTTGCTGACTGACTTAGGTATCTATGAAATAGGTACAGCATGAGCCATATGAACGCTCATGCTGAGACGACAGAAGAAGATAATTTATTCAGCGGTTCTCCGGATTGTAGTTCTTCTTCATGTCGATGGTACGTCCCGCTTTTATAAACTTCGAATTTTGCCACCTTCATGGCGTTATTTGTCACAGACGTCGCTCAAGGTGTAGGAGTAGAAACACAATGAGCAGGGAAGTAGATGACATTGTTTGTGGGACAACGCCACATCTATGTCCTGTCACTGTTTCGACGATATAGGGGGACTTGGGTCCGGAGTCAGTTAAACGGGCCTTGGCTGGGGAATCCTTGCCTCTGCTCTTTTAAAGAAAGGTGCTGTACCGTGTTTTTAAACGCTGCATTGGTAATTAAGCGCCTAACAGTGGATTTCTGTTGTTGGACTGCAACGTCGGCATCGCTGTCAGTTTGTAGAGGTGCTATGCTAGCCGTAGAATAAACTATATTGGCGAGGTCCGTTTGAAACAGTCGGGGATAGTCCGACATGTGTAACCGTGACCGACGGCGACGATTACTACTTTTGCATGCGTGGATTATTTGTTGATTTTCAAACAATAGTTTTTATGTTAACATTCTGTCACGGCTAAGGTATTATAACCATTGCTCAATCTCGACCACTTTCCAAGTTATTTTAGTCTTGAACCGCGACCAATAAAAACAGCAAACAGTAGCAGTCGTCATTAAGACTAGTGGGTTTAGAAAACCTTTTGACTTGAATTACATATAAATGTAATAAACTGTATAAAACCCTGCCTTCAGGTGTCTGCCTGGATGCAATATCAAACAAAAAGTCATCTTTTTTCATTCTTAAATACAACAAACTCGCCTATAAATTACTACTAACGCCATCTTGTTTCAATAAGTCGAAATAAAAAAATATATGGCTATAACTGAATAGAAAAAGCTCGTAATCCGTTTAAAAAAGTTATCTAAAATGGTTTAGGAACAACCTGGACGATTTTATTATAAGTATATAGATAATCTCGCCCTCTAGAAGTACTCATTAGGTGCATTCTTACCTAAAGCTAAATAATATTTTATAGTTCTTGGAATATTTAATAGATACTCACTTTGTTCCATCCTTTCCAGTCTTTTATAGCGCCATCACCTTGAGCATTCAAAGTTTGCGCTATACTCTGCCACATCTTTTTTGAATTATCTCGGGCTCTGGCGGTTTTATTATAACCCGTCGCAATGTCTCTGTGTCCATTTAGAAACTCCCACAGTGTTTCAAGCTGGGTATACGTAACACGACGACGCGATCCCTCACTAAAAAAATAATCAAAACAAGCACTTGAGATTCCGAGGAATGTTAAAGTGGCGTACCTCGTATGAGAAAGTAGCTAAAGCAAACGAATAAAAGTATATAAATACAAAAGCGTAGTTAGATACTTAATCATTTCATACTTACGACATTGTAGAACACAAGAAGTGTCGAATATAAATAATTTAGTAAAAACTAAATTTTAAAATTCATAATTCGCACTATTTCTCAAAACTTTGTAAAGTGACAGCTGGTGACAGCATGCGTTCCGAATGTTAGACAAAGTGTTCCCCAAATAAACGAACATTAACATAAACCACACTATTTAATCCGTGTTTAATTTCATTGCGCGTTATATAGATCTTATATATAAAGTTATATAAAAAAATATATCTTTGAGTAAAAATTTATTATATTCATGCTACTTTTAGATCATTATATAAAACCGTAAACAACCGAAAATTATTTTTTTTCCGTATTGGAACGTCAATGTTATTTCCAGTTAAAACGAGACAGATATATACGATTCGGTATAGCAGCATCCTTTTCATACCGGAGCGTTTTATTATTGGACCAGAGACAAAATTGGTCTATCATTCATCTGTTTGCGGACGAGTTTCGGCTCACTCGTTATGAGAGTGGGGTACCGAATAAGGAGTTTCAGTTTAGGTTCCTAAATTGAACTTCTTCGCAATTGGATAGTTTATAATTAGACTGTGGTAAGCCCCCTGGTCTTAGGAAACTTTAGATGAATTTTAAAGATATTAAATATACATTACGTATAGATACAGTGATTTTAGATTTTAGATGACGTGCATACGAAGGTGTGGTTTCATAGAAAATATATGGGAACTAGATTTTTGTATTTTTCTCAAATTCGGAAAGTAAGTACGAATTCTTTGTTTGTTCAGAGGAAACATTCCTGTTGGGAAATAGAGTCGATTGAGCCCCCACATAAGTTTTTTGAGAAATTTCAATTTTCTCGCAAACTGTACCTTTTTCAAAAAAACTAATAATAGGGAATTTAATATCTTCAAAATTCATCTAAAGTTTCCTAAGACCGGACCTCTCTAACTATTATAGAAAGGGTAGTCACCCTCAATGCCCCAAAATTTTGCGTCACCCTGTATACTTAGTCATGTAAATTAAGATGTTTTCATAAATAATCTATATTTATATTAAATTCTGACAATGCAATAACAATAAACCTCAGGAATAATATTGTCCCCTACATAGTATGGAGCGGCCACACTGTGCGGCGAGTCCCTTAGACATGTCATATCGGGTTGCTCTCGTCTTGCTAACGGTGAATACTTGCATAGACATAACCAAGTGGCCAGGATAATTCACCAACAACTTGCTTTGAAATACAAACTTGTGGATTCTGAAGTACCGTACTACAAGTATGTGCCCGACCCAGTTCTCGAAAATGGTCATGTCACGTTATATTGGGATCGATCTATCATCACTGACAGGACTGTTGTCGCCAATAAGCCTGACATAGTGGTGATAGATAGATCAGCACGCCGTACAATGATTGTTGACATTACCGTCCCACATGATGAGAACCTCGTGAAAGCCGAAAAAGACAAACAAATCAAATATCTGGACTTGGCTCGCGAGGTTGTCGATATGTGGGACGTGGAGTCAGCAATCATTGTGCCGATAGTCGTAACGGCTAATGGCTTAATTGCCAAGAGTCTCGACCAACACCTCGAGAGGCTCTCGCTAGGTGGCTGGATCAAGGGCTTGATTCAGAAAGCAGTACTCCTTGACACTGCGCGCATTGTCAGG
Source organism: Allophyes oxyacanthae (assembly GCA_932294325.1). Taxonomy (NCBI): domain Eukaryota; kingdom Metazoa; phylum Arthropoda; class Insecta; order Lepidoptera; family Noctuidae; genus Allophyes; species Allophyes oxyacanthae. The sequence goes on from OW028633.1 coordinate 38,007, forward strand.
AGGTCTCTCTCTTTTTTTTTATTTAATTGTAAAATTATTTAAAAATATATAAAAGTATGTTAAAAATTAAATAAAGGAAATAATAATGCTAATAGCACGTGCAAGAGATGAATGCGATCATAACATGTTTTTGAGATTGTTGACATCAACACCTGGCGATGTAAATTAATTAGTAGGTATTATGTTATGTAACATGGGTGCGCAGGATTCCGGCTGTGAATAAGCATCAATATTATATGAGCAGTATTATTGCACGACTATTTTATTTGAACGTGCTAGTATTTTAGCAGGAGAGTTCACCCGTCATATTTTATTAGCCATGTGTAAGTGTTAAGTCAATAGGTGAGCAACACATCGACACAACAACAACACGTAAGTTGTTGATTGTGGATTCTCACGCACGGGCGGCTGTGATGATCGCTTACCCACAACTGACTACAAACTCGTATATCTAAATCATAAAAAAAGTACTTATATAAGACATCCGATATTAATACGTCGTGGGGGACTTCGCTATCAGTTTGAAAAATGATATGGAACTGATATCGAACAAAACTTGCGACGCACTTGTTAGTAGGAAAGTCCTTGAGTCGTGCATAAAATGCGAATAATCATAAGCTTAACTAAACCGGAAATAAACGTGATGCTTGTTGCCATTAAAATATTTACTACTTATCTGAAATATTCGTAGGTACTGCTAATATACATAAAATCTCTGATTAGTTCCAATCTCATATAATGTACTGTTAGCTGGATGATCAACAACCACATCTCATCACATCACTCGAGATTTGTAAGAGGAATCGTTGCACTGGGAGTATAGGGGACAAAAATGTGGTACCAATGGCGTGGCGGGCGGGTGGGCCCCTGTAGTAGTATCCGGGTCTACCCCGGTCTCCTCCGGAACGACTACTACTCCAGGGATTTTACGTGACACTGGCATGGCGGTGCAGTCTCCCAGAGTGGAGATTAGGTAGTCCCGGGTTCAGGAATCGGTGGCCAGCGCTCAACAGTTTCACCGAGTATCCCCAACCGCCACGCCAACACGCCGCACCCATACATAACAATGGCGGTAATAGAGAACCACCGACCCCCCGTACTGCCAACACGACGCTTCCTCAAGGAGCTCTGGCGACCTTGCTCACCGTTAGGAACACAACACTGCAAAACAGCAGTGTTATTTGGCTACGATATTCTGCAACGTGGTGGTAGTTCTCCAAGCGGTAGAAACATTTTTGAGCGAATAGTCCCGCTATACCCTAACTCTAAAACTCAGCTTCTGAGAAACCATGTGATAGAATTTAGATTAGTACTACTGTATTTATTTTCGGACTCGAAGGTCACCTAGATATGCGAAGCTATTACCTATGTTGCAAATATACTTTAGTATTGAGAAGACAACAAATAGAAATGATGCATGTTACTGTGAGGTGACCGGTGGTCAGACGACGCGGCGACCCGTTGGCGAGGCGCCAGCACACGTCACGACTGCAAACAACTTGGTGGCGACATAATTTCTCGTACGATCTAGTGTACTTACATAACGTAGTATGACTCGTGAGTTGTACATTCATTCGTTTCGCTTAGTACTAATTATATAGGAGTTACATAATAATAGGTACACATTCAAGCATGTGTTTATAAATCTCATTTTTTAAGTAACACTTCTATATATACGGCGTTACGGCCGCGTGGAGGGGGTAGAAGATATATCGCTTGTCCGTTGAAGTTTCACTTCTACTATGTCCCAGCACACTTTTTTTTTATGGCTGGGTAGACGTATATCCCTGCTTGCACTCGTGCTGCTTAATGGCTCCAAAGTAAGAATTCTCAAATCTCTCCTACTGATGAGAGTAAGGGGTAATGGGAGGTTCTCACGATGAATACCAATCGTATCGTAGACTCCGTCATATGCGGCTCTTGGGGTCTACTATAGTTATGTTGTATGTTGTACACAGACGTCGATCCACGCCCGCACGGCGTACGTGATCAGCGCGGTGGTCGCGGCCGAGACCAAGGAGAGCGTGCTGAGTCGCGCCGAGCGGCTCGTCGAACATCTGCACTCGTATCCCGAGGCGCGGGACTACGCCATCAAGGTACAGACTGACATGCTACACACATGACACACAGCGCGGTGGTAGCGCCGAGACCAAGGAGAGCGTGCTGAGTCGCGCCGAGCGGCTCGTCGAACATCTGCACTCGTATCCCGAGGCGCGGGACTACGCCATCAAGGTACAGACTGACATGCTACACACATGACACACAGCGCGGTGGTAGCGCCGAGACCAAGGAGAGCGTGCTGAGTCGCGCCGAGCGGCTCGTCGAACATCTGCACTCGTATCCCGAGGCGCGGGACTACGCCATCAAGGTACAGACTGACATGCTACACACATGACACACAGCGCGGTGGTAGCGCCGAGACCAAGGAGAGCGTGCTGAGTCGCGCCGAGCGGCTCGTCGAACATCTGCACTCGTATCCCGAGGCGCGGGACTACGCCATCAAGGTACAGACTGACATGCTACACACATGACACACAGCGCGGTGGTAGCGCCGAGACCAAGGAGAGCGTGCTGAGTCGCGCCGAGCGGCTCGTCGAACATCTGCACTCGTATCCCGAGGCGCGGGACTACGCCATCAAGGTACAGACTGACATGCTACACACATGACACACAGCGCGGTGGTAGCGCCGAGACCAAGGAGAGCGTGCTGAGTCGCGCCGAGCGGCTCGTCGAACATCTGCACTCGTATCCCGAGGCGCGGGACTACGCCATCAAGGTACAGACTGACATGCTACACACATGACACACAGCGCGGTGGTAGCGCCGAGACCAAGGAGAGCGTGCTGAGTCGCGCCGAGCGGCTCGTCGAACATCTGCACTCGTATCCCGAGGCGCGGGACTACGCCATCAAGGTACAGACTGACATGCTACACACATGACACACAGCGCGGTGGTAGCGCCGAGACCAAGGAGAGCGTGCTGAGTCGCGCCGAGCGGCTCGTCGAACATCTGCACTCGTATCCCGAGGCGCGGGACTACGCCATCAAGGTACAGACTGACATGCTACACACATGACACACAGCGCGGTGGTAGCGCCGAGACCAAGGAGAGCGTGCTGAGTCGCGCCGAGCGGCTCGTCGAACATCTGCACTCGTATCCCGAGGCGCGGGACTACGCCATCAAGGTACAGACTGACATGCTACACACATGACACACAGCGCGGTGGTAGCGCCGAGACCAAGGAGAGCGTGCTGAGTCGCGCCGAGCGGCTCGTCGAACATCTGCACTCGTATCCCGAGGCGCGGGACTACGCCATCAAGGTACAGACTGACATGCTACACACATGACACACAGCGCGGTGGTAGCGCCGAGACCAAGGAGAGCGTGCTGAGTCGCGCCGAGCGGCTCGTCGAACATCTGCACTCGTATCCCGAGGCGCGGGACTACGCCATCAAGGTACAGACTGACATGCTACACACATGACACACAGCGCGGTGGTAGCGCCGAGACCAAGGAGAGCGTGCTGAGTCGCGCCGAGCGGCTCGTCGAACATCTGCACTCGTATCCCGAGGCGCGGGACTACGCCATCAAGGTACAGACTGACATGCTACACACATGACACACAGCGCGGTGGTAGCGCCGAGACCAAGGAGAGCGTGCTGAGTCGCGCCGAGCGGCTCGTCGAACATCTGCACTCGTATCCCGAGGCGCGGGACTACGCCATCAAGGTACAGACTGACATGCTACACACATGACACACAGCGCGGTGGTAGCGCCGAGACCAAGGAGAGCGTGCTGAGTCGCGCCGAGCGGCTCGTCGAACATCTGCACTCGTATCCCGAGGCGCGGGACTACGCCATCAAGGTACAGACTGACATGCTACACACATGACACACAGCGCGGTGGTAGCGCCGAGACCAAGGAGAGCGTGCTGAGTCGCGCCGAGCGGCTCGTCGAACATCTGCACTCGTATCCCGAGGCGCGGGACTACGCCATCAAGGTACAGACTGACATGCTACACACATGACACACAGCGCGGTGGTAGCGCCGAGACCAAGGAGAGCGTGCTGAGTCGCGCCGAGCGGCTCGTCGAACATCTGCACTCGTATCCCGAGGCGCGGGACTACGCCATCAAGGTACAGACTGACATGCTACACACATGACACACAGCGCGGTGGTAGCGCCGAGACCAAGGAGAGCGTGCTGAGTCGCGCCGAGCGGCTCGTCGAACATCTGCACTCGTATCCCGAGGCGCGGGACTACGCCATCAAGGTACAGACTGACATGCTACACACATGACACACAGCGCGGTGGTAGCGCCGAGACCAAGGAGAGCGTGCTGAGTCGCGCCGAGCGGCTCGTCGAACATCTGCACTCGTATCCCGAGGCGCGGGACTACGCCATCAAGGTACAGACTGACATGCTACACACATGACACACAGCGCGGTGGTAGCGCCGAGACCAAGGAGAGCGTGCTGAGTCGCGCCGAGCGGCTCGTCGAACATCTGCACTCGTATCCCGAGGCGCGGGACTACGCCATCAAGGTACAGACTGACATGCTACACACATGACACACAGCGCGGTGGTAGCGCCGAGACCAAGGAGAGCGTGCTGAGTCGCGCCGAGCGGCTCGTCGAACATCTGCACTCGTATCCCGAGGCGCGGGACTACGCCATCAAGGTACAGACTGACATGCTACACACATGACACACAGCGCGGTGGTAGCGCCGAGACCAAGGAGAGCGTGCTGAGTCGCGCCGAGCGGCTCGTCGAACATCTGCACTCGTATCCCGAGGCGCGGGACTACGCCATCAAGGTACAGACTGACATGCTACACACATGACACACAGCGCGGTGGTAGCGCCGAGACCAAGGAGAGCGTGCTGAGTCGCGCCGAGCGGCTCGTCGAACATCTGCACTCGTATCCCGAGGCGCGGGACTACGCCATCAAGGTACAGACTGACATGCTACACACATGACACACAGCGCGGTGGTAGCGCCGAGACCAAGGAGAGCGTGCTGAGTCGCGCCGAGCGGCTCGTCGAACATCTGCACTCGTATCCCGAGGCGCGGGACTACGCCATCAAGGTACAGACTGACATGCTACACACATGACACACAGCGCGGTGGTAGCGCCGAGACCAAGGAGAGCGTGCTGAGTCGCGCCGAGCGGCTCGTCGAACATCTGCACTCGTATCCCGAGGCGCGGGACTACGCCATCAAGGTACAGACTGACATGCTACACACGTGACACACAGCGCGGTGGTAGCGCCGAGACCAAGGAGAGCGGTAAACTGGTAGGAAATACCCGTCGTCGCCAAACGCAAGCTTTGATGGCATAACTGGCAAGTTGATTGTTATCGTAATGACACATGGATAGTTCCATGCTACGGTCACGCGCGGTGGTTAGGTGAGGTGATCGTCCGATATAAAACATTGGACTGTATAGTAGGTACTTAGACCACCTATAGTAGGACCGCCAGTCCCAAAACCTTATTGGTGTTCACATTATAATAATGTTAGTTTGATATTATTATTAGTTGTATTTATTTGTATAGATTAGTCGGAACATAATACCCGCAGTCACGCTCAGGGCCGACAGTGCAACGTGATGTTCATAGCTGATAGTTTGTTTTCCTCGTCACATTTCCTAGCTCATTTTGCGTCAGTATTTGTATAATAATCAATAACAATTTCACGCGCTAAATTGATGAAAGTACCAACGCCTGTGGTCGACGCACACATCAGAATTATACATTTATAGTGTTTCGACAGTCCATTTGTTTAAATCGGAGTAACTTTAATAATAATACACAATTATTGAATAAAATAAAAATGAAAGCATATGACCTGTCATTATTACCAGTTCAGACTACGCTATAATGCAAGGTCGTAACTGTCTAGCTTCTATGCCTTTAAGCGGTTATTGTACTCATTATTATGAATAGCTTTTACTGTGGGACCAATACTGAAATAGCAGAAAAAATCTGCTGTTCTATACAAAAAAAATCAATAAATAAGTACTCGATTAAATGTATCGACAGTTATTTGTTTTTCGCGCATTCCAATTTGGTCGCAAAGTGAAAGTTGTTTATAATGATGAGTACAATAACTCCTTAAAGGCACCGGGATTACGAAGGTAGGAGTATATCGCAATATAGATCGGTATAAATTCTATAGTTGTTGTTTGACGTCATTTCGTAATGGTCGATGTCAGGATTCTCACAATATAAGAGTAGTATCTACGTTAGTACCTACTTATAGTTTGACGTAGGTAGATGATCTGTTGACTAATTGACTTGTAATTCTCCAGATAAGGCTTTTTCCCATGTAAGATAACAGGAGACTTACTCTTCGTATATTATATTAACTTGCGGTGCGGTCGCGGCGTGCTATAGTGTTGCGTGTGCCTGCAGGAGGGCGCCGTGCGCGCGCTGCTGCGGGTGCAGAGCGCGCTGGACGCGACGTCGCCGCTGTACGGCGCCACCGCGGGCGCCGTGAGCGAGGCGCTGGCGCTGGCCGGCTACACGGCGCCGCCGCGCGGGCCGGGCGCCAACGTGCTGGCGCTGGACGGCGGCGGCATCCGCGGCATCATCGCCATCGAGGTGCTGCGCCACCTGGAGCGCCTCACGGGGCGGCGCGTGCACGAGCTGTTCGACTACATCGTGGGCGTCAGCACGGGCGCCATCATCGCCGCCGTCATCGGCTCCGGCGTGGGCACGCTCGACACCGCGCGCCACATGTACTACACGCTGTCGCGCGAGATGTTCGGCAACACCTCGCTGTTGGGTCAGTCCTTTATCTGTAGTGGCTCGGTTCGATGCACGGCAAAAAAAGCCTCCTTTCGTGTAGTCGAAATCGAATTCGGTTTGAATTTTGAACCGTCACAAATTAAAGCAGTCGAAAGATACACTGAACTTTATGTAATTGTTTATTGGCAGGTGGAGGAGCGAGACTGGTGTGGACACATTCCTACTACGACACAAATGCGTGGGAGAAGATGTTAAAAGACAACCTGAGCGACTGTACGCTCACGCAGTGCAACAGATATAACGCGCCCAAGGTAGTGATGATATACCTAATATTTATATACATTTGAATTAAATACATGAAATAACGCGAGTGGCCTATTTCACACTGGGAACTGCACCCCACAGTATTTTACATATTGTATGAATGTGATAAACATATTTTGCAGACTCCGAAAAATATTAAACTAAGGCTAACTATGTGTGGTCCCAGGGTGAACGATACTAGGTTCGCAAAAAGGCATGGAAATGTCGCGCCGGCGAATTTAAACGTAATATCTCGTCGGTCGGGCGCAGCGCATCCGTACAGTTAACACTCGGTCTCCACAGATGGCGGTGGTGTCGTGCGTAGTGAACGCGGGGTCGCGGCTGAGCCCGTTCGTGTTCCGCAGCTACTCGGTGGGCTGGCGGCGCCGCTCGTGTTCCGTAGCGTACAGTTAACACTCGGTCTCCACAGATGGCGGTGGTGTCGTGCGTAGTGAACGCGGGGTCGCGGCTGAGCCCGTTCGTGTTCCGCAGCTACTCGGTGGGCTGGCGGCGCCGCTCGTGTTCCGTAGCGTACAGTTAACACTCGGTCTCCACAGATGGCGGTGGTGTCGTGCGTAGTGAACGCGGGGTCGCGGCTGAGCCCGTTCGTGTTCCGCAGCTACTCGGTGGGCTGGCGGCGCCGCTCGTGTTCCGTAGCGTACAGTTAACACTCGGTCTCCACAGATGGCGGTGGTGTCGTGCGTAGTGAACGCGGGGTCGCGGCTGAGCCCGTTCGTGTTCCGCAGCTACTCGGTGGGCTGGCGGCGCCGCTCGTGTTCCGTAGCGTACAGTTAACACTCGGTCTCCACAGATGGCGGTGGTGTCGTGCGTAGTGAACGCGGGGTCGCGGCTGAGCCCGTTCGTGTTCCGCAGCTACTCGGTGGGCTGGCGGCGCCGCTCGTGTTCCGTAGCGTACAGTTAACACTCGGTCTCCACAGATGGCGGTGGTGTCGTGCGTAGTGAACGCGGGGTCGCGGCTGAGCCCGTTCGTGTTCCGCAGCTACTCGGTGGGCTGGCGGCGCCGCTCGTGTTCCGTAGCGTACAGTTAACACTCGGTCTCCACAGATGGCGGTGGTGTCGTGCGTAGTGAACGCGGGGTCGCGGCTGAGCCCGTTCGTGTTCCGCAGCTACTCGGTGGGCTGGCGGCGCCGCTCGTGTTCCGTAGCGTACAGTTAACACTCGGTCTCCACAGATGGCGGTGGTGTCGTGCGTAGTGAACGCGGGGTCGCGGCTGAGCCCGTTCGTGTTCCGCAGCTACTCGGTGGGCTGGCGGCGCCGCTCGTGTTCCGTAGCGTACAGTTAACACTCGGTCTCCACAGATGGCGGTGGTGTCGTGCGTAGTGAACGCGGGGTCGCGGCTGAGCCCGTTCGTGTTCCGCAGCTACTCGGTGGGCTGGCGGCGCCGCTCGTGTTCCGTAGCGTACAGTTAACACTCGGTCTCCACAGATGGCGGTGGTGTCGTGCGTAGTGAACGCGGGGTCGCGGCTGAGCCCGTTCGTGTTCCGCAGCTACTCGGTGGGCTGGCGGCGCCGCTCGTGTTCCGTAGCGTACAGTTAACACTCGGTCTCCACAGATGGCGGTGGTGTCGTGCGTAGTGAACGCGGGGTCGCGGCTGAGCCCGTTCGTGTTCCGCAGCTACTCGGTGGGCTGGCGGCGCCGCTCGTGTTCCGTAGCGTACAGTTAACACTCGGTCTCCACAGATGGCGGTGGTGTCGTGCGTAGTGAACGCGGGGTCGCGGCTGAGCCCGTTCGTGTTCCGCAGCTACTCGGTGGGCTGGCGGCGCCGCTCGTGTTCCGTAGCGTACAGTTAACACTCGGTCTCCACAGATGGCGGTGGTGTCGTGCGTAGTGAACGCGGGGTCGCGGCTGAGCCCGTTCGTGTTCCGCAGCTACTCGGTGGGCTGGCGGCGCCGCTCGTGTTCCGTAGCGTACAGTTAACACTCGGTCTCCACAGATGGCGGTGGTGTCGTGCGTAGTGAACGCGGGGTCGCGGCTGAGCCCGTTCGTGTTCCGCAGCTACTCGGTGGGCTGGCGGCGCCGCTCGTGTTCCGTAGCGTACAGTTAACACTCGGTCTCCACAGATGGCGGTGGTGTCGTGCGTAGTGAACGCGGGGTCGCGGCTGAGCCCGTTCGTGTTCCGCAGCTACTCGGTGGGCTGGCGGCGCCGCTCGGTGTTCCCGGGCACGAGCCGCGCGCTGCTGTGGCATGCTGTGCGCGCGTCGGCCGCGGCTCCCACGTACTTCGACGAGTTCCGTCTGGACGGGCTGCTGCACCAGGTACCGCAAATAAAGCCTATTTTACCAAAAATTAAAACTCATCTGAATTTAATAATATTCAAAAAATAACAAGTTGTAACTAATGTGACCGCAGCACTACATAGTATTATCCCCTGTGCAGGACGGCGGCATAATGGTGAACAACCCGACGGGCGTGGGGCTGCACGAAGCCAAGCTGCTGTTCGGCGCCGCCGCGGTGGCGCGCGGCACCGTTGTGTCGGTGGGCACCGGTCGCGCGCTCGCTCGGCACACCGACTACCGCCTGCTCGGCCGCGCGCTCGGCCGCGAGGCGCCGCAGCCCACCAGCTGGAAGGATAAGTTCAACAAGATACTCGACTCCGCCACCGACACCGAAGGTAAACATAGACTCCTCGAACGACATTGTCTCCTGGTGATCGCAGTGTGTTGGCAAGTGTAGGATGCTGCTGACTTTTATTGCTAACTATTGTAAGTTTCACTATGTATTGCTGCAGGTGTGCACCTCGTGATGAACGACCTGCTTCCCGCCGGCAACTACTACCGCTTCAACCCGCCGCTGATGCAGGAGTGCGCCATGGACGAGATCAACACGGAGAAGCTGGACAACCTCGTCGTGGACACGCAGGCCTACATCAGGTACTACTCTATTACTTACCTACAATTTAGATTGTGTTAGTAAGCAAGCCCTTGGCGTGGTTAATCTCTATTGAAACTAAATTTTCTCTATTTAGAGTAGATGATCGTTATTATATTTTCGTTTTCTTTAATAAGAAAAAATCTGTTTTATGCGATGAATCTTCTTTATTAAGTCATAGTTCGTACGCATGTTATGATGCTGTCATTTGTCCATAGACGCAATCAGCACAAGTTCGAGCAGGCGGCCGCCATGCTGACGCGGCCGCGCGGCATCGCGCAGCGCGTCGTGGACTACGCCACGCACCGCGCGCACCTCGCCGGCGTCACACAAGCGCACTACTGACGCCGCATCGGCGCCACACAAGCGCACTACTGACGCCGCATCGGCGCCACACAAGCGCACTACTGACGCCGCATCGGCGCCACACAAGCGCACTACTGACGCCGCATCGGCGCCACACAAGCGCACTACTGACGCCGCATCGGCGCCACACAAGCGCACTACTGACGCCGCATCGGCGCCACACAAGCGCACTACTGACGCCGCATCGGCGCCACACAAGCGCACTACTGACGCCGCATCGGCGCCACACAAGCGCACTACTGACGCCGCATCGGCGCCACACAAGCGCACTACTGACGCCGCATCGGCGCCACACAAGCGCACTACTGACGCCGCATCGGCGCCACACAAGCGCACTACTGACGCCGCATCGGCGCCACACAAGCGCACTACTGACGCCGCATCGGCGCCACACAAGCGCACTACTGACGCCGCATCGGCGCCACACAAGCGCACTACTGACGCCGCATCGGCGCCACACAAGCGCACTACTGACGCCGCATCGGCGCTACAAACGCACAGAACTGACGCCGCACCGGCGCCACCGACGCACAGAACTGACGCCGCAACGGCGCGGCGCCTCCAACGCGCAGTAGCGAGCGCAGACACATGCAGTGTACGATAACAAGCTCACACAAGTGGTGAAGTTTCAGTAAACCCACAAAATACGGCACGATAGACGACTGCATAAACATTACGAGCTATCGACAGTTTAATTGATACGTAAGACACTGGCCAATTAATACTCCATTTGTTATCTGTTCCGTGGTTTTACTCACACCGTAGCGAATCTGGTGCGAGCTAGCTGTCGTGCGCTGTGAGCGGTGACCCGAGTGTCGCGCGGTGCGGTGTGACGCGGGACACTGGCTCCAACAAATTCCGTCTAGTTGACACAGTGATACCTAGTAGTGATATAGTGAACAAACACGACGTGTATTCGGCAAGTGATTGTTTCGCACAATTCAGTGTGAATTGAGACAACGTAAAAGTGAGGCTTACTTTTTAGTGTAGAAACTAAAATAGATTTTAGCGTACATTCTGTTCACGTTTAGGGTTTACAAAATGATCTCGTGCCGAATATACTATTAAGCTTTATTCTAAAAGAATATTGTTGAAGTGTTTCTCCAAATAATATGGAGGCCAAGCCTCTCGTTCTCCGTAGATGTAATTATTATAATTATGTAGTTATAAATACTCTTATAGAAGTATTATCGATACCGATGATATTCCCTTACGTACGTTATTGCGATTTTTAATCGTCATATAATATTTAACGTGTTAATTGTTTTATAAACTATCTTTAAATAGTATAATTAATGTTATCTGCATTGCATTTTGTAATTATAAATAATGTTAAAAGATGTATAATATTATATGATTAAGTATCACCTAGTTTAATAATGCTGTTTAGTAAACTGTTATGTAATGGTAGTTTGTATAAAAACGTAAAGTTGAAAAAATAATCTAGTCATTAGTTACACGTTTGACGATTACGACTTGTTAGTCGTGTCTTTTATCAGTCGCATGCGACTGGCTAGTCGCGCTACCTTTCAATCGCGTGAGCTTGGTCTGTCACAAGAAGTCAAGAACTTATTATTGTCTGCAGATAAGTCGGACATGTATTGACGTTCAATGATAGAAGGTTCATGTATGACTGCAGCTGTCGGTAGTACAGTAGTACTACACGCGAGCCGTTAGCGTCATTGTATCATTGACTCATTAGTTGCTACTTAATGTTAAATTTTACATTTTTTGTAAATCGAATGTGATAAATAAATGAATCCAATAATAATGAACATGGTTTACTTTTGAATTCCTGAAAATTGTGTGATAGACTTGCTTACAGGTAGGTACGCGAGTATCACACGGCCACCCCGATACAAGGTACGCTACGACACAACCAAGAAGTTACCTACATCCATAGATTTAGAACTGTCTATGCTATGCCTACATCGATGTACCTGATCGAACAACCAATGACAGTCGCTTACATAATTTTACAACTTATTCCGTCAACGTTTAGATCACTTTTAACTGCAGTAGGTACAAATAAACATTCGTGATCTTGAAGTCGCACTCAGTTCGGCAGTGATCGTGTTTGCCGATGCGACTTACATTTTAACCTAAATGGCGCATTGGTGGAACGTCCGCTTTCTATTATGAAGGTCGCAGGTTTGATTCGAAGTCGAACATCGGAACGAATAATAGACTTTATTACGTAATTTAACTTTATTAAGTTAGATGTTACTTCTTCTCCACAGTAGGGTCATACGTAAAATATAAGAAAGTAGTATTGGAAAATCCAATTGCCTACTTACAACATCTCTTCATATTTGCACCGTGGTGACCAAAGAGTATGTAATCACTACGGCTAAGTGGTGACACATTCTTTTTTATTTTACTAGAAATATAATACTTTGCAAATTTAGTTCATTAGTTAACGAGATAATATAATATTACATTAATCCATGACTGTATAATTAAGACACGGTTACACAATCGCTACACACGCGACGCTTCGAGAGTGTCTGAGCAACGCAACGATACACCCAGATCAGATTCTAATCTATGCCCCGATGTAGCGGACTAGCGGTTACCTACAACCACTTTCACTTGTGACGCGTCTCGGAACCGTGACCGTGCTATTTTGTATCTGCTGTAGGCTAATGAAGATGTCTTGCAAACAGGCACGATCAGTATTTATTGGGATTCGTTATGAACTCCGCCTGCACTAAGCAAAGGTCTCACAAAAGTTGCGCGGTTGCACAACAACAGCTGACAAATGCGTTATCCTTAGGACGAGTTCTACAGTAATGGGGTTGGTAAGTGGTCGCCGGCACGTCAACAGGTTAGTGGCGCGGGCGGGGATGTCATTAACATTCAAGTCGTGCTTTCCCTTCCACGAGCGACCGCAACCGCTCTACAGACGGCCCACTAGTGTTGTAATACGAAGCCAGGGACGTGCACGTACGCACAGTGCATACGATAAAAAGTTTGAGAAAAAGTGTGTCCTAGGTAGATGATATTGCCGGGAGATAGATCTGACTTGAATAGTGCAACGAACTCAGTGGAAGGCAAATGGAGGGCTTCAAATATATTTTGGCGATGGTTAGTAGTCCATAGTTAAGTGTGCGTGTGTACGTTTTTAGTGTTGTGAAACTGTGTGTCCATGTAACAGACGACGAGGATGGTCTGTCTTTGTGAGGTTTTAAAAGAAATATCGCGTTTGTTACAAATCGCACTTATTATGTTGTAGATAATGTACGTTGCATAGGTAGTTTCACAGTGAAAAAACTCTAGGAAAAGGAAATCACCATACTTAAATAACAAGAATCGATGGAGGTAATGTGTCAGTCAAGTAGGACACAACATAGGATCATCGAAGTCTATTGGATACGCTACAGATAACAGCAGATAAACGAAATACTTAATCAAAATAACTTATAGCATCGGGATCACCTACCCACTTACCTCAATAATGACTGAAGTGGTGGAGACATAGTTATGTGTAGATCACAGACACTGTTAAACCTTTCCTCTCCAATGAGCGCAAGAATTTACACCTGCCTCTCGATGGCGCTGCTTGGTGATACATAAACGATATTGAGTATTGGTGGTAGATAAACGCTTTGTAGAAAGCCCAACTAGTTCCGAACTCGCTAACTATTTGGGACATCTCTGAAAACAAACATGAAACCTATGACGTAGTAGTCTACTCACAAACTAAAACTTAATTCACGACAGTGTTAATAATCCGGAGTGTGATCATTCCAGCTGGTGGCGGTGCTGTCCATGCTGATGTCGGCGGACGCCACCATCCCGCAGCCCAGAGCGCCCAACTTCCAGTACTTCGAGAGGTATAGTACCTATTTGTTACTCTGTGGCGACATGTATTGTAGCCTCGCGTCGGCGTCGCGCGCCGCCAAAGTCGCCTCCCCACCTGACCCAACTACGTTCGGCAAACCCTGGCCAACGAAGCCTCGTTATGATTTTTCTTGACTGGCTATTTTTTTACCACAGCAAGAGCTATATGAAATCTCATGACGAAACGACGGAAGAAGAAGCCTGAGACAATTAATTAACTTTATAGCTGAGTTTAACTTCTTGTTTCAATGAGTAATAGTCATCTTAAGGCGACGAATTGAAAATGGAGAACCTGTCCTTTGCTGAGACCCACACAGCGCATTAATAATGACAACCATATGTACTTGCAGGCCTAACTACCGCTACCCGTACTACGACGAGAACGGCAAGGGCAAACTGCTGTACGGGTTCGGAGGCCCCGAGCTCTACCAGTACAAGTCGTACTCTCCGCTAGAGGGCATCTACTAACAAGCCATCACTTACAAATAATTAGTTCAATAAGACGACGTCTGTGTAGGCAGGTGTATACTACAATGCGTTGAAGATAGGATCGTGGTCCGACAGCTCGAAGACAAACTAGTGTGTATCAGAATGGCGGGTGTAATTTCCAGATTTGCCTAAATTTATTACAGTTATTTGGTACCTTCTGTGTACCTTTACGTACCTCTCTTGAAAATCTGTGTACCTACACCCGTATGATGATATTTTAAAAATTAGGTACACCCGCCATCCTGATGTCAGAGCCGCGGGTGTACTGCTAACCAATATATGTAGCCAAGCGTACTGTTTATGTAAATTTGGTACCTCTTGTGTACCTGCAGATAAAAGTATTAAATAAACGAAATACTGCAAGGTTGCTGCGAAAAATAAAAAAATATTTTTTTATTACACGACATTACTTTGTATTTTATAATACTCACTAACAATAGTAACGACGTCAAAGGATAATAACAATCTTCGGTAATTGAACCTTGAACCTCCATATTAAACATATTGCCAAGCATATACAGCATATTACACACACACACACACACACATACACACACTACACATATTATTATTACACATTATTACATACACATACACATTATATACATATACACATACACACACACACACACACACATACACACACATTATTTTATAATTTAATTATTACCTTTTATGTAACATATTCGTCACTTATTGCGTAAGGAGCTCTCTGTTAGCAATAAGATATCTGTTGATAAATAAATAAATAAATAAATAAATACATTTATTACATATTATTTATTATTATTACAGCATATATAGCATATTGTATTGTATTATTGTTTTTTTTAATATTTAAGATAAGTTATCAATACGTAGATTGTTATTTTAAAAGATACGTTTTACGAGAAATTATTTTTTATTATTTTTGCAGCAACCTTGCAGTATTTCGTTTATTTAATACTTTTATCTGCAGGTACACAAGAGGTACCAAATTTACATAAACAGTACGCTTGGCTACATATATTGGTTAGCAGTACACCCGCGGTTCTGACATCAGGATGGCGGGTGTACCTAATTTTTAAAATATCATCATACGGGTGTAGGTACACAGATTTTCAAGAGAGGTACGTAAAGGTACACAGAAGGTACCAAATAACTGTAATAAATTTAGGCAAATCTGGAAATTACACCCGCCATTCTGATACACACACAAACTAGACCGTTATTCGTTTATGCCGTCATATATTAGGTTTCATATTATCACACTAAGTATGTCTGAAAGGGCCTTAAAGGTGTATTTGTAGTGAGTGTGTAGTACATAGTATGTACATTATTAGAAGTCATTGGTTAAAAAGTTAAAATGTATACAGGAGTTTACAGTGTGATGTCATAGATATTATTAAAATTTATATGATTGTATAAAGTATTTTTGTTTATTAAAATATAAAACTTGCATTTTATTTCCCTTCATCCCTTTATTAATTACGGTCCACTGCACCTGTTATGATTAGTCTGTAATCTCAACTGCAATGTCTGCAATACAAGGGCTTCTTTCATACAGTACAACAAAGAAGAATCTGAACAATTCAGAATGGACTTGTTGTTGTAGGAAATTCATTAAAACCCTGGCATAAGTATACATATTATGTAGGTACACTCCTGCGTTATGTTATTCTGTTGTATGTTATGTGCGTGTTCAACAATATCTCCATAATAGATGATCACATCACCTTCACACAAACATGACTAGCGCTCGGCAAATGCCCTTGAATATGTTGACACATCAAACACTACTCTACTATTTGTACACAAACTATATCTACTACAGTAAGTACTACCTGTATATTGTTCTCATCATTTAAGATCAGTCTGTTACACAACACAAAGCATTCAACATGTTATTAAAGTTGACCATACTATTGACAGTACAGGTCTGTAGTGAGTCAGTGTACTTATACTCAAGTTTCTGGGCTCCGCTGTACGACCGAAGGATACTAAACTATCGCGTTGATGCTCCTTTTGATCCGGATGTAGCTAAGACTGGGAGGGAACAGTATGCTAAAGATTATGGATATAGAGGAGAATGGCTTATCGCTGACTTGGGCAATGGCAAAGGTCCTGGCAATCAGCCCAGAGATGTGAAAGTAAGTAATCAACTACTACTATCTTCCTATTCAAATGTTCACCACATACAGAAAGACTATATATTTTGTTATTCTTTTTCCTCAGATGTATGGAGATGTCAAATTCTACTACACGTGATTCAACACCTTGTTGCAGTACTTAATAAATCTTTATATTTGTTATGGGAGGCACTTGATAGTAGATATTTTATGAGATAAAATTATGACTTAATATTCATGTACTTAACAAAAATCTAACTTTAAATTATAAAAATACTTGAGATAGCAAAAATACCTTTATTATATCCTTAACCCTAGCTTACCACACTAGCGCCTCTGCTAACTATATCCGTCTCTTCTGTGTACTGATATAAAGAACATTGTTACCGCGGATGAACGCGTCTCCATACTTGTTCTTGAGCTGACCGTTCACATACTCTTCTGTTTGCTCCAGCGCTATGTTCATGTAGCCGTCGAGGCACGCCAATACACCTGGACAAGAAATGGTATTATAGTTCATCACCATCATCACAAATCAAGCATCTTGCCAGACATTTTTTCCATGTAAATCATTAAAGGCCATTTCTATTAATAAATAGGAGGCAGGTACGTTTTATTCATCATACGCACATTACATGTGCTGATAAACTTTAAACAGACACAGCCTTTGACGGTTTCATCACCATGATCACTAAACCTTTAAAACCTAGTAAAAAATAAAAACAGAGGTATTGTCTACAAGATTATCTCATTCAACACAGTTTCCTCATTACTGTAGGTGACAACATAAGTCATCTCAACAACAGAAACCAAGCAGAAAGCTCAAGGTAATGTAAATAAACAAATTGTTTCTAACCTCTGTAGTCGACGCCGCTGTTCAGCTTAACAACGACGGGTCGCCCGTGGATCTGCTGGATGAACGATGATAGAGCTTCTTTGCGACTCATTGTTTAATTATTTTATGAGGTATTAACTTCGGTACGTATATAAAACCAAAATACCCACTTGACTAAATCTCTAAAATCTTGCTACGATCATGGGGTGTCAAATCCAGTGTTGCTAGCAGATGAACAGTGTTGCCAGATGGTGATTTTTTTTCTCGTACAACTCGCACTCTCATTATTTATTAATCTCGTAGAAGTATAAATTTTAAAAATCTCTTATTAGTCCATAATTTACACTATGTACTATTATTAGCTACTAGCTAGTCTGGGGTAGGTATATTGCTTAAGCTTGGAGCCGCCAAATAAAAAAAAATAGGTACCTACTTTAATATGTTTTTTTATCATTTTACATATATCTTTATAAAATAACACAAAAATACATTACATCTTATCGAGGATTCCCCGGTCAACACTATAGATACGTCATTTACAAGAGGTAATTATTAATCTAGTTAAGTGATGTACTGAATCGGTCGAATTTTTCTTTTTTATAATCATAATAATAATTATCCCACCAAAAACATTAAATGTAAAAAAATGCCAAGTCTCTCGATGCAGTCCTTCCATCGTAAAAAGTTTTGAGATCTCATAGAAGCCAAGTCCTATTCAAATTATTTTGTAGTTATAAATCAACATTTAGTAATTGTATCAATAGTTTTCTTTATATTATAATTATAGTGACTTGGCAATGAGCACAAATTAAAAGCTGCTTGCTGCCTGGAATTATGTGCAAATGTTACTGACGAGACCTGTGATCAGATTATCCTGCGCAGTTTACTAGTCTTGGATGAGACTGACTGCCGTTGCCGTAATTCGGTTGGGACGACACGGATAAACCAAAACAAAATTAATTTTGTGATATTAATGTTTACGCATGCGGTGTGTGAATTTCAACTCCTCCAAATATGCCGTTTTATTTGTTTCTTCTTGTGCTCATTGCCAAGTCACTATAATTATAATATAAAGAAAACTATTGATACAATTACTAAATGTTGATTTATAACTACAAAATAATTTGAATAGGACTTGGCTTCTATGAGATCTCAAAACTTTTTACGATGGAAAGACTGCATCGAGAGACTTGGCATTTTTTTACATTTAATGTTTTTGGTGGGATCTCATTTATTTTTTGTAAGTGTATTTCTTTCTTTTTTTTTTAGGTGACCTCATAATTTCTTGGACTTCAGCTACTGCTTTGCTTAGAACCCATTCTCTATCTCTATCTCTTTTGTTTCTTTTCTGAGGCTTCGTTACTTCTAAGGTAGACAAGTCTGGGCGATATATACTTCGGAGTCGATTATATTCAGCTATTGCTATCTCCTGAGCTTTGATACTACTAAAATTCACATTTATTAAATGTAATCCACCCAAACTAGTCACTCTTGAAAGGGCCACGTATCCTTGACCACAGTTTATATTATTCTTTTTTATTCTATGTATTTATTCATCCAATTGAATACTTAAACAACGAACAAAGTTAACAATGCAGTCAAAATCCATACACAATGTTCTTGCCAAACCGCAAATATAAAATTGTTTTCTATGGTATATTATTTTTTAATGTTTTTATAATTTATCCTTTATATGTGGCTAATGACCTATCTTGGTGCAAAATTTGAAGTTTCTAAGTCTGCTAGAAGTACCTTAGATTTTTGATGATCGGTCAGGGAGTCAGTGAGTGACAAAATGGTGTAACTTTGATCGACCGTAACTCCTAAACTATTAATTCAATTGGCATGTAATTTCGAACTTAAGCTTGTTCTAATGCCTACTATTATTCACCGAAAACCTAAACTCGTAGCGTTGTCCACGTCGAAGATATAGGGGGGCGAAACAGCCGCGAATCGCATCGAGAAAAGATGGTACGGCCGTGCCCGTTTTGCTCGAGACTTGGCTGGGGCACTGCCGTGCCCCCAGATAATGTTTTCGGTTTGTATACATGACGCAGGAAAACATTGTTAAAACCTCGTAAAAAACGTGTACGAGATTTTAATTTTTCTCGTATCTCGTACAGAGACTACTAAATTTCGTAAAGGTACGAGCTTTCCGTCACTTTTAATTTATTTTAATTATGAGATGTTCAGATATTAATAAATTTTCGCCGGCGCCGCGCCGTCGCGCTTCGCTATCGAGTGTACACTGTTACCAGTAACAGTTACCCACTAGCTGGCTATCAATTTCCGTCGGCTGGTGACTCGCTGGATACTCAAAGCGGTAATGAATGGGTTACAAGATAGTGTTAGGGTGTACGCACCATAAAGTTATTATTACTAGTGGGTACGCACATAACACAGAAAAGGTGTACGTATATTGCTATCTCTTTTTAACATAGGCTGAGTTGGCATTTGAGAAAAAAGAGAAACAAATGAGTTTATTTTTTTCAACTTTTAATCCTCGATCTATGTTTATTAGTAATTGTGTTCAAATCAAATCAAATCAAAACAACTAAAGCATAGATATCAATATATTCTATATCTATGACTAAGAGCCATTTTCACATATTGATTTTCACCGACAAAATAACAGATGTTTAAATAAAATCGGCCAATTACTCGTGCAAAAATTCATGTTGTAAACTACTGATTTTGCTCTAATCGTCTGTTATGTTGTCGGTGAACTTGGGCCTAAAAGTACCTACCTACCTTTTTAATCATCACTTGTTAACCTGTTGTTAACGCTAGGTTCAGAGAGAGTGATATTAAACTCTTAATTAAACCATTATCACCTTGGTAATTACCACTGTAAGACACAGATACTTATATTTTCTTTATCAGTCACATACTTGCGGGGAATTCAAATTAAAGTGAAGTGAGTTGAGTTCTTTTTTAAAGATGTTGCCATGAAAATTTTTAGATCTCCTTATCTCTAACCTATGTCAGATAGCTGTTTGGGGCTAGGGGCTACATTAAATCAAGCAACAGTAGGACTAATACTTATGAAAATAGCTTTAATACTAAACAATTACTCTACACTACAAGTTAAACATCTACGTCTTATCCTTGGCTTCTAGAGAAGTCCATATGTACCCATTGTAGTTGTTGACCTCGTTGTCAGTGAGTGGGTATGGACTGTTGCTTGCCTTGTAGTAGTCAGATGGAGCATGCATCACAAACTCCATCACATCTAGTTTACGGGGTAGCTCCTCCTCCGGACCTGCAAATATTATTTGATTATATTGTAACTATTGTTCTAAATTAATCTTGACAGCAGGGTTGTTGAAATCATGCAAATAAATGTTTAATTTGATAACAATACTCCATTATGAGACTCTCCTTACATTCTGTGGCATAGTTCAACAAACACACAATTTACATCATCACTAGGACTCTGGCAATGAATATAGAGATGTTATGGTATATTGTATAATTTGCTGGACATAAATTCAATATGTAATGAAATGCAGATTTTAGTATTTCTCAGCCGTATATGTGTCCATTTGTGACTAGAAAGTTTAATGAAGATCTCAGAATGAGAACTTTGGAAACATACTGGATGAAACATGAACGACAAAGTATACCTAATTGTTTTATCTTTACTGAAAGGATGTAATGTTATTTACCAATAATATAAGTAGCAGGGTCAAAGCACTGCTCGGGCGGTGGGCTGGCTTTAGTGGGCAGCAACCATGTGACTACTGCACTCTTCTCGCAGTACTGGTCGGTCATGAAGCCGCGGATCTGCGCGTAGTACGTGCCGCCGTCGACGTCGAGCATGGACACGATGTCGCCGACCTGCATGTAGTTGCCCTTGTAGAAGATCGAGTCGCTCGTCACGACGGTGGCAGTAGCTGTGGGCGCTTTTAGGGGTTGTCGTTTAAAGATGCTGCGTCGTCCGCGGCCGCGCGGTGCGGGAGGTTTAGAAGGCGCTGGAGCCGGCGTTTTTAATTTGTATCGCGTAGCGCGCGTACTCTTCCGAGTGCCTTTGCCTGTCGCTTTAGCTGGTGTAGTTTCTCCCTCGCTTCTTCCATTCTTGCTATCTGCGTCATCCTTATCGTCTTTTTTTTCGTCGGGGTCTGGTTTGATCGTAGCGTCGGCTTTGGCCTCTTTGCTGGCTGCGTTAGAAAGATGACATTCGTTGCATATCTGGCCGTTCTCGGTACTCCGCCAGAGTAAAGAATCGTTGGTACTGCATTGCACGCATGTCGGTTTTGGCATCGTATGATACGATAAAGGTTTACCGTATAACGTAATATTTTAATTTGTAAACATGAAAGACAGCCCGAAAAATAAACACAACATTGAGAATTGAGAACTTTGAGAATGACGTAAAGTGACAGTGACAGTTGACAGTGTTCCATTCCATTTTTACTTAGATAAAATATTTTTGAAATTACAATGTACAATTAAAATAAAATAATTGTGATTTTCTGATTTTATTTATTTTAAAAGTCACTATTAATACTATCGAAATATTAAAATAAAAATTAATTACAGTAAAATTTATAGTGGAAAGAAACGTAATTACTTATTAGTGCCATCTGGTATCGAATAGCGATTGTAATTTGGTTTTCTTTAAAAACGAGAGATGGCGCTACTAGCCTATAGTCACTGCGTAGACAGAGAGATTTTATTATTTTTGAAGTATTGTTGCAGTTTAAAAATCAATAAATAATCAATAAATAAAAAACAATAAATGCTGGCAGGCTTTGTGAATAATTAATTGGAGATGTACTATGTAAGTGTCAGTGGATGGAAAGTATTTGTGCCTGCGGTCTTCAAGAACGCAATTGAATTAATAACTATAAATTTACACCATGTCTGTACATAACACCTATGTTTTACAAATAAATAAATTTGAATTTGAATTTGAATTTGAATTCTACCTAGGTACCTACTTCAATAGACTCCCAGCCCCCAGGAGCAGGAAACACTGGAGCTTCAGTCTCACAAGGGGTTAAAGTGCAGCCTTCCCTCTATGGTCTTGAGGCGCTTGAAACGCGCCCAAGTTTGTTTGCTTGAATGAAACAACAGCTCCAGAGAATACTTCGTGTAATAACCACAAGACACTTTATACAATGATAATTAACGTTATCGAATATAAAACTATTGAGATAACACAAAGAATATTATGTTGAAACTTGCCGGTCGTAGTGTTCGACCATAGAGTACTGAATAGAGTCCTAGACTTTTTACAGACTAACAATTAGTGTTGTCATTGAATCGGTGTATGGCGACCACAGATAAATAATATATAGAAGTGGTTCGCCACACCACCCCCCCACGGAGAAAGGGAAGGTACAAAAGCGAAAAATAAAATTATAAATCGAGAACATCTCTAAACTTAACGCGTCTGCCTGTTCTGGTGGTGACAGTGGCAGGAGGCGGTGGAGTAGTGGGAAGAGATGGCTGTGTTGGAGGAGTAGCGGGAAGAGATGGATGTGTTGGTGAAGGTTGGCTTGATGTAGGGGCGTCGGAGGGAGTGGAAGATGCTGGAATCGGACCTGATATGGGTGGCGAGGGTGTTGGATCACTGGCAGATGATGCACCAGAATCCAGGTGTGCTGGCTTAACACGATCTATGCTGACCGTAGTCTCCCTGCCATTTACCTCCAAGGTAAGGGTCTTGTCCCTTCTCCTTAGAATACGATGTGGTCCAGTATAGGGAGGTTGCAATGGCCGTCGTACAGTGTCGTCACGGAGCAGGGCGTGAGTCGCCGTCGCTAAATCTTTGAATACAAAAGAAGATGGTTGAGCGTGTCGCGAAGCTGGTATAGGGCGTAAAGTTTCCATTCGGCTTCTGAGGTCCGTGACGAAATCAGCGACGTCATTTGGGCTTCTGGGTTCTTCAGGTGGTACGATAAGTTCTCCAGGTAGTCGGAGAGGCTCTCCATAGACGAGTTCAGCGGCAGAGGTGTTCAGGTCCTCTTTGAGCGCCGTCCTCATGCCGAGGAGTACTAGTGGAAGTGCCTTTGCCCATGTTTGTGTATGGCACATCAGAGAAGTTTTCAGCTGGCGGTGCATGCGTTCTACCATGCCATTAGCGCACGGATGGTAACTGGTTGTGCGGACCCGCTTTGTTGCACACACATTCATGAGGCGCCGGAACAAAGCGGACTCAAATTGACGCCCCTGATCGGTTGTTAGAGTGCTTGGGACACCGAAACGGGATATCCAACCAGTCACTAGCGTATCTGCTACTTCCTCCGCCGTAATTGAGGCCATAGGCCACGCTTCTGGCCAACGCGTGTATCTGTCAACCGCAGTAAGACAATATGTGAAGCCGTTTGAGTAGGGAAGCGGACCAATGATGTCGATATGGATATGTTTAAAACGACCGGATGGTGTATCGAAATTTCCAAGAGGAGAAGAATTATGGCGCGACACTTTGGCGCGTTGACACGCCTCGCAAGTGCGCACCCACTCGCTACAATCTTTGTTGACGGACGGCCAAACGTACCGTTCAGTCACGAGGCGGGTCGTGGCTCGTGCACCTGGGTGACTTAAACTATGGAGTTTATTAAAGGCTGCTCTGCGAAAGGAAGGGGTCAAATACGGGCGAGGCTTGCCTGTTGACACGTCACAGGTGACAGAAATGTTGGTCCCAGGAATATTAACATTTGCTAATTTCAGGCTGGAGCCTTGTTGACGAAGGTTTGCTAGCTCTAGGTCTGTCTCCTGAGTCTTGGCGAGGGCCTCATAATCTTGCTCGAGGGCGAGGGCGTCGACGCGGGACATTGCGTCGGCAACGACGTTGTCCTCTCCCTTTATGTATTTGATGTCTGTTGTGAATTGACTGATAAATGACAACTGGTTTAATTGGGCAGGTGGAAGTTTTTCCCGGCGTTGCAAGAAGGCGTACAGCAACGGTTTATGGTCCGTAAAAATTGTAACGTGCTGGACTTCAAGTACATGGCGGAAATGCTGTACGCTTTCGTAAACCGCCAGTAGTTCGCGGTAATAAGCCGGCCACTGAGCTTGCTGTTCAGTTAATTTTCTACTAAAAAAGGCGAGAGGACGCCAGTCGTCGCCGACCTGTTGTTGAAGGCAAGATCCTATGTGTACGCTAGAGGCATCAGTAAAGAGACCCAGGGGTGCGTTGCTGACCGGATGTTGTAACAGCGTGGCGCTGGATAGGCTAGACTTACAGGCTTCAAACTGCTCCAAAAGCTCGGGCGACCATATAAATGGTTTCGCCCCTTTTCCATTGATTGCAACTATAGCCTTTACTAACGGAGCTTGGAATTGTGCAGCGTGGGGTACAAAACGGCGGTAATAATTTAACATACCGAGGAAGCGCCGCACTCCCTGGACGGTTTTAGGAGGGGGAAAATCTAAGATTGCTTGTATGCGATCCTGTGGAGGCCGTGTGCCCTCGGAGCTGATGTGATATCCTAAAAACGTGACTTCCCGTGCGCCGAGAACGCACTTGGATGGGTTTATAACTACGCCATAGTTTCGTAAACGACCGAAGAGAATCCGCAGATGTTCGCAGTGGTGAGCCTCGTCTGCTGAATAAACGAGGATGTCATCCACGTACGGAAAACAGAAATCGAGACCCCGGGTGACCTCATCGATAAACCGCTGGAAGGTCTGACCAGCGTTGCGGAGGCCGAAGGTCATGAACGGGAATTCGAAGAGGCCAAACGGAGTGACGATGGCGGTCTTCGGAACGTCCTCTTCAAACACCGGAATCTGATGGTACGCTTTTACAAGGTCGATGGTGCTGAAGATTTTTGCACCAGTGAGGTTGTGTGCAAAATCATTTATGTGCCGGACAGGGTACCTATCTGGTATTGTTCTGGCGTTGAGAGCGCGATAGTCGCCACAGGGTCGCCAGGTGTTGTCCTTCTTAATAGTCATGTGTAGCGGAGATGACCATGCGCTTTTAGATGGTCGTGCGGTGCCTGTATGAACCATGTCCTCAAATTCCTTTTTAGCAGAAATCAGTTTGTGAGGTGCTAGACGGCGAGGACGGCAAGAAATTGGCGGTCCATCGGTTGTTTTGATGAAATGTACGGTGTCATGCTTAATAATCCTTGGAAGGCCAGGAGGACGAGTTATTTCCGGGAACTCTGCTAGCACCCGTGCGGAAGCAGAATTCAGCGAAGCTAATGCCTTGACACTCGGTTGGTCAGAAGTTGCAGCGGATGCAGGTGCTGAAAAGTTGGTCGTGCCGTCAAATAATCTCTTAGTTCGGCAGTCTGGCAGCAAATGGTAATGAGCCAAGAAATCCGAGCCAATAATAGCGCAGGTGACGTCAGCGACGACGAATGTCCATTCGAAATTTCGCCGAAGACCCAGGTTGAGTGACAAGGTGACTGTACCGTATGTTCTGATGCTGCTACCATTAGCGGCGCAGAGATCATAGTCGGAAGTCTGTCTTCGATTTGGGAGCCAGCGGTAGGGGTAACAACAAAGGTCAGAACCGGTATCAATTAAAAACTGACGGCTTGAATACCGGTCGATTACAAATAAACGACGACTTGTTAGGGAGCAATCAGTCGTCGCCATTACTGATTGCTCTTGGAGTTTCCCCGGTTGTTTGAAGGGGATGAAGAGACATCAGACCAGGAACATGGCTGCACACATTTAGTTGCTTTTGCTGAGAAACGCTCATGATACCAGCAAAGTTGTCTGTTGCGGGAGCTTGAGCGCAGGGGCGTATTTACCATAGGGCCAAGGGGGCCATGGCCCGGGGCGGCAGGCAACAAGGGGCGGCGAAGCCGCCCCTCGCTGCCTTTTCTGGGCGCCTTTTATTGTCAAGCTTACCTACAATATTTTTTATTATATTTTAATTGACATTTAAATTAAAAAAACGAACGCTTCGAACACAACTACAATACCGTTATAATACCGTCAATGCCAAAGTTACCTTTTATGGCCCTTGAAGCCATAAAAGGTGACTCTGGCAACCAAAGCGCTTTGGTCAGATATGAAGCTGCAGGGTTGATCACACAGTTGAATTCCCTGGAAACGGCCATCTTGTCAGAATGTTGGGGAGCTATTTTGAAGCAATTTAATATAGCTTCAAAAGTTCTGCAAATGGTTTACTTGGACCTGGAGGTCGTTTCTAACCATTATGACTCTTTAATTAATTTCATTTAAAATAAAAGATAATGTTTTGAACAACAAAAAAAAGAGTTGTCGAAAGAAAATAACGTGGTGAGGATGAGAGTCGCGAAGGAGAATGTTCCCTTGTTTTCATAACTGGGTGGCTTGAGTGTTAAGTATGTGCCTACTTGTACTGATTAAATTATACGAGTAGTGGTACTTAATAATTATGATCTTTGCTGTTCTTTTTTTTGTAATATTGTGTAAATTCAGGTCGAATTTTAGCCGGGGCCGCTACCGCTGCCCCACATATTATTGTTGACTTGCTTTTTGAAACCAACCCACTTGGAACCGTGCACCTAGAATGACGACGTTTTGAATATGCCTGCAAAGGCCCAGTTGAAATAAAAACCTTTGACTTTGACACTCATGCAAAGCAATGGCGAAATTAGTTGGGCGAAATAGACCGGGCTGTCAAGCATAGAATTACCGCAGCATGGATGAAATGGCTGCAGGTCACGGGGACAGTATGTGACCCCCGTATCCCCCTTATACTAAAGGGAAAAATTTACAAGACGATGATAAGACCTGCTGCCTTGTATGGATCAGAATGTTGGGCCACAAAAGGGACGGATGAAAGGCAATTGCATGCAGCGGAGATGCGAATGTTAAGAGGGATGTGTGGTGTAACAAGATTGGTGGAATCAGGAATGAGTATATTAGAGGAAGCATGAAAGTGGCACCAGTTACAGAAAAGCTCCAAAGTAACCGCTTGTCGTGGTATGGACATGTAATGCGGAGAGATGAGAATCGTGTTATAAGAAGAGTTGTAAGTATGAATGTTGATCAGAGTAGGGGCAGACCAAAGAAAAGATGGATGAACTGTGTGAAACATGTCATGAATGTGAAGGAAGTAAATCTGGAAATGACGTCTGATAGAGATGAATGGAAGAAAAAGACATATTGCGTCGACCCCAAATAAAATGGGATAAGGGCAGGAGAATGATGAGTTAAATTAGGCACAATGTCTGAAGCAGAAGTTAGAAGGAATGCCGTAAACCTTCCAAATGTATACCCGTTAGATCTCGCGGTAGACCTACAAGATGAATGTGTTCTATTGAAACACTTCTTGGCGGCCTTCTTTTAAGTGCTGTTTTTGTATTTAAATAAGGACTTAAAAGAAACTTTCCCATGTATTGATTGCATTACGCATTTTCCTTTGCGCCGCAGTGCCGAATTGCAGTGCAGAACGTTCGTTTTCTGTACTCAAAAGGATAAAAAATTATCTACCTTCCACTATAAGCGAAGAACGCCTAAACAGCTTAGAGCTGGGTTGAAAAACGCCATAAATTATGACAGGCAGCGTCATTGACGATTTAGTCAATCAATTTGTACATAACTAGAAAATAAAAAATTACTTAGTGAATTTAAGGTTCATTTTTAGGATTTTATTTTCTTTCATTTATTTTTTGGCAGCACTTAATTAGGTACCTAACTACTGAAGTTTTTTTTTCTTAAATGAAATACTTTATCGTCACTTAATGGGGCGGCAAAGCTAAGTGGCCCGGGGCGCCAAATCTTTAAATACGCCCCTGCTTGAGCGACTGCGATCATGGTTGGTTGAACGGCTATGGTCACCACTTGTGGAAAGGTTAGTGACCAGTCGTGTTAAATCTGCAACTTGCTGCTGAAGTAATTTTAGCTGCTCCTTGGTATCATCGCTGGACGAGGATGACTTGGTAGCTGCGTGAACACTGAAGTCATTTACCGGTTGCGGGCTGATTTCTTGCAGTTTGTCAGCCAAGTCACCAAGATCTTGTAGGGATGACTGGATTTGTGCGACAAGGATTCCTTGTATCTGATGCGGCAACCTATTCAGCCATATAGTTTTTAGCAGTTGCTCCGGAATGGAGGCTCCAGCCAATGTATGAAGGTGTCGCAGGAATGACGAGGGTTTTCTGTCCCCCATCTCCCCCTTCTCAAGGAGCTTTCTTATCTTTTCTTCATAAGAGTCTGAGAATCGTGCTATCAGGGCCTTCTTTAATATGGAATAAGGCTGTTCTTTAGGTGGCTCAATAATTATGTCTTCCACCTCCGTTGCAGATTTTGTGTCGAGCTGGCTAATTGCATAATAATACTTTGTTGTTTCCTGTGTGATGCTATTTATGTGGAACTGTGCCTCTAAACTAGCAAACCAAAGACCAGGCCGGTCAGGCCAAAATGGGGGGACACGGATAGAAACCCTATTGACTACAATGCTTTGAGAGTTAGATGTGGAAGGGTTAGCTGCTGACTGTCCACCACCAGTTGCGGCGTCAAGGAAATCATCTTTTCCCTCATCAGACATTGTGTTAATTTATAAAAAAGGAATTACCAAATTATTAGATGATTATCGGAGTGGGAGTGTGGTGTATTATCTATACAGGTGTGTAAAATAATGGTACACAATTAATAGTAAGATACACAATGCACAGAGAAAATACAAACACAAATTATTAAAATATTACACCAATATAAAATTCCCAGTGCACATTAATAGAAAAAAATAAAAATAGTTATGTTATTGTACATGCAACCACAAGAAAACCAGAACATAAACAGCAAAAAGTAGTCTATTTAAATTATATGAGACATCTTGTTAAGTTTTATTATTGTTATTATTTATTTATTTTCAATAGAAAGCTTGAATCCCAATTACCAGTGAAACAAAATAACAAAAATCTTTTAAAATATAATTAAGTTATTACTATGATATGCTTGAAATTATTATTGTTATGCATACATGAAATGTCCAAAGAAGATATACCCAGGCACTATGTTGTTGGAAAGAGTCCATGCAAAAGTTCAGAAAAACTTACAAGTTCTCGATGTCAACGTCAGCCGGTTGAAGTTTCGGAACGCACTTTTATATTTTCAAAGGGACGCACTATAACAACACTTGAGTTGGAACGCAGCATTAACGTTGAAATATGGTCGTAACATTGACAGATAACTAACGTGACGTTAACAGTGTCAAAGTTTGCGCGCTTTAAGCTTTCTCGCTGAGCCGCAGAGAAAAAATGGCGCTAGTATCGCGGAAAACACCAGATTTTTTTCCAACACTGAAAACACTTTACACCTCCGAAACAAACACTTGCAAATCGACGAATGCTTACTCGGCGAGGTTTTCTTCAATGCTCGCCGGTAAACTCGTGTGATTACCAGCGAATAGACGGGCGGAGTATGTGTAGGTATAATCCTTCGTTACATGATACTACTGCCTGCGACGAATTACGAGCTCATTGCGGTACGCGAACTCTCGTTGCAGAGTATTAGGTATTGTCCTGGGTGCACGAATCTGGAGCCCGTCTTCTATATGCGGCGTCTTCGCCGATCGTATTCTTCTAATCGTCAGGGTCACCATTGAGGCGCTTGAAACGCGCCCAAGTTTGTTTGCTTGAATGAAACAACAGCTCCAGAGAATACTTCGTGTAATAACCACAAGACACTTTATACAATGATAATTAACGTTATCGAATATAAAACTATTGAGATAACACAAAGAATATTATGTTGAAACTTGCCGGTCGTAGTGTTCGACCATAGAGTACTGAATAGAGTCCTAGACTTTTTACAGACTAACAATTAGTGTTGTCATTGAATCGGTGTATGGCGACCACAGATAAATAATATATAGAAGTGGTTCGCCACAGTCTTTTTACAAAACAGTTTTCCAATGGCAAAGTTAAGTTTGTATCTACCTCAATCTAGTTTATCTTTTCGTTAGAGCAATGTTCGGTGCATTCATAGTTATTGGACGAACTATTTACATAGGTACCTACAAGTTTGTACGGAAGCCTCGGTGCGCGATTATTTTTTAATTAATTATAGCACGTATAAAAAGAAATACGATTTGTACCAGTATCCGACAGATTTGCCCTAAATTCGCCAACAAATCTCAAATTTATATAGA
The DNA here is from genome assembly GCA_932294325.1 of Allophyes oxyacanthae. Lineage (NCBI taxonomy): Eukaryota > Metazoa > Arthropoda > Insecta > Lepidoptera > Noctuidae > Allophyes > Allophyes oxyacanthae. The sequence goes on from OW028633.1 coordinate 68,643, forward strand.
ATTCTTTGATCTTGCACTTGAAGTTCATAAAAAACACATTCTAAATGATAATAATAACAGTCCAGTCCTACTTGAGCTTAACAGCTTTTTGGAGCGCAGTAGATACCTACTCTGTTCCTACTTCCTTACATAGTCAGTTAGTCGAATTCCTAAAATACTGCGCTCCATGGCTCGCTACTAACTAAGCAACTAAGTACTTATTAATATAAATACTATACTTATTTACTAATATAACAGCCCGTAACATAAGCTTTTCTACCTACTCTTCTATGGCTCCATTTTATTACACATCATGTTATTCAGCAGGTAGCCGATTCCATCTGTACTTACGTGTATTTTTAACCCCCGACAATAAAGAGGGGTGTGTCTGTGTATATGTCTGTGGCATCGTAGCTCCAAAACGGATGGACCGATCTCAATGCAATTTTTTTAAATCGAAATCTAGTTTGTTCGGGCATCATCTTGAATATGTTTCATGAAAATCTGTTCAGCCGTTCAAAAGTTACAGCTCTTTTCCTAGTTGGAGTCGGAGGTTTTTAACGATTATTTCTATATATAACACGTAATACCCATCTTGCTAGAGGTGACGTCAACTCCGGCCCTTGTGTTTGTAATGGGCCATTAAATCTATATTATTCATATTCCGGAAGCTATTTACTAAATCCCGTGCGACAGATTGTCTGACCAGTGCTAACCACATAAATATTAAATGTTCAGAAGGTCCACTATACTGGCGACTAACAAACTCATTAAAACGACCAGCAGTGCGTGGGTCCTTCTCTATGACTACTGCAATTTAGTGAAAACAAGCATTTAATTATTTCGAATAGATACCTAATGTAAACAACCAATTCAATAAAAGTTAAGTAGGTAACAAATATTCGCACCTGTAAATACAGGAGACGGGTACTTGTGTGCATGGTTGTTTAGTTTGTTGAAAATCTGATCTAAAAACAACGCTGTGTTTGCTGTGGCGCAGTCGGGTGAAAACAATTCTACAGCATTTGCAGTACAAATTAGGTACAATTGGCCATTATGGATATTCTCTCTCAAAATCAAAGTTCCATGCGACAGCAATGTTGAAGCCTCTTAATTGTCCTTCTTTATGTTTATATTGTGGTGTACGTAATGAATCATTATATTGTGCGGTAATTTGCATGAAGCGCTTGTTTGGGTGAGTTATGTGCGGTATCTGGCGGCACGCTCGCTCCACGCTTGTGGCACGCGCACTAACCGTAATGGTTGCGATGCGGACCACTAATTTATAGCTACGACGCGACGCGGATTTGCTAAAACAAGCGTTTCACTACTTGAATTAATATTAAAACATGCAATTTCAGCATTGAAAACTCGTGATAATGCCTCATGTTGGGAAAATTGGGACATCTAGGGCCTTATTCCCTACTCATGATCATCACACACGCTGATGTGCGTCATTCCTTTATCAAATTTGACAGATAGTCGCAAGGTTTATGTGTGTCTGTCAAAGAGAATAAGGCCTTATTAGGAGATATTTAGTTATAGGTGATTTGAGTTACCTATTGATTTACATGGTTGGACAGACCATGTTCCTTAGTGTGTTTTAATCTGATACTCGTACCTACTTAATAATAGGTTTTCTCTGCTGCTGTGGTCTTATGGCGAGATTACTATTATACCTATTTACAGAAACTATTGTTATAGATTACTATAACAATAGTTTCTGTAAATAGTCTAGGTTAGGTATAGGTAGGTAGAGTTATTAGCTAATAGCTCTACGGATGAACTGGTTACGTGTTGCAGGTATTATAATAAATAAATAGCCAAAATTCGTGGTAAAACGTTTAATCGCCGAGTCGCCGTGAAGTGAATAAGTTAAGTTAATCTATCGGAATGTGAGTGGCGCATGCGCACGCCTTACGTCTAACACATAGGTACAACTTAGAGCTAACACTTATTAAAGCCGTGGGTACTTACAGTAAATGCACAACCATCTCACTGCAAATGTAGCATATTTTAATACAATTTCCCAAAATAAATGTTTACGAAAAGCAGCAAATCCAGTATCTAATTATACAAAATTGTTCAATCCCTTTTATATGTATAACATCATCAAAGCCGTCGTCCAGTGTGCATGTAGTTGTAAAACGTAACATCGTTTTATTTCTATTATATTGGAAGCTAAATAAATCAGGTTTCAGGGATCAGATAAGGCTACGTTCAGATGGAACGCGCTTAAGGTGCGATGAAATGAGATTTTTTAAATTTATGATATTTTATAGTTGCGATTTGCGTCTTTTGAACGAAGCGTTATTTGACGTATTGCTTTGTCGACATAGTTGGAAAATTCTATTAAAATCAACTCTAGGTTCCTACATTCAAATTCAAAAATTCATTTATTCAAACTGGAATTTTTCTCTGCATATTATTATATTTACAATGCAATATTAAAGCGACTGGAGTTAGTTATTATTCAGTATGTATTGGCTCCTTCACTATCGATAGGAGAGGGCGCACACTGCAGATGTATACATATATTATATGTATCCTTTTTTTGTTATCTGTTATAATATGACGTTGTGTGATTAGGGATGTGAGAATGTTTCGGTGGTTATATAATTATAACAAATGTTACATGCATTAATGATATGATGTGTACATTTTATTCTAAGTATTTTAGGATTAAAAGTACAGAGGCAAGTTACAAAAAATACTTTTTCTAAATATTCCAGAAATTGAGAAATGTATTCTCTTGTTTCATACAACTTTATTCCCCACACTGTATTAATAAAACAAATTATTATGTTGTAATTATATCACAAATGTTCAGAAACTTTTCCCAGGTGTATAAATTACTTAATAAATGATAATAGCACTATTATTGTGTTCACATATTAACAGTACGCCGCACGTAACGTCAGGTACAGACGCGCGTTGCTGGTCACTCGTGTCCATGTGGCGTGTAATACGTCAAGCCCATAGAGCCGACTGGACCAGCGCCATCAACGCGATACGAGGCACGAAGTGACGACGGCACCGCCACGTTGTGATGAGTGAACAAGCGCGACTGAAGAGCGATAACAAATCAACACAAAACGTTCATTATTATTTCGCGTGTTCCTGTGGTCTGAATGCAAGTAATCGCCGAAGGGTGTATGTGACCAAACATCGCGTGTCTCGCGTCTCTTTCTGCCTGCCCCATTGTAATGATCCTCCATAGTTGTCGCGCACAGTCAGTTGCAGACGTGCGTCTCGGTGCGCGCGACGCACGTGTCGCACGACACGCGGCAGCACCAGTGGAAGCGACAGCGGCACTTGGTCTCCAGCGCGCGCCGCACCGTGCTGTAGCCGCGCCCGCAGCACAGCGACTCGCAGCCATCTTCGCCTGCACGACGAACAGTATTTTTACATTAAAGTATAATATAATTAATCGAGATCTAATATAAATAATGCTGCGTGTTTGCTTATAGTTTTACAGATTAATCAATGAATCCAAGGCTCTGCCTAGTGTACATCGACAAACTGAAGGGTTACCTCTATGCTTTAGACTTTTAGAGATAACATTAAGCCATGTATGATGGTAGTCACAGACAGTTAGATAAAAGCCTAAAAACTACTTACCACTGGTCCGGCTATAAGATACCAGTATTATATTTATCCCTTCTGCTAGTTGTGTTGCAGAGGTCAAATCGTTAGGCGGGGAAAAGGGCTGAATAGGTGATAATTACCTCTGGATGTCCTATTGCACGTGCGCGCATGCGTGCCGAACGAGCCGGCCGCGTCGTCACGCTCACAGTAGGAAGGGGACAGCTCTAGGAACACAAGGTCTGACTTGCGAGGCACCCGCACCACGCTCGGGTTCTGCTTCTGTCTACACACAATATATAGCACGAGTCAAAAACTTAAACAAGTCTTATAGCATTAGGTGGCGTGTTAGATGACATCACATGATACTTCAGAGACTAATTCTAGAGAATATTGGAGAGGAAGGAGGAAAGCGGGAAATACAATTTGGTAAACCACGGTTTTTGCTGGTATTATAACACCAAGCTGATACTATAATGCCGCGTTCAGAAGATGCAATTCATATACGAATGATGTGCGAGTAATTTGAAAGACGTAAATTTATACTCTGTGGACATAGAGGTTATATGTATGTCTTGTGGATGTAATCTGTTGTTCTTACCTGCGTATAAGCACAAGATGCGTTTGGTGCGGCGCCCTCTCTCTGGCGTGTCGCTGCGGGTGCGGCGCCACGTGCTTGGCGCGCTCGTACTTGTCGCGCAGCGCCGCGGCGGCCGCGCGGAACGACGGCAGCGCGCGCCAACACGTCCGCACCGCGCACGAGCCCGACACGCCGTGACACTTGCACTCGCGGCGTACTAGGTCTTTCACTATCTACAACAAAAGAACCCCTTCAAACGATAGCTATAGTTCTTCAAATGTAAAAAAATACCATTTGACAATATTATCACAGCCAGTCAATGGTGTAGATTCTATTGTGCACTTTGACAGCACTAAACTAAAATAAAGGGCGTTTATCTCTTTTTGTTTCATTAGAAAAACAAAGTGACAGATGCGTTTAGTCTAGTTAGTACTGTGAAAATGCGCAACAGAATCGACACGATTGACCATTATTTTACATTATTTTGAATGGTGGTATTTTTTTACATTTGAAGAACTATAGCTATCGTTGATCGTTGAACGAAATAATATTGCATGTAATACACACAATAGCATGGTATGTCTGTATGGTTGTGCAATCGCGCGTCAGACGACATGACGCGTGCATCTGAACATAGCCTTATGTGGTGTTAAAGGTTACGACTTGCATATCCGAAACATTTTGTAAGAATTTTTAATAAAAATGTTTTAGTCACCTAAATAAAAGTACATACTAATGACTTGCAACATGCGTTTAGCATTTTCAAAATTAATACTTATACTTACTTTGGACTAATCTAGAAAGTACAGGGCCGCACTCAAACCTTTTTATGTGACGTAATCGTGCCAAAACCGTGTCGTTAAAAAATATAGTGTGAATGTAACGAGTTACGAGATAACCCATGTCTTCCGTATAACGCGTTACTTTACACAGTTTACGTAGACGGGCGGCCCGCTTGACGGACGATATATCACACAAACTTACGACGGCGGCGACGACACGTGTCCAAAGAGATGTGTGACAATGACAATCAACATAAATTTTAAGAACGCGACTGAGCTGCGGATTTTGCATTATGTCGATAGTTATCGTGCAAACACAGCGAAATGTAATTACATTTACAATTATTTATATGTCATCCATACTAATAGGTAGGTATTATAAATGCGAAAGTAACCCTGTCTCTCTGTCTGTTAGCTTTTCACGACTAATCGGCTGAACCAATCTTGATGTAGTAGTAAGTAACATAAACGACGCTAAATCAGCAACTCACTACCTAGCGCTATCAGACCACGAAACAGCACAATCAATAACGGTTAAGTTAGAAACAGATTTTCAAGTTAAAGACATCCATAGCTTTTGGTTTAAAAAAATAAGAGACCTCAGCGAGGATAATATAATTAAATTTAATAATTGCATCACAAGTCTATCTTTTTCCGAAGTTTACGAAGCTCAAACAACAAATGACGCCTTCGATAGACTACACGATATAGTTACCCTCTTCTACAATCTATGCTTTCCTATAGTCAAAGTCAAAATTACTTGTAAACAAGTGAAAAATAGAGGCCTAACCAAGGGTATAAAAAGATGCTGCATAAAAAAACGAACATTATATTTAAAATACCATCTGTACAAACATAACAAAAAACAAAACAAAAAAAAATATGACGAATACACTCAAATACTGAAAAAATGTATACACAGGGCCCAGCAGATAAATAGCTTAGACTACATTAATAAGGCTAAAAATACAAGTAAAGCGGCCTGGAACATGATTAAAACAAACACAAATAATATGACAAGTAACTCGGAAGTTGACACAATTAATGCTAATAGTAAAGTTTATGACAATCCAAACCAAATATGTGACTTATTTAATGACTATTATATATCCCAAACAAAGACGACCACTAATGCTCATGAAAACATGCAATATGACATAAAAATAACCACTCCTCAAAATCCTAAAACTATTTTCCTTACACCAGTAGATGAATCAGACGTTAATAAAATAATTCGCAGTCTAAAAAACACTAATTCGACTGGATATGATGACCTGAGCACTAAAGTGTTAAAAATATGCTCAATGAGTCTAGTGTCTCCCTTAACCTATATTATAAACCTGTCTATAACAGAAGGAGTATTCCCAGCACGTCTAAAAAGGTCAATTGTCAAACCTCTTTATAAGAAAGGTGTAAAAACTGACATGAGCAATTATCGCCCAATAACTTTAATCCCAATCCTATCCAAAATCTTTGAGAAGGCTATGTGCATTAAAATAGAAAACTTTTTAACAGCATGTGATGTTCTTAAAAAAGAACAATTCGGTTTTAGGAAGGGCAGTTCCACTGCTTTAGCATGTTTTTCTTTAATAAAATACATAACTGAAAGTTTGAATAAAAAATTTAAGATAAGTTGCGTGTTCCTAGACATGACAAAAGCCTTTGATTTTGTGTGCCATAAAACACTACTCTCAAAGCTTGAGCATTATGGAATCCGGGGTAAGGCCAACGACTGGATCAAAAGTTATCTCTCTGAAAGAGTACAATGCGTGGAAATAACAAAAACTTGTCAAAATGAAAAAAAAACTTATAGGTCGGAATACAAACAAAATAATTATGGCACACCACAGGGAGGTATCGTATCCCCACTACTCTTCCTGGTTTACATCAACGACATTGTAGAGGCGATAGGCAAAGATTGCATACTATTCGCTGATGACACTACAATAATGATTAAGAGTGACAATAACAAAAATCTAGAAAATGAAATCGTCCAAGCGCTTGATAATGCAATCGTTTGGCTAGACAAAAATAACTTAAAAATAAATATGACTAAAACGAAAATAATACAGTTTCAGACATACAATTCAAACATAAATAAAATTGAAATTAATTATAAAGATTCGTACTTGACCACTGTCGATAATTGTGTATTCTTAGGTATAACAGTCGATAAAAATTGCAATTGGAAAACACACATAGATAGAATTCTTGCAAAAATAGATCGTTTTATATATGTCTTGAAAAGAATTAGACAAACAGTAAACTGTGATACTGCAATGCTGGCTTACAATGGTTATGTATCATCCGTACTTAGATACGGCATAGTAATATGGGGTAACTCAGTAGATTTTGACAGAGTTTTTAAGGCTCAAAAAAAATGTATCCGAACAATTTGTGGTGCTCACTTTTTAGACAGCTGTAAGCCACTATTTCAAAAGCTTAAAATTCTACCTCTGCCTTGTTTATATATTTTTGAAATATGCATTTTTGTTAAAAGAAAATTATTTAAGAAAAATGTATACTGCATGTCGATTATTATTTACAATCATTTACCAAATAGTTATCAAGACTTACCACTGATAATGTTTAAAAAAATACTTTTCAATCTATTATTAAAAAAAAAAAAAAAAAAAAAAAAAAAAAACTATATATACATAGCATAGCATAGCTATATATATGTTTTAGCTATTCAATAAAGAGTATAAATAAATAAATAATAAATATTATTTAAAAGATATTATACCATTAAGGACTATTTAGAAGACAAATCAGTAGAATCTATAATTTGTAAGTTAGATTAAGTGAGCTAATTGTGAATACATTTGCACGTCATGTTATGACAGGATATGCTGAAACAAATTTACTGTAACACCTTATGTACCTACCATATTCTAGCAAATAAATATTTTTGATTTGATTTGATTTGATTTGGTGAAATTTGACAAACAAATAGTGTGTATGATGAGGAAGGACATAGGATCATAAATAAAAATAAAAACATAATTTTTTCGAGCACCGGAACCACTCGCAGTCGAAGTCACGGGCACAGCTAGTAATAATACATTATTGACTCCAATTCTAGCTTCGCCATACATGTAGTTATGAATCATGAGCTCATTGATGTGTCTCGACAGACCAGACAAAGTATCGAGTTTGTTAAATTATATCCTATCTTTTTTCTAAATAATATCGATGATTCATCTCAGCGTAGCAGGTTTACGATATAACAGAGTTACCCAGTAACTCACACGCGATGACTTGAGACACGCACGCAATTTTAGTGTAGTAATGGGGCAGTTACATCAACTTGTTGAGTACGCTTTAAGACTTACACGGAGTCATATTTATGCAGTCCTAAGTTATTATTTTAGTCTCAGACCGTTGTGGGAGCAGCTTCAGCACCAAATCAATAATCATAAAGCTGAACAACATAACTTTAATGACGTCATCAGCCGGCTGCACATTATTCTCATCTCAAGCACGCAATTATTATCAAAAGAGAAATAAAACTCGGCGGTCGGCGGTCATTCCGCGGAGATGCGTCGTAAAGGTAAACGTTAATAGTTGTCTGATTGTATGGCTGATAGTTGTATGGACCAATAATGACATGTTCGGACAGCTTCGCGTTAATATGATACAATTATAAATTCTGTGAGAATGCGAGCCTGTTGTTTTGTGAATTGTCCAGGCGAAATGAACATCACGCAAATTACGCATCATGACGTATCCGCCTACTCGCCTAGCTGTTCCCCAACTACGTTACTATTATTAATGGAAGAAGGTATATGAGGGTATGAAGGTATATATGAGGTATGGTGAAGGTAGGGCACTAAACCCCTTCGTCACTGCGACCTGTGAACACCTGTAGTGACGCCTCTTGCACTGTTACAGTTCCTCCCTTAGCCGAAGACAATCATAGAATGGACTATAATAGGTTCTGGTGTGGAGGTATTTAATCTCATCTGATGAGATTAGGTGGCTCTCTAGGTGCTGGCTTCTTATGTGGTGTACTACGTCACACTCGCATAGGATATGTATGGATGCATCATCCTTCTCTCGAAATCTGCAAATAGTGGTGTCATTAAGGCCCATTTTCTGCAGGTGTTTGTTTAATTTGCGGTGCCCAGTGAGGGTTCTTATGAGGATCCTTATACCGCTCCTGTTCATGGAAAGTGGCTCTTCTGTGAAGCGTCGTGGAGTATGCTGGGCCTGGGGGTTTTCCCAGAGTTTGACATGTCCATGTCCTGAGTACATACTTTAAGGTGGTACATTTAGGAATTCCACATAATAGGTAGGTATGGGTTCAAGACCATGGCGCTTCCCGCACCAGCTCATCAGCTTCATTGCCACTGATGCCACTATGTCCAGGTACCTTCCTAGCACTACCGAGTTCGATGCTCCTAGTGAGCTCAGCAACTGGACACACTCCGTGATGGGTGTGGAGTCTATCTCCTCTAAAGCCTTTCTTGCAACTTGGCTATCAGAGAAGATAAAGATGTGCTTGTTTGAATATTAGGCTTTTTGCAGAGTTTCACAGAGACTACGTTGGGGTCGGCTTCCAGTATCACAATTTTGACTTAGCATTATTGAGAAAAATACAAAAGAAATTATATTTAATTTGCATTATTACTTGCATTGCTATATTTTTTTGATAAAAATAGAAAATATTACATCGAAGTATTTAATATTCATGAAAATAAAACTCATAACTAGAAAATGGTCTTAAAAGTCAGCCTAAAGTAAAGCCTGTTCTCAACACTCGTCGGCGAGCACTGGCTTCAGACGTACGCATTACGATAAGTATGTACAAGTAATTTACCGGTAATTTATACAACTGTTAGAAATTCATGGTTGATACGTAAATGAGCGTACACAAGAACATGGGCGGCATGGCCGGCGGCGGGTAATGTGGCTGTACCCGGTCATTTCGCACAATGCGTAATTGTGGCAGTCTCGCGCGTTGGCCGGCTGATGCGAAGATACTGTAATAATCGGCGTGATGTCGCTCCGGCAGCCGACGCCCCGGCCGGGGCGCCGCCGGCGGCAGCAAACCGGACTGATTTCTTCTTTTGCAGATCATAAGCTGGTCATCAGGCAAATTGACTGTGACTGGTAATAATGTGAGCTTACAAGCAACAAGCAGTACTTACACGACGGTACTTTTATAGATTTTCTGCTACATTTATCTGAGGCAACAGGTGCAATCACAGAACCCAATTACTAATAGCCCGTGAGCTCTTAATATTGAGGACTAATGAATGATTGATAATAATTATTGTGCATGTATTACCCGACTGCGGCGGAGCCCAAAAGGAGGGTAATGGTTTTGGTTGGTATGTATGTCTGTGCATGTTCTCTCCTAGAGGTTATATATTTACGATTAATACCAAAGCCCACGCGAGTAAACTGCAAGCAAAAGCTGGTAATAAATAAGGGCCACTTCCACTGTTCTTAACTACTCGAGTTAATGTCTCAACATGCAGGGGGCGGTGCTGTAGCGCGACGTATTTTTCACTTCAAGTCGGGAGCAACCTACTGTGCAGTAATCATTAATGGGGCCGCGGCAGAGGCCCGGGCAAATTCGAGAACGAGGCCGCAACAACTCTACTAAGTTGATATTTGGCATAGTAGCCATGATCACAGTCTCGAGCACCAGACACGATGACATGATAATGAGAAGCAGATACAAAATGTGGGGATGCATGCAGTCCAAGCTGGGAAGAATCAATAGGTGGTTAATCCACGGAGGGTCTGTGCAAGCGTGGCTCAGGCAGGCGGTACAATGGCGTGTGTACCTCGCTCACCTTCCGGCCGACGCGGTTGTTGTGCAGGTTCATGAGCGCGCGCGCGTCGCGCTCCAGCTCGCGCGCGTCCAGGAAGCGCCGCGCCAGCCGCGCGCCGTACGCGCCCTCGCCGCACCCGCCCCAGTCGAACTGCTCCGATGTCGACGTGCCGCGACGACTGGAACAAACAAAACCACTATTGTACGGTACTACATCGAAGCCAAGGGATTCTGTAATAAAAAAAGCTCATTGATAACTTGGAGAGAAAGGTAAAGGTGAAGGTACGAAAAGATAGATAGGAAAGAAACGAGCCTGATTAACGGTGCATTTTTCAGAGCAATTTGAAAGGGAGATGCGCAGAGAAGAGATTAGTAAATTCTGACGTAGTCACATTAGTCACCATTCTCATCTGTGAGGAACTAACTTAGGAGGAGGATTCCTAAGTTAGTTGTTACAAATACTTTGAAATGTCATTTACCAAGCGAAAAGTATCTAATAAATGCCGAAAATAAGTCATGCTCATTTGATCTGCATCGATCGATTGGATATTTTGTCAATTTAATGAAAGGATCAGCAGCATCACCAGTGAAGAAGCTCTAGCGCTGCAGCCACTCAGCCAGTTCACACCACTACCTAGCAATCTTCTTTTTCAGGAAACCTTTGTCCAGTACCGTATTGTACAGAGATAGAGCGAGTAGAATACGTACCGATTGTTCGTACACTGACAGGCGGGCAGGTCGCCGCGCGCGCACGCCGCACTGAGCGCGTGCGTCACGCCTGCTGACGTGATCGCGTACGTGAACGCTGCCTCCTTGGTTGCTGTAACAACAAAGTACCTATACATCAGTGAGAACTAAGCTAATAGGCGTTGTCGAGGAGAGCTAATGCAATTGGATTGATGTTCGACGATGTTTATGATTGGGATATATTTAGCTAGATTGGGAATCTTACTACCACCATCACCTACGGAAGATAAAAAATAACACTCTCAAAGTTAAGTTTTCTGCTTAGAACTTGTTATTTAAGTTATTTAGATATCTAACTGGGTTCATAAGTCTTTAGTATCTGTAATAAGAACATGGGTTCAAAATTGCATAATATCTAGTCTATGCAATTTTGAAACGTATGCTAGTGTCTACCCTAAAACATACAGGTTGTAAAGAGATCCGTAACGAAGCCAAAAGCCACGCATACTGTACATCAAACCAAGTAACTGCTGGTAAACGACTTAAATTTTTTAAACAGCTGTTATCTGTAGCGCGCAATGTTACGCCCGGAATAAACTGCCTACGTTGTAGTATGGGACGGGAAGGCGCAGATAATAGCCACGTAAAAAAATGGTAATAACATTTCAAATTAATGGTTTAAAAGAAAAAAATAATGACTTTGACTTTGAATATCTCCATAACCAGTCGGTTCCCCGGTACCAGTAGAATAGAATAAAATAGTCTTTATTCGCTGAATATAGGTAAATACAATGATGTTACAGATAATATTGATACAGTCCTCTATATTCTACCATGCAGCATGCAAATATTTTGATAAAAATTACATTGAATTGAAATGATTATACAGTAATTATTAATTAGGTATAGAGATTAGCCAATGTCAATTATTTAAATTATACAAAACATTACAAAAAATTATCGTAGTGATGGGAAGAAAACGTAACTCTCGGCTTCGATAAGGGTCTTTTTACCCGTTATTCTACGATATTAAAGGAGTGAAGTCTGAAATCAAACTTACAATCCAATCAATTATTCAGAAATACAAGAGGAGGCCGAGTACGGCCCTGGCTTAACAGTCTCAGCATTGATATTGCCGTCTGTCCATCGGAAACGGAAACGGAAACCCGGAAACGGAATCCTTTGGGTCAAGAAATTCATTCTTGACCCAAAAGATTCCGTTTTATACCGTATACTAGAGGTCGCGCGGGTGCGCGGGCCGCATGCGGCCCGCGAGAGCTTTTTAGGTGGAGCTTGAACATAACTTAAAAAAATATGATTTTTGATTTTGTATGGCAGCCATTTTTTTTTTGTATGGAAACCATCTTTTTTTCACCGGCTCGTAAAATGGTCCAGGGTTCTTAACATTTTTAGTTCCGGCGGTATAGCATAGCGACTTGTAATTTTCGAGATCCGTAGGGTAGTTCCGGTCAGCGTTCCACTTTCAGGACATTTCGGATTTTTCCCGGACTCACTGGACCCCCCTCTATACGACCCTCATACATGACTTTAACCCCCCACGGCTCCTTCTGGGAGAACAATTGTGTGAAAATCCAAAATGAACACTTGTATGGCGGCCATGTTTTTTTGTATGGAAGCCATCTTTTTTTCACCGGCGCGACGATCTGACCAGGCTCCTCGACATTTTTAGTTCCCCTTCTATACGACTCCGATACCTCACTTTTACCCTCCATGGCTCCTTCTGGGAGAACAATTGGGTCAAAATCCGAAATGAACACTTGTATGGCGGCCATATTGAAAAACGGCGGAAAAAAAAAATTGATCCCGGATTATGAATCGATGCCCCCGAAAACCCCCCGACGCCAAATTTCAGCCGGCTCGGACCATATTTTTTTTTGGCCGCCATTTTGAATCCGCCATCTTGGATTTTTATGACCCCCACCGGAAAGCCCCCGTCGTCTTCTATGACATTTGGTCGAGCACCCCCCCGCTATCTCCAACGGTTTCGGAACGGTGAGCGTTTCAATTTTGTATGGCCGCCATCTTTTTTTGTATGGACGCCATCTTTTTTTCACCGGCTCGTCAAACGGCCCAGGGTTCTTGACATTTTTAGTTCCGGCGGTGTGGGTGTTCGACTTGCCATTTTCGAGATCCGTAGGGCAGTTCCGGTCAGCGTTCCACTTTCAGGACATTTCGGATTTTTCCCGGACTCACTGGACCCCCCTCTATACGACCCTCATACATGACTTTAACCCCCCACGGCTCCTTCTGGGAGAACAATTGTGTGAAAATCCAAAATGAACACTTGTATGGCGGCCATGTTTTTTTGTATGGAAGCCATCTTTTTTTCACCGGCGCGACGATCTGACCAGGCTCCTCGACATTTTTAGTTCCGGCAACTACGGTCTGCGACTTGTAGTTTTCGAGCTCCGTAGGGCTGTTCCAGTCAGGGTTCCACTTTCAGGTCATTTCGGATTTTTCTGAACTCACAGGATCCCCTTCTATACAACTCCCATACGTGACTTTTACCCCCCGCGGCTCCTTTGGGAGAACACTTGCTCCAAAAGAAGCGTTTGTATGGCAGCCATGTTTTTTTGTATGAAAGCCATTTTTTTTACCAGCTCGTGAATCGACCCAAGATTCTACACAGTTTTAGTTCGGGCAGTATGGGTGTGCGACCTCTCATTTTCGAGATCCGTGGGGCAGTTCCAGTCAGCGTTCCACTTTCAGGTCTTTTCGGACTTTTCCTAAACACAATGGGCACCCCTCTATACGACTCCCATACATGACTTTTACCCCCGACGGCTCCTTCTGGGAGAACAATTGTGTGAAAATCCAAAATGAACACCTGTATGGCAGCCATGTTTTTTTGTATGGCAGCCATGTTTTTTTGTATGGAAGCCATCTTTTTTTCACCGGCACGTCAATGGACCCAGGGTCCTCGACATTTTTAGTTCCCGCAACGTGCATCTGCGACTTGTAGTTTTTGAGATCCGTAGGGCAGTTCCGATCAGCGTTCCACTTTCAGGTCGTTTCGGACTTTTCTTAAACTCAAAAGACCCCTCTCTATATGACGCCCATTCATCACTTTTACCCCCGGCGGCTGCTTCTGGGAGAACAATTGTGTGAAAATCCAAAATGAACACCTGTATGGCAGCCATGTTTTTTTGTATGGAAGCCATCTTTTTTTCACCGGCTCGTCGATCGGCCCAGGGTCTTTGACATTTTTAGTTCCGGTTTAGTGGGTGTGCGACTTATAGTTTTTGAGATCCGTAGGGTAGTTCCAGTAAGCGTTCCACTTTCAGGTCATTCTGGACTTTATCTAAACTCACAGAACTCCCCTCTATACGACTCCCATACATGACTTTTACCCCCCAAGGCTCCTTCCTTCCAGAACAATTGCTCAAAAAGATGCGTTTGTATGGCGGCCATGTTTTTTTGTATGAAAGCCATTTTTTTTACCAGCTCGTCAATCGACCCAAGATCCTACACATTTTTAGTTCGGGCAGTATGGGTGTGCGACCTCTCATTTTCGAGATCCGTGGGGCAGTTCCGGTCAGCGTTCCACTTTCAGGTCTTTTCGGACTTTTCATAAACTCATAGGACCCCCTTCTATATGACTCCGATACATGACTTTTACCTCCCACGGCTCCTTCTGGGAGAGCAATTGTGTGAACATCCAAAATGAACACTTGTATGGCCGCCATCTTTTTTTGTATGGAAGCCATCTTTTTTTCACCGGTTCGTCAAACGGCCCAGGGTCCTTAACATTTTTAGTTGGGGCGGTATAGCATTGCGACTTGTAATTTTCGAGATCCGTAGGGCAGTTCCGGTCAGCGTTCCACTTTCAGGTCATTTCGGACTTTTCCTGAACTTATAGGACCCCCTTCTATACGAATTCTATACATGAGTTTTACCACCGAAGGCTCCTTCTGGGAGAACAATTGAGTGAAAATCCAAAATGAACACTTGTATGGCGGCCATCTTTTTTTGTATGGAAGCCATCTTTTTTTCACCGGCTCGTCAATCGTCCCAAGGTACTCGAGATTTTAGTTCCGGCAGTATGGGTGGGCGACTTCTCATTTTCGAGATCCGTAGGGCAGTTCCGGTCATCGTTCCACTTTCAGGTCATTTCGGACTTTCCTGAACTCATAGGACCCCCCCCCTTCTATACGACTCCCAAACATGACGTTTACCCCCGACGGCTCCTTCTGGGAGAACAATTGAGTGAAAAACCAAAATGAACACTTTTGTATGGCCGCCATCTTTTTTTGTATGGAAGCCATCTTTTCTTCACCGGCTCGTCGATCGACCCAGGGTCCTCGACATTTTTAGTTCCGGCAGTATGGGTGTGCGACTTGTAGCTTTCGAGTTCCGTAGGGCAGTTCCGGTCAGCGTTCCACTTTCAGGTCATTTCGGACTTTTCCTAAACTCACAGGACCCCCCTCTATACGACTCCCATACAATACTTTTACCCCCCACGGCTCCTTCTGGGAGACCAATTGCTCCAAAAGATGCGTTTGTATGGCGGCCATATTGAAAAATGGCGGAAAATAAAAGTCGACCACGGATTATGAATCGGTGTCCCCGAAAACCCCCGGACGCCAATTTTCAGCCAGCTCGGAGCAACTTATTTTTCGGCCGCCATTTTGGATCCGCCATCTTGGATTTTTATGACCACCACCGAAAAGCCCCCTCCATCCTCTATGAAAATGGTTCGAGCAACCCCCCGCTATCTCCAACGGTTTCGGAACGGTGAGCGTTTCAATTTTGTATGGCCGCCATTTTTTTTGTATGGAAGCCATCTTTTTTTCACCGGCTCGTCAAACGGCCCAGGGTTCTTGACATTTTTAGTTCTAGCACTATGGGTCTGCGACTTTTCATTTTCGAGATCCGTAGGGCAGTTCCGGTCAGCGTTCCACTTTCAGGTCATTTCGGACTTTTCCTGAAGTCACTGGACCCCCCTCTATACGACTCCCATACATGGCTTTTACCCCCCACGGCTCCTTCTGGGAGATCCATTGGGTCGAAACCCGAAATGAACACTTGTATGGCGGCCATATTGAAAAATGGCAGAAAAAAAAAATTGATCCCGGATTATGAATCGGTGTCCCCGAAAACCCCCCGACGCCAATTTTCAGCCGGCTCGGACCATATTTTTTTTTGGCCGCCATTTTGGATCCGCCATCTTGGATTTTTATGACCTCCACCGGAAAGCCCCCGTCGTCCTCTATGACATTTGGTCGAGCACCCCCCCGCTATCTCCAACGGTTTCGGAACGGTGAGCGTTTCAATTTTGTATGGCCGCCATCTTTTTTTGTATGGACGCCATCTTTTTTTCACCGGCTCGTCAAACGGCCCAGGGTTCTTGACATTTTTAGTTCCAGCACTATGGGTGTGCGACTTGTAATTTTCGAGATCCGTAGGGCAGTTCCGGTCAGGGTTCCACTTTCAGGTCATTTCGGATTTTTCCCGGACTCACTGGACCCCCCTCTATACGACTCCCATACATGACTTTAACCCCCCACGGCTCCATCTGGGAGATCAATTCTGTCAATGAGTGAGTCAGTCAGTGGTAATCGAGCTTTATATAAGTAAACTAGAGGTCGCGCGGGTGCGCGGGCCGCATGCGGCCCGCGTGGGCTTTTTGGGTGGAGTTTGTAACATAACTAAAAAAAATTTGGTTTTTTGATTTTGTATAGCAGCCATTTTTTTTTGTATGGAAACCATCTTTTTTTCACCGGCTCGTCAAACGGCCCAGGGTCCTCGACATTTTTAGTTCCGGCAGTGTGGGTGTTCGACTTTTCATTTTCGAGATCCGTAGGGCAGTTCCGGTCAGTGTTCCACTTTCAGGTCATTTCGGACTTTTCTTAAGCTCACAGGACCCCCCTCTATACGACTCCCATACATCGCTTTTACCCCCGACGGCTCCTTCTGGGAGAACAATTGGGTGAAAATCCAAAATGAACACTTGTATGGCGGCCATATTGGAAAATGGCGGAAAAAAAAATTTGATCCCGGATTATGAATCGGTGCCCCCGAAATCCCCTGGATGCCAATTTTCAGCCGGCTCAGACCATTTTTTTTTTTGGCCGCCATTTTGAATCCGCCATCTTGGATTTTTATGACCCCCACCGGAAAGCCCCCGTCGTCCTCTATGACATTTGGTCGAACACCCCCCCACTATCTCTGACGGTTGCGGAACGGTGAGCGTTTCAATTTTGTATGGCCGCCATCTTTTTTTGTATGGACGCCATCTTTTTTTCACCGGCTCGTCAAACGGCCCAGGGTCCTTGACATTTTTAGTTCCAGCACTATGGGTGTGCGACTTTTCATTTTCGAGATCCGTAGGGCAGTTCCGGTCAGGGTTCCACTTTCAGGTCATTTCGGATTTTTCCCGGACTCACTGGACCTCAAGGTTTACGACTCCCATACATCACTTTAACCCCCCACGGCTCCATCTGGGAGATCAATTCTGTCAATCAGTCAGTGAGTCAGTGGTAATCGAGCTTTATATATATAAACTAGAGGTCGCGCGGGTGCGCGGGCCGCATGCGGCCCGCGAGGGCTTTTTAGGTGGTGCTTGTAACATAACTAAAAAAAAATTGGTTTTTTGATTTTGTATGGCAGCCATGTTTTTTTGTATGGAAACCATCTTTTTTTCACCGGCTCGTCAAGCGGCCCAGGGTCCTTGACATTTTTAGTTCCGGCGGTATGGCTTTGCGACTTGTAATTTTCGAGTTCCGTAGGGCAGTTCCGGTTAGAGTTCCACTTTCAGGCCATTTCAGATTTTTCCTAAACTCGCAGGACCCCCTTCTATACGACTCCGATACATGACTTTTACCCCCCGCGGCTTCTTCCGGGAGAACAATTGCTCTATAAGATGCGTTTGTATGGCGGCCATATTGAAAAATGGCGGAAAAAAAATTCGACCCTGGATTATGAATCGGTGCCCCCGAAAACCCCCGGACGCCAATTTTCAGCCGGATCGAGAAAAAAAAATTTGGCCGCCATTTTGAATCCGCCATCTTGGATTTTTATGACCCCCACCGGAAAGCCCCCTCTATTTTCTATGAAATTGGTTCGAGCACCCCTCTGCTATCTCTAACGGTTTCGGGACGGTGAACGTTTGAATTTTGTATGGCGGCCATGTTTTTTTGTATGGAAGCCATCTTTTTTTCACCGGATTGTCAACCGGCCCAGGGTCCTTGACATTTTTAGTTCAAGCACTACACGTCTGCGACTTCTCGTTTTTGAGATCCATGGGGCAGTTCCGGTCAGCGTTCCACTTTCAGGTCATTTCGGACTTTTCCTAAAGTCACAGGACCCCCCTCTATACGACTCCGATACATCACTTTTACCCCCGGCGGCTCCTTCTGGGAGAACAATTGGGTGAAAATCCAAAATGAACACTTGTATGGCGGCCATATTGGAAAATGGCGGAAAGAAAAATTTGATCCCGGATTATGAATCGGTGCCCCCGAAAACCCCCGGACGCCAATTTTCAGCCGGCTCGGACCATTTTTTTTTTTGGCTGCCATTTTGAATCCGCCATCTTGGAATTTTATGACCCTCACCGGAAAGCCCCTGTCGTCCTCTATGACATTTGGTCGAGCACCCCTCCGCTATCTCCAACGGTTTCGGAACGGTGAGCGTTTCAATTTTGTATGGCCGCCATCTTTTTTTGTATGGACGCCATCTTTTTTTCACCGGCTCGTCAAACGTCCCAGGGTTCTTGACATTTTTAGTTCTGGCAGTAAGGGTGTTCGACTTGCCATTTTCGAGATCCGTAGGGCAGTTCCAGTCAGGGTTCCACTTTCAGGTCATTTCGGATTTTTCCCGGACTCACTGGACCTCAAGGTTTACGACTCCCATACATGACTTTTACCCCCCACGGCTCCTTCTGGGAGAACAATTCTGTCAATCAGTGAGTCAGTCAGTCAGTCAGTGGTAATCGAGCTTTATATATATAGTCAACTAGAGGTCGCGCGGGTGCGCGGGCCGCATGCGGCCCGCGTGGGCTTTTTGGGTGGAGTTTATAACATAACTAAAAAAAATTTGGTTTTTTGATTTTGTATGGCAGCCATTTTTTTTGTATGGAAACCATATTTTTTTCACCGGCTCGTCAAACGGCCCAGGGTCCTCGACATTTTTAGTTCCGGCAGTGTGGGTGTTCGACTTTTCATTTTCGAGATCCGTAGGGCAGTTCCGGTCAGTGTTCCACTTTCAGGTCATTTCGGACTTTTCTTAAGCTCACAGGACCCCCCTCTATACGACTCCGATACATCGCTTTTACCCCCGACGGCTCCTTCTAGGAGAACAATTGGGTGAAAATCCAAAATGAACACTTGTATGGCGGCCATATTGGAAAATGGCGGAAAAAAAAATTTGATCCCGGATTATAAATCGGTGCCCCCGAAAACCCCTGGATGCCAATTTTCAGCCGGCTCGGACCATTTTTTTTTTTGGCTGCCATTTTGAATCCGCCATATTGGATTTTTATGACCCCCACCGGAAAGCCCCCGTCGTCCTCTATGACATTTGGTCGAGCACCCCCCCACTATCTCCAACGGTTTCGGAACGGTGAGCGTTTAAATTTTGTATGGCCGCCATCTTTTTTTGTATGGACGCCATCTTTTTTTCACCGGCTCGTCAAACGGCCCAGGGTCCTTGACATTTTTAGTTCTAGCACTATGGGTGTGCGACTTGTAATTTTCGAGATCCGTAGGGCAGTTCCGGTCAGGGTTCCACTTTCAGGTCATTTCGGATTTTTCCCGGACTCACTGGACCCCCCTCTATACGACTCCCATACATGACTTTAACCCCCCACGGCTCCTTCTGGGAGAACAATTATGTCAATGAGTGAGTGAGTCAGTCAGTGGTAATCGAGCTTTATATATATAGTCAATAATTGACGTGTGTTATTTGAAGTAAGTGAAATGTTATGTGTGAAGCCGAAAAGAGATTCAGATTGTAAAGCACACGGCAATCATAAATATTTCATAGTAGCTGTTGAGATCTCGCACCAAATCAATCTATGGTCATATAGAAAACCTCACAATTAGATTTATTTGTAGGTATGTTTTGACAGAAGATCGTCTGGCATACGTGGCTGTAATCGATTAGGATTCATACTTCGACTAATCCGCATCCATTTAAATACCAATTTATGTGTATTCTATTTCCTCATGTTGGGCGAATCGAGTGGCCGGAGCCAAAACGCTTGAACTATTGACAGCTATCAAAATCACGTCGTGTCCCGCTATCCGGCGTGTCGGTCAGTCAACGAAGCGTGTCTTGTCACCCGCTAAGTTATTCTGATGGCTGACACTCAGCAAAGTACTGATAACTACTGAATACTGTTTTAACGCAACCAATTATTACATTCTCGCGCTATCGCCTTAAGAGGTTTCATTGCTGATGGAAACAGCGGGGAAATTAGAAATGAACTCCATCCATATCGAAAGCAAGCGTTAAATTATGCGTAAAATAAAGGAAAAGTACTAGGAGAACATAGCGAATGAGCGTCGGTAGCTTATGTCGCTTTAGTTTCATCGGAGTAAGTTGTTACGTCGTAAGAAAAATGTAAGATTATTGGTGAAATTATATTTACTAGTGGTCGCCCAGTGTTCGAAATTTGACCACATTATAATATAAATTTTAGCTTTCTGCGCTCCTCCATATAAATTTTAAATATGCCAAATATTACACACCTGCGTGTGCGCAAAATGCTTAAAAAGGGATACAAAGTTTATAATAGATAAGGAGTGCTCGGAGGTAGCCTAAGGAATAAACAGATTGAATTAGTTTAGTTAAAGTGGACAAGTTCCATACAGATCTACATTGTAGGTAAAATAACGCGAAGAGTACCAGGGTTGCATAAGTCACGTGGGCATCGCCTCCGGTGTACCGTGGGAGATAATTATTGGTCGGCGGTTGGAACTGGCTGAGTGAGCCCGTTCCCATTCAGTGACAGAAACAAATTATCATTTGAACTCTCTGCGATTTTGAAATATCGAATTGTAGGCACTTACTAGAGTTGTATTGCAGTTCTAAATATATTATTTTACAATTTGGTTTTGGTTCGAAGGACCAAAAGTTACTGGAATGCCTCAACCCCGTAAGACAAACATTTAATACTAAAATTCAGTAGTACCTACCTATAGTATATTATGCTTATTAGAAAAAGGCTAAAATGTCGTAACTCTTCGTAGGTAACACAGTTATGACTGATCGCCACGAAAACTTGTAAACAACAAATCAAAAAAATTCGAACAACTAAATTACTAAGCCCATTGCAAGTCCACCCAACCAATAATGTCTTATTCCCAAAACATATAAATCGTGTTTACAAGTGTTATCGCGGCGCACGTTAGTCCATGTTCCGTGGTCCGTGTTATCACAGTTATCAGCCGCAACACGCTTCGAACATGTAGCTGAGCCTTAGACAACACCTCACAGCGACCCCATAAGTCAATTAGCTGTTGAGAATTTTTTGGATTAAGTATAATAATTTAACAATGTTCCACCCTCCTCTATCAGTTTCGGGTAAAATTATTTGATTTTTGCTCGAAAAAAGCTTCGAGTGATGCTGAGTCAGTACAAAAGTTTTCGTATTTAACTGGAAAAAGGGACGAGTAAATTTTATTTAAATATGCTGTAAAATTCACGAGTCTCCTCACAAGGAAGGACGTTTGGTTTAAAGAATCTTAATTTTTCCTCAATTATATTTGGTACTGGTCCCGTCGCCCTAGGGCCTAGTCGGTCACTGGCGAGTTCTCGTCGCAGGTAATTCTATAGTGCATATGAACAAGAAAGCCTGGTATTATTGCGACCGCTGCTAATGTTCCAAATGAGTAGCAATCACAGACGGAGCAGCGCTGCGTCTGATTGCGGATCATTTGCGCATGTCCGACCAACGTGAGTAATAGATAGGCAGCTACAAATGGACGGGTAGGCTGTGGTTCAAGATGTGTTATTTAAATGGAGACAGAATGAGGAAAGTATTGGGCATTAGTGTGGATAAATGTCACTTATTTAAGGAATAGACGTGGAACTTGATTCCAGTAGATTTGTATCTGTAGATTTTCACTAAGCAATCGTTGGCCTGCCTAATTGCTCCCACGCGCCGGATCTTTTCTAAGATGTTCGGGTTATGTTGCGTTCCATACAGTTCCCACTCGATATCCGTGGTTCCCACAATGCTGAATCCATAGATATCCGGAGACGTGCCCTCGGTACGTTTTCAGTGCGCGTATTTACAGCACACTTATTCGTAATTTTTTACGCAGACCAAACAAAATTCTGCCACACTACTTAATAGATTCATATATCACCGTTTACAAAACGGACGCCGTGGCACGTCAGTTAGACGCGTCTCCGCGCCTCTCTCGCATAGAGTCGATTATGTATGGCGACACGTAGCTTGCGCTCGGGCATATCCCTCGACATCCGCGGCTGAATCCAACCGTTGGAAATGATAGCGACAGTCTATGGCGACACGGATGCTGATACCCATATTTAGTTTGGTCTCCGTTATTCGTCGTTTATTAAATACCAGATGCACCGGAATTTTTCTAGATAATTTTAACAGTTGAACAGCATATTTTACTACCTACTATAATGGACAAGTTCTTAATACTGTACTATACATATGGTACACAGTACACAAGATGTGTATGTATATTGTACCTGTACATAGCCAGGACGACGGAATAAAGGCTTTTGAATTCGAACAATAAAAATCTCAGACCATCAATCGCTCCCGATACACGCTCCTACAAAATGACTGTTCAGAGCTACCGAATACCAACGCTTACAATAAAAGCATTTCACACATCATAAATTTGTTCAACGGCATCACTCAATAAACTCGATATTACAGTGACAGTGACGTGTCAAACTGTCAATGTCATTATATACGAGGTGTTCACACTGCACTCTCGCGCCGTCGCCAGGAGGTAAACAAGATAAGGTTGTCACGTTGGGGTAGATGCAAGTTTTTAGATTATTCGATTGATGAGGAATTTCAGTAAGTATGTAGATTTCTCTGAAGGGTTTAGTTTAGATAAAAAAGTAAATTGGGTAAGTATAAGCAATTTAAAAAAAATATGGGTCAGTTTATGAACTGCTCTACGTATAGGGCGAGTGGTACATATTAGTACAAGGGACGAAATCTAAGGGGCAAGTGGTGCGTACACCGTGATTTGAAGGAATCGTTCTTATTGAAGTCATTTTGTAAGAATTTAAAGACTAATAATAAATTAATATTGATATATCCATTCGTACAATCCCTGCTTTATATTTCACCTGTGTCACCTCAATTAACAGGAGATACAAAAAGTTAACACGCATAATGTAGCGACGCGCCGATGACCAACAAACGCGCTGTGACGGACAATATGATCGTTTACACGACGCGATAGCGACGCGACGCCGCCCGGGAGCGTGGCTCGTATCGTATCGTAGTCGTCACCAGCGATCCTCCGAACTTTAATTTCCTTGTAAGATTTGTAAACAGTAATAAAATAAATCTGAAGAGAAAACTTTGTACCCCTTTTTAAGCATATTGCGCGCACAGAAGAGTGTGAGATTTGGCATAGTTAACGTTTAAATGGAGACGAAGTGCAGAAAGCTAAAATTAGGGTCGAATTTCGACTACTAGGCGACCACTAGTATATTGTTATTGCATCATCGCTTATCATTAGGTGAGATAATGGTCAAAAACTCAAGGTACATTTACATTATTACAATTAATCTGGGGGCACGGCAGTGCCCCAGCCAAGTCTCGAGCAAAACGGGCACGGCCGTACCATCTTTTCTCGATGCGATTCGCGGCTGTTTCGCCCCCCCTATATCTTCGACGTGTACAAAGCTACGAGTTTAGGTTTTCGGTGAATAATAGTAGGCATTAGAACAAGCTTAAGTTTGAAATTACATGCCAATTGAATTAATAGTTTAGGAGTTACGGTCGATCAAAGTTACACCATTTTGTCACTCACTGACTCACTGACTCACTGACCGATCATCAAAAATCTAAGGTACTTCTAGCAGACTTAGAAACTTCAAATTTTGCACCAAGATAGGTCATTAGCCACATATAAAGGAAAAATTAAAAAAACATTAAAAAATAATATACCATAGAAAACAATTTTATATTTGCGGTTTGGCAAGAACATTGTGTATGGATTTTGACTGCATTGTTAACTTTGTTCGTTGTTTAAGTATTCAATTGGATGAATAAATACATAGAATAGAAAAGAATAATATAAACTGTGGTCAAGCATACGTGGCCCTTTCAAGAGTGACTAGTTTGGGTGGATTACATTTAATAAATGTGAATTTTAGTAGTATCAAAGCTCAGGAGATAGCAATAGCTGAATATAATCGACTCCGAAGTATATATCGCCCAGACTTGTCTACCTTTGCAGTAACGAAGCCTCAGAAAAGAAACAAAAGAAATAGAGATAGAGAATGGGTTCTAAGCAAAGCAGTAGCTGAAGTCCAAGAAATTATGAGGTCACCTAAAAAAAAGAAAGAAATACACTTACAAAAAATAAATGAGATCCCAACAAAAACATTAAATGTAAAAAAATGCCAAGTCTCTCGATGCAGTCTTTCCGTCGTAAAAAGTTTTGAGATCTCATAGAAGCCAAGTCCTATTCAAATTATTTTGTAGTTATAAATCAACATTTAGTAATTGTATCAATAGTTTTCTTTATATTATAATTATAGTGACTTGGCAATGAGCACAAATTAAAAGCTGCTTGCTGCCTGGAATTATATGCAAATGTTACTGACGAGACCTGTGATCAGATTATCCTGCGCAGTTTACTAGTCTTGGATGAGACTGACTGCCGTTGCCGAAACTCGGTTGGGACGACACGGATAAACCAAAAGAAAATTAATTTTGTGATATTAATGTTTACGCATGCGGTGTGTGACTTTCAACTCCTCCAAATATGCCGTTTTATTTGTTTCTTCTTGTGCTCATTGCCAAGTCACTATAATTATAATATAAAGAAAACTATTGATACAATTACTAAATGTTGATTTATAAC
The DNA here is from genome assembly GCA_932294325.1 of Allophyes oxyacanthae. Lineage (NCBI taxonomy): Eukaryota > Metazoa > Arthropoda > Insecta > Lepidoptera > Noctuidae > Allophyes > Allophyes oxyacanthae. The sequence goes on from OW028633.1 coordinate 94,101, forward strand.
TACAAAATAATTTGAATAGGACTTGGCTTCTATGAGATCTCAAAACTTTTTACGACGGAAAGACTGCATCGAGAGACTTGGCATTTTTTTACATTTAATGTTTTTGTTGGGATTGATATTACATGTATGATCTTGAAAACAAAATGCTTTTGTTTATATTATAAGTGCCTACTTTCTAATGTCTTTATCCAATTACCATAAAGCACAAGCCTTCTTTATATTTTTCTATTAACAGTTACGAGCTGTCTTGTGCCAATATATCGATCAGCTTTAATTGCAATCGTTCTCCTTACTTTATTGCTCTTGAGGTAATTTATTTGCACAATAAACTTCACCGCCACGCCCGCCATCAAATACCTGATCAATTTTCCTAATTGACAAGCGTCCTCCCACGCGACGCGTCCGCCGCGGCGCGGTCTGCCGTGCGACTCTCTGCCGTGCGGTGTAAGCGGGCTGCTCGTTATGCGGCGCAGCGTCAGTTACCGTCGCGTATAACTCACGCGTCGCAGTGGGTGTGACACGGGGCAACCGACTATTGACACTTTTATTGACTTTCGATAATTTCGTTGTAGTTTTAGATTGGTCTAATGGCAACGAAATTTATTACTTCTATGATTGCGGTTCGATGATTACTTATGTCAAGCGAAATCAAAATTGTGGCGTGTGTCTGTCGATTCTTTATATTTCGATTATATTTCCATAGAGCTCAGCTTTCTTTGATGTTTCTTTCATCTTCTGGAATCAGATCAAAATGATCTGTTCTGATCGAAACTGTTTGCAGCGTTTTGAATTTATTTTAATGCTGAAGTGAAAGGGAGTTACGATTTTAGGAATGTCCTCCATCACTGATTGATTAGTGAAACATATGACTTTATAAATATTTAATAGTTTATTAATATGAAATTATTTAGGTGCGTCCGTCGTAAATAACTCAAGAATGTCATTAATGTTTTTATGAGCTTTTACAATATTACCTAATATTAAAATTATTGTTTTATAATGCAGTATTAATTAAGGTTCCTAACTTCGCCGTCTGTTCTCTCTGTCATCAGTTTGTTTAAAATGTTTAAGTGTAATTTACAATGTAACACATTGATAAGTCATTATAATCTGCTTGCCTTTTCCTAACTGTGTTGGGCTCCTAGTCTAACAGATGCTATTTTTCGAGGCACGGACGGGTCTCAACATGTGAAGTAACCCATCCAAGGACTGACCACGGCAAGCTTGGGCCGATCTGCTGTAGCCACGCAGCTACGAGCCCCTCTTTGTACAATATTGTAAAGTAATAAAATTATTTTGGACAGTGTGACACATTAGCATACTTAGTTTTAATGTATTCAGTCGTTATCTGTACATTTGGCCATTAAATGGCAATACTTCAAGATAGTATCGCGGCCGATTTGGATATAAATACGATTGTTATATGGCGAGCAATTATTGTATAAATATTCATGTGAGGCCATTACCCCGCAGACGCGGTCCAGACAAATACAACTCGTTATACACCTGTGCGATTTGTAAATGACAAAAAGTAGTTTGGGTTACATTGCTCACAGGGTGTACTGGGTTTGAACATTATAGACATTTACAGTGTACAACTCTGACGTTACAATGCAAACCATAATCTGTTTATAGTTATTGTTCTGAGGATAACACATGTAAAGATTATTCATTACGCGTAAATAGACAGACCTTCAGTCTCCTAGATAGTGAACATTTACAGTCCCATAATTTCAGTCGGAAACTTCAACAAGCGACACGGCGCGGGCGCCGGCGTAGCGAGATGAGAAAGCGAGATGCAATCTGACCGCTGAAGATGATCGGAATGCGGGTCCTAGCAATGGGCCGAGATTAATGTCAATGGCATCGGGAGCAACTCTATTACGGTGTCGTTTGCAAAACGCACCAAGATGTGTTGGTAAGTTTGAATGATTCCCCATCACTCTGTCATGTAAACTGGTTACACCAGGTGACCATCGTAATGTACGAGGTATGTTCTCAAGACAGTTGCACGTAAATCATAGAAAAGAAGATGCATCAAGGATGTGGGAGGCGAAGTGCACGACGCGACGAAGCTTATGGGCGCACACGCTTTTTGTTGCTGCCATATTAAATTAACGCGCGTCTGGCCAAACAGTGACTCAATGCAATGTGATAGTCTGAAGTGTGAGAGAACGTATAATGATCCCGACTACGATTAGCTAAATAATATACAAATACATAGCTATTCAGAATAGACTTTAACATATTAGTTGGCATTTGCCAACACAACCTATTTTATGACTATCATCATTACGGTGGACGAAGCATTATCTGTACAAATATATGTGACAAAATGAGCCGCATCCTATACCCCAGCAAAAAATCCACTGTTTACTGCTTTTATAATCCATTTTTACAAACCATTTTAAAAATTGTAGCTTCTGGTAATTCTACAACAAAACTAATAAAACTAATTCATGTAATTGCATCTTATTCAGCATCTGTATCATTAGATTTAAAATAATAAGAACATATTACATGTATTGCGTGGGCTCACAGGAAGCTATTAGTCAAGCAGCAGCTAATAGGTCCTCGTTGAGAACAGAGAACATTATAGCAGGCATAATAACATGTAATGCGGTATCGATCGCTGATCATTAATCTAATGATGGAGCCGTGTCTTACAGATCATTAATTTGTCTCACGGTAATAGCAATATATCAGATACTCGGCGATAGGTCAAAGATAATAATAGTTATTGTATGAGAAGACTTTGATGCAACGACATTGATTATTTAGTATGCGCTTGTTACAAGGAAGAGTATGAGGCAAAAGTGTCCGCCATGCAAAACGCGAAAAGCTTTTTGGTAATAATATGCTGTAAACTTGTATTGAAATAAATAAAAGAGAGAAGCGCAGTACATTGGCTCTCCCAAACACCAACACCCATATATTACATCATATCTAATACGTTGCCACTGATCAACCAAGCTTTGACGATACACATAGCGATATAAAAACAGTCGACAAAGCAGGTCCGATATGTGGCCAATATTGTACTGTGTCTATGATGTCGACGCGAATGTACGATAGCTAGCATGCTCACCTACAGCTACCTTCTAAACATCGTGAATGGAAACGGACCTTCTGTCCCTTTTCTTTTAGTGTTTGGTTGCTCGCTTAGCTTCAAAGTTGATCAGTTTAGTTAATGCATATGGCTGGATACCAAATAAGTTTATTTAGCGATGACATCACCGAGCTTTTGTTTCTATTCGTAGATTTGGATATTACTTTATTCGGAACTGGTTTGTCCTAGTTCACATCGACGACTGATTACTATGACGTAGGTAGCCTCACCGATGGGCATGATGTGTCCGAAGTGGAGCCCGTCGCCGACTCCCGAGCAGTTCCAGCGCCGCCCCGCCAGCTGCAGCCGACACTCCGCGTACGCCATTCTGTAATGTAGCACACGTTATTATACACGAAATGTCTTACACATCGCTGAAATAGTCACCTATGTGAAGTTGGCAACCAAGTGTACAATAATTAATTTTAATTATTTCCATTCGATTGTACCCGGTTTGTACCGGATTGTACCGCTTTTTAAATCGTTTGTACCCTAAGGAGGTACGAGATATGGGGGTGCGAAAATTTGGTTGGCAACCGGGTATACAATAATCAATTTTTATGAATTCCATTCGATTGTACCCGATATGTATCGGATTGTACCGCTTTTTAAATCGTTTGTACCCTAAGGGGGTCCGAGATATGAAATAGTCTATACCCGTAGGGGTGTGTGCTGAACTAACACATCTTTTTAACACAAATTGTACCCACATTTATGCAAATAAATTAATTTCATTTTCATTTCATTTAGGGCCCGCGGCTACTAGTGAAGTCTTTGTAGCTAACTCTGGGCGGGAACTATCTATCCTTCCCACGACCCGCTAAGAGGAAGAAGAATCGCCATTCAAAAAACCAGCTGAGATTACAATTTGTTCAACCTGGGCGTTGAAACCATGACCTTACACTTGGCAATCGCTCGTGCTATCATTAGACCAATTAGCAGAATTAAGTTTGTATGTTGGGATACCGAGAATATTGACTGGCTCTGCCGATTAATTCAGATTTATGGGATAAGTGGGCAATAAATCGTTAATCGGTTTATCGATAGGTGTAATCTTTAGACCAGTATTTATTAGTGCTAGCATATAATATATAATAGAAGCTGATAGGACGCTTGTTAGCAAGTGCGCGATCAGTTTTATTTATTATTGAAAGCCGGAAGCAACAAAGAAATGCTAAAATATATACTAGGTCTGTACACATTTAGCGTTTCTAAGGGGTCCAGAATTGAACCCTGAGGCACGCCCATTTATTGAGACTCTGGACCTTTGAGTATCTAGAACCTATAGATATATTTCACCTGCAATTATTCAAGAAGTTAGATTTAAAGGCTCCTCTACCACTCCCGTAAGAAGTGACTTAATTATAAATAAAAAAGTTGTGAATTATGGACGGAGTTACTTGCGCGTTCTTCTCCATAGAAAAACCACACTTTGGAAAGTGGCAACTAGAGTCTGACTATTCATAAGTGCCTGTATCTGGTCTACATGAATAAAAATATTTTTTATTCTGAGATATTTATGTAATCGAAAGCCGACATCGAAATCGAAAGATCTATCGACCTACTTGTCATGAAACCAAACCGCAAACCTTGGGAAATCCTGTAAATAAGTTATTTGATATGGTACCTGAGTCCGTCTCCTATAGCGGCAACAGCGGCTGGCGACTGTCGGCAGATGGCGCGCTGTCGCTCCGTAAGGCCCGGTGCGCGAGCGCAGACCAGAGCGGCGCCCAGGGACCCGCCACACAGCACCAGTCTTAAATATAAATATAAAAGTAAGCAACTGTAAAGATAATATAAAGACCATGATAGATACATGATAGATACCTATCGGCTATTCAGCGTGGAAGCAGGTAGCATATTATTATCAATCTCTGGCGCAGCTGCCCTTTACTGGCTTATTCTTTATTCATCAATTATATTAACGTCCAGTTCATAAAATAATTTAAAAGGAAACCGCAAGAAACAAATCATTTTCATTTAATCATTTCGCAGTTGACCGAATAATCGATGTTGGAACTGGAAGCGAAGTTATGAATGGGCAGTTCTTTTATTATAATGAAATACACCACCCGGAAAATCGCCAATCATAGTTCATATTCAGCCTATCAACACCCTTAGATACAGGGTTCAGGGTACAGACAAATCAATTCGCTACACATTCCAAATTTTCTCTAAACAAACAATCAGCGTGTCTAACACACATTGTACAACATACACAATGTCACTGTAACAACACATAGCCGCGGGGCGCCGGAGCGTGGTTCCGCGCAGACGCCGCGAGCCATCGCAATTATCAACAGAATGGCGAACAAACAAACACGCTTCCGTTGAGGGACAAATTGCGGGAATGTGTATGTTAGCGTGACGCAGGTGACACTAAATACACACAATGTTCCAGTGGTTGGGTAGCAGCCTAGCAGGTTCTATTTTTGGCATTGCATTTTTTTTGTCAGATAAAGATCTATCTAAGGGTTTTTCATATGGGTGCAAGTACTTATACAATTGAAAAGGACGGGTAGTATTTAATCAGTGTTTAAAAATTACAAAGTTCTTCGTAAGGGATAAATGTTTTTGGTGTAATGAGTTTAGGAATTTTAAGAAAAATTTAGAGGTGCTTGACTTTGACTAAGTAGTGGAGTAGGTTTTTGGATGATAAACAGGCTATCAATAAAATTCATAATTAATTTTGCTGATTATTTAAGAATAACTCATTAAGCTCCTTAACAACACATATTATAATAAAATAAATAAATAATAGAGAATAAACAAATAATATAGATGATAAGTGTTTTTTTTTTTTTTTAAATAATATGCATGGCAAATGAGAAACCATTTTCATATTATGGAAAATTATTAAGGCGCTCCTCCTCTCTCCTACTTATTTAAACTTTTGCTGTGCCCGACAGGGTCCATAATTGTTTCTATATTTTAAAACGCTTTTATTAGCTTCACTTGTAACTAGAGAATTCGATCCCGGGCCTAATTTCTAATTAACCGGGGGTTTCTTATTTCCCGGGATTTAAGATTGCAAACAAAAAATTACGTAAGGTATATAAAAATCTGGTTTTTTATTGACAATGCAAATTAATGTCCATATTGTAATTAGACGAAAAAAGTAAAGTCAAAATTCTACAAAAACCAACTAAAATCCTTTTTTAACCCCCGACAAAAAAGAGGGGTATTATAAGTTTGTAGTATGTAGCTGTGTATCTGTGGATTTGTGTATCTGTGTATATGTCTGTGGCATCGTAGCCATAGATCGTAGCTCCAAAGTGGATGGACCGATTTCAATCCAGTTATTAATTGAAAGTTAGTTTAATCGGGTATCATCTTAGCTATGTTTCATGAAAATCTGTTCAAAAGTTATATTATCTCTTTTTTTTGTTGGAGACGGGTTTTTTGACGGTTAGGTTCACCAAACACAGAAAGCGGTTTCTCTCTCGTTACTTCTTTTCTGTGTCTGTGGTTAGGTTATTTAAGTAAAAAAACAACTTTTACTTAACAAAATTAAATGAACTTTTAACATTATCAAACAAAGTTGCATCCCGCTGTCTGTCCCTATGTATGCTTAGATCTTTAAAACTACGCAACGGATTTTGATGCGGTTTTTTTTAATAGATAGAGTGATTCAAGAGGAAGGTTTATAAATGTATTATACTTTCATATTTAATGTAAGGATAGTAGAGAAACTGCACCCGTGCGAAGCCCAGGACGGGTCGCTAGTGTAACATAAACTTAAAAAGTGTTAATTAATATAATATAATATAATAATAGTAATCTGACACATTTCTCATATAGGTAGCATCATAACTATGTATAAAAAACAAATTGAACGATTATAGTCACACTTTCGTCAATCCCGAAAATCCCGGGATTATGAAAATTTAATCCCGAAATTTTCGGGACTGGAATAGGGCCGGGATCCCGGGATCCCGGGATTCGGGATCCCGGGATCGAATCCTCTACTTGTAACTAACTAACTATGTAGAAAAATCTTGGAAGTTTTTGACCCACTTCCCGGTTTCCGATTGAGCTGAAATTTTGCATACACGTTTAGTTTGGATGACAAAAGCGTTTTCTTTAGTTTTTTTTAAAACTATAATATTTATTATTATACTTACCACCTGTATGACTGTGTACATTATGGATTGCAATAAAAATTTGAGAATTGAATTGAGAAAACAAATACTCGTGCAATTTACCTGAGCTTTGGCAGATTAGTTTTTCACAAGTTCACAGCTAACTTGCGATCGCATTGTTGTTATAAATTATCCCAAAATAGTCGCTGCTGTATCCAATTAGCGCTCGTGTACATAGCATATACGCGCTGACTAACATTGACATATAAATGTTAAACATAATAATTAATACTATCACTCAATGGTTTTGTCGCGCTCTCACTTTCAAAGCAATCACGGAAATTAACAAGTTTTCTAACAGAACTTTACAAATGCATGTCTTGACATACACTGCATTTGTAGCCATCACAAATTATCACCGAACGCAGCGTATTTGAGCGTGTGATTAATAAAGGCATTGTTCGCACTGACACGACGCGACGTCGCGCGGCGCAGACCGCGTGGGCGCCGCGGGAATTAGCGGCCGATGTCGCGCCAACGCGTTAATTGCCACCGCGTATTACCGACGACGTATTAATGAAACGGGCGACCTGCGACACTACTGCACAAAACTACGAAATTTTGATACAGAAAATTGACTTTTATTACGAAGGTAAGAAGGGTTTTATTGGTGTGAGTGTGTAGTTCATTAGTGTGATCCTAATGTGGGGTACTGTACGGCTTGAGAGATGTGGGAAAGCAACATTGATTGGCAGGCAGTGAGTGAAATCGAGAATAAATAAATGATTGCTAATGAAACGCCGTGCCACAGTCTAGCTCCAATCAGTTGGCCATCGCAAGAAAGAAATGGGTGAGGCCTATCTTAAACTACATTTCAGCCTGGCGCATTCTAATTTCAGATGAAGTTATTATCACTTGACAAGACGGCTTTTATAAGACACCTTGTATTAACGCAAACATCAAAGAAAAAGAAAGAAAGAAAAGAACATTTATTCGGCACAGACACATTGACAACATAAGAGAGAGAAGATAAAAAAATAAAAATATATAATTATAAAAATAACACACATCAATAGTTGACAATTACACCATCATCACAATATCATTTCTTGAATTCGTTTTCACACACGGTTGTTTCGACACTATGAACATGCCGAAAGTCAAAAGGTCCGTAAGCAATAAAGAGAGATGAACCACTGTTCATATAAATAAACAATTCGATAAAATAAGTTACACTGTGGTCGTCAGCCCGCGTATGTTCCAGATAATTACTCAGACTGACTGAATGTGGCTGCCTTTCCTTATTAGGTCTAATTAGAACTTATGTCTCAAGGAAAACATTTTAATTATTTTAGTGGACATTGATTACGAAACGTTTAGTTTCATTTCGTTTGATATTTATAGTCTCTTCTGTCAATAGACTAGCTTATTTCCCCTAGCTGTCGTTAAGATAACCTTAGTGCAGACGTTCTTCCTCTACTGAGCCTATCGCAACCCACTGCTGTTCAAAAGCTTCTCCATCAGCGGTAATTCTCGTGGTTATTACACTGGGCACGCGGATGACCCTTCCCGTCACCAGTCTGGATGTCCTGGCATTTGTTAGTCATCAGAGCATTGTTGTTACCGTACTGACAGAGTGCACCGAATACAGTGACACGATGTTTCGAGCAGATGAATGTTGTGAGGTTCCCTCTTAAACCCCAGAATCTTTCACCATGTCCATGCAAATATTCAACTACTGCTAATCATGATGATTACCCTAATTATAACGTGGAATCGTTTATAAAAGAAACAAATTGATTTCCCAAAACTTTTAACGTTTATTGAAAAGTCTATAACCTTTTCTTTCATTAATAGTAATATAATATTTCATCAGCATTTTATTGAGTTTTACATCATTGATAAAGTAAAAATTACGAACCGTTTAATTTGCATATGGATTCGGACAGCTCATTAACACGAGATTCATTAAACTTGGTTTAATGAGTACTGCATCGGCACGACGCGGGACGGGGCGCAAGTCGTGGGAGGTGCACGGCGCTCAATTATTAGGGTTGGTACTACAGTATAACAGTAATGTTTTGATTATCTACGTTTTGTTTTCTTATACGGGAGGATCTTCATGGCTTATAAACATGTTAATTAGAGTATATTATTACAGCCAAGATGCTAGTTGATATTGACACCTACTTATAATCCATACTACAAATTCAGAACTTGTTATAGGTCCCATTCCCATGGTGATAGGAGCCTAGCACATTTATTCTTATATCACATTTATTTCAGACTTTTATATCCATAGTTTGTTAGTATGATTTATGATCTTGTTAATAATTACAAAAAAGATTACTTTATATTACTTCTAGTAATAATTTAACTACTTGACTCATGCAACCAGTGATTACAAATCTATTTTGAAATTTGTATGGGTGGCTTTATACCTTTTTAAGTGCTCTTCAGCTGAGTAAATTATATTAAGAACAATACAAAATAAGTATAAAAATGCCTTTTATAGTGATATTTTATAGTCTATTGTCTACAAAACACTGAATGTTTATTTTTCAATGCTATGTATAAGGTTTGCATAGGAACAGGAACTGACTTATTTATTGCAGATGTTTTTCTTGCAAGTAATAAAAATATCTGGGGGGCTAAAACGGCCACATTGAGCAATTCATCTAATGATCTGCTTAGTAACTGTCAAACAGATGATTACTGAATATGAACCTTATGCGGATGACATTAAGAGTCGTCAATTAAGTAGATATTTTGACATTCGTAATATGAATCATTTTATGATTCATCTAAAGCGGCCTTTTTAGCCCCCCAGGTCTGTCATACATAGTCAGCACGGAAAGAAACTCACCGCGTGGCGCCACCTGTGACGTGCCGCTACAAACCTTATTGACTAGCCAACCTTTTCACCACTGGATAAGCAATTGTCATGTTATACGACGCTATAGAAGACGCGTCTACGACCCTCGGCTGCGAAACATAAGCCGCCTCATAAAACGTTACAAATTTACAATACACAGTTTTGAAATGTCAATCTTCTTTTACAACACCCACAGGAGGAGAAAGGTCGTTCTTTTCTCCCTTGGGAATTACGAGGGATTTATGTGACTGCTTCAACATTATTATTAGTTATCCGTCACCCAGACTTGCGCTTAGAAGCAGGTTTGTGATCCCTGTCGCGATAAGCAGTTGTCCTATTTGAAACCACGTTTGACATAAGTAATAAGCGTGCTGTCACATCGACGTACCTACTTTAGATTCACGACTGTTACACGGTTGGTCAACGGCTGATCAGTAATCGGCTGTCAAAACTTATGTGTTTAGTTGACGATTTTGGTCAAAAATCACAAAACTGCTAACATGATACATTAGATACATTGATAAGTTTGTTCAGACTTTCAAAAACCGAGGGTGCTATCCCAGAAAGCGTTTCTTTTGTGTTATGTATTACATATGCCATGTAAATGGGGGACTGTGTTGTTCACAGCAATGAATACCCAAATTATGGCATTCCCATTCCATCTGTGAGTGTTCTTGAAGGCAACTCCGGTTTTATGTCAACAAGATGGGTATAAAAAGTATTTATCTTCATTCCCTTCATCTGTTCACACAGCCACGGTCGCACGGATAAGCTTGAGGCTACCGTGCCTTCGTCGTATTAAATTCGGCTTACTCAATAACCACCGGTTCTTTAAAGCACTTTGTCGGTGTATGACATATCGCTATAAAGATAAACGGAGCAGGCTGCAGCTACAAGAGCTACAAGTTTAGTATCGACTCAAAAATCGCTCGACAAACAGACAGGAAACATAACTCGCAACTATCGCGCGGTACATCGCGGCACCGACGATACCCACGCCGCGCCGCGAAACGCGACTATCTGTCCAGATCATTATGGGCAATAGCTATTATTAGATCATTATTATGGGCAATGATGACCGCATTACAAAAACTTAATAGACAATACGTGCCCTTTGCTTAGTCCAAGTTAGTAGTCGCTCGATGTATAATACTGATATCCAGCCAAACCATCCTTGGCATGCTTGCGAAAAGGCAAGGATCATGATTATGAGCGTTTTTGTCTATTGCTTCTAAGGATACCGCTCGGATATCTATGGTACCGGCATGTAGGCGAGCGGTAGCGGTTGTATAGGTCACCCATGTATAGCAGTGAACGTTAATTGGCGAATTCTAGGACGAGTCATAAAATATATTTAAAGAATGCAGATAAAAACCGCTATTTTTCTAGTGTGTCTGAGTTGGTCGCGGGACTTATCTCATTACCGTGACCCCGGAACATAAAGGGCTATCGAAGGAACACCGTGGATTTTAGTCAGTACAAGTCTGACAGTCCCTCCCGCCCTGCCCGGGGTGGGAGGGACGGGCACATAGATAGACGCCAAACGTATGTAAAATACTGTATTAGGAATACAGATTCCTACGACATTATTATCGACACCATTACAAACTGTAATGCGCAGGCATTACAGTTTGTAATACTGTCGATACCATGCTGAGCAAGCGAATTGGTAACCACTATACTGACTACATTATTAAAATTTATTTATTTAAGTAAACCAAATGGTTTACAACTTACACTATTCACTAAAACAAATAATTATTATACTTACCTAGGTAGGTATACAGTAAATTATACACTTTAAGAAAATGTTATTCATTAATTTCTTTCGCAGAACCTCATAATATATTACTCCGATGAAACAAAATCTACTAGATGCACATTACATGCTTGCTGAATGTTGTGCGTTCCGAATTGTTGGTGGCGCAGTGTTTCGTGATCCTTCTGAGATCAGCTGTCTATCTCGTGGTCGTCCTGGAATGTGTTCCGTCTATGTAGCAGTTCTCCCACGCGCTGATAACAGTTATCTATGGGCTTGTAATTAGCGCCGTGTCTAATTGATGTGCATACCAATTGTCTGCTCATTGAGGAGTTGAAAAGAGGCGAATTCGTCTAGAACCAGGATAATAAGAATTGTGTTGAGAAGTATATATTGCATTGCATGAATAGGCACCATGGTAATAGGTTTATGTTATTTATTGAGCTCTTTTCCAAACCCATTTATTTTTTATACAATTGCCCTATCCTTGGTTTACTCTTATATCATGGATACGGTTTAAAAACACAATAATTGTTAAATGCAGTACACAGCCGGACCCGAAACAACTATCTGTAGACCATACAAACGTAGATATGGTAGGGAAATGTATGATACAGAAATTGAACCTGCGACCACACGCTCTGCAGCTAGCGGCCGCTACGCTAGCGTTAATATTTAGTATAGTAATTAATTAATTATAAATATATTAATTCAGCCCATTACTGTCCCACTGCTGGGCACGAGCCTCTTCTCAGGATGAGAAGAGTTAGGCCTTAGTCCAGCACGCTGGTCTGGTGCGGGTTGGTGGACTACACACCGTCGAGGACTTTATGAAGCCCTCTCAGATGTGCAGGTTTTATCACGATGTTTTTCCTTCACCGTTAACGCAAGTGATAATCAAATTGCGATCCGCTAGTCTATCACTGCTTCATTAATTTATTATAGTCACAAAATGTAATCGAAGTGTGTTGAAGCTGCAGTAGATTGGACGCGGAAAACTGTGTGCTGTGTAGTAAGAAATTAGATAGAATAGTAGATATAATATATACAGAGCAGAAGCTTTGCAATCTCATGTTACTAATTAATATTAATTGATTGTTGTTCTGGTTTATTCGCCTATAAGGTGCTAATTAACTATGGTGTACGATGTTATTTTTCAGCGCACTCTCAATCGTAGTGAGAGCCACGCGGTGTGCGGTTAGGGTTGCCATAAATTGGAAATCATGTCAAAAAGTTGTCTTTTCTCTTGCGGAGAGGATTTTCGAGCGTTTTAATGAGATAAAATATTTACTATGTTAAAAATATTCCAGACAACTACTTACAACACTCGTAGGATTACTTGATGGTATAGAGTTTTCTTATAATAATAACACCATTTTCTAATCATCTATCGACGCTATGATAGTAACATAGGATCCTTAGGTTTAGATTGTAATAATAAAGCTGTTAATCTGTCAATGTCTGTAATGTTATCGTGTGGTGATGACCTTGGTGGCCCAGCACGAGTACCTCCGACCTGCAGTACCCGCAGGTATCCTGCCAGCCCTACGCCCCGCGCCTCGTGGGGCCCAATTAATTGGTGATTTATCCTCTGCAGCGAGCGCGGCGCCTCGCTGTACTCGCCGCGGCTTTACTTGGTGTAGGAGCTTGCGACTAGACTTCACACATTATTATGTGTGAAGTCGCATGCGTAATGAAATTCGTAATTTGAAATGTAGAAGGGTTGCTCTAGCATGAGTATGTTATTTGAAAATTAGAAAGAAATAAGAGTCACCTGTACCTACCCCTGTACCAAGTTTTTTCAACCTCGTCCGTAGTTACCGTAAAGCCCAAAAATGTATGAAAACAACGGACGCGCGTTTTCGATAGAAGTTCACACAAATGTGCACGCACGTTATTTTCATTGATTTTTAGAACAAAAAACTAGATATAGGCATTCCCTCAAAACGATACTGCCTATAACAAAAATATGTTTAGGTAATATGAAAACAAATAAATTCCTTTTGAAATTGGTGGAAAAAAAAAGGCTCACGGCTTTATCACAATCTCGACAAAGAGAAAGACCTCACGAACCGTCTATTTCTCTCTTTCAACCTATAACAATAATTATACCTTACCTACCTTTATACCTTATTTCAACAACAAATCATGGAAGATATACCGTAAGTGACAATTTATAATAGTGTAGTTGCAAACCGTGGTATAAAAATGAGAATACGGATGTCGGGCTCCCCGAGTATGGGCTGACCACTAGTTCATAAGCTCACACCAATTACCGAGTGCCACTCCACAATCCACATAGTATGTAGTACCAGCAGGCACCCGCCCGCCGCCCGCCGCCCGCCGCCGCCCGCGCCCTCGTTAGCGCGTGCCTTTGTTAGTTTTCACTTTATAATCATCCGCGACCGGCGCTAGCGACGGAAAAGCAATAAATTGTGTTTTCTAAGAACTATGTTACTGTAGGGCAATGTTCAGCAAATTAATTAGTCAAAAGAGCCGAATATCAACAGTAAGATTAATATTTCTTTTATGAGCTAAAAATGCCTCTTTATATTTTTATTAATCCATCGATTTGTGGCAAAGTGGCAATCAAGTGGCTCGCGAGCCGCGGTCTGCCGACCACTGTTCTAGCGGAAAAATTATGGCCGAGGTCCTTGCAAATGGAAAATTGTTAATAGGGAAGAGAAGATGTTGTCACGTGAATACTTTAATGTCGTTAAAAGCGCTTCTATCTCTTGATAGACAAGCTAGGACAAGTAATATTCCTTCTCTTTAATCTCGTAAAAGCCAACGAAAGACTTTCAAGATTGCTATTGCAAGATCTTCGTGAATACAAATAATTTATGTAACTTCATGATAAGACTGATACCTCAGTCAAATTCAATTCAAATAGAACTCTCACTAATTCTCGGTGGGCTATGCAGTCGTGCGCCGGCGCTGTGTGTGTCTGCATCTACAACGATCTACAACGTTGACTGAGGTGTGTATCTGTGCATCTAAGCCGTAGGACGACGGTGCTCTGTGGTCGGACTGTGTAGTACAAGTTGTGGGTGCAGTGTTTACATCGGGATCACGATAACACGAGAAGGACATTGATGTAATGAGGTGTACTACTCGTAGTACTTGTCGAATGTATTTAGGATTGTCACTTGTTATTCTGGCGATGGATATAGGGCAGTTTTGGATTAAAGAATAAAAGACATAATAAAGACAACAATACCTTTAGTCTCAAAACAAAATCACAAAACTCCTGTAACGAGCTCGATATTAAACATAAAGGTGTGTCTCCTGTACTTATATAATAATACAGGCAGGTGTTAAGTAGCAGGGACCAGTTACTCCAGTTAGGAGAGTGGTTATCAGGAGATAGTTACCTATAAACTCGCTGTTCAATCGAAATGTGTGTGGACTCAAAGTGCCGCCTGTGTGACATACAGGTGAACATACCTCCGTACATGCATTAGAAGAATGCATGAACATAAACCTTGCGGTAGATTATTTGAAACTAGACATCAAACTGGCGACCAGCAGCATCGTCACTGGCCCTCATAGGGAGTTAAGGCATTGTTTTCAATTTTAAAATATAAATATGTACATCAGCGGACTACAATAAGTGAGATCTAAAGTGATCATTCTTCTGGAAGGCAATACTTGTTCCCTGCGAGATCATTTCGGAATGGAGTTAGCACTTCGAGCGCTGTTGAACGTTCATGGTGGTTTGAATTCAAAATATAGATACGTCTTGAACGGTACCGACCCGTTGCGCAATTCGGGCGGCTCTCCTTCCAGAAACGTCGGGTTTGACTGTTCCAGAATAGATCAACTTAATTAAGTACCACTCGAGTAAAGTTCGAATTCATACTGTTTCTCGAATTTGAGACTTGCCCCTCTGGCCCTGACACAAAGTGATGCGATCTTCAGAATTACTGACTTTTGCGGACAAAACTTATACCTATTTGGTGCCAGATTCAGTTCCTCTCGTTACACAAAAAAGTTCAGTGGCAAGTAATTTTCTATCTTCGTTATGTCAAACACAGCCCTTGCTATAGTGCCTGTGTGTCCGGTATGTCTCCATAAATGTCTCCAATAAAAAGCTTGGCATGCGTGTCACTTTGTGACGCCGCCGCGCGCCGCCGCCGGCCCACTCCCACAGTGATCCTATAAATTAACAACAGAAGATCCACTCTATAAAACGCGCTTACGCCGAATGAATCAAATATGTTGCTGATCCCAGCGATATTCACGACAGACTCAATAATATAGCTGTAGCGATCGCTTAATCACTCTCATCTAAATAAAAGCGCGATCGCCATATTTCACAAAATGCTGTGCTTAGAGATGTTAAAATGCAAAACAGCATCAATACAGACATTAAAACGTTTGATTTTAATACTGGGATTGAATAGGCTACATAAAAATTACTTGATAATTGCGAATCTTTTAAAGCGCTATAGCCATATATTATTTGCTCTGAGCTTGAAAATAAAATCACCTTGATTTCCGTGTTCCTGCATTAATGAAGGGTCTTGGGACTAACAATAGATTAACTTTAGGTGAACTACTTGAATGGTTGGTGCCGTTAGCCGTAGTCCGTAGCTACGTGTGAGAGTTACTTTCCAAGTTATGAGAAGTGGGCCCTCTGAACTCTACCGTGCGGTAACTTTAACTAATGTTTATCCAATAATTTGTTCCCCATAAAAACGATTAAATTAACTTAGTTATGTTCCGTCGATTTAAGAAGAATGTCTCCTGTAGTACGTAAGATCCGATAGTTGGAGATGTAATGATGTTATTTAAATTTACATAATTTTATGGAAGCGTATTAAACGACATACGTATTAAAATGTGAATTCTTTTATTGCTTTTGTAATTGTATTATTATTGTCGCTTGAGAGATTTTTAAGCTTTACTTATAAAATTTTAAAGTCTTTCTTATGTCTGGGAGAGACTGATTTCTTGTATAGCTAGCAATACAATCTGCTAGGACCTGTGAAATTTTTTTTTGAAGACCAGCTTTTTTCAGCAGACAAGATTATAAGTCTGGTAAAATGACGATGCCGATCTACCTTGTATAATCTTTGGTGGTATTTTTTACTGAGCCACATAAGATGAGGCACAAAATTCACACTACAGAACTACTAATGACTGTTGAAAACGAATCATCTGCCTGGCCTTTATCCCAACTACGTTGGGGTCGGCTCTGTTGAAAACGAATAAATATCTGAAATATTTAAAATGAACTTACCTTACATTAATAATATAAATCCAAGGACTAGATATGGAGCAATTTCGAGTTCTTTAGATGACAAAGAAGCGCCGACAAATGATACTAAAGCTTACGATAAGGAGAGGAACGTTTATGTTTCAGAACAAATTGGTGATGGTTTGATTTTGTTATTGTTTATTCTTTTGATTAGATGCGTATATAATAGAAAATTAAGTATTGATAAATGAGCAACGTGTTTTCTTCCAGCAGTGACTCAAGTCTCAACACAATATATTACGTTTATGAACCTCAACGGTCAATCAAGATGAGTTGGAACTCTACTTGAAGGAATGTTTCAAAAGATATTCGAGCTGTGGTAGACCACTTTCGTCTATTGTTCTGATAAATAGACAAGTATAGTATACAATATCAAATTTTCTAATGTGAAAATAAATATATAAATACAGACATATTTCTCTAAGTAACAGAGAAAAAGTAATTCTGTGTCTTCTCGTAGGAGTAGTTTTAGGAATAGTTCAGTTGAGGAGCAGCAATATGGTCCTCAAGAAGTGGAGTGAGGTCACACGGCGCAGTGAACAACCAAAAACTAACCACCACTGAGAACTAGAGCATACAGTAAACTAATACGGAGACACACCACAAGGTGCACGGTAGCGCGGAGTAAAGTTTCGGATATTACATTACATATAACGATTATATTTCAACTGGGTATTATTATCACCACATCGTTACGGCTGTGATCCCCGGAGGCACGAAACTCACCGACATGACATATCAGGAATGGCCTGGTAGAAAAACTGTTTGGATAGTGTACTACATCTACAGTTCGTCGAAAGGCCCCATGACTTAAGGGAAGAGCCTACTTATGGTAATATACTGGACAAAATTGAGATTCATAACTGAAAAATTTCTTAGAGATTATCTAATTGCATTTCGGCATGGGATTGTACCCAGGCCTAGGACCCGCAGTCATGCTGGCTACCAGAAGATGATCAAAAAGACATATAGTGTAGCTTCTTTATGAAACGTTGCCTCACACTAGTAATGATCTTGTATAGTGGGTGCAGTTTACAGACATTAATCACACATACACAATTGAACTCGCGACATGTGGCGCACACAGCCAATGGCTTAGCCACTGCGCCTACCGTGAAGTCTATGTTATTCATTATTACATTACGTTTCCCAACCATGTTAGGGTCGAATTCCGGTGTAACCGAATGCGGTTCAACATCGGTTTAATTATTTCAATGAAAGTTATTACCACATCAGGGCAATAATGATGTCGTTTCACAATATTAATACAAGAGGTACCGGAATGTTAAGCCGGCGGGTTGTTCTACTCTCATAAAGCCCACCCTGGAATTTGTTAAATATCTGGAAGATGCACGATTGAGGCGCGGCAGTGCGAAGCCAAGTTCTTGAATAATCGACTGCGGGAATGTAAACTATAACACTGCTGATACGAAACTTGGATTTTTTATAGCTGAACCTGAGAGATAATTATTTATTTTGCAAATGCTTTAGGTTATGGCCTTACCTTAAAATCTAAGATTATCTAATAGATTGAGACTTAGATGAGCCACTAGAGAGGTAAAAGTACAGGATTACCTCATAGTTTGGTAAAAGGCAAATTGAAATTAGTCACTATTCTCCAATTTTTCTATCAATGATATACTCATAGGTGCTTAGGTGTGGTTAGGATTATCCTAGCAAGTGGTTAGGGCTTATAAGAAGGCCTATGTATATTTTATCTGATGTGATCAGCATTAGAATCGGAAGCAAAACAGGAAAGAACTAAAAATATTAGTGATTTAATCGACTCTACTTTTGGTTTTTGCAACAAAGTATAAGTTAAAATTATCGTGTCAAGGTTTCCAATGAACCCTTGTATTAGTCGAAATAATAATGCAGCTTACTGGAACTTGGCTCATCTTTTACTAATAGTTTTTTCTTATTAAAACATTATGTAACGATCGGTCGCGGGTAACATATGGGCCTGATATATTATCATTAGGGCGATATATTTCCAATAATCGGGCTCATTAACATGCCGCGAGTGATTCATGCGCGTCGTGTCCCGCGCCGTCTGCGGTGAGGGATAGCCCTCGCTAAGGAGGATTTATTTGTTTTAGTTATTTAAATTAATGGATTTTAGTGATGTGATTAGTAACAATAGTCGACTAGGGAATTAGGTATCAATTTTTTTGTTCGTGTTTACGAACCAAGAATTTGTGCTCAGAATTTGAAAACGAAATACATAATGAATATTCTTCTCATTAAATTGGTATACCAGTGAAGTTTTATAGATTTGTTTGGTGCAACAGAGAAAGTATTGGTTTTTCCCTCGATGTTGCGGGTAACATTTACTTACACATTGTCATTGTATTACGTACGTGCCTATCTGCTTCTTAGCATACATATTTTATTTAGTATATAGATATTTGTTCATCATCATTGTCATGTAACCAAAAAAATTAGTCTCTTTAAAAAAATTGGGTCTTCAGTTTAATCCTCAATAGTGTACTTATTAAGAATGCTAAGTTAGCACATCCTTAGAGTCCATCTGTAATCGCTTACAAAACAAATAAATTAATGTAGTATGCAATAACGTGATAATTTAGTGATGCGCGGACTGCGCGCTGTGGCGACGACAACAGGCTCCACACACTGAGTGACGCGCCCGCGAGCGGCTGCGGGAGAAACCAAACAATTGTTCAAGTAGAGAAATGACGACCTGTCCGGATATTATCCGGGCTTAGTGCAGAAGTCGGAACACCTGGTAACTTAGGCTGAGTAGTTGGATTGATTTAATTGTTACTATGCTTGCCAATGGCAAATCTTCTGTCGTGTCACAAGCTATTGCTTGGAAATCGCCCGTCGTAGTGAAAACATTAGTCAGTCAGCAATGGTGGTATCAAGGCTACTTAGTCAATTGCTGCCGCACCCTGGGCAGTCGCTCAGGCTACGGCAGACGATCTCAAGCTTCGTCACTCATGCAGGCACTTTCCTTGCACTCCAATGGCAAATTATTTATAGGTAGATACAATGTAGGTAATATTGTTTGAAATAATTTCATATATTTGATATTAATGAAGAATAAGCATTGCGATTCAAAGTGGCAATGCTGCCAGTCTTCTGGGCACGCTACCAATTGACAGCGATGAGGAGGAGTACTTTGACGTCTAGGTGCTCAGTTTTATGTTTTACATTAATAATAATTAGGTTGTGTACACATTTAAGTTTAATGAGGAATTTAATATGTTATTTCTGATAAAGATTTGCGGATTGAAATCTCGTGTAATCGTGTCACATCTCCCGGAGCCCGGCGCCGGCGTACCCTAGACATCCAACATGATTACCGTATAATGTAATACTGAGGTAATTACACTAATACAGCGTGAGTTACACGTAGCCGCGCGTCGCGTCGCGTCGCGTCGGTCGCGTCGTTATGTTGACATTACGATAATCTCGCTCGGTTACTAATAAGCGTACGTCTCCGGTTCAGCCGCAGTAAGGCGATATATTACCGTGTGGTTATGGTTATTACGCAACCACTGTGTTACTCCTAAGTCTAATTTACGAGGATTACCTTATTTTCTCTTTTTTACTGTGTCTTTGATTTAGAGTACATTTTTGTATGTTAATGTTTCATTAGAAGTTCTTTAAAAACAAATATTATGTGGAGCTGCCTGCCAACCTTCAGTAGTTGGCCTGTCACTTACAGGACAACAAGTCTTTCGAACTGCATAGTATAGAACCGTCCTAAGAACCAATTTAGTAATTAACAGTAAGACGCGTAGTTGTTACAATTGTTATAACCAAGATACGCTCTACTAAATTACTCTACTAAAGACTATCAAATTGAGCTGTAGGCTAAGGAACGCCATTGACACCAACGTTAAAGTAAAATATCTGTACAAACAAACCCTTAGAAAAGTTACAAGAGCTAAATTCAACAAAGTCATTTATTAAATAATGATTACCTCAATTACTCTGCATTTGGCTTTACAAATAAGATAGAAAATGATACATCAGGCAGCTGATTCATTGCACGTGTTTGACCAAATAATGACGACAAAACTACACAACATGGTGATGGTAGGTAACGCGTATATAATCTCTATCATATATCTACTTATTATACACAGTTGGTTGGACAAGGTGAGTAGCGATTTAGTGGGTAATTGGTAGCATCAGTGGTCAGGCACATACAAGTGGTACATAATGATGCTGGCGACAGACACGCCGCAGTGAACTAAGTAACTGCGCGTTGCAGAGCGAGGATGATTGTGTGAGTGTAACATTGGAGCTGCCTCACCGGTCCAAAGCGCCGCTGCCTTACGTGTAGTTCTGTGAAAACTTTCCGGTTCGACAGTGTTACTGGGTGATAGAAGATTTTCAGCAGTAGCGCCGAGATTAGAACTGTTCCTGATAATATAAAATAGCAATTAGCTCGCCCCCTATGACTCGGGATTAACAGTGACAGGCAAAATGTTAGTTATGTTCTTACAGTGCCACAAACTTATCTAACCCGTTCGTGGCATCGCTTTTACCGCTTTTACCAATGTCATCTCCCTACAAAAATGACATTTTGAAGTCATTTTTGTTCTGTAGCGACGTTAATTCCAATTTTGGTCACCGGGTCGATAAGTTTGTGGCACTATAATCAAATTCCGTCTTCCCTTCCAAATATTGATGCCACGATTGGCGCAGTCGCTATCTGCGCTACTTGTTACAGGTTCGATTCGCATACAGAACTAATCTGTTAATTATTCCGGGTTTGCATATGTATGCATTTATGATGTATATTTGTAACCTACTTTCATGGGTACAGTTTATAAATTGTAGGAAATATTTACTTAGAATACCTACTGGATAATTAATAATTAGGAACACAAGGTAACTTGAAAGCATAATAATACTGAAAAGAAAAAATTACAATAATCAAACGACGTCCAGAGGTGACTTGACGTATGGGTGCGTTCAATTTCAACACAAATTCTAGAGGTTACAAGATTTTCTATACAAGTCAAAAAGATTTGTCCAAAGCATACGTCCTATATCAATGGTACCTGCATGTACTTAGTATAACAACTGTAACATGAATCTAACATAGTGTATTGAGTTTCAATAGTTTTTGTATAGTGGCCAGCTTGTAGACGCAGTATACTGGAATACGACAAAAGTGTCGTGTTGCGTGACGTTGTGATTTAAAGTTAAGATAATCATGTACTTAGGATGGTCTATTTTATTTACATTTGCAGTTGTATGAAAAAATTATGAATAATTCTCAATGAATAAGATATAATAGGTACATCAAATGAGCTGTGTCCTCGCTACTTGCTAGTCAGACACTTACGGGAACCAGAGATGAGCTGTACTACCTCAACAAATTCAACCGGCCTACGGTATCTTTCATAAGACAATTTGTTATACAGGTCACTCAATATACCTATATCACATTAATTACCAACGCAGACAATTCAATTTGAAATCAAAATAATAGTCGTTGTAATGGGACGCACCTCTAACCGCTCTGCAGCGCGCGCGGCGAGCGTGTCGTCGGTCGCGGCGTCTGCGCGCGCCGTAATGTCATCATTGTGAACATTATACAGCGCGGGCACCGCACCCGACTACTAACCGCAGATTGATGCCATTGTGTCACGGTATAGAGCTATTGAAAGTCAATACAATGATTGATGAGGTCTTTGTCTCATAATAGATTCTTTAATTCTAAATCTACGTGGCGATTGTGATTCAAAGTCTTCAACTAAGTGATGAATAAACTAAGAGTAGGTACCTAATATGAGGGAACTTTTGTTTAATGTGTTACCTCTTAAGATGTTCACTGTTCTAAACATAATAAAGGAATAATTAAAGAAAGCACTCCGCTTAACAAAACATCGGTGATACCGATCATAATTTGACGCTGTTTATTACAACACAGATGGATGCTGTTGCTCCAAAACCTGATATAAGTATGTATTTTAAGATGCTGCGTGCGAAACACACGGAAGGAGATGAAATGACTTAAGTATTCTTTTTTAAACCACACAGCAAGTCATAAAATATTTGCCATGTTATATTATAATAGCTCTATCCTCGTGAATCAGCTAAAAAACAATACATGTAAGTACCTATTCAATACTCACTGAATACTTAACAAATCAATAATAAACAATCCTATTTAATAATCCCATTAACTTCACAACATGCATCGGTGTATAATTATTATAATAATTATATTCCTTATTTGATTCAAAATGAACCAATTACACTTAAGTATAAAGAGTTTCCATGTTACAGGTAAGTTATGGCGATATTAATCCGAACTGATGGCTTGAGATAGTTCCAAGTTATGTTACAGCAATGTCAATAATATAGAGTGTAGTTATAATGTGACAATGTAGTGTTGTTGTGCACCGGAGAGGACGGTGCAGGTGTGGCGGGCGCGCGATGTTTCTCTATAATATAGCTGTATCTATAGTAAAGTACGGGCAAATCTTTTTGAGCCCTCTGAACTCTCTCCCTCTAGCACCTATAATAGTACGCTGATTATAGGTGCTAGAGGGAGAGAGATAGAGAGTTCAGAGCTCAGTTCAGGGCTCATAAAGATTTGCGAGTACTATATCTGTTATTGCAGCCTTGCACACTTATCCCAAAATAAGAGGTAATGCTCGTTAGATAAGTAGGTGCCCTGTACAATAATATAATGTAAACGGAAAGAGTATTGTATCGTGTAAAACACCGACACGATAAAGTTGTCTTCTACGGGTCGCAAACTGAATTTCGTACATATTGGGGAATTGCAAAACACTGTATCGTTACAAAACTTAATAAATTTAGATCTGCCGAATTTTAGTGGGATTTATCTGCTTTATCTAACTAATCTGATGTGAGACGCGACCGCTCCCGCTTGCGCCTGCGTATGTCCTCAGCCTGCCTAATGAGTGCGTTAATGCAATAACCGCATTAAACACATAATGATAATGACAGCCTGACGACTAGTTACGGCCGGCGGTCACTATTAGCGATACATTATTATGCTAGCAGGTATTACAGGACAACGTCATCTAAGGCTGCGGCCTGATGGTGGCGCCACTGCCGTGGGTGCGTATTATACAATGGATGACCATTATAGGAACTTTAATAAATTAATAATATAAATTTTTGCGTGCAGATATTTTTGACCGAGTAGGCACTTGTACCTATTGGGTAAGGCATCATAAATTAAATGGATCCTGTTAAGTAGAACCAGAACCAACGTTTTATACTTTTGAGTAAAGGCAGTTTAACGTTAGGCAAAGAATTAAAAATCGTATGATACAGTATCTATTTGAAAGTTAGTAGTTGTAATAGGCCATAACATATACATTAAGGAAATATTTTGAGCATAATTACCTATATGAAATTTTATGAGTTATGGATACGTAGATATCTCGATTATACAAAAAATGTTGGTTGATTCTTTTCTGCTTAACAGGGATCAAAAATCATTATCATTATGCTTGTTCCGTCGTGTTGAAATGATGTTGAAAGATTAGCCTGTCAGCAAGGCTCATAATGGGACAGGCCCAGGGTGCGCCGGACTAGGTATCGTCATTTGGAGAGATCATTCATCGGGCATCATCATTGTCGTCAATATGACAGCGCAACACCGCGCGTTTACACACCGCGACAATGAGATGAGCTGATTTAATAACGCGCGCGACTCTTTCATGGCGCCATCTGAACTCAGCTTTATTGTACGACGTTTTCTCTTCATATTGCTTGCGTTTCAATAATCTGTGATATTGCTAAATCTAACAAGATGAGATAAGTATATTCGTAAATTGGACTTTTGATTCGTCTTGAGGCAAATTAAGCGCAATTTGGTTGTTAATTAGTATTAGTGTACCTAGGTGCAATAATTTGACCTCACGAGAAGTCTCGGAGTGAAGGAATGTTGTCTCATTGGTTCACGAATACCTACGATCATAAGTTCAAATGACTGAGCGTGTTATCTATGACGGCTGCCATTTAACATAATGAAATCTAATCGTAATCTTTAACGGAACTCCACAATATTGCAACTTGCTAGTTAGCAATATTAATTCGTAAGATCGGATGTGCAAGACAAAATGAAACAAGTCAAAGATTAACTCAAACTTATGACTACATCAAGGTGTGCATGATAAGAGTCTTATTGAGTGAGGATATAATATCGGCGCTGGCGCACCCTGGACAGTGGACAATTAGCGCGGACTTGCCGACTGGCTAATCGTTTACAGCGGCACCGGCGCAGCGCATGCGCAGCCCTCACATGAAGACTCAAGCAGACACTACAGAAGAAGAAGATTGTACTACTCAGCTTGGAGTAGATAACACTATACTGCTATGGCACTATTATTTTGCATTATTTCTCACAGATCTTGTGATCAGCGTGTACACCAGTTACATTATGTACGCCTTGTGTAAGTTTCTTATAACAAACGATATTGACCACGCTCTGCGTGCCGCTTGTCGCGCTCCGAGCTATGCACGGATCGGAGCGTCGAACACGGTAAACGCGACGAAAGATGTCAGAACTCTTCATCAATCAACAAAATATGCAAACAAAGGCGTTTTCGGAAATCATTTTATAGAAACCTACTTTGCTGATAATGTACAATACCTCTTTTAAGAGTTAACAAGTCTATACTCACTAACGACTATCGAATAACATGAGATTAAACCTAGCGCGGCGCCTCTAGCGGCTACTACACTAAACTAAATAGAATAGAATAGAAAATAATAATCTGGGGGCACGGCAGTGCCCCAGCCAAGTCTCGAGCAAAACGGGCACGGCCGTACCATCTTTTCTCGATGCGATTCGCGGCTGTTTCGCCCCCCCTGTATCTTCGACGTGGACAAAGCTACGAGTTTAGGTTTTCGGTGAATAAAAGTAGGCATTAGAACAAGCTTAAGTTCGAAATTACATGCCAATTTAATTAATAGTTTAGGAGTTACGGTCGATCAAAGTTACACCATTTTGTCACTCACTGACTCACTGACTCACTGACTCACTGACTCACTGACCGATCATCAAAAATCTAAGGTACTTCTAGCAGACTTAGAAACTTCAAATTTTGCACCAAGATAGGTCATTAGCCACATATAAAGGATAAATTATAAAAACATTAAAAAATAATATACCATAGAAAACAATTTTATATTTGCGGTTTGGCAAGAACATTGTGTATGGATTTTGACTGCATTGTTAACTTTGTTAGTTGTTTAAGTATTCAATTGGATGAATAAATACATAGAATAGAAAATAATAATATAAACTGTGGTCAAGCATACGTGGCCCTTTCAAGAGTGACTAGTTTGGGTGGATTACATTTAATAAATGTGAATTTTAGTAGTATCAAAGCTCAGGAGATAGCAATAGCTGAATATAATCGACTCCGAAGTATATATCGCCCAGACTTGTCTACCTTAGAAGTAACGAAGCCTCAGAAAAGAAACAAAAGAGATAGAGATAGAGAATGGGTTCTAAGCAAAGCAGTAGCTGAAGTCCAAGAAATTATGAGGTCACCTAAAAAAAAAAAAAAAGAAATACACTTACAAAAAATAAATGAGATCCCACCAAAAACATTAAATGTAAAATAATGCCAAGTCTCTCGATGCAGTCTTTCCATCGTAAAAAGTTTTGAGATCTCATAGAAGCCAAGTCCTATTCAAATTATTTTGTAGTTATAAATCAACATTTAGTAATTGTATCAATAGTTTTCTTTATATTATAATTATAGTGACTTGGCAATGAGCACAAATTAAAAGCTGCTTGCTGCCTGGAATTATGTGCAAATGTTACTGACGAGACCTGTGATCAGATTATCCTGCGCAGTTTACTAGTCTTGGATGAGATTGACTGCCGTTGCCGAAATTCAGTTGGGACGACGCGGATAAACCAAAAGAAAATTAATTTTGTGATATTAATGTTTACGCATGCGGTGTGTGACTAACTCCTCCAAATATGCCGTTTTATTTGTTTCTTCTTGTGCTCATTGCCAAGTCACTATAATTATAATATAAAGAAAACTATTGATACAATTACTAAATGTTGATTTATAACTACAAAATAATTTGAATAGGACTTGGCTTCTATGAGATCTCAAAACTTTTTACGATGGAAAGACTGCATCGAGAGACTTGGCATTATTTTACATTTAATGTTTTTGGTGGGATATAATTGATACAAGCTACGTAGTGCCCCACTTCCCTCGTTCGCTTGCAGCCAGCATCCAACCAATTCAGACCAGTCGGAAGGAATACAGAAACACAACAAATAAATTGCACTGCACTGTATTATCAATGTCTGTCCCCTGGAAGTGTACTACATACGTCATCGACTGCACCTGTTCGTTGTCGCTGTGCCACTGCGGTCGGCACCCAGTGTACACTTCATTTCATTAATTGGATCATCAATAAGAGTGTATTAGGGCTGACAGCTGATCAAAAGTGCCGTAAACGACTTCTAATAAGATTGACCTCTTATAAGAACTGTAAATCTATTAGCCTAATGCACATCGCAATTTCTGCTAAAGGTCAATCCCACCAAAAACATTAAATGTAAAATAATGCCAAGTCTCTCGATGCAGTCTTTCCATCGTAAAAAGTTTTGAGATCTCATAGAAGCCAAGTCCTATTCAAATTATTTTGTAGTTATAAATCAACATTTAGTAATTGTATCAATAGTTTTCTTTATATTATAATTATAGTGACTTGGCAATGAGCACAAGAAGAAACAAATAAAACGGCATATTTGGAGGAGTTAGTCACACACCGCATGCGTAAACATTAATATCACAAAATTAATTTTCTTTTGGTTTATCCGCGTCGTCCCAACTGAATTTCGGCAACGGCAGTCAATCTCATCCAAGACTAGTAAACTGCGCAGGATAATCTGATCACAGGTCTCGTCAGTAACATTTGCACATAATTCCAGGCAGCAAGCAGCTTTTAATTTGTGCTCATTGCCAAGTCACTATAATTATAATATAAAGAAAACTATTGATACAATTACTAAATGTTGATTTATAACTACAAAATAATTTGAATAGGACTTGGCTTCTATGAGATCTCAAAACTTTTTACGATGGAAAGACTGCATCGAGAGACTTGGCATTATTTTACATTTAATGTTTTTGGTGGGATCTCATTTATTTTTTGTAAGTGTATTTCTTTTTTTTTTTTTTAGGTGACCTCATAATTTCTTGGACTTCAGCTACTGCTTTGCTTAGAACCCATTCTCTATCTCTATCTCTTTTGTTTCTTTTCTGAGGCTTCGTTACTTCTAAGGTAGACAAGTCTGGGCGATATATACTTCGGAGTCGATTATATTCAGCTATTGCTATCTCCTGAGCTTTGATACTACTAAAATTCACATTTATTAAATGTAATCCACCCAAACTAGTCACTCTTGAAAGGGCCACGTATGCTTGACCACAGTTTATATTATTATTTTCTATTCTATGTATTTATTCATCCAATTGAATACTTAAACAACGAACAAAGTTAACAATGCAGTCAAAATCCATACACAATGTTCTTGCCAAACCGCAAATATAAAATTGTTTTCTATGGTATATTATTTTTTAATGTTTTTATAATTTATCCTTTATATGTGGCTAATGACCTATCTTGGTGCAAAATTTGAAGTTTCTAAGTCTGCTAGAAGTACCTTAGATTTTTGATGATCGGTCAGTGAGTCAGTGAGTCAGTGAGTCAGTGAGTCAGTGAGTCAGTGAGTGACAAAATGGTGTAACTTTGATCGACCGTAACTCCTAAACTATTAATTAAATTGGCATGTAATTTCGAACTTAAGCTTGTTCTAATGCCTACTTTTATTCACCGAAAACCTAAACTCGTAGCTTTGTCCACGTCGAAGATACAGGGGGGGCGAAACAGCCGCGAATCGCATCGAGAAAAGATGGTACGGCCGTGCCCGTTTTGCTCGAGACTTGGCTGGGGCACTGCCGTGCCCCCAGATGGCTTTCGTGACCCTATGGAAATCCTTCTTGATATTTTAGTTTCATAGGAAATCCATAATAGCATTAGACAATTTTGTGTCAATCACGTGTTTTGTGTCTAAAGGAGTATATACTAAGCTATATAATTATTAGTTCAATAAATAATGGTACCTATGCTTAGGTATCGACACGAGAATGCTTCCAATCACCGCTGCCGACCAAAAAAAAAGGGTTTGTATACAGAAAATAACTTCATAAAAATTCCGGTAATATCCTAGTAGACAGCCCTAATGGTGAGTTACGAGATATAATGTCATAATGAATGTCTTCATCGAGTGTAATCTGAAAGTAATACAGCGCCTCATATTAGCTTACATCGACGTTGTTGTACACTGAGGTGTACCCGCACTGGTATATTTCTTCTGTATTTATAAATCATGTGAAGTCGGGAGTCAGTAGGCATTAATTCCATCAGTAATAATATTCTAATAATATAATAATATTCTGGGAGGATTCTTTGATGATCATCATGGAGTTTTAGGAAAGTGCTTCATGTAAGAAATACAGCTTTTTTTAAGGTTTCCCCTAGACATACATGCATTTGATTCGAGGCTGGGTCGAAATCTCGTTTACAAATTTTATTGTGCTTCCTTGATTTACTTATTTCAATGTTAATTAGAACTATATTATCGCCATATTTTATTTATATATTATTCATTGCTATTATCGCCACAGTGTGCAACGTACTCAATCCGCTACGCCCACAGACCGTAGTGTGAAACAGTGAGATGATCTCCACCATATCGCGTCTATATCGTTACATATCGTGTCGGTATCGGTGCGGCACTCGTTATAACATAAGTGTTACAGCTTGGCCGTGTAACAGCGATACTAAGTAAACTCCTTAGTGAGCTATCAATTTGATAAGTGCGCCATTAATGTAATAAGTAGCGATGAGGGCACACTGTCGGTGCAGGCTGGGTGTATCATGTGTGTACAGCGTCAGTACATACCTACATAGTGGGTGTTTGTTGAAGTATGGGCTTTAGTTGGCTGGTTTTTGGTACCACAACACAACAGAAGTTTAATGAAATAAAAATTATTAATGTATCTTTTCCTATCGTAGGTTCTTCGTCTTTGATTCAACATTAATTTGCTTTTGAATTTTATTTTTAAGGAGATACTTCTGACAATTTGACATAAAAAGTGTTTCAGAAAATTCTTATGATTATACTGGGGTCGCATGTGTGGTGATGCCGCAAGCGCAGGTGTTAGTCGTTTGTGTTAGAGGGAGATAACTACACAAGTAAACGCTAAACATTCGCCTTTCACGATCCATATTTGCCAACCGATTGCCACTTGATACCTATATACTAAAATAATGTGCGATGATCCAACACAACGTAGGATTTTGCGTTGTGTTGGTCCAACGGACACCGCTCTAAGGCATACGTGTGGCACCCTCAGCTTTGAGCTGCGTTGCGTTGCGTCCACGCAGCTCACGTTGTGTCATCACCCTTACTTAGTGGACGCTCCAAGCAGTTCGTCAATTGATGAATGTATTATGATCTCTCACGTACCTGCTCCATAACTATTGGGTTCTACCAATACGTCAACATCGCTTAGCACCACTAACACTACTATGGTAAGTGTGATTTAACGCCAACATGATTACCGACGTTATTACCAACATTATAACGACATTAAACTTTAATAAATTACAAAATTACACGCCGCTCGGTTAACATTTAACACTACGTTGCTACCACGCTACACTGAAAGCTACGCGATGGAGCTTCGCGCCCGACTTGCACAATCCCGTATGAAAAGATGTGTAAGCAAAAATGATGTCATCAAAATAGAGCAGCCTCTAGATTGAGCATGTGTACAGTCTCTAATCACCGCCTGTGTCTAACAGAACATTACACTTTTTTCAGGTTGTTATACTTAATTTGAATCTAGAGGATATTCAAAAGAAGATAATAGCAAGTAATAGCAAGTAGGTATTTAGTTACTACACAATACAACAAAGCAAGTATTTACAGATTATTTATTCATTGAGTGTTTAAAACAATGCATTTCATGTGAGCATACTGTTACTGTTAGCCTACATCATCCCACTGCTGGGCAAAGGCCTCCCCCCATGATTTCAAGGCTTTTCGGTCTAGAGCCAGTGTGAACCATTCGTTGTTAGAGTTATCAAGTTCATCCCGCCATGCGCCATCTCTTTCGTCATCATGTGACCATGATAAAAAAATACATTCGAAAAAGATTTACAACTATTTGTTATCGGTTGCTTTAGGGAAATTAATTATTAGCTATGCCTCTATTAGCAAAGCGACGAGCTCCGAACTGACTGAACTTACAAGATATTTAATGCACATTAAAAGCTTTCTCCTAGAAGTAAAATCTGTCATTACAACAAGCTTAGCTCTCGGCGACGGATGCCGGCTGATGGCCGTCATAACTTATATACTTGCAGATAGAAAGTCTTTTGAGCACTAATCATAAATATTTAAACAACCTGTGTATAAAAAATATTTCCCTATTAAAGGTGTCGTAGTACAGAACACAAGAGAGAAATTGTTCAAAATAATAGTACCGAGAAAGTTTTACGAATTTAAGAATTATATTCGCCATATTTATGCATATAAAACCCAATCGGTCTAATTATGATGATCAAGATCTAGCAATACCTTATACAATCAAGCTGATTGGGACTGAAGGCTTCTTTTAGGCACACTGATTATCTATTGGTTCTTGTCCATAGGGTCTACTGTTTGGAACCGTGCACCTAGAGTCTCGATATTTCATAAGTGCCTGTATCTGGTTTACATGAAACAAAGATCTATTTTATTGCATTCTACCATCGCATGAAGTGTAGTTATTCTGATTTTATATGATTCGCGTTCTCTCTCACCATGCCATATTTTATATTTTTTAATTAAGATTTTATATGTTTTGGTTTTTATTCTTGTACTGAATATGAAATGAAAATTTATATTTAGCTTGAATGTTATACTGTTTTTTTTTCTTCTCCGTTTTTGGTAGGTATGTGTGTTGTGCTGTTCACACTCTTTCTTTCCAATCTGTTTTTAGAAGTGAAGACTTTTAATTGGCTGTCAGTCTCACATACTATTTTTTATTCTGTGTGTTTTAGCTGTAAGTCATCCATAGTTTATAAATAAATAAACTCTAGCTTCCCTGAAAAGTATAAACTATTTTCTTTGTTCTGTAACTACATGATTACAATAAACATTCATTCTTTTCGCTTCTCAACTGACCGAAAACATAGCGCGTGCTAGCTTTCTGTGGACCGTCAGCTTGACATAAAGGCTCGTCGGCTATTAAAGGCCACTTAATTTGGCTCGTAACGAGTCGTAGCTCGTAAACATCGGAGGTTCGGCGGTCCAAGACTATATTAAGCGGCGACGACTGTAAAACTGTGGTTAAGGATATAATGACAAGTAATGTGAAGCGTACAGTATGGGAGATCGTGGAGTATAAGCTTATTAATGGTTAATGACAGTTAGATTGTGAATGTCATTTAAAAAATATGTCAGACTTTTGGGCTTATTACAACTAATAAAAATTTATATTATTATGTTTAAGCGCTTTAGACAGAGACTGTATTTTTACAGTGCACCTAGAGTCTCGAAATTTCTTAAGTGCCTGTATCTGGGGGCACGCATTTTGCTACATGAATAATGTATCCACTGTTCATTACTTTTCCGTTATACAATAGTTATTTTAGTAACGCAACGGCCAAGCCACATATTTTGACTAAGGTGTAGGGTTTGTTACATGAGATCTGATGACTTTTTGACAGTGCGAGGCATATATTATGGTCTCGTCTTGGCAACATTTTACATGAAAATGTTTTTGGTTGAATTTGGTTTACATAAGATAAAGATCTATTCTATTCTACAGTATAATCACAGTTCACTATCAAGTATCAGTATAGTTACAGTATTTAAATATTTCAATACATTTTGACGTTATAAATACTATGAAAATAAGTTATTCGATAATATCAATAAATATAGTGTCTGGGCAAATTTAGAATTTTATTATTTGTTTCAAATAGGTGTTTCCATTTCCAAGTCATGATTCCATGTTATAGAAGAGTTCCGGTGACGATACCATCTTTACATTTCGCACGGTGTTCAAAACGTGAACAAAAAGAATTTTAACAGCGGATGCAGCGTGTTTTAGTTGGATCGTTATCACTACCATTGCAATTATAATTATCGTTATGGGCAAAAAAAAAAAAAGTACTGTCTACAACAAATATGAATAATTTTATGTAAAAAGCTGCACAGCAGTTAACATACATAAAACATTGGTCAAAATATTTCTTTGATAATTTATTTACAGCTTAGCAATTTGTTGAAAATCGAAGGCTATTAGAATTTATTGTTCTCGCTTCTGGGAAGGGGCTCGGAGATTTATTAGCGTCCACGGTGAGCTAATAGGATCGTTATCTTTTGCGAGTTGACCGGTCGCCTGGTTTTTTGTGATTCATAGAAAATGGCTGGAGATTACGTTTTATTTTGTCGTCCGTTCTATCTGGAGGATGTCCTTCCTGCCTTCTTCATAAATACTGCGTCCTTAATTTAATTTTTACTATTAAAAATAACAATTCTCCCAATATATTCAATACAAATACCTTTGTACACAGTTTCTTCAATAAATGTCTTTGTCTTTGACATCAAGTAGCAGTTTTTAAATTGACTCTTGGCAGTTATAATAAAATAATAACATTATCGCACTGTAAGATCTCGATAAATAAACCCGATTGATCCTAATGAGCAAATTTCTTAGAAACACTGCAAATAACTTCAGATGAGCCAGACAAATTATTAAGGAAAATATTCGACCATTCAAATGGTTGCCTCTTCTACTAAGAAGTATCGTTCCATTATAAACTATTCGAGTTGGAATGCACCTAATCGTTCGGCGCTATCGTTTAATTTAAATCGGATACAGTTAATTTACCGTTGTTATAAAAACTCTATTATGGTGAATGCATTGTAATAAATACATGCTAACAAGGTTGCGTAAGAGATCTCTGTCCGACATCCACGCAATACTGACTACAGAATTGACCAGTGGCAGCACACTGTGCTGCCACAATATAATATTTTCAGAAGGCCCACATAAAATTGTAATGGAAACACAAATACCTCTTATACACTACGCTATAGGTAAAACGAAATTATTCTTTGTACCATTGATTGTCGAAACGGATTGTTAGCGTTGTTTGAGATATTTTTGTTTAATTTGGCATATTATTTATTTATTTATTTATATATTCTTTATTGTACAACAGTAAAAAAAAATTATACACATATAACTTGCACGAACAGAGGTAGATTGTACAATGGGCGGCCTTATCGCACACGGCGATTTCTTCCAGGCAACCTTATATATATATTATATGCGTGAACTTTTTATGATTAAATGTAGTGGACTTTCTACACGTTTACGTTTCTTAGCGTCAGTTTGTATCGTCCTCGACCACCACTGTGGTCTGTGGACGTTTGCGTTAGCACGCCCCAACCGTAGCCTACACAACTGAACGATAACTCGTCCGTTAATCGAAAAGGCGTATACGGACTCGTGGGCGAATGGGCGGTGCTGTTAAATTCGAAATCGAAAATGATCGACTGTCATAATCATGTCTAGCTGCAATCAATTTTGTATTTTAGTTCGCTAGGGTAGAGTCTAGTTTTATTTACATGAGAAGGTTAAAGGTGATTTCATACTGCCCTTATGTGGTTAGTTAAAAGGATTGGCAGTAATGATGGGTTGCAAGTCAGCGTCGAGTTACATCACATGAATGATCTTTTGTAGAGCTGTTAAGGTGCTCTGTGGTTTGTGAATAGAACAAATGTCTAATAATATCTCTTGAAATGCAAATGTCTGAGATCGATAGCTTATACAAAGGATAATTTCGAAATAATAGTGAAGCGATGTGGAAGTCATGGAGACATTGAATGTATACTTAAGAACATTATCCAAGCGTGTGAGTAGGAGAATGTGGGCAATGAATATGATAGCCGAAGGGTTGTTAATATATGGAAATAAGATGAGAATTGTTGTGAATCATAATTCATAACAGTGCAGTGAAGCCAGCAGCAGGTAGAGGTATCTACTCGCACGAAACTTTTAACAAGCGCCCATTACTGACAACAAAAACATCGTAATTGGCCGCTCCCGGCCCTCGAGTCCCGAGCACAATAATTTTGAATCAAAGCACACGTATACGTAAGTCCTTAAAACATCTGTATGTTGACAAACACATTACAATTCACGTCAATGTAGTATACAGACTTAATAGGGTTGATGTTCACAAAGATTTTGATCACGTTTGTTTTTTGTATGTTTTTGTGAACTGAAAATTGGTTCGGTCCTCAATTCGCGGATTTATTATCCGTAATTACAGGTTTGGTCGTATTGTTGGTACTCCCTTTTGTCGAATCGTATCCTTTTATATTTTTTTCGATCAATCTCTTGTCGATAGCTTATTAAGAGTTTGATGTATGGTTGAAATAATTTGGGGTTTATTTATACCTAAGGTGAATTTCGATGAGCGATGGAATCTGGTAGCATTATTACCGTCATTTTGGTTCTTGTTGTGAGATCAACGGTAATTTGCTGTAACTACTGTTTTGATAACTTTGATAGGTTCGCGAATACATTAGCATGCGATTTGAATGATGAATACGTTTATATTGCTAATTCTATTCAGCTCGATTACGGCGTTAACAAGCTGCTCAGGGCTGTTTACGCTTCTGAGATTTAATGGCTTTTCAGGTAATAAGGCTGGGATCTAATATATAATATAATATTTTCTGTGGGATTAATTTCTCATTGGTCAGATTTATGATCTTTCATTGAGCAGGCTTGAGGCTTATGCTCTCCAGTGGGTTGATAGAAGCTGTTAATGATGATGATGGTACAGGTCCTTAGAGGCGACTAACAAGAAATTCTATGTTTACTTATTTTAAGAATCCGGACATCGAGTTTTAAGATCAATGCACGTTTGGACTGAAAGTCATGCTATCTCATGTCAAAATAATAAGTTATTATATTTTATTCTACTGGTAGGTACTCTTATTGTGACCAGCAAATTGTGTCGAATAAAAGTAAGTATGTATTCTACCAGCTGGGAGTACAGCCGAACCGATGCTTGTTATCATCAACATAGACGTAGGTCATCACAGGACACAGATTTTTCCACCAATCGTGTGCATTACATAAAATTCGTTACTAAACCTTTTATTTACAAAATAAATGCCGTAGTATCATAACGTATGAACACGTTTGCAATCCCATGGCGTTTTATTGAACTGAACCGCCTGAATATACTTATGTATAGCATAAAATTTTACTTGGTTAACTTAAGAGAACTGGTTTAAGTGGAATCCGAGGAAAAAAACTAATTTAAATGATAAAAATGTGTGCACCGTTATTTTTCTAATTTTATTATATTATTATAGTTTTACAACTTAAGTGTATGTTTTTTTAATAACGACCATTTATAATTTTGTATTTATTAGCAAAATCAAAATAAATATCACATTATGATGAATCCTTATCTTGTTATCTTTAATGATATATATGATTGAAAGCACATACACGCACAACACTGTATATAGGTAGGTAGCCATAGCTTTGTATCTATCTATGGAAGTATGAGTGTTTTTCGTAATTATTAAGTGTCTGTACTAAATGTAAAAGCAATTTACAGCAATGGTACTCGTATCTATAAATAGTATGAATGCTCGACCTACGCATATATTCGTTCTAACGAGCATTAAAACTGAGACAGTATGCGAGGCATTTCCTCTTTGGTGCAATAATTATGAACTATGCCACAAGAAAAAACGCCTAAATATGCGCAATTATTATGGCAATAGGTACGTGTCACACAATGTTAAAATCTCCCCAAGTTTTATGATAATGATGACACTTTTATGACGGGCCCATACAGCGAATGTCCTTGGAGGCACAGAACAGTTTAGAAATAACTTTCAACTTATATGTTCTAAGGCTAATCTCACACATATTTATAATGATATTTGTGTTTTAAATTGCATATCAATCTCGTTTCATTTATCTTCTTCACGTATTCAACAGAGACTAACAATAGAAGTAAAATTGATAAAAGTATTGTGACTATTAAAACTAGCATTACCTTGCACAATGCAGCAATCCAAGCAGAAAAACAAAACCTCGCGTTGTGTTCTGTTTCTGAAAACTTTGTCCACGTTCGGCCGGCGCGCGTACCACAGTGCTCGCGCCGCGCACGCATTCCAACATGTTTCACATCCTAATTATTTTTGCCATTTTTATCTCTTTAAACACATTTTCACTGTCACTTTTTTGTCCAGCTTCCCGTTGTTTATGAGCACTGGGCTTCACAGTTAATGGCACATTGTTATTTTGTGTAATTTAGTTTCAAGTCAACATGGTTTTGATTTGTTAATTTTGCGCACTATGCAGTTGGTGTCCGGTTTCGTAATTTATCTGTAAAAAATAAAAGAAGTGTTAAATAAAATAAGTACAAATACCTAAATTGCACGCGGCTATTTAATTATTATGTCTGTATATGTTTTGGTAGGGTCACAAAACCGAGCTATCAATAGGCCAATGAATAATGCTTGCGTAGTCACAGATAATGTACTTAGGTAATTATTAATCGTACCTTTCCATGAGCTCTAATTGACGATACGAGTTTATTAATAAGCTAAGTCACTCTGTAAATTCTTGCTACATAATAATGTCGTGATTCGATTTATTTTACTCGATTTTGTCGGTTTATTAATGTGGCAACACTAGATTTGCTAGCTGGAACTTTTAAAAAGTAAAGGCGGCGAATGGTGGGGATTTGTTGGGTGATGAAATCAAGTAGTCAGTTCGGGGGGCAGTGTAAAAGGAACAGCGAAAGCGAACAGTGGTGTAAAAGTTACACATAGAATTAAAATAGAATTAAGTTCTGATTGTAAGAAGAGGAATATAATATTTGAAAAGATTCAGAGTTATTATTTCATAAAAATTCAGAAGTGGTGGATCTTCAGCCCAGTAAGGTATGTAGAATAAATCACATAATTCTATTTTATTGCAAAATGAAGCATTAGTACCTACTTTATTTGGAGCACTACTTTGTCACGTTTCTTTTACATATTTAGAGAGTAATTCATAAAAGAATAGTGTATGGTTAAATCGGATAACATTGAGTCGGGGCAACTCCTCGACAATGTTACTCTGATAAACAAATGCTGATATATTGTGTGGATCATTTGGTCGGGGCTACTCTTTGACAATGTATCCTACAATATGGCGCAGCTTTGAATCCGTTACTATTTAAAAGTAATGTATTATGAGAACTTATGGTTAAATCGGATAACATTGAGTCGGGGCAACTCCTCGACAATGTTACTCTGATAAACAAATGCTGATATATTGTGTGGATCATTTGGTCGGGGCTACTCTTTGACAATGTATCCTACAATATGGCGCAGCTTTGAATCCGTTACTATTTAAAAGTAATGTATTATGAGAACTTATGGTTAAATCGGATAACATTGAGTCGGGGCAACTCCTCGACAATGTTACTCTGGTAAACGAATGCTGATATATTGTATGGATCATTTGGTCGGGGCTACTCTTCGACAATGTATCCTGCAATATGGTGTAGCGTCATCGAAAATTATACTTACTCAATATTATCCTATAATGAAATTAATTTTGACGTCTGGTAACATTTGGTCAGGGCAACTCCTTGACAGTGTTACACTGATGGTGATGCTATTTCATTCAATCGTAGAGACCATTTGGTCAAGGCTGCTCTTTGACATTGTCGTCCTGCGATATGGATTAGCGTCACATTAATTTCAATTTCATTTCGGGTATTGGAGGTTTTAATTTTTGCCTTTTAAATGCTTGAAGAATGTATGACAAAGATAGTGAAAAGTACGTGCTCTTCTTCGCACAATTTTTACGATTTTATGTAGTTATTAATATTAATTATACGATAAGTATCACAAATCAGGGCCAGGTGTGTCCTTATAATAGTGGCCAGGTGTGTCACAAATCAGGGCCAGGTGTGTCCATATAATAGTGGCCAGGTGTGTCACAAATCAGGGCCAGGTGTGTCCTTATAATAGTGGCCAGGTGTGTCACAAATCAGGGCCAGGTGTGTCCTTATAATAGTGGCCAAGTGTGTCACAAATCAGGGCCAGGTGTCCTTAGAATAGTGGCCAGGTGTGTCACAAACCAGGGCCAGGTGTGTCCTTATAATAAGTAGCCAGGTGTATCGCAAATCAGGGCCAGGTGTGTCCGTATAATAGCTTGACCAGATGTAATTTCATAATTATGTTAATATGACCCAGTGTGTCACGAATTAATCTAAGTCCACATGATGGTGGCCAAGACTGCCATAGTTCTAAAATTTATTTAGACAAATCTGTCTAATGCATTGTTTTTGTCTCGAGGTTATGGAAAGATCTGGACTAGAAGAGAAGGGGCATGCCCGCCTGCGCAAACGAAGGAGGATACTTTCTCCATCACCAACGTCGCGACGTCGTATATCTGCGGCTACGAGAGATTCGTCGATGACTCCATGGATTATTGAAGAGGTGGAATCGGACCAATTCATTGCGCCTTTACCAAATCAGTCGCCGGAACATTCTGTGGATCCCACTCTGGGATTTACATCCGGGGAATTGCTAAAACTCTTCTCCAATTTACAAAAAGAAAAAGGAAAGTCTCAGCAGTTTAATAACGCTTTAAATAATGTTATTCCAGAGTTTGACCCGAAAAGTAAAACCCAGAGTATAGATAGTTGGATTAAGAAAGTAAATGAGTGTACTAGCATTTATGAATGGGACGAGAAGCAGACCATACATTTTGCATTGCAAAAACTCGCTGGCCTAGCTAAGAAATGGTTTGAGGCTCTGCCATCTGTTGTATACAATTGGGACGAATGGCAGGCTAAACTTAAAAAGGCGTTTCCCAGCGAGCAAAATTATGGTCGGCTTCTTGAAGAAATGCTAACTCGTACTACACGAAGTGGTGAGAGTTTACGTGATTATTTTTACGATAAACTTACATTAATAAACAGATGCGATATTCAGGGCAAAAAGGCGGTAGACTGCGTGACACATGGTATAGTAGACAAATCGATTAGGAATGGTGCGCAGGCTTTGAATTGTAAGGAACCAGAAGACTTATTAAATTTTCTCAATTCTCAAAAACCCATAGATATTCCACTTATTAAAAAACGGAACGAAAACTTTGGTAATAACAGACCTGGGCACAATTTTGCTTCCACTTCAGCAGACGGTATAATCACATGTTTTAACTGTAAGTCTAAAGGCCATGCTTTTTATAAGTGCCCGAACCCGTTGGTCAAATGTCAAAAATGTAAAAGAGTTGGCCATGATTCTGCAACGTGCACGTTAGAACCAATAATCCCTCGAAATGAAAATAGACCCACGAGCAATGAACGGAAGACATTAGCAATTTGTGCTTTTAATAGCTGTAACGATAAATTTTTTAAGAAAGCTGTTGTTCAGTGCAAGGATTTTGTAGCTTACATTGATTTCGGCAGTGAGTGCAGCTTAATGCGCGCAAGTGACGCTGGTAGCTTAAATTTAGTGAAAAATTTAAATTCATTACCTGCCATTAAAGGTTTTGGCAACTCGTCAGTAACACCCTATTATAAAAGCTTGATAACTATAAAAATTGACGAAATTGAAACTCAAATCGAGATTTTTGTAGTCGACGATGAGTTTCTACAAACTTCATTACTAGTGGGTCAAGACTTCACGGAGCTCCCATTTATTACAGTCATGAAAGATAACAATAAATTACTCTTTTACAAAAGCCCCAGTAGTAAACTTCAAGTTCAAGACGAAAGCCTAAAATTGTTTCTCTCAAATAAGGTCGAATTGCAACAGGTCAGTTTAGTTAAAGTCCATACAGACGATCCCACATTTACTGGTGACATATATATCAATGGGTATAGTAATTGTCAACCAGGTAAAGAGTACCATCTTCATCAGGGTGTTTTTACCATAATCAATGGAAAAGGACAAATAGTTCTAACAAATTTAACAAATGAACCTCTCTTATTAGAACCCCATATAGTATTAGCTCGAGCAATGCGCTTTACAGAGAGAGAATTTACAAAGGTTAATATTATAAGTAAGGATATTTCATCCATGAAACCTCTCAATAAAACTGATATAAAAGTAGGTAAACATATAAACCATGATACTTATAACAGATTGTATGAGCTTTTACAAACGTATCGCGACTGTTTTGCGTTGAACCTTGGTGAGATAGGATGCGTCAAAAATGCGGAAATGACGATTGAGCTAATTGATGACAAACCAGTCGTGTATCGCCCTTACAGGTTATCGCACTCGGAAAGAGAACAGGTTCGTACCATAATTGATGATCTAATGCAAAATAATGTTATTCAGGAATCCAATTCTGATTTTGCAAGTCCCATAATAATGGTTAAAAAAAAGAATGGAGAACAGCGTCTTTGTATAGACTTTAGAGCTTTAAATAACAAAACAAAAAAAGATTGTTTCCCTCTGCCCTTAATAGATGACCAACTGACTAACCTAAGCGGTAACCGTTATTTTACCACCCTAGACTTGGCTTCCGGGTATTATCAGGTCCCGATGGCGGTAGAAAGTCGCAGATATACTGGTTTCGTAACGCCAGACGGACATTACGAGTTTAAAAGGATGCCGTTTGGTCTAGCTAACGCTCCAGCGGTATTCCAAAGATTAATTAACCGAATGCTTGGACCGAAACGTTTTGAGTCTGCACTTGCTTATTTAGACGACATTCTCGTACCATCGGTAGACTTGGAGCAGGGATTCGTAAGGTTAGAGGAAGTCTTGATTCTCTTAAGGGAGAATGGACTTACACTAAAGTTATCGAAGTGTACATTTTTTGACGATAATATTAACTACCTGGGCTACGAAATTTCCCAAGAGGGAATACGGCCTAACCAACAGAAAATTCTGGCCGTAAGAGAATTCCCTGTCCCCAAGAGTGCACACGAAGTTCGTCAGTTCCTCGGTTTAGCGAGCTACTTCCGTAGGTTCATTAAGGGTTTTGGTGAGATTGCAAGGCCACTTACAAATTTATTAAAAAAAAATATGTCCTTTTGTTGGAGTGAATCAGAATCGCGAGCATTCGTTCTTCTCAAAGAAAAATTGATTGAACGCCCAGTGTTATCATTATATGATCCCAAACTTGAGACGGAACTGCATACTGATGCAAGCGCGCTAGGTATCGGAGGTATACTATTACAATGGCAAAGCAACCCCTGTGTTTTAAAACCTGTTGCCTACTTCAGTAGGCAAACAACGCCTGAAGAACGTCACCTACACTCTTATGAGCTGGAAACTTTAGCTATTGTCTGTTCGCTCAAGAAATTTAGAGTCTATCTACTAGGTTTGAACTTTAAAGTCGTTACAGACTGTAATGCACTGCGAACTACTCTTACCAAGCGTGATTTAGTCCCTCGCATAGCCAGGTGGTGGTTACAGATTAGCGAGTTTACGTTTAGCATTGAGTATAGGCCGGGTACACAGATGAATCATGTGGATGCGTTAAGTCGCAACACTAATCTGACCGATATAGTTGATGATTCCATTACTACTACAGTGTATGCCATTGAAAAAGACCATTGGTTACTAACATTGCAAATGGCGGACCCAGATATATCACGAATTGTTAGGATCCTTAAACCTGAAAATGACGAAGAGTCAAAAGATATAAAAAAAAACTATATTATAAAAAATCACAAAGTTTATAGGAAAATCGATGATAAATTATATCTTGTAGTCCCACGTAGTGCGCGATTTCAAGTTTGTAAGTCAAACCACGATGACATAGGTCACTTAGGTGTTGCAAAGATGGTTGAGAAGATTAAAAATCAATTCTGGTTCCCAAAGTTGCGCCGTTTTGTACAAAAATATGTTAATTCCTGCATAGAATGCGCTTATAACAAAGACAACGGTAGTAAAAATAAGTCTGGTTATCTATATCCAATAGACAAAGTAAATATTCCATTTCATACAATTCACATAGACCATCTGGGTCCATTTGTAAAAAGTAAAAATGGTAACGCATATGTTTTAACTATCGTGGATGGATTCACGAAGTATCTATTCGTTAAACCCGTAAAAAACACAAAAACAAGAACAACCGTCAAAATTCTTGAACGAATCTTTTACGATTTTGGCTTACCCTTCCGAATAATTTCGGATCGGGGCACTTCGTTCACGTCTGCAGCGTTCAAGAGTTTTTGTGATCTTTATGGGATAAAGCACACATTAAATGCGGTCGCGTGCCCTAGAGCAAATGGTCAAGCAGAACGCTTTAACCAAACCATTTTAAATGCAATGGCAAAGTATAATTTAGGTAAAGATGAACGCGAGTGGGACAGGACTCTTGGAAAAATTCAATGGGGTATTAACAATACCATTAATGCCACAACCCAAAAGACGGCGTCGGAAGCTCTATTTGGTATACGATTTCGTGATAAATTATCGAATCAAATTGATGTTGAGTCAAATAAAGAGCCTGTAAACATTCAAAATATAAGAGATAAAGTAAATGAAACTATTAAAACAAATCAACAAAAACAGAAGTGTAGATACGATGCTGGAAGAGCTCCCGCTGCCGTTTACAAAGAGGGTGACCTAGTAAAAATAACAAGAACGAATTATTATAATCAGGGTAATAGTACAAAACTGTTGTCTAAATTCATAGGGCCATATAAAATTGTAAAAGTACTCGGCAATGACAGATATAAAATTGCAGACATACCTGGTTTTAGCGAAAAGAAAAGACTGTTTGAGAGCGTTGTTGCAGCCGACCGAATAAGACCATGGATAAATACGAGATTTTCAGATAAATCTTCAGACAATCATTCTTCGTCTGACAACAGTGAAGATGATCTTCCTCTGTCGGAACTGCAGCGACGCATAAACAAACAATAAATGTAAAATGTTTCTAAAAATATACGAATGTCGTGATTTGTTAACATAATAACTTCTTAGCGTTAAGTTGCTTATATTTTTCTATTGTGTATGTTTATATAATAATAATAATAATTGAGTAATTTATTATCTTCTCCATAGGGTCTACTATTTGGAACCGTACACCTAGAGTATCGACATTTCATAAGTGCCTGTATCTGTACCTGTATCATGTACATGAAATAAAGATCTATTTTATTCTATTCTATTCTATCACAGAGTTGTTCAGTGTATATAGTGGTTTAGTTTTAAATCTACTTACCTTTGTTACTACTGTTGTATAATTAAGTTACTTAAAATACACTTACGTTTGGTTACGTTACATAGTTATTAAGTTTAATCAGGCGTACCTTGTTATCCTCAGTTGTTAGAATCTCTTAGTGGTTTAGTTCCAAGAATTGTACTTGACGATTTATTCTGATTCTGATTTAAATCTTACAAAGTATCCTAGACTAGCTGACTACTTGATGGACGTGCACC
Organism: Allophyes oxyacanthae; assembly: GCA_932294325.1. Lineage (NCBI taxonomy): Eukaryota > Metazoa > Arthropoda > Insecta > Lepidoptera > Noctuidae > Allophyes > Allophyes oxyacanthae. The sequence goes on from OW028633.1 coordinate 138,709, forward strand.
GGGAGGTTGCACTTATGTGGATGGCCGAATGTCGTGATTCGATTTATTTTACTCGATTTTGTCGGTTTATTAATGTGGCAACACTAGATTTGCTAGCTGGAACTTTTAAAAAGTAAAGGCGGCGAATGGTGGGGATTTGTTGGGTGATGAAATCAAGTAGTCAGTTCGGGGGGCAGTGTAAAAGGAACAGCGAAAGCGAACAGTGGTGTAAAAGTTACACATAGAATTAAAATAGAATTAAGTTCTGATTGTAAGAAGAGGAATATAATATTTGAAAAGATTCAGAGTTATTATTTCATAAAAATAATATAATTTGACATGAATCATGAATATTCTCAAAACACTTGCAAGTCATAGGTCATTCATTATAATAAATCTTGACAAATACCTAGTAACAGCATGCAACGCGGTCGTTTTCCTACATATCTCAAATAATATGAGCTTGAGCAGTGATGCGCGGCGCATAGCAAGCAGATCTGGCCACAGATCAAGATACGCGAAACAAAATTCGTTACAAATGCATGTACCCACTGTGCGTCCTATCAGATGTGTTGAGATGTTTTATTGTAGTTCACCTTGTCTACGTGGAACATGGGTCTAGTTGAATTCCATAGTAAGACGAAAATAAAATCCCTACTCAGTTCTTTGTGTTTTTTTCCAGTTTATGCACGTTGCCTACCCCACAGTGTGCGGACAACTGCAGACAACTTAGCGAAGGTTGCGGAGACCCGTAGGGTTATTTATTAGTTATTAACTTACTAAATTAGCTGTCCGCGATCGTGACGATTGTAACAATAGCTGCTGGTAAATAAAAGGCAATAGTGCGGACACTATTACCGCTAATTATATCAGTAAGAAGGGATATAATTATTATTTGACAGACACTATTGTTATAGTTGCGGCGCGCGGCGGTATCGAAGTATTTTTTATGTAAGGCGAACACACTGTAATTGATGTCTTCCAGCTCACAGAACACAGAAGAGGTGTTCTGTGTTCCAGCTGTTATTGATCCAGTAATAAATAATTGACTTCTTTGAATATTGAAAAAATTAAGTTATAATAATTTTCTTCTAGTCATGAAGATAAAGGATCTCAAGTTTTATATTTTGTTTGACCTGCCTCTGAACACCTCTTGAGATCTCGCACACGTCGTCAGCGCCAGTCCATCAGCTGTCTTGTTTGTGAGTCGTGACTGTATTGTGCTAGTTTGCGCGTCACTTAGCGTCTACGGCGGCGCTTGCGCAATTTGTGTAACTTTGTCACTGATTTTACAGAACAATATTATGTGTGTACTTTTCAGAAGAATATAGGTACGCGTTGATTATACAGTATGACTGGTTAAACGAGGGACATTATTAATAAGCACAGGATAATTCATGCTTCGTGTTAGCATGAATTATTATCATGTCATGTATGTTATTATAAATAACTAAAAATAAACCACTTATAAATCACTATAAAAACCATAATGAATTTCATGTAATATGTAATATGATTCGCAAAGAGAACTGCGCGCGCGACGCACGGCGAATGAATTTTGATATGGTCTCGGCAGGGAGATATTATAATCACTTTTCCCTTCATACTTCAAACCTGGCTTAGGATACTCGTGATCAATTTTATTAGATAATTAGGTAAAATATAAAGTTCTATTTTTTACAAGTTTTTATTTAACTTGCAATGTTTGTATGTATGTTTGTAAGTTTAGGTTAAATCTTGCAAATGAATTTTGAACCATTAAATTCACAATAAGTAATTTCGGCGCAACTCTGTCAATGAGTTGCTTTTAACATGCTCCATAACCTGGCTTCATTAATGTAGGGCACACGTTTCACTATAACCGCTGACACATCCTCGCAGTTAGTACATTTCGAAGTATCGATATTATGCATTCTATGTCACGGGTCGAGCACACCAAATAGATCTCACAGAAGCTCCACTCCGCGCGATAACCAACACATACAAGAATAAAACGAGAACTGCGATCAATGAAGGGGCTAAGACTACTCACTCATTAGCCTAGAATAACAAGATGTGCTAAACAACAGTATTTTATACCGAGCGAGTTGTCCGACTTTTAAACAGTCGTATATCATATCTACAAAACTGATTTTGAGTTACCAGAAAAAAATTGAGGAAGCGCTCTGTTCATTATTCTAAACATCTATTGTTAAGGGACCAGCTTTGAAATCGAGAAAAAGAAACAGGTGTTCCATACAAAGATTTAAATATTACTCGACTAAATATATGGAATATTAAATATTATTTTACGCGCTTTCGCTTAAAAAATTCTGGTATTTAAAAATTTGGTGTGTAGGATAGGTAATACCCGGATGGATCAGACGCTTTCCAAGCACAGAAATCTAAATAATCGTGCAATAGTAATTCTATCTGCAATCTTTTAATATCGGGACGCGTGTCGCCGCCACCAAAGCACATACACAAATAATAATCACAAAATCAGCTGAAAAAACCAACAACTGAAAATCAGCGCTGGGTATTCGTATGCCCAGCAAATGCTGAGTTGGCAAATGGCAACCCATTTGGTACTGGCATACCGACAGCACGTTGTTTTTATTGTTACTTTTTGCTTTTTTTTTTTTTACTTTTTTATGTTTGTGCACTGTGTTGTCTGATGTCTAGTCCAAATAAATGATTTTTCTTTCTTTCTTTCTAAAATCACACCTAAACATATATTTTGCATCTAATGCCACATCAATTCAACTTAATTATGTGTAAATACGTCACATCTTTTACTAAACGCAATATTATCGGCTACACCTCACTTCAATAGGTACGGCAAAGTTGTTTCTCCTTGTAGATCGAATGATCTGCAAGTAGTTTCGCCGCGAGCCCCTTGTTTTGGTGCGTGGTCCTTCTGCGTCTCATTATTGTGTGGCACATTCAGTCGTGTCGAGTATATTGGGCTACATTGAACACGGCGGAGATATTCGCGTATTGTTGGGTATGTGGAGCGTCGCCGAACGCGTTATATTCGGTCGGTGCTATATTTGTGGACCGGGGCACCATGCTTTAGATATAGATTTAGTAAGGTGTCTCGAATTGCAGGAGTTCTGGAAATCATAAAGAGTTTATCTATTGTGGCGCATGAAAGGAATTGATTGGAACTAAAAACGGCATCACCCGAAACGCAGAAATATAATATCCTAGCTTCCGCCAGCGGCTTTGCCCGCGTGATATCTTTATAAATTATAGCCTATGTTACTCAGTGATAATGTAGCATTCTGTTGGTGAAAGAATTTTTAATATCGGTCCAGTAGTTTTTTAGTTTATCCATTACAAACAAACAAACATACAAAAAATCATTTTTTTTCTCTTTATAATATTAGTTTATTATATATTTTAAAAAAAACTATACTGAACGCCTGACCACCCATCTGAACCGTCAGGTTGTTGAATTGCTGAACAATGCGTGAATAACAAATCGGCTGAAAAGAGGCCAAGCATTTTTGGGTAACAGTGGATTATATTTTGTATCCTCGTTTTTTTGGTATTTTTATCAAATTTCACCAAATTCCGCAAACCTTGTATCTATGATGAGTTGCCTGTAGTTCTATAGTCTATCGTTAGTCGATGACGCGTCACGCTCCGTGCAACTAGTCGCGCATTACTTCCGACGGACACGCTCGTAATGTTTCAGGTTAATTTATTCTCTGAACACCTTTGTATATTAAGTACTCGTTATTGTAGTCATGGTTGCTCTCCTATAGTTTTACAGTGCATCGTCAGTTTACGACGCGTCGCGTTCTGCTCAACTAGTCGCGCAATACTTCCGACAGCGCATTTGGACGGGTACGCGGACGGTCATAAAGTTTTAGGTTAATTCACTGAACACCTTTGTATAATATTAGATACTAGTTATTTTAGAAATGATTGGTCTCTTAAAGTTTTATAGTCCATCGTCAGTTTACGACGCGTCGTGTTCTGTACAACTGGTCACGCAATACTGACAACGCATTTGGCCGATACGGTCATAATGTTTCAAGTTAATTCACATCTTTGTATATTATAACTAGTTATTGTAATTATAGTCCCTATCCTGGTGTTTTATAATCCATCGTCAGTTTACGACGCGTCGCGTTCCTTACAACTAGTCGGACAATGATTTCAACTCATTTTAATTCATTTGCCGAACATAATATCTGTGCAATAATATTCGGGGAATTATAGATATACTACCACTTTACTTGAAGTCCCAGATAAATTCCCAAATAATATTTAAATGGCCGTGTTTAGCTGTCCTGCGCACATTCATCTCATCTAGGACACGCAGGGTGATGAGAGAGACACGAAACCACAATTCATTTATCGGATTCAAGCAATATAAAATGCTAAGACGTCGTAAAAGATATTTAAGTTAAATCCGCTAGTCATCAACCGTGGTGACATTTGTCTCGTGGTTTATAGTGCATCGCTGTCCGTCGTGTGCGCAACCAGTCGCGCAACCAGTCGCGCAACACTCGTGAGTTACGACTATCGCAGTTGTCGCACACAGTTGCATTACTGTAATGCATGCCAACAAAGTATATTATCAGAATTTGACTATAAATATCATAAAGTTATTATTACTAGTAATAATAACTTTATGATAAATATCTGTGTATTATTAATTTTATTTTGTTAAGATATAGGTGGCAATTTAATGATAAAATATTAATATAATTTTGAGTTGGGTTATTGCACATCATTGTTATGGTAGAATGTAAGATCTATTTATAATTGTTTATTACTACTATTAAATACTACAATCTTGCAATTAATATCGCATCTTATTTGAGGTAACTTATAGTTTGCGAGCCTGATGGTAAGGGATTACCGCGGCCCATAAACATCTGCGACCTGATTACTAATGCATTGTCGACCAAGGCTAAACTGCCTACCATTCCAGTATTGTTACCAGAAACAGGTAGGACTGTGGTACCGCCCCAGTCGAGCTCGTAACATGGAACTCGACTACAGTACTGGTCGGATTTTAGTCACAATTCTTGAAAATTGCCCCAATAAAGAAATTATCTTGTATCGCCAGATGGCCAGCAGGGATGGTCATGGTCATATGGAAATCACTAGGATACATACATTAAAATAAAGGTATTACTTGTTCTAATACATAATTCAGAACAATAATAAATTATTGTAACACAATATTAATAATTCACACAATACTTGTCATTAATATGTAATTTACTACTTTATACTATACTCAATACTGTACTACAGCTGTGAACACGTTGCATCATAGAGCTACACCACAAAACATTGAAACTCAGAAGGTCCATAGATAGACTACCATTCTGAATACACGGGAAACTTGGCCGCGTTTTTTCTACGTATCTACACGCTTAAAGCTGCCTGTCTACTGAAGCGGAGCGGAGCAGAGAGGTGACAAAACAACCAATAAGATTTCCGTACTTTCTCCCCTCTCCTAATAATACTTGTATTCTATATTATGTCCCTTAGTTCAGGACACATCTGATAATCCTCTCAAACGTCTATAAATGTGGCGCTAGTGAGACTGCAATCTGACATTATTGAAATACCGACCGATCGGATTTATTTTGGAGAGTTTATGTTTGGTTTAAAAATACGCCATGTGGTGTAAAAATTACAACTAGCTTCTGGTGACGACTCTTCTGGCGTTTCATGATTTTTCTCCATACACTGCGCTTTAGCAAACTAACTGACTTTTAAAAGCTGAAGGAAACAAGAATATCGTTAGCGTACTCCTACTGCTGCAGCCGAATTGTTTTTTTGTCGGCGCACTATGTATGGAGTGGTACTACTGCAACTATTTCGTATAATATTATTATTGTCGTTAGTTTGTAACAAATGGTTCGAAGACAAGACGATAAGATTGTTGAACATCAATCATTCACTCAATTACTACACCATTGGATATTTGAAATATTACATCTATGCCAAGTTTATGCATTGTATCCTGGGTACCCCTACCATAGGAATAAACTGACGAACTTAAGTAAAAGAAAGAAAGTTGATTTATTTTTAATAAACAAAGCTGCAAACAAATCTAATAAAACATGACGGGAGAATAAATAATAAAAACACAATAGAAAATCTTAAAACATAAAATAAAATAATGAATAAACTTTAAAAAATAAAGTAAAATACCGACTTCAAAAACTAAAAAGCACAAAATATTTTTATTAAAAATCTTAACAGCTTCTGAAGTCGGCGCCACTACCAAACTAGGTGCTTTAAAGAATTATATTCACAGACGTCAGAACCTGGTAAGATTAAAAAAATATATAATATATACTTTTTGGTTTTTGAAGTCGGTTTTTACTTTATTTTTAAAAGTTTATTTTATTCATCTTAAATTGTGTACTGGGAGAAAAAGGAATACCGTTATCTAGATAGGGTCTGCAGACGTAAGCGGGCGGCACTACAGACCTGCATGTTCCATACACTATAACAACCATATGTAAGTGTACTGGGGGCTTACTATGAACTCTTATAGCAGGGCTTAAATTGAACTGCCCAGACATTTCCAGTATGGGCTGACCTCGCACTGTGTAGGCTTTTCGTACAATTTTTGTTACAATAGATCTTCGCAAGTCGCAGTGACAAAGGGGCTTAGTACCCTACCTCTTCAAATAAATAATAAAGCCTCCTGTTCCGGGTGAAAAGTAGGAACAGCCAATGAAGTTATCGAAACATGAGCCATTCCAAATTTAATAGCCTTAGATCATGACTGATCATGGTGCGAAGTACAGCGCGTTTATTATCACTATGACCCCATGTAATAACCGAGGTGCTGGCATTATTGAATTACAGTACATTTTGTGCAACACATTATTATAATAACAGTACATTGCGCAGGGCTACCAACTTCTTAGGTCGAAAACTTTATGGTGAACGGACAGTCCTCGGGCCGCACACGGTCCCATTACCTGCATATGGGAGATGCGTCGATGTACCTGTTATCTAAAAGTGCGGCATTATGGTGAAGTGTTCAACATTACGTATAATATTATTATACGATAAACTTCTTATTGTTTGTTTGTTACTGCGACGCAGTGAACACAGCGCTGGGATCCGTACAAGTTGGAGCGATGCGGTTTCAGATGTAATCCAGCTACTTATTTTGAGTGCATATTAAATCAATCATGGTCCAGTGTAATCGCTGCAGAGATAAAAATGCATAATAAACTACGTAAAAGTAGTACTAGACCACCTACATAAGTATATTATACGTATTGTTGACCTTTATGAAACGCGCAATCTTCACTTATTAATGGATTCCTGGTACTTTTGCTCTGATTTTTGTACAATAAAGTGATGACCTTCGTTAAGCCTACTCACGATTTCCACATTCATGGATCCCCAGTACTCTGCTAGTTGATATCCATTACTGCCTATATGATCTTCATACAATATTATAAAACTCACAATCCGCACTTGTTTATGGGACCCTGGTACCTTGACTGTGGTTGTTATTACTCATTACACGCGGGCGACACGGGAACGCTATTAACTACGAGTTTATGTCAACCATACGTATGCTGTATAAGAGGCACGCGTTTGTTGATTGTAAATTATACAAAGGGTATAAAAACTTCTGCGTGTCCACTGTTGAACACTGATATTGATAAAAGAATGCAAATATATAGAGGAAATAGTTTATAAATAAATAAAATTAATGTTTTGCTAACAGACAATCTAGTAGCGTGGGGTATTAATTAATGTATGTACAAACAAGAGCAATTGACGAACTAAAGTATACTGACACTACAGATTATTTTTTGAGGTAAAATATTTTCGTTTATAATTATTCTTCAGAAGGAGTTAGTTGCGTAACGAATAAATAAAGGTTTTTTTATATGGCCAGTCGCTCCCCTGTAGGTATGGCGCCCCTGGCTGGGAATGTTAGAATTTCCACAATGAGTTAATTTTTAATCATTTAACCATTGTGTTCCAAAACGATAGTAATTGAAGTGGATCGTGTGAACATTTTTGACAAATCGACCAAAATGTTGGTCGATGGAACGTGTTCATGCATTCTTTACGATTAACATGACACAATGGTTGTTGAGTATAAACAATTCAATTATTCTCTCATATACGTCGCTCGTAGTTCTCCAGATCACGGAAGCAGAAACTCCCCTGTAATAAATATTCTCGTCGCCGCATCACTTATCCGATATCCACTCGTTAACGATATTATATTATGATCACGTCTCGTATGTTTGCGTATCCGTCGACTCAGAGAGATTTCAATTAACCAGAACATATTTACTGCACTTTCGAGCCTCTTGAGTGCTGTTGCAGTGTTGCACCACTATCGATAGTTTAGTATCGATTCCTAACCTCGAAAATTAGTGATAACATCGGTAAGTATATTCAAACGAATTGAATAGAGTAATGCTTTTGATGAATGGCAATGGCGACACTTTGTAAGATGCAGAAACATCGATACTATTCTGGTTTTGCTTTTAAATATCGTTTATTAACATTTTTACATCAAGATAGTTTTGGCAGCATTAGTTAGGAATCAAAACCACCAAACAGCTTTAATATTGTTTTGATTGACTTTACTGTCGTGTTCTATTGATTATTGACTGATAACATTCTATCGATAGACTATCGATAGTTGGACTATCGTCACACAACACTAGTTGGAGGTGTCTCGTTTATTAACAACTTATTTAATTTGTTACATACTTATAAAGATGGTGGTTTATAATATTTTACAATTTAATCAGAAAGAGGCGCGAGTGCAAGATTATCAGAGAGGCTGGTTGACCTTTGTAAGATACGGGCGCTGGGCAGTAAGATACAGCTTATAGCTTGATTATTATTATCAATAAGTGATGATCTTCTCCAGGACTGCGATAGGGAGTTGAGAGTAGAGATCTCCGGCCGATAGTGTTAATTTAAACATAAAGACATTATGTTATTATAGTGCCGTGTCGAACTAATTACCGGTATTTGTGTCAGTACATAAATCATAAAATCACTGAAGATTATGATAAGGGCTGAACTATTTGTTGAGGATTTTTATTTAGATTTTTTGTTTGACTGTATGCTTTAGGTCTACTACTCGTTGAATATGTCGATGTTTTCAATCCTTAGTTGTAGTGATTGAGAATTTTCCGTCCTGTTGATGAGACGTTTTTACCCGAAGCTCGTTGGAATCTAGTTAAGAATCGCGAAGGGTTAGGTTTTAGTAGATTGAAGAGACAGGCAAATAGAATAATGTTAATTTAAGAGGCAGGCAAATAGAATAATGTTAATTTAAGAGGCAGGCAAATAGAATAATGTTAATTTAATCGATTTTTAAAACAAGAAGGCTCTTATTTTAAAACGATAGTCAAATCGTACTCAAGTAGGTAACGGACCACGAATGAACGTCATTCTAAAATTATAAATACTGGCCTTAAATTAAATGGAACATTATAATATATGGATGGAAATCGAATACGTTGATATTGATAATGAATATTGTCTGCAGTCATCGGCACTACAAAACAATTAATTTCAAAGAATAAAATATTATAAGTTTTATTTCGAAAAATTAACAAACATACCAACAAAATTCCTAAAATACATCTAACCTGGGGCAATAATCATGAATCAAAGACAGATAATTAAAACTCGGAACAGCGCCGCGGGCCTTGCTAGTTTATACACATTTACTATTAAACACACAGTTAACTGAAGAATGTCGCCTCATCACGGAGCGTTTACAATTATACTGCTGATGAACCCAACGAGGTGTTTATGAAGTTGACGATAGACTCCATATCGCATGATAATTATTTATTCATAAGAATTCAACATTAGCTGTGCTCATAACTTTGTCGGTTTGTCCTACTATTGCGATTGGACTGCTTTTCTTAGCAAAGAAAGAGCGTCCACCGGTGACGAACTGACGACAGCTGTGGTCATTGGTGACGTCACGACCGTATTATAGACACACAGCCTCTCCCAATAAGCCATGTTGCGATGGGCAAAATGGTGGTGACGGGAACAATTTACAGTCGACAGAATTTTTACAATTATACAATTTTTGTTAATTGTTGTTGTTGTTGTTTTGTAATTATTGTTGCTTTATATTTTATTTCTTCTTTTTTCTATTTAAACTTCCTTCTGTATTAAGTCGGTAGCAATTATAGCTGTTGTAGAAATGTAATCTCGTTTCAAATTAATGATGTGTACCAAAGAAGATATATAAAATAAATAATAAATCCAGCTCATTGGTGTCCCACTGCTGGGCACGGGCCTCTCTCAGAATACAAAAGAGCCATAGTCCACAATTTATTTCTTTAATGCTATTCATACAAATATGTACAAAGGCGGTTTTATGCCTAAGGCATTCTCTGCCAGACAACCTATTCTTACCTAAAATTCTTGACGAAACAGTCAGTAAGATAAAATAGAATTACATAGTTCTACACAGATTATATACCTACATAAGGTTTGGTACAGAACTGTCGATGGTTATGATGATTAGAATTTTAGAGGCGCGGGCGTCGACATGGAAAGACTTATTTCGATGAACGCGCGCACGAGGATCTAACCGTAGGTACCTATTGTTATATTATTACGTAATTGTGAAATCCCCATTGTAAACTCGTCATTATTAAAAATATAATTGATTGTCTTTTGAAATCATTGCTACTATAAACTGGTATAATAATTAAGATTAAGAATACTCTTTTATAACGACACATAATGGGTGCATGTGTGTGTGTGGACTGAACTATGTTGCATGCCTAATAACTATTAGATATTTTGTACTCATACATAGGTACCTATAAACAACCGGAACTAGACCAGGTGAAGTATACCAGGCCTGAACTATCGCCTGCCCAGTCACTCACTCTCTCTAGGAACCTCACGATTATTGCCCCAGTTCAGAGACAATCCGTCGTAACTCCTGGCCTCTGTATCATTGGCCGCAGTAAATTGAACTGAGCTCAGTATTAACGATCTAGCATCTAGTAATAATACAGCCTACAGTTTATGAAAGTGCTTGTGATCGAGTACTCAAATAATCTACCTTAGGTTGAGATTTTAATAAAAAAAAAGTAAAAACCGACTTCAAAAAACTAAAAAGTATAAAATAATTATCTTAAAAAATTTAACAGCTTCTGAAGTCAGGGCCACTGCCAAGCTAGATGCATTGAAGAATTATAGGCCCCGACTTCAGAAGCTGTTAAATTTTTTAAGAAAATTATTTTATACTTTTTAGTTTTTTGAAGTCGGTTTTTACTTTTTTTTAAAGTTTATTTTATTTTTCAATTTTGAGTGCCATAAAGAATACATAAACATGAGATTACAACAATCGCGAGTGATGTGCTGTTATTCATTCAAGAGTTCCATTGTCTATCTCCGAAGATCTTCATCAGATCCTCACCAAATTTAAATGGGAACACTTCGAAAGTATACCCTTTCAAACAATAAAAGAACCATCGAAATCGGTTGGCGTGATATTGAGTTATTCGACCATTTGTCGCGCACATACTTAATGTAAATTTAAGACTTATATGGTTTTCTCATAGATTCCATTGTCAGAACTGGACCAAATTAAAATGGGACTATTCTGGAAGCACCAGCTTTCAAATAAAAAAAGAATCATCAAAATCGGTTTACGCAGTCGAGAGTTATGAGGTAACAAACATAAAAAAAAAAAAAAAAAACATACGCGTTGATTTGAGAACCTCCTCCTTTTTTTTGAAGTCGGTTAAAAAATAAGCAATATGTGATTATCTATCCATTATTTTATAACCTATAATTTAATTTAATATGTAAATAGTATTTTGTGCTGTCAGTAATACTATTCATTACTCAAAGGTCACTATTGATAAATTAACACAATAAATAAATAAAACATAAAATTATTAGAAAAAAACAAGAAAGTCTCGCCCAGTAAATACGTATTTAAACACGGCCTCAGTAATTATACGACTCACATATTTCCCACAATACGAGTAGGTAAGTACCTATTTTCTCTACTCGGATGACTCGGATCTCGGACGTTCGATAGAAAAATATTTGTTGAGCAGAGCGACTCATTTCGATCGGTTGTGGTTGCGCGGGTGGTCAGGGCTGCCAAGAGGATCATTTTAATATTAACTGGAATTTGTTATGAAAAAGTCTATTTATTTAGACATATTTTCCTGTAAGCAGAGAAAAAGCCCAAGTATCGTGGAATTGTGTTCAAAGAATTTTAAAAATGAATGCTTGCTACTACTTTAGTACCTACCTAATGAGTCAACTATCATTATCCCCATATTATAAAAGTTTGTTAATGACCTACTTCCAAGTGACAAGACAACTTCCAGAGGATGTTAAAAATTAGCATTTGGACAGTAGGTACATAATTATATAAAGTACCTTATGTTTTCATAATCAGCAACCAGGCGGGTACACGAGTAAATCGTGTGCGCGAAGAGACAGCCCTACGGAACGAGTGTATAATTAACCTGCAGTTGATCCACACATTACAAAACGTTTGTTTGTTTGCTTGATTGCACTTTACGACTCATTATGCTGAGATTTGTAGTTTATAATACTTTCTCTTTTAATTACCAACGTCTAAGCTTCAAAAATATTCTATTTTGTAATAATGGTTATGAAATTGAATTTTAAATTCACTGTGATCCCCAACCCGCTTGCTCAATGTGGTAAAATCGTGGGTAAAATAGAACATTATCTAATTAATTTGTGAAGAGAAATCTTTGTACCCCTTTTTATGAATATTGCGCGCACGGAGGAGGGCGAGATTTGGCTTATTTAAAGTTTAAATAGAGAAGTAGTGCAGAAAGCTAAAATTACGGTCGAATTTCGACCACTGGATGACCACTAGTACTATTAAATCCTTTAAATATGTATTAAAAAAACTTTATGAAAATGTAAATCTCCTTGAAATCTTCCCTATCCTCCCACCTTGAAAATGTAATAAATCAACTGTTCGGAGATTAACGTTAAGTGAAGGAAAACCAAAGACAAAAGAATATCTACATACATAGTACTTTGAACCTGAGTAGGTATTTTAAAGAAGACTCGCTCTGTTGCCGACTTCCCAAGTGTTCTTCGACAGTCTTCTGTCGATTCACAATGTTTGTCAGTACTCGCGTAGATATCAATTCCCCATTGGTGTACTTTAGGTTCGTTTGCTCCTACTTCAAAATAGCAATGATTGCTCCACGTGGCGTTACGCTCTGCCGGTGAACAACTTTGGCACTGTGTTATAAGTCATAATTCCAATTAATTACGACTTTATGCGTATTACGTGTCACATTAAACTACAATAAAACTATGAACGGATTTACAATTTAGGTACCTAACTCCATTTCTTTTCGGTGTTGAATTTTTCTTTGTCTTCATCACTTGAAGGCATAATTTATTCAGCATACTTGGTGTTCTAGACGTATGTGAAACTACAGTAAAGCATGTAAATAAAGTATAAAGTAAATAAAATAAACTTTAAAAGAAAAGTAAAAACCGACTTCAAAAAACTAAAAAGTATAAAATAATTTTCTTAAAAAACTTAACAGCTTCTGAAGTCGGGGCCACTGCCAAGCTACAAGTAGGTACATTGAAGATAGATTGAAGATTTAGATATTTTCAATTTTGAGTGGCATAAACAATATATAAACATGAGATTACAGCAATCGCGAGTGATATGCTGTTATTCATTCAAGAGTTCCATTGTCTATCTCCGAAGATCTTCATCAGATCCTCACTAAATTTAAATGGGAACACTTCGGAAGTATACTCTTTCCCCTAATAATATTTTGGTATGGAACATAATGCCTCAAGAGACAGGCTTGACTACATACAAATGGCACCACTCGTTTGTAAACAATAAAGCTACGTTTAGATGTAACGCGGGTCGACGCATATCAACGTGCGATCATGTGATCGGTTGTACGTATACCCGATGTAATATGTAAGCGTTAACGCTCGCTGACACATATTGACGCGCGCTCATGTGATGAGCTGTACGTAAGTACTGACATTAACGCACGCTCATTCGGTTGTACGTAAATACCATGATGGCTAGGCGCGCGATTCGAAAACGCCCGTCAAAATTTTGCCATCTGAACGTAGCCTAACACCTGTCATTCGTTATAAAGTTCTCTGTATCCATTGCGACTAGTCCGCGAGTCAATCATACGTTATGTATGATTCACATCACAATTCACATCTTCATCCACACATGACATAACTATGCTTCTATTAACTCGACATTCAAAGTCTTTATTCATCAGACAATTGCGTTGCAAAGAGATTAAACACTTAGCGGATTAGCCGCGGCTCAATTGTTACTATTATTGTCTTCGGCGTTCGGTACCGTTGCTGTTTCCAGCAATTAATTGGTTCTTCCGTCTGTTTCCATTAAATTAATGAACGAATGATGGATTGTTTCGTCTAAAGCTAGCCGCGTCAAGTGGTCATGGGTAGGTCACGGAGAGTACCTACACACTCAAAAGTATAGGACTTGGCTCATTAATTTCCACCCCATGCAACTCCCGTAGATTATATTATCAAATAATGTAATTTTGACGGTGTCTGTACATGGGGAAAATCTGCGGGCCAGCACGTTCGCCCGAACTGACAGCGCTCTGCGTCCCTCTCCAACGTCACCGTGCGATGAGTCGGCGTTACTGGAGCGGTCATTGATTCGTCTCAGTGATGTAACTAATTTATGTGACACCATCTTCTAGGAAATTATGTTCTAGGTGTGGTTCACTGGTACGTGAAAAGCTTTCTGTATCAAAAATCTGTGTGAGGTCGAGATTAGAATTGGGAAAAATACTATGATGCCATCAAGAGCTGGTTTAGATATGATTAACTTTTAAAATATAATGCCGAATTATTTAGATATTCATTTCGGATAGTTCAGAATTTAAGAATTTTAAGCTAGAAGACGTGCCAAAATAGAATCTATTGTATATTCTATTCAGCCTCGTAAATTATTTGTTGCTTCCCATCAAGTCGGTGCATCAAACAAACGAGTCGTTTCGACTATAATCTCGAGAAATAAGACACAACCCGTCTTTATATAATCAACTGCCCATAGCAATCTACATTCATAGTGATTTCACTATCAATATTTCATTTCGCGTTAATTATGATTGCCTACCAATATCTCGCATATCTACTATTAATTACACATAAATTAGTCCGCGGCCACCAGCCCGCACGGTAGCTGTGCTCCACGGCAGCTACTTTAAAAGAAGTTGGCAATGAATGAAAAGAAAAAAATAAACTGTCTAAGTCCATTTGGTGAGTATACAAAATCTTATTACTAATGTTAATACTTAAATCTACCAAAAAACAATAATAATTATAACACTACGACACAGTTTTTTTTTTAGTTTAAAGGTACCTAGTTGTTTTTTTTTTTACTTTACTTTGGGTACTTTAGCGCGTGCGTGAGTTACAAGTGTTACAACTGTATGATGTGGCAGAGAGACTCGTTAGTGTTCATAGGGTTTAGCAGACCGACGAATTATTAGTCGATTGGCAACCCTGACGGAAGTGAATCAGTGTAGAGTGAATATTGGCCAGCTGAAATAACGAATCAATTATGTCCTTTTTAGATTTATAGTGATAGACAATAACACTAAAAGTCGATCATGTGTGGTCTCCCTAACAAGGTGTGCAATATTCTTAATTTATGTAAGTTCGTTATTGTGGTTTACTGTTATTGTTACCGTGTTTTACCGCCACTGTTATCGTGTTTTACCGCCGCTGTTACCGACCGGGAGGCGACCGTAAATCACGTCGCAAATCAATCGGATCTGCTTCGATCCGATCTCGTGTCGATAGTGATTTACCGTGTAATAGTACACGCCTTGTTAAGGGGATAGTTACCTACGATGTGCGATTGTTTACGACTAGAAATAAATGCAATAAATGTCTTTGTCTTTGTCTTTAGAGAAACTTGATAACTGCATTTGAATTGAATTGAAGAAAGTAAATCTTGACATAAAGCCGGGAATCCTTGGATGCTAAAGAAGAAGACAATCTATTCAATATTTTATATGTATGTTATTTTAAGATGACTATTTTACTTTTATTTATTTTTTTATTCTCTTATGTGCCTGTTTTTTTTAATTTTTATTGTTAAGGGTTTATGTTATCTTTTATTTTATTTTTCTCTTGTGTGTTGTCACTGTTCGTACTGAATAAATGTATTTTCTCTCTTTCTTTCTTTTCTTTCTTTCAAGATTACCGAGCAATCCATTGCGTGAGGCGCGTGCGGGTTCGGTAGCTCACGAACCATCTATAAAGAGGATCAAACGATGAACAATTTCCTACGACATGATATTTTCTCGAAGGAGTTCACGACGGCCATGTGATAAAATATTCGACAAATACCGTTTAGACGCCGTGTAAGCCACTGCCACTATCTCGAGTAAATGACGTGTCCCCTATGCGGAAAACGTGTGAACCAGGCCTTAAGGAAGTGCTTGTTATTGTTTCTCGCCAATTACCATATGTCAATAGGCACCGATAGCTCTGACCAAGGCTGTTATCTTTAAACCCCAGCGTCGAACTAACAGTGCGGCGAAAGTTCCCGACGCAGAACAAACAGAACATTATCATGGTGAACTAGAACTGTGTGGAATAACTGCGAGTTAGGACAATGGATATGGCGAGAAAATGTCATTGTTCGGTACCATAACAGTTATGGATTTATTTTAGGTTTATCTTGAGCTTCCTGAACTGTGGTTTAGTTGAAAATCCAAGAGGCAGCCTCATCTTTGAGGCATTTAGGCCCATTTTCACCGACAATATAAAATAGTATGTTTAAAATAAAATAGGCTGATTACACATACAAAAATTTATGATTTAACGGCTGATTAAGCTCTAACCGTCTGTTATGTTGTCGGTGAACTTGGGCTTTAGATATTGATAAAAGAAACTTGGGGTATAATTGAGGGCTCGCAACAATTCTGCACATATCGTAAAGGATCTATTGTCAGAAAACATTAGAAAACGCTGATTTAATTAAACCAATTATTGTGTTATAAGATTTTTTGATCTGAAAATTGAATGAAGTCGGTCCGTACTGTTTGATTAGGTTTTGGCTAGAGTTACCGATAATCTGAGTGCGCGGATATGCACCAAGATAAATGTAACATTTTTTTTTTAAAGTCTAATAGAAATTAATTAATTAATTAATTACTACTTAAACTTAGCGGCCGCGGCGTAGTTACCTAGAGCCATTTGTAATTCCACTTATGGTGCCTTTAAAACTACCAATTCCTAACGTTTTTCTATCAGCCATAAGACGTCCACAGTCAATTCATATAATTTCATAAATAATCCATCACAGCTGATAAATTCATCATAATTATTGTCGTAATAGTCAGTTCTAATTCGCCACACACGTGGTCACTTTCCACGATCTATAATTACCTTGTGTACTTTCTTGGCCGCACATTGCCGGCTCTCAATTGTCCTAATAGTGCGTGACCACTGACCCAGTGCGTTTACGGCGAGAATATGGAACGAAATGCGGATATAGTGCAGGGGTCGTTAATAGCAGGTGTGTGGTCTGCGCTACCAGAAGAATAGGCTAGTGTGGTTCTAAAATATCTGTTTATGTTAAAACAGTAGACTTTTGTATTGTTATTTATAAACGTTTGCTGCACGCTTTCAGAAATGGACTGTGTCGATGTACTTAAAATTTATGGTAGGAAAACTAATAGGCTAAAGGCGCGTTTACACTGGTCGAGTAACAGAAGTCTGTTACATTTTAAGCTGAATCCACTTTGTAACGTAAAACTGCGAATGTTAATTCCTTATAGACTGGTTCTTTGTAATGGTCTATGACTAGTTATAGACCGTTACAAGGATCCCAATTACGTGCTGATGATGGAATGTCAATCCGTCATATTAAAACCCAAACACTGGAAATTGCGACGCAATGAGTCTGAGCCGAAAGTACCAGGGCATCATAAATGCGTAGGATTCAGCGCCGCGCCGTTATGTTCCTGAAATAGCTGAACAATTGTAAAACTAAGTTTATTTGTTCCAATATTCGTAGGAACGTAATGGGCTAGTACTTAAACAGCTGTATATTTAGATGAACTAACTATGGGTACTTCCGTAACCAAAATCTTTTATCGACAATACAACTTTTTCCGGATCTATTTTCAGTCACAAAAATAAAGTAAAAATGGGCCACATATTGAGCTGAAAAATATTAAAACAGGTATCGTTGATATTAAAGAAGATGAAGAAGGGGTCTATTCAAATGGCGACGCGACGCGAAATCGCGCGCCGGTCGCACGGCCTTTAGTTGTTGCGAGTTCGATCGCGTCGTGTCGTCGCACAGCGGACCGTACCGTAGTCTGTCGCATACAACCGAAGTCTTCGTGACCTACACAACGCGACCTTTTACTCTCACGCAGGTTGCTGTCGTTCCACGTTCCCAAGTTGGGATATTCAGCATTTCATTCTAGCAAGTTTGAAGGATATTTCGGCATCTGCAGATATTCAGTCCGTAATTACTGTACTCCAACAACACATACATATAATAAAAAGACTCGACCTGACTGACAGATTGACTGACTGATCTATCAACGCACAACCTAAACCGCTGCGGCTAGAAACTTGAAATTTTGACAGTATGTTCCTTTTATGACGTAGGCATCCACTAAGAAGGGATTTTTGGAAATTCCTCCCCTAAGGTGTTAAAATACGGGACCAAAGTATGTATTAAAATCCGCCATTTTTAAAGTTATATCCAAGTAATAATAACTTTATGGTTACATCCATAAAATTTGGTACCTAATTGGCGTTTCGGTTAAAAATAAAGAAACACCTTTTTTTCAGGATTTTCGAAAAAAAAAACCTCTAAGAGAGAAAAATAGGGGATGAAACTTTGTTTTGAAATTTTGGTATGTTAATAAAATCCCTAACATCGACTTCAACGCGAGCAAAGCCGCGGGCTTACTCACTCAGTACTCACTCACTTATAAGCGTTGTGCCAAACATGATAGCCATAATCGATATGCTACGCAGACAGGTGCAGTTGTTCTATCTCTAATTTAAAACAAGTCTTTGAGAGGGACCTGAACACTGAACAGTCATGGCTACCCACGAGCTAATCCGCCATGAGCTAATAATTGACGGTCTCGCAACAGGCGTGTCGAATGATATTAGTTGATTCAGACGGACAGACGTCACTACAATTAGTAGTTTTTGTGTCCGTGGCTTGGTCTAGAACTTGTTGGTTGTGTTCCTGGTGCTATGCAGCAGCTGGTGCTAGATTTATGTATACATAGGTACTAGCTAAGGCCGTGGCTCCAACTGCGTGAAAAGTCCATCGATTTCCACGGAGATGACGTAGATAATAATATGTTAAATGCTTTATACCATTTTTGTGCGAAACACTTTGTATTTAACTCTTGCGACTATAAGCGCTAAAGAAAGCTATCTCATACACTTTCATCAATATTGCTAAATGAATCCTATCTTCAGCAATTAGCGTTTGCTCAGCTCCAAGCCCGCGCTTGATCCCTAGACTGAGCAGGACATTATGTCAAGTCTACAAATAATGTGCTTAGAATAGAATAGAATAGATCCTTATTTCATGTAAACCAAATACAGGCACTTATGAAATGTCGAGACTCTAGGTGCGCAGTTCCAAATAGTAGGTCCTATGGAGAAGAACCGGCAAGAAACTCCATGGAAACTCTTTTAAAATATGTATCAAACATTCTATTTGAGTCCCTATCAATATGCATGTACGTGTACAATACAATATTTAATACACTTTATGCAAACATTTAAAAATTGCAACTTTTTTTATTTAATGTAAACATTGTATGTATTATAAGTCTATCTCGTCTAGACTATTCCAATTTCCTATATGATTAGGTAGACAAAATGCCAAGGGCGCTGGCAGTGATGTCTGCATCAATGCGCGGCGTGTAATTAGGGAGCCGGCGCCCACCGCCGGGCGTGTGGTGCCGGCCATGAGAGACCGGCTGGTCACTTTACATTATAAGCTAAGTTGGACATAGTTTGATCCACATCCAAAATAATGCTCAGTTAAAATTTAGAATTAGAATTAGAATTTACTATATTTATATTAAATAAATATAAAAAATTATCATCTTCTCATAACAGGCCGCAAAATAGTTTTGAAAGGTGACTTTTGGCTCCACAGTAGTATGAGAGCCAAGATCGGTATGAAATGAGTTTAGGCGAGTTAGCTAAGTCAATTGCATTTATTAAAAACAAACAATCAATATCAATAGATACCAATAAGTAGTAGTTTTTATTAAAAAAAATATTATTATTTTTAATTGTGTCTAAGTTTAGTATATCTGATGCTCTAGCAAAATTGTTACTATGTTAGTAATTGTGAGGACATGTATTTTGTCTACTATTGTTACAATGTTTTTTTTAAGTGAATTTGTGCTGTATGTCTTCCCAAAAAATAAATAAATAAATAATGTAAAATAATTGTGCATAGAGACTTGGCAAATACACAATCATCATATCACATAGCTTCTAACTTACACCACATTATAATTAACTCTGAATTCACATAATATCAGGATACGAACATAAATCAAACAAAAACTGACAGTATCGGAACGTTCAGCTAATCCCAGCCCGCTGTTTTTGTGGCCACACCGGGTTTTTGTGGCCGCACACGCTAATACGATCTTGTAAGCTAATTGCTTTGAATATATTGCTCTCGGAAAGCATAATTTATAATAGATACCTATATACATTGAAATTTTAATAATTGCATTATTTATTGTTAGATAATGCAAATAATGTTTGTATAGTATAGTAGTTTGTCATATTATTAATTTAAGTACCTATATTTTAAGCTATGTTATATATTGTGTGATCTAACGAGGCTGGAATAGCATAGTCACCAAGGTGCATTGAAGCCTCGACAAAAATATCAATAAATTACTATTAGAGCATTGTTTTGTAGGAAACTGTACCATAATTAAAAAAAAAAAAAATAGTTGCATGTGCATAAAGTCTGTTATTATAGTACTATTTTTGAATTCATAATTAGAACTATATATATATATATAACGATATGAGGATAGTTAAAGATTTATCTAGGTACTATCATATCGTAAAGTCCTGATATTAAGTGTCGGTCTATAGATTTTGACTACTATTTTCTACGTAATAGAAGTCAAAATCGGTTGAACGACATTGTAAAAACCAAAAATTACGAAACCATTCTGACACTACTTTGATAACAGAAATTAGCAGACTCGAGGTCCTGTAGATATGAGTCGAGGCAGTCATCGGATATCATAATGTACGTACGAACATTTTATGCGTTTATACGTGTTTGAGTACAACGACACGAATATTATCATTTATTTCGTCTATAACTCGAATATTATTGGCTTCTAGTCATGTCTATCACACTAAATGTCAAGACAACTTGGCGTAGCTTATGTAATTACACGTGAATTAACTTGAAGGATAAATATGTCGTCGTGCAATGAATAGGGCGCCAGTGACGCGTCTGTAGGATGGTAGCTAAAGCTGGGTATTCACTGGGCGACTGTGGGGCCCACGGATAGAGCTGTCCCCTTGAAAACATTTTTTCAACCGTTGTATTACTAATCTGAAAATATTTCTGGCACTAAAGCTGACATTCAGAGACGACAGAAACGAGTCTAAGCGTGAACTTACGCATCCATCTGTCAAAATTTGTTCGTAAGTTTGACAGATGGAAGCGTAAGTTCACGCTTAGACTCGTTTCTGTCGTCTCTGAATGTCAGCCTTAGTAGCATTTCATTATTACAAAAATATTTTATCCAAGTTTTTATGAACCAAGTTAACCAAGTTATCAGTCAATTGGTTTTTTAAACAAACAAACAAACTGTATATACAGTGACTACATAAATAACATTGTAGCATGTGGAGGGAACGGCAAATACTATGAAGCCACTTCTATTTGTGTGGTCTGAGATGCATCGAGCACGAACTCAGTTTTATGAAGTACTCTAAAAAAATCAATCAGAATCTGGAAATATAGAGCAATGTTAAGTCCGTCCATATTGCCCGCCATTCGTTGACTAATGAATACACACCTTACGGTGGTCGAGAGAAAAATTAACACGTTGCACATCGCAGCTCCATTCCCGATGGACGTAATGATTTGAAAACAGCCGGCGGCCATGTCAAGATATCTCTATTTATAACGTCAACCGCTGTTATTAAATGTGGTAAAAACTCAGAAACAGGACTTGTCCTACTGGAAATATTTGTGGGAAAGCCAAGTTCAGCTTACTTCTTAATTATTTATTGTACACGAAATGAGAACGAATGAAGATGAATTTGAGTTTTCTACCAGCAAACCTTTGAGTGATAGAGAAAGTATCATAGTAAATGAGGGTACAGACCCTTACCCCCACCCTTCACCCCCCTCACCTTCGATGGGGGTGAGGTTACTGTTTTTAGATGATAAAAATATTGCTAAGTAACTCAATTTTGCGTTCCTAACTTGAAATATAGATTTACTTGCCAACTATACAAGTTATGTGTTTTGCTAGCTTTATTAGTCTGTATGGCTACACATGCCTCTAAACAGCCAACGCATCGATGGTATTTCTTTATTAAAAATGCTTATTGTACCTACATGTACAATATGATAATTATAAGATAAGATAAGATAAGATAAATCATTTATTACCAAAAGAATACAAGTTATTTATATACATTTCCTTATAAATCTAGGTAGGTACTTAATTAACAATTTAATTTGGATAAGGAAATGTTTGTCCTGTGGCCTCCACACTAGGTCGAGCCTGTCTCGTGGAGCCCTGATTTTAGTGTGAGCTATTTAATCATTTTTCCAGGTTCGATACATTATTATTAATATTTTGATAAATATATTCTAATTATGCAATTATATTTAGGACAAGAGTAATATATTATTGACCAAAGAGAAACATAGATGAAATTTATAAATTGTGACAATAATTAAAATTAAAACAGCTGGAGATAAAAAATAAAAATTAAGAAAAAAATAAAATAAAAATTAAGAGTTAAATTAAAAAATACAATTCTTATTTTGTTTGCTACGTATAATAATATGTGAGTGTGAATGTGTGTGTTGTGTGCGTGTGAGATAGTGATAGAGAGTGTGATAGTGAATTATATCTATACGTTATAAGTTATGTTGTTGTTATATTAACTTAGGTATTTTTAATGTAACTGGCCGTTTCTACATAAGACTTATAACCAGACCTACGAGTATACTCACGAGTCACGAGCTCTTGGTTTGTATTTTAATCAGATTCACGGATCTCTACAAGAACTTGGCTTGTCTACTGCCGCGCGCCCTGATACCAGTTCTTACAACGTACCCACAGCCATGGTACATGACAGTTCGTATGATTTATTTCAGTTCCACCTCGGATTCGTTGAAAAACGTAAAATTTATATCAAGACCATGTTGTAAGACATCTGAGACAAAAACATTGAATGGACAACGCATGTGTAGGGATATTATGTAGGTTTATGCCACAAAATTAATGTGTACAGAAGGCCGACTCCATACAACGAGCGATTACAGGTGCACGCACACATAGACGCGTGCGTACGACAATCTCAACTCTACTCAAACGAACGTTCGCGTTCATATAACTTGGTTTGAGATCGCCGTACGTACGCGTCTATGTGGGCGTGCACCTGTAACCTGTATCCTGTATGAAGCGGGCTTTCTGTACCTATCTATATTATGGTTATGCTGTGTTACATACATAGCATCACGACTGGGTTCCCTAAAGGGAAAAGTAGAGGAGTATCTACTATTGTACACACCCACACAAGAAACTCGTCTACCAGCAGCTACTGAGAAATTTTTAACAGAAACCCTCAATACCACTTTGGTTAAACTGAGAATCGTATCCAGGATGTGACGCTCAGCAGCCGCGCTTGCGACCACTACACCAATGCGGCAGTCATCATCAGTGCATATGTCGCAGGGATATTGTCAAACCAGTGATGTTATAATTTCACTAGTGAAATTATAACATCACTACGTGGGTCCAGTGACATTATAATGTCACAGAAATAAGCCCGTGAAATTGTGAGAAATGGAGGCAGTTGACAAAGTTTCGAGCAATTATAATTTCACTAGTGAAATTATAATATCACTGCCTTGTCAATAACACGGCGACACACACAATTAGCGCCCGCGACATGTTACAACTGACACTGACGTTACAGATGATACAAACTGATACAATATAAGCGCGTCGCACATTAGCGACTGCATCACAAATATCTGTCGCCGGTGTGTTACATGAATACTAATGTGAGAACGAAGTCTTATATCTGTTTCTAAAGGAAATAGCTTGGATATAGAGATGTGAAAGATCCTTGCAAAGGTAATTCAATGTTCTGTCGTAAATATAGATTGTTAACATTTTAAGGGTCCGTTCACACGGGCGCTACAAACATATAGCTACGTCATTTAGTATGAAATCGCTTGAAACCATTCACACGTTCATTTCACATATCATTTTCTTTTCATAGAAAATTATTTAACATATTTACAACCTAAAAATTATAACTTAAAGTTAGAGGTTTTTTTTTGATATAATCATAATAAAGAGGTATTGTTTATTGTCTGTTTGTATGTAATAGGTAACCTCAGGAATCACTGAATTGATTTTAAAAATTCTTTCACTAATAGAAAGCTGCACTATCTCTGACTGATATGGGATATATTTTATTTTGATAAAAATAAACCGCGCGGGTGATACCGCGGCCATAGCTAGTTTAATAATTTCAATATTCTTCGACCGTCAAATTATATAATAGAGCCTATTTGTTAAAATGTTTGAAACAAAGCCTTGACCTTATCTTATAAAGGTGATTGCACTCTACACCTTGTGTTCTATGACTGTCCACTTTTTGCACTCACTAGTAACGGGATCACAATGAACGCTAGTTATCGGCCAAAAAAAGCTTACTTCAGTGTTCCCAACTCTAAAAAATATTTATCCCCAAAGCTAAAGCTAAAAACCCCTAAAATCCCCCCAAAAAAAAAAACTCTGTAAAAATAATAAAAAAAATTTAGATAATAATATAAAATAATTGAACAATTTTCAAAAAGCTTTCAGCCAGCTGCGTCACAATCATTATAAACTTCACAGTAAAAATGAAGTGTAAAAAACCCTAAAAAAATCCCATCCCACTTATTTACCCCCTAAAGGGGGGAAAACCCCTAAGTTGGGAACCCTGGCTTTCTTTAAACCTAGGCCTCTCGACAAGTTCCCAAACTTGCTTTATTCGTGCCCAGTTACTTGTATAATATATTGTATGTACCTACATTTAGAATTATTATCTAATATAAACTAAGAACCAGGTACTAATACAAATAAGCCTTCGTTACTTGAATTAATAACCCCGCTGTCTGTCGGGCCTGTGGGCTAGTTCTCGTAATAAAGAAGTGCAGTCGCCGCGCAGTTTCAGTAAAATTTTGATCAAAACAACACATTTGGTAGGTATTCTCTTAGCTTCAGTGAGATACGCTCGCGTCAAGTTCGAGTCACTGCAATATGATTGGCGCGTCATAAAAATACGAGATTTAGCCCTCGGTCAGCTTGTCGAGTACAAGCTGACCGAGGGCTAAATCTCGTAACTACCATGGCATTCTTATTCAGAGGAGCAAATAATATATATAATTATTAACCTATTCTTAATTCAATTATTAAATTACATTATTCTCGCAGCTCTTACTACAACATTGTACTAATCAAGATTGTATTGTAATCTATTATTTTTAAAGAGTTTCCATGGAGTTTCTTGCCGGTTCTTCTCCATAGGAAGTTATACTATTTGGAACCGTGCACCTAAAGTCTCGACATTTCCTAAGTACCTGTATCTTTTTTTTTTTAGCGTGGTAAAATCATCATATGAGTCCTCCTACCCCGGGCAGGGCGGGAGGGACTGTCAGACTTGTACTGACTAAAATCCACGGTGTTCCTTCGATAGCCCTTTACGTTCCGGGGTCACGGTAATGAGATAAGTCCCGCGACCCCGGCAGGCTTCGGCCCTCTACAGGGTCCCCGTCATCTTGCTGACGTTCATTGAGGCGCGCGTGGAACACAACGCGCCGTCGACCCGGGCGTGGTTTTGCTGCAGGACATACGAGGTAGGTAGCAGGACCTATGTCCTGTCCTCAAGTAAACTGATGAGTTAATCTGAAGACGAAGGATTTCGCATATTATTATATATCGTACGCGTGCGTGCCTTACCGCCTATTTATAAATATAATAATTTATACATTTTAAATATATACTATTAAGTTTTTTCTGTAATAGATAACTCCTCTCGGATATAAAATAAATTACATATTTGTTACTCAACGATACGCAAAGGTATTAATAAAGTTGTCAAAACGCGAAATACATTCGTTGAATTGCAAATAATACATAGTAATTATGGTTTCTAGAAAAAAAATATTATTATACAGCATGTGTCTATCCGTCAGGTGTTCGAATCTGTTAGTTATTAAATTAATAAGACTGGACGAGGCAGTAAGTCTCGGCGGATCTAACGAGGTATCGTAAAAACTAATAAATGTAATTTATGGCGGAACTTGACTGCCTATTATGACTAGTTTTAGGATTGCGTGTGTACAATATGTTTATTTTTTAATTATGATCAGTTCAGTAGCTTGTACGTATATGTGTACTACACCTAAGGGAATAAACATTTAGAAATAACCTAACCGTCAATAGCCCTCGACTCCAACTAGAAAAAGAGCTGTAACTTTTGAAAAACTGAACAAATTTTCATAAAACATAAATAAGATGATACCTGATTAAACTAGCTTTCGATTATTAAAAACTGCATTGAAAACAGTCCATCCATTTTGGAGCTACGATGCCACAGACAGATACGCAGATACACAACTACACTATAAAAAAATTATCGGGGGTCAAAAACAACATGTGTCAGGAGTTACGATCGAGTAACACACAGCATTAAATTTTTTTTACAAATCAAAAATATTTGGTAATTTATATTTGCATCACGTAATTTACGTATTTTGTAACCTCCAAAGCAAGCAGGCGGCCGGCCCTCTGGGAGACTCCTTACGCTCCAGTAGAAGTTCAGGGCATTTGTATCTATCAGGATCGAAGCTACTATACCGTCTTGTAAGTAAATTGGTAAGAGCAAAGCCGCTGGCTATAGTTATAACAGTAAAATAAAAATTAAATAGCTTTAATACGGGTTGGCAGTGCACGAAGAGGAAACTACATTTGTAGTAAAACATTTTCATAAAAAATATATTTATGCTTGTAAGTGACTCGTGATTTTACCTTTGGACTAATAAACAGAGAAATACCAACTAACCTTCTGTTTTCATAATAACATAATTGTATGAAGTTAGTGCCAATTTGAGCAGCTCAAAGACGTTACGGTTCTGAAATTGGTCATAAAACGGAGCCAATTCAAGGTTATAATATAAGGGGAACTAATAAAACTAATGTTAGGTAATAATAGACGTAAACCCACGTTAGCTTCAAGCTTCAAGGCTTTCAACTGCAACGTTTTCAAGGTTTCGGGTACGATTCCCAGAATCTGGTATTACTCAACGTGACACACGCGCCATTTTTTTTTCTTTTTTTTTAAGCACTTTGCCCCTCACTAGGTTTTCTCCTGTATCGAGGGTACAGTTTACAAACATACATATCACATGCACACACACCCAGACCAGAAACAACTATCTGTAGATCATACAAATACTTGTTCCGTGCGGGGATCGAACCCGCGGCACGTAGCACAGATAGCTAATCGCTTAGCCACTGCGCCAACCGTGTCGGGTACGGTGCGGCCTATGGGTGCCGTCTGATGGGACCGGTCAACTCATAGTTGCCATGGAAATGTTATCATACCAAATTTAAAATTAATATGGCCTCAGGCACGTTTAGATTTAGCCGAGACTTAGTTCTACATTTGAAAACCTTGTTTAAAAAAATACTGTAGATATAAGACGTATAATTATGTAGATTGCGTCTACACAACGATACGTAAAATTTGTGCCGACTCTCACAGGGATGTCGCAGCGTGGACACATTAGTTACCTACATTTAAGTTTTACTAACCTATTTGAGTCATGGACACTATTACCTGTCATTCCGGTCACCGATGACCTCAAACAATTAATTTTATATTGTGTATACTATCTGGCAGTTAACGTGATAAATATTCTATTCTACTATAATTCCTTCAAGTTTCAGTCTGTACTGCAGATGATACCAAGATTCAATCAAAATCAAAGCTTTTTATTTCATCTAGGCCCTTGAAGGCACTTTTAAAACACCATGATTTTAGGTGTAGGTACTTATGGGTCCCAAATTCTCACGGTTTACCTTCGAGAACTGTCATGACGACTGGTAATGAAATGGGTCTTCATTTATTTTGATATGTCACACTTCAATTACCAAATAAAAACATGCACAGCCCAATCTACGAGTACGTGTCAAAGGTACAGTTAGCGTCAACACTAGTTGGTGAGCGTCAAAAGTAAGTTATCATTAAAGATTGATTTTCATATGAAAATGATGAAAACTTGCTGATAGTAATTTTTTCTTAGAGAAAAAAAGAAAACTAATTTATTTAGAATACTGCAAAATTAGATTATTCATTATTAATTAGAAAATTAGAGGAATTTCCATGTCCATTGATATTTTTAATTTTAAAAAGTTCATCGACTTATGCTGGTGACTGTATCTACATGTGATACATGTTATATTTTATAATAACAAAACCAATATATCTGCTTGTACCGTTCAGGTCACCGTTAACGCAGAACTGCGCTATTGGATTCGGAATCGATCTGTTTGGGCTTGCACGCTGAAGACTCAGACGAGACTGCGATTAAAATTATTACTTATTATTTAACATAATATCTTTGACATAGTAGGCATGTTTTGTGACGTATTCGAAATAAGCTTGGTGTATTTGAAACTTTTTTTTTTTAATAATAATCAAATCCTATAAATAGCCGCTTCCATAAACAAGATATCGATAGGCGAATATCGAATATCCTTTGGCGAGCTTCCGCACTGTACAATACATGTGTGTAGATTAATTTATTTGATCGAATCTGATGCATCAATTATTTATACAAAATGCGTTTGGAACGACAGAGTGACATAGCGCCATGGCCACTTGTCATTTTGACATAAATGCGTATTTTCCCGCGTGAGATAATGTGTTGTGTTGTGCGATGGTGGCTTGCTGTTCATAATGTTATGATTTGTGATTACTAATATCACAGTTGGGATCACACGGCAAACTAATTTATCTAATTTTAAAGGCTTGAAGCAAAACAAATTTGAAATATAGAGAAATCGTGTGAGGTTTAGAGATCTTGATAATAACCTAAGCAGTGATGGAGAGTTTATTTGATACGAATGAATGAGCTACGTGTATCATACTTAGGGCTATGTTCACTGACAATTTAACAGATGTTTAAATAAAATTCGGCCGATTACCCGTAGAAAAATTCATGTTTAAACGGCTGATTTTACTGTAATCGTCTGTTATTTCGTCGGTGAACTCGAACCGTAGCAGAGCAGATAAGTATCTAGATGTTAAAAATATTTTTTTACTGTTTAAAACCTTCAGTGACATATATTTTATACGTATTTTTATTGTAATAAGCACGACATTAAAGTCGCAGGGAGTCGCTAGTAAAACGAGAAAACGTTCATGCATTACATGAGAATCGCGTCGTCAAGTCGTCAGTATGCGACCGGCCTATTATCTTTGATTGGATTATGACAGAATATGGTCTCGATGATTTGTTTACGACGTTGTTTAATATTATTTACGAGCGGGCCGCTCACTTCATTAGAAAAAAAAAAATACATTTATGGTGCCTATTAAATATGAAACTTGTGCTACACGCCTTTTGTTATAATGGGATAGAAAATAACGATTTTTGAGCGGAACATCGTAGGTTTTATTACGCGTTGAATGTCAAGGCAAATGTTACCTAATTTTTTCCTTTAGAATAGAATAGTATAGATGTTTATTTCGTGTAAACCAAACTCAGGAATATCGAGACTCTATGTGCACGGTTCCATATAGTAGGTCCTATGTAGAAGAATCGTCATTCATACTCATTAATTCAGCTTCATAGGTACTCTAGAGCCTGTCGGAGATTTTCTTCCTGATGATACCTAAGTACGAGCGGCGCACCCTGGGCAATCAGCTCCGCCTGCCTAATCTTTCTTTTACGATATAATTTTGATGTAAGAGTTCATGGCAATACGACAGAAAAAAAATAAAAAAAATACTTTAAATTTGCATTTTTTTAATTGTAAAATAGGAAACATAGGTAGGTATGGGAAGACCAAAATTCAGCGTAGGTTGGACAAAATTAACATGGGTAGGTAAAATGAATGACTGTAACGTTACCATACACTAAATACTAACGTGAGACTCATGCGCAAGTCTAGTGAAATCCTTGTGTTCGAATTTCGAAGTTCACATTAAGGTCAGGTTATATTCATTAATATTGATACAATTTCGCGATTACAGCCAACACGCAGAATTTCCTCTTATCTGGCGCAGAGGGCACTAAGAGGGCCGTAGTTGGGAGGACCATAAATTGTAACTCTAGTGTTATCGAGGAGGTAATGTATGCGACCCCATTCACAAGGTCAATGTCCCAGTTTCACAAATAATTGGTATTTGTTAGAGGAACCGTTAGTTCCTAGCCGAAAGTTATCTCAGTTATTTCTTGTTTATGCGCTAAGTAAATGTACGAGTAAGATAACTATACCTAATTTTCTTCTAACTTTAATGTTAAGAGAATTAGTGAAAGAAAGAAAGAAAATAAATTTATTTTTTGCACACAGGACACCAAAATCACAATAGCATGCATACATAACAAACATAAAAAAACCAGAAAATTACTTATAACAAAACAATGAACAAAGAAAAGAATAAAAAAAAAAAAACAACACATGGAAGTGTGTGTGTGTGTGTGTGTGTGTGTGTCCCTCATGTGATAGTCGTAGTAGTGGATATTGTTTTTGTCAAAAAGCTCATGACGTTTTTTAAGTGCCTAGTACATCATGTTACTTGTTGTAATGCTAAGCAGGGAAGAATAAAACTGGTCATATTTTTTATTATAATGCTAGTGCGGGTCTTGATATTAGTGTCACAGTGTAAAAATAACAGAAGGACAACGGAAGTGAAAAATTCGTGTCTAGTGTTCGATAGTATCGCTACGGGTAGTGTGACCTGCACCCCTACCGCGTAACTAAAATTGTATGAACATCGACATCGGTATTAAACTTCAATACGATAGTGAGAGCCTAAACTTTGAGCTAACTTGTAAAAAAATTACCTATCATATAGTTGGGACACTTATCTTCATGATCGGTAAAAAAAATACAAGTTAGCTCAAAGTTTAGGCTCTCACGATCGTATTGAAGTTTAATACCGATGTCGATGTTCATACAACTTTAGTTACGCGGTAGACCCGCTGGTAAGGTGATATACGACCTTGACACCGAAAGACGCTGAAGTTCAGCATTTTAACATACTTTTATTAGCTTCACCTGTAACTAACTAACTATGTAAGAAAATCTCGCAAGTTAAATTCCGCGGGTCTACCGCGTAACTAAAATTGTAATGAATATCGACATTGGTATTAAACTTCAATACGATCGTGAGAGGCTAAACTTTGAGCTAACTTGTAAAAAAATTACCTATCATATAGTTGGGACTCCTATCTTCATGATCGGTAAAAAAAATACAAGTTAGCTCAAAGTTTAAGCTCTCACGATCGTATTAAAGTTTAATACCAATGTCGATGTTCATTACAATTTTAGTTACGCGGTAGACCCGCCGGTTTCCGATTGAGCTGTTTTGCATACACGTTCAGTTTGGATGACTAAAGCGAGTTCTATATTTTTTTTAAACTATAATATTTTATTTAGGAACTAGTGGTCGCCAAGTGGTCGAAATTCAACCGTAATTGTAGCTTTCTGCACTCCTTTTCCATATAAACTTTATCTATGCCAAATCTCACACTCCTTCGTGCGCTCAATAGGCTTCAAAAGGGGTACAAAGCTTTCCTTTTACTTATTAATATATAGATACCAAAAAAATGATGAATTTTAGCATCTTAGCGTGAAGAATGTCTGAATTATAAGTGATAATCCACCAATCTCTATGGAATAATTCAACCGTGACGGCCTTACTATATTATTAGCAATCAGAAGCGGATATTGAAAAATAAACTCGACACAAGGAATTACCATTACAATCAGTTTATTCCAAATACACAAGTTCGAATTATTACAACCGTAACACAACTTTTAAGGAACAAGTTAACATTAGGAAAATAAGTGTCACAGTCCTTGAGCGATGTTGCCTCCAGCAGTCACACCAAGGAATGAATATTGAGATATTGAGATATTGAGCAACTAGAGACGTCCGCTGCGTTCCAATGCCGATCCAGAAGTGAATGTTGCCGTACCGTGCGCCTCATTTTATACTTTTCATTAGTTGATAGCTGATCGCCTGACTTGTCTATGACGTCACCTCGCGTTCCGTTCCCAACAATATATATTTAACTGTTCAAGTATATTTAGAGACATAATAATAATGCTCGCTCACCGAAACGAATATTTGGCAATGAGCGGAGATTATCCGCAATTCTATCACAATATTGAGGAATTTAGAAGTACCTAATCGGATTAACCGAGATTATGATTGTATGTAACGCGGGGATTATAGGAGACTACCGGCTTTGGCTGTATCAAGAGTTAATCGATCGATTAACTGTATTAACACGCATATAAGACTTCACGCTTGGTAAATATATTTTCTAATGTTCTGGGTTTTGAAGATGATCAGAGATTTACTTATTTTATTTTTTATTTATTCAGCCAGTTTTAATATACAGAAGTAACTGAACTAGGCAGAACAACTAAGGGATATTTAAATGAACATAAGATTGATTTGTCTCTGACTCTCTGAAGTGAATATAGATCAATTTATATGGTCGATGGCTCATGTTAAAGTATTGGGCAGCCCTATTTATAAAGCTGCTAGTTTTTTTATACCGGGTTTACTACGAGCTCTTATAGCAGGGCAGAAATTAAACCGCCCAGACATTTCCAGTATAAGCTGACCATTCATTGTACGAAAAACCATATACAGTGCGAGGTCAGCTCATACTGGAAATGTGTGGGCAGTTCAAGTTCTGCCCTGCTATAAGAGTTCGTAGTAAGCCCACAGGTAGGCTTTGACAAGTGTCTAAAGCACAACTGTCTTTTTATTAGCATGTAGTGGGTACGAAACAAGAATTGACACAAAAAATATACATCTTGAGATAAAAATAAGAAATAACTACCAACCTAGAGAAATGCAGGTCCATTTGTTTCTAAATGACCCACCTTTGCATCGCGCAGTCGGGTAATAAAAACGAGCAATGTCGCAGTTTGGAGATGACCACAGAATACATAATTGTCAATTATATATTTTAGGAAGTCATTACTGACATGCCATCACAACTTCCACATTAAGATTTAGATCATTTTTATATGGCACAATTTTACAATTACTTATATTTTGTTTTTACTGTCTCATTACCATACTAGAATAATCTTAACTATACTGTGGTTCCAGTGTAACCGGATGTTCCTGAATGTAATAACTTTACATGAAACAACTCTTGTGGGGTTCAGTAAAAGAATAGGGTAACCCTTCTCCACGAGTGGTGCAAAAGGCGATGTTTAACGCTGAGATGAGAATTTAATGTAAGAATACATATTCCCGTAAATAAACTAATCGTCAAAAACCCCCGCCTCCAACTAGAAAAAGAGCTATAAGTTTTGAACGGATGATCAGATTTGCATGATTCATAGCTAAGAAGATTCCTGATTAAATTAGCTTTCAATTAAAAAAACTGCACTGAATTCGGACCGTCCGTTTTGGAGCTACCATGCCACAGACAGACACACAAATACACAGAATATGCAGATAAACAGATACACACTACAAACTTATAACACCTCTCTTTTTTGTCGGGGGTTAAAAATATATACAAGTTGAAGAAGTTAAGTGATTTACATTCGATTCGATTCGACAAATTCTTTAGGCTCTAAGAAGCAATGTAATTCATTGGTAATTCAGTACGATTTTATAATAATTTTAATAAGATTCCCCGAGAGACAATAAAATTGAGCTGAATGAGACGCAATTTAAAAATGTCGTGAAAGCGAAAATAATTAAAAAGCTTACTGTAGAGTCAAGGATTATGTTGAGGATACGAACGCATGGGAAGATTTAACTCTGCAGAATATAGTTATAAATGACAAGGCCTCTTTACAGCCGCCATTTATCAAATTATTTATTTATTTGCAACATTATGTGCAATGCACCGACTGATATTTTAATTAATTTATTATAGTTTTTAACTGACTTCAAAAAATGTTCGACTGTATGTATTTTTGTTTTTATGTATGTTCACCGAATTCTCCGTCAATTGCGGACTGATTTTGAAAATTCTATTTTTGTTTGAAAGTTTATCTTGAGATGGTACATGAGATGAAGAACTCTGGAAATAGACAATGGAACTCTTAAATGGTTCGCAGAAAATCACTCAATCACATGTTTATGTATTGTTTATGCCACTAAAAATGGATAAATAAAATAAACCTTAAAAATTTATTACTAAAATAAACCTTAAAAAAGAACCGACTTCAAAAAACTAAAAAGTAGAAAATAATTTTCATAAAAAACTTAACAGAAAGAAAAGAAAGAAAGAAAGAAAAAGTTTTTATTTTTACGCCCAGTATGACGCACAAAACATAAAAATATCATTTTTTTTTTTTAATTCTATAATGCACCTTAGCTTGGCAGTGGCATCAACTTCAGAAGCTGGTCAGCAGGGTTCGTACCTGAATGTCCGTCGGAGGTGCTTAGGTATCATCACCCCGGTTGACTTATTCAGCGTCGGTAATGAAATTATAAAACTAAATATGACGGTGATGGGTGCCTACTACCTGATATGTCATACGGACTTGGCCCAATTCTCCTGACCACAACTCACTTAAATTAGCAATTGATGTTTTAAATGTTAATTAATTAAGTTAAATGCCGTTACAGTCACGGTCTGTCATATTTATGGTGACGTGGGCGCCATTGCCGACAGAATTAATATCAATCATTTATCGTTTTAGGGGCCCATAAAGTGGGGGCGAGACTGAGCCCACGCGTATTGTAAACACAGCTTATTGGTTATTGGACAATACACACACACAGGCGGATGAATGTGTATGTTATATGACTGCCCACTACGCACACAAAGGAACAGCTTCCACGTTTGACAAGTGGAACAATCCGATAAGTATTTTTAACCCCCGAAAAAAAAGGGGTGTTGTAAGTTTGTAATGTGTATTTGTGGATCTGTATATATGTGTATCTGGGTATCTGTCTGTGGCATCGTAGCTCCAAAACAGATGGACCGATTTAAATGCATTTTTTTTTAATTGAAAGCTAGTTTAACCTGGTAACATCTTAGCTATGTTTCATGAAAATCTGTTCAGCCGTTCAAAAGTTACAGCTCTTTTTCTAGTTGGAGTCGGGGGTTTTTGACGGTTAGGTTATTTTATACGAAGTACATAATGGCATCCAGTCCATTCTTTAATGTCAATCTCACCTGCATGTGGTGCACCCAGCTATTGACAGCGGAGATATTGAGCGTTTTCTAGCAGAATATCTAATTCACGAAATGTCAAAATCGCAGAATATTTATTTATTTATTGTTTGGAAAGCTTACAGACTAATAGATAACATTTATCAAATACAGTACAATGAGTAAAATAAGTTGTTAATAAAAAGCTTCCACATATAAATATTAACATACATAGAATGGAATTCATGGAAAATCAATTTGCAGATGGTCTACTTTGCAAAATTTAAAACAGTGGACCAACCACCGTTGCCCAGCGTTTTGACTCGCGGTAATACCTTCATTTCAGAGAAAGGCCGCTGTTTGTAGTTTCCAGAATAGAAACGCACAAAATAAATATAATTATGTTATCCAATATAAGAAAACACACCCACACAAACACATAACCTTTAATTAAATACCAATCAACCGTTTCCAATGATCATAAAGTTAATGAAGATATATAAAATTAAATTGAAAGTGCCACAGTGCAGCAATACTTTATTTGGGAGTTAGACGATTCCAAATTGGCGCTGTTTTATTGCCAATTACATGGAACTGAAAATACACAGAGTAGAGAAATGCAGAGGTGCAATAGAAATTAAATAGGAGAGCTAAAACTTTGATATTAAAAATACAGTAAGATAGTACATATCACGCTGTGATCCCCCGTAAAGAAACCGAAACCCCATTTTATATACCTAGTGTTGCTAAAACGAATAAAGTGTTTTAAAAGCAACACAGCTATAATGAAGATTATGATTAAAAAACACTAAAGTCTTCGTTTATGAGGCAAACATTGACAAAACTGTGTTACGCCAATTTTCCTCGAATATAAAAAAGCAGAGGTATGAATAATATAAAATCATAGATTTGTTTTAAGAAATTAATTAATGGACAGTGTTCAGGTATAAGATCAGGGGGCGCCTGGCTTTTAATTTTGACCCAGAGCTGTATTAAAATACATTTCTTTACATAAAAACCCTACCTAATACGAGGAGAACATGAAAACATTTTTATGCAAAGTTGCGAATTCGTCTGCAACCGTTATTCCAAGACACGATAATTCTCCAAAGAACCTAAAAATTATAAATGGTGGAGTTTGACATTCTTTAACAGTTAGATTGTCATATGAATGTCTTATTAATAAAGTTATATTTTAATTAATAGAATAACGTTCGTCCCACACCGCCATTAACAACGGGTGGTCTGCCATGTTCTAAGACCATAACGTTATGCACGGAAATGACCCTATGCTCAATAAATTCTAAATCAATTATGATTATAATAAATTTTCGGTTTCCGCTTTAAGATGAAGATATCATGAAGTTTATTATCATTGTTATTGTTTGATTCCGTCATATTTTGGGATGCCGTTATTGCTAAGGCCGGTCGTAAGTGATTAATGTCGATATGTCAAAGGTGTACCGTTTAAATTAATATTTAATTTTTATAAGAGATAAGTAAGCTTCCATATTTTTCATAAATGATGTATCATTTTTATCTGAACGGCTTAGTGAATTAATTAATGCAAAACAGCTAATTAAAACATTCAAATTGGGAACTCACACGCATAATTTTTACGCTTATGATCTAGAAATATTCGATGATTTATGGGAGATTCTTGCAATGTTTTGTGGAATATTCAATAATTAACAGGTATTTTCTTTAGGAAATAATTAGGGTAAGTTCCCAATTAGCTGGTATTGGAATGTGCCTCATCAGACTATAGTTGCCAAGACTGGTAGTACTAGTATAATTATATTCTGTAAAGCATCAACAAAAAATATTGATAAAATGATGAAACGTATAGAAACACAGACATGGACTGGAAAGAGCCTTCGCAAGTGACGAAATTTACGTTCAATAAGTAGGACATTGCTGACTGGGTATGGGTAGTCTTTCGAACATGGAATGAATAATTCTTATATGAGAGCTTATGCCGATACAACAGAAGAACAACATGTAAGTGATTCTTAATTTCCAGTGTAAGTAGTGCCTGTAGTGATTGTTATAGTTTTGAACTGCATGATTTGTTCAACTATCTTTTTTAGACTGTGATTTTAGTAGGTTAGGTATAATAAGAATATATTGTGGCATCTTTAAAAAAATATAAAATTAATTTATATAATTGTTATACTGTTATGTTTTCTACTCTACGTGCATGAGTCAGGCGCGTCTGGAGAGTCTCGTAGTATTATATTTATTCCATGTATTACTCGCTGACATGTTTGCCAGTGGGTCACTCGGCCCACTGCGAGCTTCCGCAAACAATCGGTTGCATTGCTAGTCGATATTAATAGTTCGGCAGACTACAATATATATTCTGTGGTACAACTAGCTTATCTATAAACGTCTTCTGTTCGTTTAGTTCCTTCAACACTAACTCGGCAATATTTCAATTCAAAGTGCAAACAACGAATTACGTTTCCATTCTTTGCTTACCTCCTGGCAAATAAATTATTATTATTTTCTTTTCTTCTGCTGTCGTGTGCACGAACTATCTCATGGGAATCCTAAGCCGGTAGCCGGGAAAGATAAGCCGGTAAGCAATGTTGGTGTCGAGGCTGTGCCCAGGGCCAGGGCACCAGACGATGTCAGGTATCGTGACTCGTGGAGGCAATTTCCTTGGTTTCTTTCCATTGCAAGTGTTTAGTGCAGGTTACCTTCGATCAACATCGACGCCATTTTCAACTTTGCTAAATATTACAGGGACATAAAGGTTCTTGTGTGCTGGAGTCTTTTCTGCATACAAATACACTTACCGTCTTATTACAAAAGATGGTTTAAACCAAGTCTAGTAACACCGAGGTTTTAATTAATATATCCGTCACTTTCTAGCGTTATATGACAAAAAGAGACGGGGCTGTCTTCAGACCTGAGTTTTACAAAACTTGCTTTAAACCATCGTTTTTAATAAGACGGTAAGTGTGTTTGTATGCAGAAAAGACTCAAGCACACAAGAACCTTTATATCCGCGTATAAAAAGCTTACTTAAATATACTCGAGCTATCAAATCCATCCCCACGCAACGGTGGCCGTGGTGTGATGTAGAATGAATAATACCAGTTTTCCAGTCCTTTAAAGTATATTTGATTGTAATTGTTGTATTTTAAGATATTTTTATATTTTGTTATATTGTATTTTATATTATTGTACACCCAATGGGTATGTTATAGTGACACTTGCTATTTACTAATAAGATCTTTTTTGTATTTACCTATGACAAACAATAAATAACTATTCTATTCTATTCTATTCTATCCACTTGTTGTTAATCTTGTGGAATCAATTATAGTTTTATTATTCACGAGTTATGCTCGTTTATGTAAATTATTAGCAAAATCATTACAGCCCATAAACGTCGGAATATATTAGGATATTTTTAGGGTTCCGTACCCAAAGGGTAAAACGGGACCCTATTACTAAGACTCCGCTGTCCGTCCGTCCGTCCGTCTGTCCGTCTGTCACCAGGCTGTATCAAATGAACCGTTATAGTTAGACAGTTGAAATTTTCACAGATAATGTATTTCTGTTGCCGCTGTAACAATAAATACTAATAAACTTTAAAAAAAAAGGAAAAAACGACTTCAAAAAAACTAAAAGGTATAAAATAATTTTCTTAAAAAACTTATCAGCTTCTGAAGTCGGTGCCACTATCAAGCTAGGTGCATTGAAGAATTAAAGGCCCCGACTTCAGAAGCTGATAAGTTTTTTAAGAAAATTATTTTATACCTTTTAGTTTTTTTGAAGTCGGTTTTTACTTTTTTTTTCAAGTTTATTTTATTTTTCAATTTTGAGTGGCATAAACAATACATAAACATGAGATAACAGCAATCGCGAGTGATGTGCTGTTATTCATTCAAGAGTTCCATTGTCTATCTCCGAAGATTTTCATCAGATCCTCACTAAATTTAAATGCGAACACTTCGGAGGTATACCCTTTCAAACAAAAAAAGAATCATCGAAATCGGTTGGCGTGATATTGAGTTATTCGACCATTTGTCGCGCACATACTTAATGTAAATTTAAGACTTATATGGTTTTCTCATGGATCCCATGGTCAGAACTGGACCAAATTAAAATGGGACCATTCGGGAAGCACCAGCTTTCGAATAAAAAAAGAATCATCAAAATCGGTTCACGCAGTCCAGAGTTATGAGGTAACAAATATAAAAAAAAAAAAAAAAAAAACATACGCGTCGAATTGAGAATCTCCTCCTTTTTTTTGAAGTCGGTTAAAAAACAGAATAAAATAAATATTTAAGCGGCTCCCATACAACAAACATGTTTTTTTTTGCCGTTTTTATAGATAATGGTACGGAATCCTTCGTGCGCGAGTCCGACTCGTACTTTGATAATCCTCTCTCCCGTTTATCATCAGATGATGATGAACGGGAGACTGGATTATTGTTCAACAACAAAAAAAAAGGTTTTATGTTTATAGTGTGTATCTGTGTATCTGTCTGTGGCATCGTAGCTCCAAAACTTATGGACCGTTTTCAATGCAGTTTTTTTTAATCGAAAGCTAGTTTATTTCGGGTATCATCTTACCTATGTTTCATGAAAATCTGTTCAGCCGTTCAAAAGTTACAGCTCTCTTTCTAGTTGCGAGTAGGGGGTTTTTGACGGTTACGTTATTCCAGTTGTAAATCGTTCGGCTCTCCAGTCTAACCAGATGCGGCTGAATATTTTATTATAAGTATAGATTTGTACACGAAGCGACTGCCGTCAGACCTCCGCCACTCAATAATTGGGATTACTGATATCCTAAAGTTCGAGCAGTTGTGCTGCTGTGTGTGTTGGACTGCTGACTGTCTGTCAGAGATTGGAGGGATTTGGAGGGGCTCCTAGCAAAATTGTTACCGCAGATCGCTCCGATGTTGGCGACGAACCTTTTTTAATATGTTTATTTCTTTTTACTTTTAATATTGACAGATTTTTGTTTTTCCTTTTTTGATTGTCAGTGTCCTGTAAATTATTTTACAATAAAGAACTCAAGGTGTAAAAACGTAATTTTATTATTTATTCCCAACATTTTATACGGTAACAATTTAGCTAGGAGCCCCTCCAAATCCCTCCTATCTCTACTGCGTACTAAACTATTACTAGAAGCGAAAATGCACCTTTAGGGTGGGTTGCACCATTGGCTAAGTTATTGTTATGTCAAAGTTAACTTTAACAGTAACATTAACAATGGTGCTACAAATTTTTTGCTTAAATCTGTACTTTAACTGAAGATTCGATGTTTGTTATAGTTAAAGTAAGATGGTGCAACCCACCCTTAGTGTTAATCCCACTCCTCTGCGTCTTCGACAGCCTGGTAACAAACGCGTTCTGTAATCAACAAGATTAGATGTCCCCACTTTATGTTACAAAGTCTATCAGTGACCAGAGCACTTTCTGCTGATTTAATACGCGGCCGAGATTTACACAAATTGATATGTTTTACTTAGTTGGAAACAAGGAGATATATTGTGTCGGTTGATTATCATGTCCCGTGAAAGTTGGTGAGGTTGTGTCGTAACGAAATTGACAGTTCATGATATCGGCTGCAGGCTGGGACGCTAATTGTGGCTAAGTTTATAGTGATCGAGTTCCGTTGAAAATCAGCGCCGGGCTATGCCTGGCATACGCTGAACTGAACCTTTTTGGTGCAGCCGTGAGGCCCACATGATTGTGGTATAACCTACATACATACTTTATGTTGTTTTTTAAATTTTTGTTTTAATTGTCATTTTTTTTTTTTTTTTGCCTCCAAATTAATTATTTTTCTTTCTTTCTTTGATCTAAGATCGTTGACTAACGTTTATACTGAACTCTGAACTCAATTAGGTAAAGAGGAGGCCCATTTTGGATACGATGAAGAAGAAGTAGTTAGAGTGGACTGTGCATACGTCAGGCCTATGACGTATGGTGTGGCCTATGTCCTTTATCAAGCTAACTTTGACCCAGGACCCAACCCCGCGACTAATGGCTATTTTCACCGACACGTAAAGACAAATACGACAGTTTATAATGTGTTTTTGTACTGGTAACCAACTGATTTTATTTTAACCGTTTGTTATGATATCTCGTTGAACATGGCCCCAAGAGTAGTAAGTACAAAAGATTTCCTAATACCTAGTTACTTATTAACACTCATCATGTTCCGCTATATGTGAGTGCACGGTCGGTGCTAAGCGATTGGCTTTCTGCGCTTCGTGTCGCGGGTTTGATTCCCGCACGGAACAAATATTTGTATGGTATAGATTGTTGTTCCGGTCTAGGTATTGATCGCCCTTTGTACATTTCTTTTTCTAATTATTGTATCTTTTCTTATAATTATTACTGGTGTGCAATAAAGTGTATTGTATATGATGTTTGTAAACTGTAAACTTACTCACGGTAAAGGAGAAATCCTATATGTGTGGCAAGGTTTAATTAAAATATTTATCACTATATACAACGAAATGTTTGTCTGTGTAGTTAATAATCCTAGTGTAGGCGAACCGGGATGGATATAATGTCGATACAGTAATTTTACGATATTCGTACCAATATAAATGTCACGAGAGCTGATAGCCTGATCTCCGAGCGCGATCGGCTATAAGTTCCGATCACATTTGAGTTCAACCTAGAATCGAACCCAGACCCACGGGACGAAGATTAGATGCTTCGAGTTTATTTGACATTCTTTATCAGTGCACTTTGTCGTAGTGTCGTGACACAGAATACTTGCAGAAGGTCCACTTCGTACAACGCTAAGTACTACGTAAACAACGCGCGCGTTATGTGTTATCGTGGTTGTTCGCGGCATCACAACGGTCCTATCTGAAAACCAGCGCTGCGGCATTTCTTTTATCTGTCGCATTATATGCTGTGATAGGGGCCATTTTTGGCCTCGTGCAGGATTTTTTATTATTTTTTTGTTATTATTGTTTAAATTTTTCTCTTTGTATGTTTATGTAATTTCCTGTACGAGTCCGAAATAAATCTTTTATCTTTCTTTCGAGAAGAAATTCTCACACAATGCGGCCGAACAACATTATCTACTATATCGAATCTACGTATTACTATGTCACTAAAATTAAAGAAAGAAGAAAGAAAGAAAGAAAAGCAATTAATTTTTACACAAATTATGACACAAATAAAAAGTAAAGAATTAAAACAAAAAAAAAGTAAAAAATGAAGATAAAAAAAGTAAAAAATTGAAAAAAGTTAAAAAAAAAAAAAAAAAAACTAACGAATTGACTAACGTAAATAAGTTAAGTTAGTTTAACGTCATTTATTATAAGCGTCCACTTCTTCTTCTTCTTGTCGTGTCAATGGTTATATTAAATTGTTTTAACAATTACACACGGATGAACATGAACGGTCGGGCGACAATATTGGCATAATCACAACGCTTGTAAAACGGATAAGTAATTGCAAGACTGAATCCACTATTTGCAAAGATTGTCGCGTTGTCTTGAAATAGACGTCTTTTAAGACATCCAATGGGGGAGTAGGTGGCTTATGCACCGTGCACCTAGAGTCTCGACATTTCATAAGTGCCTGTATCTGGTTTACATGAAATAAAGATCTATTCTATTCTAAAGATCTATTCTATTCTATGTTTTCACCTATTGTAGCGACTGTTGATTTCTACAAGGTTCTCAACACGCAGTGGATTGGATCTTCTGCCTTGTCTGTCACACTACGGCGTTCAGATTTATTGTGATTGTAATGTATTACACGCGAGCGGTCGTAAGCCTTCTGCGACAGTTATTTAGTGGCACCTGACGCCTTAAATAGGTTGAATGCATAAATTAGCTGCAGGTCTCTTTTGTATTGTTTGCGTGTAATTGTTAAGGACTAGACGATGTTATAATAAGTTTATTGTAAGGCGCGTTTACTTTGGTATTATAGAGTCAGTTGTTTATTACAGTACTTAATCTAGTAAAATAATACTATGTTCCATAGCGTACCCGTACTTATTACTGTCACCGCCACTAGCTGAGAGTGTTTACATTGTGCTAGTAATGGCATAGTACTCTATCGACAGTACGAGATTACTAATTCTTCCTACGCGCGCTTATTGAAACTGTCGCATTTTAAGGCCATTTTTTATAAGGAATTCATTACATATGGGACATGCTTTTTAACCTCCGACAAAAAAGAGGGATGTTATAAGTACAGACTTATAACTCCCCTACAAAACCACACACTACAAAGTGTGTATCTGTGGATAT
This sequence comes from Allophyes oxyacanthae, assembly GCA_932294325.1. NCBI lineage: Eukaryota > Metazoa > Arthropoda > Insecta > Lepidoptera > Noctuidae > Allophyes > Allophyes oxyacanthae. The sequence continues at coordinate 182,647 of OW028633.1, forward strand.
GATGTGTATCTGCGTATCTGTCTGTGGCATCGTAGCTCCAAAACGGATGGACTGATTTTAATACAGTTTTTTTAATTGAAAGCTAGTTTAATCGGGTATCATCATAACTATGTTTCATGTAAATCTGTTCAGCCGTTCAAAAGTTACAGCTCTTTTTCTAGTTGGAGTCCGGAGTTTTTGACCGTTGTTATTACACCATAAATTTAACGCTATACAAACTTCTGTTACTAGCCTTCCTTCATGAAGAATTTTACTCCATTCAATGTAAACTTGACTCGACTGGTGTAAATCGAAATGGATTCAGTGACTTCGAGATTAACCCGCACAGATGGACGCACGACACGAATTGTACTATTATATACTAGCATTTTGCTACGACTTTGCTCACTTTAAATACAAGATTTAGTATTAATATCTGTCTGGATTAATGTCTACCTTCATACTAGGAATTAAGCTTGTGTAATGACAATGTTGGCTGCGTGCGGTGATCTTTGCCACTGGCTGCAGAAGCCACGACGACGGACAAAGTAATGGGACAAGCATCCATCTTACTGCGCTAAATACCCGAGGCCGGTGAAGGGGCAATGTCTTCATTAAGAGAGACCATTCGGGTCTTCGGTTAAAGAAAGAGAGACGTTTATTGTCGCACAATCCACAATACAGAACAATGAGGTAAACAAAATATAATATACAGTAAACAAAAAGTAAATAAAGGACTTCAAAAATCTAAAAAGTATAAATTTTCTTAAAAAACTTATCTGCTTCTGAAGTCGGTGCCACTGCCAAGCTAGGTGCATTGAAGAATTAAAGGCCCCGACTTCAGAAGCTAATAAGTTTTTTAAGATAATTATTTTATACTTTTTAGTTTTTAGAAGACAGTTTTTACTTTTTTAAAGTTTATTTAGTTTAGTTCTATTTTAAGTGGCATTAACTATTCATAAACATGAGATTACAGCAATCGCGAGTGATATGCTGCTATTCATTCAAGAGTTCCATTGTATATCTCCGAAGGTCTTCATCAGATCTTCACCAAACATGTATTATATGGATGATTAAGTCAAGAGGATGGAGGATGGATGGGATGGCTGCATCATCCATGTGTTAATAACAATGTACTGCTATCACCAATCCGTTTTCACTTATGAGGTCCTTAGCATGTTCAGCACTGAACAAACAGTCCGATGTGAGAGGGGCTTAACTTCTGTGTCCACAGCCGCAGTCGGCTGAGTTCTTCTAATATAATCATCGTCCCGGCTTATCTTAATAAATTGAATTAACTTTATAATCTTGTTGCTCACGGGATTAAATCCTCCGCTAGGAACCAGTCTGAGCGCGTGAAGGCACGGCTCCAACTGGCGGAGGCACTCTGGCATTCTAATCTTTAATGGGATAGGACAGTGAACACGGACTCTTTAGCTACGCCATAGAATACAGGCCTTAGATGGGGAATGTCCGACTGTTTGTAAACATTAAATTTTTGGAATGGCCATTCCAAAAATTTTATGTTTACAAACCGATTCCCAAAATTTCCAATTCCAAAATCATCAGAAATAGGTTCAATAAAGATCTATCTATTCTATAATATTATTATAAAGAGATAATATTTGATTGTTTGTTTGTTTGTAATGGAAAAACTCAAAAAGTAATAGACCGATTTTAAAAATTCTTTCACCAGCATAATGCTATACTATCACTGAGTAACATAGGCTATAATTTATAAAGATATCATGCGGATGAAGCCGCGGACGGCAGCTAGTTATAGAATATTGTGACACTGTTAAATTAAAACAATAATAATATTTTATTGCTATTCATTAATTTGTCGAGTAACACTAAATTATTCAACAATTTGCGCGCCATTAACTGTATTTATATCAATGTCCAAAACGTGCTGTCTTTTATAAATATTAATACGTGAAGGGAAAACTTTGTACCCCTTTTTAAGCCTATTGAGCGCACGGAGGAGTGTGAGATTTGGCATAGTTAAAGTTTATATGGAAAAGGAGAGCAGAAAGCTAAAATTACGGTCGAATTTCGACCACAGGGCGACCACTAGTTAATAATAAATAGTCGCGCATGTTAGCCAATGTCAAAAGGTTAAGCATTTACTTTAGTGTCGTGTCATTACTAATTGATTGTAGAACTGAGTGCCTTGGCTTGCGGCTACGTGCGTTATTCACATCAGATTATAAGGTGCGGTTCTAAATTTTGTCTAATTCTAAGAATTATGAATTGATTTGATGTTTGGCATGTGTACAGTGTATGTAAATGTTTGGTTCATATTTTGGTCAAGTTTATTGATAGGTTAATGTGGACTGGCAGATTTAAAATTATGGTGATTACAAGTTTACGAAAATTGGCTTTTCAATGCAAAACTTTGGATTTTTTATGAGATAAATTAAGGGCACAGCCATGGGCTATGTCTGGCATACGCTGAACTGAACCTTTTTGGTGAAGCCGTGAGACCCAGATGATTGTGGTATAATATACTATACATACATACTTTATATATGTATATGATTGATTTTTTCTAATCTTTTTTTAATTTTGTTTTGGTTTTTTTAATTTTTGCATGTGGTGCCTTAATTTAACATCCAAATAAAAAAAAAACATTCTTTCTTTCTTTCTATGGGAATATAATAACTTGTAAATGTATGTTAGGGTTGTTTAATTTGTAAGTTTTATGTAAATTCCAATGAACACCAAGTCCCACGGAAGAAATGGTCAGAGATCAAAGACTAAAGAAAGTAGGAAGTGTCTTAACGACGAAGAAAACAAATGTAACGGAAAAATGCAACAAATCACCAGTTTTCTAATACATTCTCCACTATCTGGCAAGTCGACGCGTCAACGAAACATTCGTTACGAGGTGTCAGGCAGGGGTGCTCAACATTTGAACGCATATCACAACGTAAACATGGGTACCTGATCCCTGTGTCCCAAAAAACGGCCATAGATAATAATTATGAATATTGCCATTATCACCACGATTGGCAAACGGAATGGTGATCGAATTATAAGCACATATGAGAATGCTGCTGCCCATTCCCTTAACTTTGTCCCTTAGTCGGATTTTATGACATATAGGTGAAAAGCAGGTGTGTCTAATACTTTGCCAGGAACAACAAAAATTAATAGTTATTAATTGCAATTTGTATTTTATAGTATGGGCTTTAATTGATTGATAATTTTTCGTGTATTTGCCGAAACTGTCACGTGCCACAGGTTGAGCACCCCTGCATGTCTGGCGGTGATAACAACGTGTTGTGACAAGCTCCAACATAATTAATTAACCGGTACACTAGTAGTAGTAGGTAACTAACGGAGAACTGGTTCAACGAATTAACATAATTATCTGCCGAGTACTGGCGCTGGTAAAAATGTTGATTGGTTTACACAGAAAGTAGTAGACAGTGTCACAGAATAAATAATAGTACACAGTGTTGAGCATAGACAGAAAGCAGTACTTATCTAGATTAGAGAAGTAAGTAGCCCAATGGTCATAGCACACGCGATACTTTTATCATCAGCGACTAGCGATTTTGCGATTGCATCAATGTTGGATCTCATTTTAGCGAATTGCTGCGTTTGGCTTGTAAATTGGATGTAACCAATACTGCCTTCGGTGCGATTTATATTTTCAATAAAGCTAGAAGCAGTGCAACTCCATCAGAACCCATGGTAATGGTGTAGCTTCGTTTAGATGCGGTGCAACACTGAGCCGTGTTCCGCAGATGTCAAAGCCTCACTGCACACGAATGTGTCCGAAGTGTAGCACAAATTCAATCGCTGTGTCTGAAAAGCAACAAAATTGCTGGTCGCTGATGCTAATAGTACCGTGTGTGCTTTAGCCTTAATACAGGGTGCTAGTAGCTAGTGATAGAATTGGCAAGGTTACATACTGTAGGTACGACAAATGGAAAAGTATTTTGGCAAAAACATAACCCTGTATAATTACTGCCGCGTACTCGGGTAAAAAGTTAGAACCCTAAGAGTAGTGGGGATGATAATGCGCGCAATTAATGTGGATCCACAACTTACGTCTCTGAAGTTGGGGCCATGATCACCGAGCCACCACAGCACTTTACAATCTCCTAAGTCCTAACCATCACATCTCTTTCAGGCGCACTCACGACAATTTTAAGCGCTACGACTTACACAACATTTTGCAAATAAAATTGCTAATCATAATGTTTGTACAGTGTACGCAAAAGTGTATTTCAACTATTTTGTAATTTTCTATTAATTTTTCTATTATAGGTACCTTTTTCTACCCATTGTATTTTTTGAGTTAGGTATTTTATTCGACTCTCAAAAAAACCATTTTTAGTGTATATTGAGTTAACAGGTCTTCGGTATCTACAGTAGCAGTGGTCGATGGGACGGCATTATATGCCCAGCAGTCATTTTGACGTGATCTTCATCAATAACAGTAAACGAGTCCACTCGATATTCCAATAACATTTCTATGCAATACTTATACAGGTTTATATTAGTATCATATATTATCAAGAGGAACACATCGATTTATTACGAGGAATCTAGAACAAGCTGTGACATGGAATTAATTACTGACTGGCAGACCCAGGGACGAGTGAATATCATTATATATTTAAAATATGAACTAGCTTTATCCCATGGTTTTGCTAGCGAAAACAATGCTGTTAATAATTGTTTTCTAAAAACTATTGAGAGATAATTTAAATCATATAATAATATTTTATGGGACAATACTTACTACAAAATCAATTGAATCGATTTCAATAAAACGGTCGATAGACACTCGTAATTAAAATCGGTAAAAATTGCAATTTAAGAATGTGCATTGCGCTATAACGCTCTGTATTCTCATAATTGTTGAACTGTCAACATTGAATCGATTCCGATTACGAGTAATCTATACCAGGGACCTAGACCTACCTAGACCAGGGATGACGAATCAGGGTGTGATTTTTTTCAAATAAATCTTTACTGTGGTCGTAATGTGCCAACAAATAATTTTAGGGTTGTGGAAAAAAAAAACTTTATGGTCTAGGGTTTAGGGGATTAATGCCGTGCCCACAATTTCTTGTCGCGTGCCATCGAGTGCACGCGTGCCATTAGTTCGCCATCCCTGGCCTAGACGCTCTCGCGAAGATAAACTCGATATCCAAACATACTTCTTCATAAAAAAATTATAACAGTTATATCTACTGCTAAACATAAAAGCTCTTTCTATGTATCCAAACATTATCAAAATCAGTTCAGTAGTTTCCGAGATAAATTCGGCTAACAAACATACGGACATCGTATACTTATGGTAGAATACAAACAAGCTCCCGTGGTCTGAGCGGTGGATTCACACGACGTTATTGATTGCGTGAATATTCCAACTTTACCTACCTGTATAAATATGTATGCTGTTAACAGTTACTGTTCGCGCGGCGGATGCGATGTCTTGCTTATCAATTTTACGGTAGTATTTTAATTTGTTTAATTATTTATAGCTGTCTATTAAATGTTGAATATATAAAGCGCCACTGGTAACTTTATGAACTTCCCATTTGTCTCTTCTTTACAAACTGGATTTTATTGAGCGTATCACGTCCACTGCTGGGCTCGTTCGACGGGTGGACAAACTCTTAAGGCTGTTGCCCTATTCCCCGCCTGGCGGATGAATTCAGTAATCGCAGACTGATGTTTGACGACACCCACCACATGCGTGTCAGTACAACAAGGATGATATTCATCAAGCCGACCCCAAGGTTCTTATGAGAAAGCTAAAATCTAGTATACCAAAGTGAGAGTATGATTATTATCATCTATGCAAAAGATTGTTTGTCTGTCTATATTCGTAGTAAAATTATCGAACCCATTTTGATAAAATCTTGCAACCCAGGAAAGGTACCTATTATATTTTTCATCTAGGAATGTTAAAAACTTCACGCGGGCAGGCCGGTAGCGTTATTTCATATCTGCAACTACGACGATTGTGACAATAGTTGCTGTCAAATAAGCAATAGTAGCTGTCAGACAATACCATCGAACTGAAGGATAACAATATTGTTAAAATCGGCGCAGACGCAGATACCTAATAATCCTACCGCTGGCGTCAGATAATTAATAAAACTAAATGCAAATGTCAAATAATTAAAACACATAAATAACGGCCAAGTACTACCAAGTAATCGGTCTATAAAATATTAATTAGTGACATTAAATCCGTTTAGCGACCACAGATAATGTAGCGCAGATAAGGTGAATTAATACATAACTGTATTTGTAACTTTGTACTTATTACACAAGAGAACATTTTGAAGGTAATGGCAAAGGCGGGTATTGTCACGATTACAAAATAAAAACACTACATAACACTAGGATTTGTCCTGTAACGTGGGTATAGTTTACATGCATAAATCACACGCACACACAACGACCCGTAACAACTACTACCTATCTGTAGGTCATACCGGGAATCGAACCCGACACAAAGACGGTACACAAACCGTACTGTCTGTCTTTGATTCATAGAAGCCAATTCTTTGTGATCAGTAAATCTTTCATGTTAGCAATTGGTTGATTCAAATTTCGGCAAAATAATAACCCGGAACCAGAAATTGAACTTACAACCGCAAAACATTTTCTACACATTTTTTTTTTGACATTTTCTATTTCTTAATGCCACAGCATTATGCTGAGATGGTCTATTATTATGATATTATTATAATGATGGATTATTGGTCTCGTCCAGGATGCTTTAATTTTTGTTTTTCTTTTGTTATTTTTTTATTTCTCCATAGGATCTACTATTTGGAACCGCGCACCTAGAGTCTCGACATTTCATAAGTGCCTGTATATGGTTTGACATGAACTAAAAATCTATTCTATTCTAGTCTATTCTATGTTTTATTTTTGTACTTTTGTACTTTTATTTGTACCTGGTGAGTCCAGAATAAAAAAAAAACTTTCTTCTTGCTTTTTAAAAACTTGTGAACCACTAAACCTACGAGATACAGATATGTATTCCGAGAGAAACGCGATATGTCCTAAGTTCGAAGCCGGGACGGTACATAAATAGAATTAGTGAGGCGGTCACGACTTTGCTTCAATAGTTTATCGCCACACGGAATCGCGAGCGGAGCCGCGGGTAAAAGTTAGATTATCATGTTCCATAAGAATATTCTGCAGATAATGTAGCTATTGTGTAACTATAGAATGGCTTATGATAATGATATGATTTTTTTTTGTAGCGAAATGGAATGATACAATCACATGTCAGCGACAGCAGTTTTTTGGTGATACGCTGAATTATATCGGTAGATATAATAGCTTCTTAACATCTCCACTGTGGGATGAAGCCGGAATGGTAGCCAAATTGCTCTTGTTATGCGGAAGGATGTAAGATAAATAAGGATGCAAGGATGTGATGCGTCATACTTGTGTAGTACGTATGTTTAGTCATATATTATAATAGTAGGTTCAATTTGTTATTTTTTGTAGATTAAAAAAAAAAGATAATATTTAATGGACATAATGTAAAAACATTAAAAAACCAGTTGCAGAATGGTTATTATTATAAAGAAATAATTAAAATTATTGCAATATTAAAAAGGAAAAATCGACTTTAATTCTCAATGCGTCTTAGTTTGGTAGTGGCACCGAATTCAGAAGCTGTTAAGTTTTTTAAGAAAATTATTTTATACTTTTTAGTTTTTTAATGAGTCTAGACTAAAATCTATATTATAGGATGCATAATTGCATACCTAATATATGCGCGGCTAAATGGTATAAAATAGAGAAGTTGGTGCGATGCGAGTTTTTTAAATTATCTATTAGTTCGTGTTGTGGGAATTATTTATTAGTGTGAGAATTCCTCTGATTTTAATAGATAGCATCTCTGACACTTTGCGACTCGATTAGGTATTGACTTAACATTTTGTGAGATGCATTTCTTTAACTGTTAGGTATTGGATGCTTAATTTTTAGGAAGTAATGAATATTAATTTCTTTTTAGGAATAATTTTTAAAAAACTTATCAGCTTCTGGAGTCGTTGCCACTGCCTAGCTAAGGTGAATTGCAAAATGAAACGCCCTGACTTCAGAAGGTGTTAAGTTTTTATAAAAAATATTTTATACGTTTTCGATTGAAGCTAGTTTTCAGCAGTGGGACACTAATGGACTGAATTCTGCGAAGAGACCCGTTTTTCTTCTCAGGATGATATAGTTAGGCCTTAGTCCACCACGCTGGCCTGGTGCGGATCGGCGGACTACACTACACCATCGACAACTTTATGGTTGCCTCTCAGATAATCAAGTTTCCTCACTATGTTTTACTTCGTCGTTAACGCAAGTGATAATCAAATTCTGATGCACACATCAAAATATTCTAGCTCATTCTAATATTCAATGATGAATTACCAACTAAACACTTAACTATTAATCTTCGATACATGTACCAATGCGTACTGCACAGTGAAGTGTCTCACAAAAGCCAGGAGTATGTATCAAACATTGAGCTTGGAAGACGATGACCGACGGTATTTGTACACCATTAGTATTACGAAACGTAACGATTGCAATACAAACGGATGTTAACACATGTATTGCTTACGTCCAAGATCCGAGAGTAATTTTTGTATAGAGACGATATAGTGATAGGAGCAACAACTTCAAGACTTCTTACTGTGACGTCTTAGGACATACATTTGGATAATAGAGCCGTAAGAGAGATTACGGGAGACTTAACCGAATTAATTCAAAGTTTGGGAGACAACATTTCCATAAACAACTTTTTTATTTTTTTTAAAACATTGCCCCTCACTAGGATTTCTCCTGTATCGAGGGTACAGTTTACAAACATACTCGTACATGTCACATGCACACACAATCAGACCCGAAACAACTATTTGTAGATCATACAAATATTTGTTCCGTGCGGGGATCGAACCCGCGGCACGTAGCGCAGAAAGCTAATTGCTTAGCCACTGCGCCAACCGTGTCGTCAAACGTCAACATGAGTTCATTATTAAAAGAATTGAAGTATGTTTGTCATTCAGCCAATTTTCTGGGAGCCCTAAATGTCGAATCTTCAGTGGACATAACAAGAAAATTCGTAGACTCCTTGTTTAGTAAACTAAATTAATTATACGTTAGTAATTCCGCATCACTATTCTGTGTCAAGATAATCTGTATAAAAGAAAAAAGTGAATTCTGTGTTCTCTCCAGCCGTACTGCGCAAACACACGCGTTTTATAATTGTTGCAGTTAGAAAAAGAAAGAAATATCATTTATTTGCCACAAAAACAAGACACACTAGAATGATAGACATAGGTAATAAGAAGAGGACAGGTGCATAGACAGAGAATACATTTTTTTAGGATGGCAACAGTGTAAAATTGAGTAGAAAAAATAATAATTTAAAAGAACAAAAATAAGTGGGTATATTGCACCGACTGCGCATCACCTATTCAGTGTGTGTCCCGAGCTGTAGCAAATGGGTGTCCAGCTCAGCATGTGCCAGGCTATGACACCTGACTCTGATATTCTGGTTATGATATACGGATGTCGAGTAAAGCAGTAAAAGAGTTTGCGTGTGTGTATTTTGTCGAATGTTGTGAAATCGAAGTAAGTATCATGTACATTATTTTACTTATAAACGATGATTATACGTTATTCAACTGAGGTAGCTGGAAAATAAAATTAAATAATAATACCTCTGGGTGCTACTAATATCATAATTAGTGACACTGAATTAGCTAAATATTCAATAAGGAAATAATAATAATAATTTGTTTAAGATTTGTTTAGAATAATAATTTGTTTGAAATAAATAATTACTTGATTTATTTGATGTAATAATAAATCATTCATTCAGCAGGTATATGGTTAAAATTATGTCATTTGTAAGTAATATTAATCGAATGCTCATTTTTGTTCACAGGCTTTCCGCAGCAGAACGTCACGGCCCACCATCAACACGTAATCCGCTGTTCCTATATAATGGACGTGTTGATAACTATAATACCTAGTTTTTTTTGCGTGTCAATAAGATACTGCCGGAGTCGTTTTCTGAAGAATTTCAATTTCTGAGGAGTTCAATATAAAATACTTCATGCCGGTTCATCATCTGTGTAATCTCGATAATTATATTATAGTACAAGCTTACGATATAATATTCCGACAATCCTCAACACTCCTTACATACGAGTACCAACACTTACTTACACTTCAGTGCAACACTGCAGTTTGGCTGCCTTTTCAATGGCCGTTCGATTTCCTCGTCAGTAGTATTGTTCGTATTGCCTATTTCTAAAGGTGATGTAATAAACAGAATTCAATAGTTAACTATGTCCGTTGCACTATTTCTTTATATTTAAGTTAAAAGCATTTACGGTTCTATAAACTATGTACTAATATATCTAAACTAATATTATAAAGAGAAAAGATTTGATTTCTTGTATGTTTGTTTGTTTGTTTGTAATGGATAAACTCAAAAACTACTGGACCGATTTAAAAGATTCTTTCACCAGCAGAATGCTACATTATCAGTGAGTAACATAGGTTATAATTTATTAAGATATCACGCGGGCGAAGCCGCTGGCGGAAGTTAGTTAGCTATAAAAAGAAAAGATTTGATTTTTTATATGTTTGTTTGTAATGAATAAACTCAAAAACTACTGAACCAATTTAAAAAATTCTTTCACCAGTAGAATGCTATATTATCACTGAGTAACATAGGTTATAATTTATTAAGATATCATGCGGGTAAAGCCACTGGCGGAAGCTAGTTTCTTAATAAAGGTGGCATTATGTGGTATCTGTACCAATCACATCCTGTCGTACCTGCCTTATCTAATAATATCTAATGGATGCTAATCTAGTATTTTGTAACTGTGATTAGACAACGCTGCATACACTAGGGCGTAATGTGGACGGAATTAACATTTAATACTTGCAGCAGTGCGCCGACGCCGATGTTAGGACCTGCTACAATTGTCACCGTAAATTATGGCGGATTTGTGCAATAGTGTCAATATCTTATTTAGTCGCTTACATTAGAGCCGTAATAATTTGATAGATCGCATTGATAAGTAATCTATACAAATAAATAAAATTGAAGTGTCTGTTTGTAATGTCAAAGTAACAGCTTTTTTCTAAATGGATATGAAAGAATATAGGGTATATAAAAAAAAAAGAACTGCTTGTCTATTTTTCCGACTAATCTCCGAAACGTCTGGACTGATTTCGATTTTGATTCACTGGCAGATAGCTGATGTATATAAGGAGTAACATATGTTACTTTTATTATAGAAAAAAAAAGAATTAGGGTACAGCGCAAAAAAAACTTTGTTAAATTCCTCGCGGAGTCGCGGGAACAGCTGTACTACAATAATTTCGGTATTGTGACGATTAAGCAGAAACAAACGACGCTCGTCATGAACAGCTCTACATTAGACCTCCCTGTGTGTTGGGTGCCATGATGGTTAAATTATTTTAAAAAAATCGTACTTCAAACAAAATTATTCATTTGCCCGGGTGAGCAAATCAAACGCGCGTCTCGTTCTACAGGTAGTCAATCCACCGAAGTACAAAAATTTTCATTTCTGATCATTTACTACCCAAGTAGTTTTAATTACATTACAATGGGTAGAATTTCAATTTTATAAATATGAAGTTCATAATACGATGACAGAGACACGAGATAGGTGTTCAATAAAATAAAAGATTTTTGCGCATCAAATTGAACTGACCGTAGAGACAGGTTTTCACCTAGTTTCGGGGTCAGTGAATCGTATAGATAACATGAGAGTTGCAGTTTAGTGACTCAGTTATAAACTGTAAAACATTGACGTGACATAAATAAAATATAACAGATATTTATTTAACTAGTGGTCGCCCTGTGGTCGAAATTCGACCGTAATTTTAGCTTTCTGCGCTCCTTCTCCATATAAACTTTAACTACGCCAAATCTCACACTCCTCCGCGCGCGCAATAAAAAAAAGCTTTGTATCCCTATTTAAGCAAAATAGGGATACAAAGCTTTTCCTTCATCTAATAATAAATAGATATATAAATAAAACGATAATTGCCGAGCTTTTCAATTAAAAACAAACTTATATTTATGACGATTTGTTTACGAATAAACTTGCAATTAATATTAATGATATATGAAAATTCGGAAGCTTTTGAGAATTTTCAGTGAAGACACGGCATGTCAACGAAACTTATATTTACATAAAGATTCAGTTACTTATTAGAATAAACTTACAATAATTAAAAATAATATAAAAACTATAAATATATAAAACTTACGTAAACTGTTGAGAATTTTCAGTGTAGATCAGCTTTTGAATTTCAAAAACAAAACTTAAATGAAAAAAATATCGGTAACTTTTAAATAAACGTGCAAAAACTTTTACTGAAAATATTAAAAAAAAATCAACAATATACCCTACAGATATTTTAGTGTTAAATCACAGAACACTTCACACAAGAGATTTTAACACGCGATGTTTCGAGTACGATATCCTAGGTATAGCGCGCTCGACAGACGTCCGTCCACGTTGCGGCCGCAGCATCTACTGACGGACATCGCCGAATGGACCAGCATAACGCCTGGATTATACCAACCATTACATCTAGAATACTCAGGCCTAAGTTCACCGAAAACATGACAGATGATTAGAGCAAAATCTGCCGTTTAAACATGAATTTTTGTATGGGTAAGCTGATTTCGTTATAAATATTTGTTATTTTGTCGATGAAAATGGCCCTTAATACATTACTGTTTTGTTCTGTATTTAAAATTGATGTTCCATAGAAAACGGGTAATGGTGTCCAAGGAAAATGCTTGTCAATGTTTTTTTTTATTGGCGTTGGGAATTGATTGACGTATCGCGGAGGTTTTTATAACGCAATCCCGTCCTGCTCCTTCCTTAGTAGAACAGAATAGAATAGAATAGAATAGATCTTTATTTCATGTAAACCAGATACAGGCACTTATGAAATGTCGAGACTCAGGTGCACGGTTCCAAATAGTAGATCCTATGGAGAAGAACCGGCAAGAAACTCCATGGAAACTCTTTTCAAATAAATAATAGATCTTGACAATCTTTATCAGTACAATGTTGTGGTAAGATCTGCGAGAATAATGCAATTCAAAGCGAATACAAATAAGACTAGGATAATAATGAATTGCCTCTGAATAAGATTGCCATGGCAGTTACGAGCTGACCAGTTCCGACGGACAGTAGGAACTAAAGTTGGTACGAAAGCTGACTAGTTTATTTTTTTTATGAAACTGAAAGGAGGCTGTGTAGGTATAGGTTTTGCGTCAGGCTGTATGTGTATGAAAGAAACATTTTAACGAAGACGTTTGAGAACTTAGCGCGGCTATATTTAGACGGCGTGTGTCATGCGCACTAATTATAGGCCACTGACTAGAACACAGTGCAGTGTATAGAGTTGTGACAGTGTTGTTGTAAGTGTTGTTGTAAGTGTGAGTCAGTATCATTCAGTAGATCTTAGATTAGAATTTTTGTGGTCGCGGGTTCGATTTCCGCCCGCAGTAAATATTTGTGTTAGTAGAGAGAATGCTTTGTAGAGTAATATTTAATTTTATATAAAGCCACAGGTATTTATTCAATAATGTTTACTTACATATTACCTAAAGTTAAGCATTTTCTGTAGGTTAGAATTGCCTTTTACACTTTATAATTTGGATCGATGGTTAAAGAGAAATTAAAAGTTCTTTGAAAGTTGACATTAATTTTATATACATAACCTAAGGACCGCGACGTTGTGATGTACGGTGCGATGTATTCGAGAACGGGAAAGTTATATAAGAGGTCAAGAATTGATGAAAATTAAAAAGTACCGCTAACTTTGTACCCGTACGAAGTCGGGGCGGGCCGCTAGTATTATATATGTATAAAATATTTAAGGAGAAAACATCTTTCCAGTCAGACAACCTTTAATATGAAAACACATAATTACAACAGCTTATAATAATTAATTGTATGACTGCGGAACTAAAGACCAGGAAGCGATGATGAGCATTGATCAATATTGTTACGACCATAAAAATATTATGCGCCTGCGAACATTACACGTATTAGCAGGAAACTAATAAAGTTATACGATTATTTGTATAGTAACACGTTTAATGCAACCATTACTTGTCTATACAAGGTGTATACTAAAATCAGAGGCCCAATTCTCGTAATTAAAAATGTTCAAAATATAGTTCGGATCTCATTCCGATCTACTGTTAAATGTCACAAATGGTATTCTCCTACCCTAACAAACAACGTCAAACGTGACATTATATTGTAATGAGATCGAAAGTTGAATAAAAGGCAAATCGGTATTCTGCTAACATTTTGAACTGACACGGATAATAAAATTGACAATCTCGTCTATACACAAACGTCAAAAATGATATTGAAATGAGTTTGTAAGAAGATTGAATCCAAATCATACTGGAATCGGACTGAACTTTAAGAGGAGTAGAATACATGACTTTTTGTCAATTCATAATATAATCTCAGTTCGGTCAACTTTCAGTCATATTATAAATTAATTACGAGAATTGGGCTTCAGCTGTTCCATACATGTAGTCGAGTGATATTGTTTATTTGCACGGAACAACTTATGTTTTTTCGCGATTCTTGAGTTGGTCCCATAGTAAAAGTTGAAATGAAATGAAATGAAATGAAATGATCTTTAATTGCTTGAAGCATGGTACATAAAATAAGTTCTTAAACAATTAAGTCCGACATACTTCGCCATAATTTTGTGGCATGTAAAATTTATATTAAATAACTAATAATTATATAATATGAACAGCTTATACATATAAAAAATGTCAGTAATGAATTAAATTATTATTATGTTATATTATTAAATTACAATGAATAAATTAAATTTGCATTAAAATATTATCAAAAAAATTCATTCATGTCATAGAAACAATGCTCTACCAGCCACTTATAAAGTTTAGTCTTAAATTTATTTACGGGCAGTTCTCTAATACATTTTGGAATTTTATTAAATGTCTTGATGGTCATTACATAACAATTTTTGTTTGTTGTTCATAATGATGAGTGCAACAACCCGTTAAAGCAGGTGTCCTGTTTAAATATACAACCTGTGTATTATGTAAGTTAGGTTGGGTCAAAAAATCAAATATCAACAATATGGTATAATATACAGGGGGAGGGAAATTTTGGGGTACTAAGGGTGGGTACCCTTTTTGTTATGGTTAGAAAGTTCTGGTCTTAGGAAACTTTAGGTGAGTTTTGAAGACATTAATAAAAAACCGGCCAAGTGCGAGTCGGACTCGCGCACGAAGGGTTCTGTACCATTATCTATAAAAACGGAAAAAACATCATGTCTGTTGTATGGGAGCCCCCTTAAGTATTTATTTTATTCTGTTTTTTAGTATTTATTGTTATAGCGGCAACAGAAATACATCATCTGTGAAAATTTCAACTGTCTAACTATCACGGTTCATGAGATACAGCTTGGTGACAGACAGACAGACGGACAGCGGAGTCTTAGTAATAGGGTCCCGTTTTACCCTTTGGGTACGGAACCGTAAAAACTCATTATTTTAATAATTACAGTTAGCGAAATAACTGACATTTCTCAAAAAACTTAAGTGGGCCTCAGTCGACTCTATGTCCCGAAAGGAATGTTTCCTTCAAACAAATGACGAAATCGTACTTACCGAAATTGGGTAAAATACAACAAACTATTTCCCATACATTTTCTATGAAAACTTAGCTCCGTATGCAAATAATCTAAAATTACTGCACCTTATACTGATCCATTCAGTTTATTGTTCTAAATGCTAAAGCGTTCTATTCACGCACCCCACCTTCCACGTAATCTAAAAATATATATTTCATTTTTTTTTTTTTAAGCTATGCCCCTCACTAGGATTTCTCCTGTAACGAGGGTACAGTTTACAAACATACATGTCACATGCACACACAACCAGACCCGAAACAACTATCTGTATATCATACATTTTTTTTTTTATAAATTACTTAAAATTATTATTTTAATAGAGTTTGTATCACTATTTATTACTGTACTATTTATACATAATACCGACCATCCCCGGCTACGCCCGGGTGCAATTTCTCTATTATCCTTACATTAAATATGAAAGTATTATACATATAAACCTTCCTCTTGAATCACTCTATTAAAAAAAACCGCATGAAAATCCGTTGCTATAACAGAAGTAGAGGCCAGTGTCAGGCTACTTCTGCTATAGCCACTGCTCTCAACAAATCCGCTTATAGTCCAGAGACTGATTGCAGATAAAAAGGAGCAAAAAAAAAAAAACCTTTGCGTAGTTTTAAAGATTTAAGCATACATAGGGACAGACAGACAGCGGGAAGCGACTTTGTTTTATACTATGCAGTGAAGGTATACGATACCTCTAAGCCTGCAGTTATAAATAGTGCTACAATAACATAGTATGTGTCCTCCGTGTGCGGTCCTATAACTTCGGCTACTTTTTGCTTCGTTAGCTGCGCCTGCGCCTGGTCCGTGGTCTAGTCAGGCGGCCTTTTATAAGTTCCCAGCATTCCTGTATAATGATCATATAACTTTGGATTAGAATTCCTAGCTTTTGGCGGCCGCTCGCTTTAGTTCATAAGAGGAATATTTTAAATGATTTTAGAATTCTGCGAAATATCGAATTCTAGCTTCTCTTATAATAGGAACTTTAAACAATCAATTTTAAATAAATAAAAGCGGCCCAAAAGAACCACACAGTGCGCCCTGACACAGCAGAACGGCGACGCGACAGACCGCGAGAGATGGCGGGACGAACTAGGCACAGTCAACAAAGACTGGTGATGATGATGTAATGATGATTGGGACATGATCGAACAGCATGGAAATCAAGGGGGGAGGCTTTTGCCCAGCAGTGGGATAATAAAGGCTAACAGCAACAGTAATAGAGACCCATAAATTGTCTATTTTTCACAATAAAATCATAGTATATTTTCAATATCTATATCTACATATTAATACGTGAAGAGAAAACTTTGTACCCCTTTTTAAGCATATTGCGCGCACGGAGGAGTAAGGTTTGGCATAGTTACAGTTCATATAGAGAAGGAGTGCAGAAAGCTAAAATTATGGTCGAATTTTGACCACTGGGCGACCACTATATTATTAATTGCATTATACTAACAGTGTTTTGAAGTTTTTATGTAAATATATACATAAAGAAATATTGACGTCACATAGTTTTGATTCGCTTATTTATTATTAGATTTGGAAGATTTTGATTTAGATTGTGTGAGGGAAGCGAGATAAAATTATGAAAAACTATATTATAAATAATACCTTTGGATATAGCTGACCTAAAATATTACAAAATTTAAAGTAAAATAAATATATATTTAAGTATAGATATTATCTATATTTTTAATAACTCTAAATCACGAGCAATACATAACTAATCTTAATAAAAAAAAATAAAAAAAAATGACATTGTAGCTCTTTGAAATTTTCATAACAAGTGTGCGAGCTCGTTTATGTCTTTTGTACGGCGGCTCCGCCAACACTTAGATGCTTAGCGATCACTTTCATTATCACTTAACTCACTTAGTCGCCTTAGCTATAAACATAAAGTATGTCAGTTTACTTACAGTGAAACCTATATTTAATAGTACCTAGTAGTTTAAATACTTACATAACGATGGTAATAAAGTAACTCTTGTTTTAATTGTGTAATTATTACAAGGCTCTTATATGCCACTCCTATAATGTTTGGAGTAAATAGGACGCAAAATTATTTAAATTAAAAAAATAAATCCGCTTCGAATATAGAACTTCCTCTATTTTTGAAGTCGGTTAAAAATAACTTCGTATTGTGTACTTTATTTTAACGATGCGTAGGCTATTTAATAAGTTAATGTTATTGTATGAAGATAATATTTTGCATAGGTACTTTGTAGTGTGAGTTATGTAATCGCGAAGAAATAACCACTGTATTTGTTATTTATGACCTGGGGCTTACTACGAGCTTTTATGAACTGCCCAGATATTTGTAGAATAAGCTGACCTTTCATTGTACGAAAAGCCTATACAATGCGAGGTCAGCTTATACTGGAATGTTTGGGCAGTTCAATTACAGCCCTGCTACAAGAGTTCATAGTAAGGCCCTTGTAGGCTAATTCACGTAACTAAAGAAGTACAGTTGCCGCGCAGTTGCAGTAAAATTTTGATCAAAACAACATATTTGGTATTCTCTTAGCTTCAGTGAGACACGCTCGCGTCAAGTTCGAGCGTCACTGCAATATGATCGGCGCGTCATAAAATTACGTGAATTAGCCCTCTGGCCAGCCATGCTCGCAACTTCGTGCGCGTGGACTTCGAATGATGGGATTTTTGTAAAAATGCCTTTTTTGTGCTCCCGATAATTGGCAGCCGATAATGACACATGATCTCCCCAAGCGCCGGATATTTTCATTGTATGATTTTAGATCACGCGATCCAAATAATTGAATCAAACTCATGCCCACTAAAGTTCGTAACATAAACTAGACTAATGGAGGGAAGCAGCAGTGAACTTCACCTCGGTGAACATTGGCCTGGCAGCTGGTAAGCAGCTCCTAATTCAGTCTATATCTATATCTATATCTAATCTGCAACTCTATACGAAATGTAATTACAATAAAGCTAACGGGAGCCGCCACAGATTACATAACACACAGATACTCAACTCTTATATTCACACGCACACATACACATTAGAAAGAAAGAAAGAAAAAACGTTTATTAGGCATCACAAAGTAACCAACACCGAAACAATTAAATAAAACATAAAAAATATTAATAAAATAAAAAACATATAAAACAAAAAACAACAATTAAAATTAATACATTTAATTCGGCAAAGCAGACTCGGTGTCGTTATGGTGTGTCTAATAGGCCTCAGCTCAGCAAAAAGCTGCAGCGCTGATTTTCAGCTGAAGCCCATTTCATTTCATTACACACCGCTCGTTCACACGGCCTTCCCAATAACGAAGTACGTCCGACACACCCTGGGCAGTCAGCTCCGCAGCATGATCACGAGACACACTCGTAATCGAAATTGATTCAATTTTGACAGTTCAACAATAATAATATACATTGCACAGGATGACTTATAATCACTCCGTTCAACAGTTGGAACAGCGCAATGAACATTCTTGAACTATCAAAATTGAGTTGGTTCTCCTGCCGATACGAACCTTGCCGAGTGGAAAACCTTACGGAATGAGTATTTATCCTGTGAGAGCTCTCCTCAACAAAAGAAGTTTACACGCAATTCTCAGTGGAACTTTCTTCGTAGTCATCTCACCTCTAATATTCACAGCTGAAAATACACTTTTGGATGCTCAAAATGCTGCTCCACCTTTAGTTGCCTTGTAAAACACGCACTGAAAGAGATAGATGTATTATTTTATCCAGCAAAAACACTATGGAGCGGTGAGATAATGTAAAAAAAAAAAAAAACATTTATTCGGAACAAACTCTTGTTACAATGCTTTAATATTTTATGATTTTGTTGTTTTTTTTTGTGTATGTGTGCATGAGTTACGTACAGTAGGATGTTGACTATCTGTATGGAACGTAATCTGTGGTTGATTCTCACAGCAAAGGATTCGTTAATGCAGTCAATGCGCGCACGCTATCCGGCGAATGTCGCGCAAATGAATGTATGCGTGCTGTCATCTCCTAACATTGGGGCTAGGGTTAGCAGCAGCTACTTGGTATCGATGGAGTGAGCAAGAGGAAACCCGTGACGACACGGTTGGCGCTGTGGCTAAGCGATAAGCTTTCTGAGCGACGTGCCGCGGGTTCGATCCCCGCACGGAACAAATATTTGTATGATCTACAGATAGTTGTTTCGTGTCTGGGTGTGTGTGCATGTGACATGTATGTTTGTAAAGTACCATCGATACAGGAGAAATCATAGTGAGGGGCGACGTTTTTTAGGGTCCCGTACCCAACGGGTAAAACGGGACCCTATTACTAAGACTCCGCTGTCCGTCCGTCTGTCCGTCTGTCACCAGGCTGTATCTCATGAACCGTGATAGTTAGACAGTTGAAATTTTCACAGATGATGTATTTCTGTTACCGCTATAACAACAAATACTAAAAAACTGAATTTTAGTACTGCGGTTGCATTTAGGAACGAATCACTCTGCAAATTTTGCGCACTACATAATCATTTGTCTTTTATTTAACATAACGACTTCTGAAATAAAAAGTTTAGTGAGTTTCCGACAACAATCCTTGGATATTTCGTAAATCCGAAAACAGTGACAACCTTAACCTAGCCCTATGTTTGGTACCGTTAGCAACGATACGCAGAGATTCCGTTTCGGCCGCAGACCACAGCTTTCCCTAATATTGTACCGACAGCAAAACAACCTCCCAGCTGGAACAGTCGAGGCTTGTTATTATAATATTCTAATGTTATTGTAGTAAAGAGTATTGTATGTCATCTATATCTATACCAATACTATATATAAAGAGGTACAATGTGTTTATTTGTTTGTGTGTAGGTTTATATATGGAACTGCTGAACCGATTCTAACGTTCGTTGACTATTAAGAAGCTACACTATCCCTGAGTGATACAGGCTATACTTAATTTACTTAGATAAAAGTAAAAGCGAATATTTTTTTTATTCGCTTTACTTAAGTTTCCCCTTCTTCTTTACTTAAGTCTATCTGTTGATAGTCTTAAGTAAAGAAGATGGGAAAGTTAAGCTTAATAAGATACATATCAGGGTCTGCAGCGTAATGTATTATGAACCAGTTCCTATCTCATGATAACATATTATGAGAACGCTTCTCGATTGTATCATTCGTATCTCAACGTAGAATAGATCATATTTCATGTAAACCAAATACAGGCACTTATGAAACGTCGATACTCTAAAAAAAAAACCGTTTCAAAACCATCATAATATATCATGCGATTGTCATTTGTTTGCAAAAATTAAGTTTAGTAGTAAAAATACGGGTTGACGTGAGCTATCAAATGTATTTTTTTGTTGGCGGATTTTTCCTTACTTATCTTCATGACAGTTGAATGTTGAGTACCTATTGCTTACTTTTAGATTTTTTCGGCTTCCGTTTAGACGTGAATAAATTATCTTTTAAATAGGTGTCACCTACTTTTCTTGCCGACGGTACCTAATCACACGTGAAATAATACGCATTGTAACTAAACTCCTGTCGGTACAAGGATGCTACTACAGAAATATATTATCATTAAGAGAATTAATGCTTCATTAAGAGGCGAACACGGCGTTGTTCTAGGTTTAGTATTGACCACCCTGTTCCCAATTGTTAGGCGAGTGTCTTTGTAGCAGATTGAAATTCAGAAATATTGCGTATGTTGATGACATTGTTAATTGTTGTAAATAGAAATAACCTTGTTTATATCTTAGCCGTTACGTTTTTAGCCCCCGACAAAAAGAGGGGTGTTATAAGTTTGTAGTGTGTATCTGTGTGGCACCATAGCTCCAAAACAGATAGACCGATTTTACTGCATTTTTTTAAATCGAAAGCTAGTTTAATCGGGTATCATCTTACGAGTAGCTATGTTTCATGGAAATGTGTTCAGCCGTTCAACAGTTACAGCTCTTAGAGCCAAGTTCACCGTCAACCTAATAGATGATTAGGACAATATCACCCGTTCACCATGAAATTTTGTATGGGTAAACAGCTGTTTTCATTTTAATCATCTGTTATGTTGTCGGTGAACGTAGCCCTCTAGTTGGAGTCGGGGGTTTTTGACGGTTAGGTTATTCCAGTGTTTAATAAATAACCACCAAACATAAAAATATATCGACCAATGATACCGAGTACCGACTGGTGTGATGAAACTCATTCGCACTGAACAAGTCATCAATCTTCAAGTAATTCCCACAAACAGCAGTGTCAGTACCGGTAGTGTACAATACAGCAGTGGGTTAACGACGATTACTTCAATTGAGAAATGAACCGAGCAATAAAATGGGTTTCCCTTTTACAATTCCACTGCTACCGCTATCATAACGTTATGTAGCGGTCCAACTGTGGGAAGACTGTGTGCGTTGTTTCGTCTAACAAGCATCGGCTTGCCCAGCGCGGCGTGCAATACGGCTATTGGCATTCTTAGGTGTCGCAGGATACCGAATGCCAAACAGAAAAAAAATACTTTAAAAAAAGTCAGTTCTGACGTTTGAGTGACATAAACAATACCTACAGAAAAATGCGATTACAGCAATCGCGAGTGATGTGCTGTTATTCATTCAAGAGATCCATTGTCTGTCTCCGAAGGTCTTCATCAGATCTTCACCAAACAAAATCGGTCTGCAATTACGTGAAATAGCCCTCTCGTTACTTGAAAAAGGCTATCGTCTCATTTAAGCTTAGATCTTATTGAAAATGTGTGATTATCTCTTATCACCGCAACAGATATAAACCTTTACTGATGTCAACGCGCCATGTTCGTATTAGTAGACTTATTTTATAGTTATTAACTGTGTCGCGGCGCCATTTGTTTTATTACAAGCGATTGAGAAAGCTTGTTTTCTGATAATTTGCTATTACCTAGTGTTTGTTATCTTTACATGTAATTATATAAATAATTTATGTTACGGGTAGGATACTTGCCCATAATCGCCTATTTACGGGAAAATTAGCAACCAGTTCATGATGCTAAATGATCACCGTCGCTAATGAATGCGGTGATCGCTTGACGTCTTTCTAAATCCAATATGGCGGACTCCCAAAGATGGCGGACTAGTTATTTATTATGCACTCCCATGATATGACTATTAAATGAAAGGGTTTGTCGAGAAGAATACGAAAACTAAAATGACGTCAAACTTAATTCAATATGGCGGACGCCCCAAGATGGCGGACAAAATTTTCTTATCTACCATCACGAGATGTCTGATAGAGATGAATATATATTCATCTCTATCAGACATCATTTCCAGATTCACTTCCTTCACATTCATGTCATGTTTCACACAGTCCATCCATCTTTTCTTTGGTCTGCCTCTTCTCTGATAGCCATCAACATTCATACTTACAACTCTTCTTATAACATGATTCTCATCTCTCCGCATTACATGTCCATACCACGACAATCGTTTACTTTGCAGCTTTTCTGTAACTGGTGCCACTTTCATACTTCCTCAAATATATCTCATTCCTGATTCTGTCCAATCTCGTTACACCACACATCCCTCTCAACATTCGCATCTCCGCTGCATGCAATTGCCTTTCATCCGTCCTTTTTATGGCTCGACAGAACTGTAATACCACTAAAACGTAACAACGGCATAACTTCTTTTTTGGAAAGTCCATAATATTTACGGTTTGTTGACAACTCACCCCGAGGCTTACAATAAACAATATTTCCCACAGATTTCTAAACAGCGTAAATATAAGCCCACGCGCACATTTATTATATCATCCAGTAATAAGGCCTAATTGACACGGTTCCACAAAAAAGCGCGACTGCGCTGCCCCGCGGCGCTGCTCGCCTCATTACGGACTCATTACTGTGTCGTTCTCTGTCCGTGTGTCCGCACGCGATGGAAACAAATTATAATGGTTATGTGAAGACAGGTTACATTTGTAATATTGTGTTGTTGATGTTTGTGGGACTAGAGTAGGGGCTATAATATAATTATCTACTATAATTATATGTACAGTCCATATATATTTTGAAATTTTTGTATGCTTGAGCTTCTTTTTGGCGTATCTTTTTTGAAGTTGTCGTAAAATAACCGTTATTTCAATATACAGTCCGTTCGTCGTTTCCGTTATATTGATGTCTGCTAGAATCTTATTACTAAATAAATGCATTCATTGAAAATATTATCTTATTTCAATATTTAAATTATCATCCTCATATAATAAAGTGCTATGTATCTAACATTTAGAAGTTGATCAATTAAAAACGTTGTTCTTAAGTACAATTGTTCACTACGTTTCCAAATCCACAATCGTCTTTAATGAGAACGACTCTCCCATTTTTTTTTATTAATTTGTCATGGGACTGGATATAGGGTGTGAAATTGCAAAGTTTTTTTTATTCTTAACACCTTGAATCCTTGATGATGCACAAACAGTTCAGTAAGTAAGTTTGCAGTCTGAGGGGTAGGATGTGCCAACATGTTCATATTATATGGTGCAGTATCATACTTACTTAATTTTATTGTGATCAGTGATTCTCTTTCTTTACTGTTTGTAACACATTCTATAAGTAGATGGTGAACAGCTTAAGATTCGCAAGATGCTTACCTATATCGAGCAGGCCAAATTAAGTATACATTATTATCTTTCCATCCGCAAAACTATTCCATTTCCCTGTGTTAAGTGGATCTCAATCTAATCTCATTTAATTTAACATCCTTCACCAACAAGTTCACAGAATGTGTCCGCTCCACAAAAAACTGTCCCTTTCATTTGTATTAGATTATCTTCACAGCCTCACACCGATCATTATCGGTGATCTACAAAAAGTAAACGTTGTCCCAATTAGCTGGTTAACAAATAGCTCTGTCCAAACAAAGGGACGAGTAAGGGACAAGTGACAGATGTCATCGACACTTACGGATGGGCAGGGCTGTGCGTAAGTACTAGTGATAATATAAGGTAATAATAAATTGAAGTTCGCATAAAAACCTTATATTTAGATTTCCTGTCATTACTTTTAAATAGTAATGACAGGAAATCTAAATTCCGTACCATATAATAAGTCTAATCCAAAGATTTTTACATAAACAGGGCCTCTACAGGCTTTTTTAGAACGTCCAGTTCCAACGTAAGTTTGTCCTATGGAGAAGAAACTGCATGGATAATGTTGTTATTTTAATAATTAGTAAAGTACGCCTGTCATGGCAATCTTATTCAGAGGCAATTCATTATTATGTTTATATCTTATTCTAATCTTTTTATTAAATTAAATTATTCTCGCCACTCTTGCGACGGCGACGGTATTGTATTAATTAAGATTGTAATTATATACTATTATTTTAAAAGAGTTTCCATGGAGTTTCTTGCCGGTTCTTCTCCATAGGACGTGCTATTTGGAACTGTGCACCTAGAGTCTCGACATTTCATAACTGCCTGAATTTGTTTCACATGAAATAAAGATGAATATTCTCTTGAACCTACTAATTATAACGTATGTATTATAATGAGCTACTGGTCAAATTTTGATCAACGAGTTTAAGGTGATATATTGGATATTTGGAAGTCAAATTCTAGTTATTGAAATAAACACCTTTTATGACTATTTATTTATTCTTTTACGACTTTAGTTATATTGAAAGATTGCAGCCATAAAATATTAAGCTTTAAATTAATTAGATACAATAAAAGTTTTAAATGTCAAGCTTGTAAATATTTATAAGGAGACAATAATATGGGTTTTAATTGAAAAAATAAATATAATGTGGAACATGAAACGACGATTGTTATGGTGATACCATCGATTATAAAAAAACTCAAGATGGACTCGTAATGTGCGCCTATGCGACCGCCTAGTCCTATTTCTATAAAAATATATTTTCTTAAGGTACTTTCGCTATGCAGGTAAAAGTGATCGTTATAAATGTGTAAACTCTAATATTAAAGTGGTATTTGAATTCCATTTCCCCCGTCATAACAACTATATAATGTAAGCACAGTTGTATGTCGCGTGGAGGGTAGGCACAGCCAATGGAATTACCGGAATAAGAGGCATTCCAACTTCAGCTTTACGAGTAGGTTGGCAATGCATCGGTAATCAATAGGTTGCGGATGTTCATGGGCGACGGTGGTCGCTTACCACCAGGTGACCCGAAACAAAGCAATGGCCTTCCTCCATAAAAGAAAAAAATACTCTTCGTGAGCATTTAACGACTATGTTTTAGAGAATTGAGTAGGTATCTTATTTTTACATTTTTTTAAAACTTTGCTTCTTACTAGTATTTTTCCTGTTTCGAAGGTAGGTACAGTTAACAAACATACATGTCACATGCACACACACCCAGACCCGGAACAACTATCTATATATCATATAAATAATTGCTCCGTGCGGGGATCGAACTCGCGGAACGTAGCGCAGAAAGCTAATCGCTTAGCCACTGCACCGACCGAGTCGTCAGTCTTGCGATTAGAGTTTTTATATCATGGACCATGGTGCGGCGGTAAATCATGTGAGGTTTTACAACTGAGCTCATATTGGGGCAACAATTTGCAATTATAATGGCGTATGACAGTGAGCCGGTTCGCTTATTTTGGAAACTTGTATATTTCTTTTTATAAAAGTGCCACTGAACTCGAATACCGTCTGTAATTGATTTCATTTCGTATAAGTTTCAAAAGCCGTAAACCATGTAGTATTTTGGATTTCGTTCGAGTGTTTCATAGCGTTCTCGAAGGCTTTAAAGAATCAGCATACGAGATGATAGATTTTGATGTATTCGTAAATGCGCACTGCAAAGCAAACTGTCTGCTATGAAAAATGTCTAAGAAGGAATATTGCCAATATTTCAACTATTTAAATATACAGCCTGTATAAACTAATTAATGTCTTCATAGTCGGAGCTACAATGTAAAAGCTAAATTGTTATTTAACGATAAATATAAATCAACGTCAACATGAAGGTTAAGTTAGCCACAATTTCAGTAAATCTTTTGTTCCGTTGAACTAAAACTTAATAACTCAATCAAAGATTAGTGAGTGTCGTAATATTTTGTCATATTCGCTGTAAGCTTGAAGCCTGTTCAGTGCGCAGCCCTAATATGGTCTCATACTATTGTCACCGCAAGCACTGCACACTAGGGCTGCCAAGAAATAAATTAAAAGTGTAGTACCTACTTACAGAATGAAATTAGTTCTTTTTTTTATTATTGAAATATTTTAGCTGCACCTGTGGGCAAAGTTCCTAGAATTTCGGGTATAAAAAATTATACTTCGACTTATCCAGGATATATTTTAAATCTGTAACTTAACTATAACATATTTTTTACTCGGGTTAAAATATGTTATTTAATCAATCAATCAATTGTGATTTATTGTACCAATTGCTGATTTAATGTAATAATTTTTTGTCACATCAAAGTTGTCTGAGTGAGATTGTTCTAAATGGTAATACCATTCATTGTAATTTAACAATGCGAACACTTTTTACGTCTATTGTTATTTTATGTGTTATTGAAATGGTGTACAGTAAAATGATTAAATACTAGTTTCCGCCAGCGGCTTCACCCGCGTGATATCTTTATAAATTATAGTCTATGTTACTCCGTGATAATATAGCATTCTGCTGGTGAAAGAATTTTTTTATCGGTTCAGAAGTTTTTGAGTTTCTCCATTACAAACAAACAAACATACAAAAAATCAAATATTTTCTCTTTATAATATTAGTTTAGATTTAGATAAGATTATTTTATTTTCAATATAAATTACGTCTACAGCTTGACTAGCCACGGATGATTGGCTTGACCATGGTAGAACTACAGGTTTAATTTGGACTTCAAGCTCAACAGCACCAAATTCTGACACATCATCAAAAAAAATGCTGACTCAAATTTGACACCCCTGACGTCACTATTCCGTGGCGCGCGGGCGCACCGCTCGGTAGCGGTCCGTCAGCCATTTTATGGCTCCAGATATGCATTTAGACGTATTTATTGCTTTCAACGCGACATCAACTAATTCGCCCGTTAAAAGGTGAACACTTTTTACAAAAAAATGTGGCGTTTTTGTTGAATGTGAGGAAGAGGACACGCTGTATGAGCGATAGCGTTCAGTGATAGACGATAAAATTATGATTTTGGTACTTATATGTAAGCTTGAATTGTTATGAAGCCCAAAATTAGGCAAAGATGAAAGTATTCATTGCTGAGAAATTTTATGACAAGATCTGGGAGTCTACCGCGTAATAAAATGGTAATGAACATCAGACTCTGGTAATAACATTCAATAAGATAGTGAAAAACAAGACTTGGAGCTATCTTATTAAAAAAATTACCGATCATGAAGTTGGGACTCGGCAAGGTAGCTCAAAGTTAAACTCTCACGATCGTATTGAAGTTTATTAACAGAGTTTGATGTTCATTACCATTTTATTTACGCGCTAGATCCACTGGACTGTTTTAGGATCCAAAAAATCCACGGAAATAAACACAAGTTTCAAATAAAGCTGACCCTGTAGGTAATTTATGAGAAAAATCTTGCGACAAGTCGTACGTTTGTCGTCGTCTTACTCAAGAGGTTAATCGCATTATCGAACGTTTGTGAAGAGGTTAAAAGTTAACGTTCGTTTTAGTTTTAGAGACGTTTAGCCTTCACTAGTGATGACGTCTGAAGGGTCAGTGACCTGTAGGCCTGTGATTGATTGCCACACGCCACGGAATCCGTACTTCATGGTGTAGTGGTGTAGTGTGGACAGTTCACTAAACGAGCGTTTAGATGAAAGCTAAAGTTTTAAATGTGTCATGATTTCCGAATTTATTACGTATTTTTTAATTAAGATTACAAATTGAAAGTATTTTATTTGATTCGTATGATTTTAGTATTGAGCTTTACAAATTAATTAAAAGTATCTGATTTGATTAAAGATGGAAAACATGATGTTGGGAGGTGTTAGCTAGTTTTTGATTCATTCTGGGAAGAGCATCTGAACAGCGAGGTTGCCTTCTAAACTATTATTGTGCTTAATGTGATAAGTTATAAATAATATAAGTTCGGTTGTGTGTACAAAAGTAAAGAAATATTCCAGACGAAGAAGGTAGTTTCATTTCAAATGGTTCATATATAACATTATTATTGTTGCCTTAAATATCAATTCATCCCGTTCTGCAGGGTAATCACGATACACACTCTCAATCGGGATCGATTCAATTTTGACAGTCCAACAAACTACATTGCGCGGTATGCTTTTAAAACCACTCCGCCCGACAATTGGAGCAGCGCAATGAACACTATTGTAGTGTCAAAATTAAGTCGATTCCGATTACGAGCGTGCATCGTGATTAGCTAGCCGGAAAGATGCTTTTACACAATAAACGAATTTATGAATTTAAAAATCTAGAATGTATAATTATTATTATTTGATCGCTATTGCAATGAAATTGACATTAATCTGTATACAATTGACATTTACTACATAATTTTGGCTTAATTTATAAAAATGCGTTTTATACTTGACATGGTTATGTCAAAGGTTATTATGATGCTGTACTGTAATAATATTAAAATCAAGATTTGCATGCATGTAATTTAATATTTGCCTGCCTTTTCTAAGGTGGAACATGATTCTATCGACCAATAACTGTAAGACATTACATAACATTTGTAACAACCTGTAGCCATGTTTCCTGTGAATAAAAATATTTCTATTTCTATTTCTATTTCTAAGACCTTGTAAAACTACTGTTCCTGCAAATAAACGTTCTATTCTATTCTATTCTAATACCAATACCACTGGTATTTGTTTTAACTTATATTTTAAACGAATACCAAAACAAGTTCATAGATTATAAGTTACAGTCAGTAAAAATGCTTTGTATGTAGTTTTAAGACCTTTAATTTAAAAAAAAAACTAGTCCAATATAAATAAAATATGACTAATAATCAATTTTATTATAATTTTAGTTCCTCCTTGTACTACGTATGTTATACCTATCTATTATTTTTGTTGTTATTAAGTCTCATGTTTTAACTTAGCTACTGCAATATGATTCGTTACTGACACTATAAATAAAAACTTACAGAAACATGTAATATTTCGATAAATATCTTATTTTCGTATAATAATAATTCCTACTTTAGTGGATACTAGCTGTGCCCGCGACTCCGACCACATGAAGTTCCTGGACTGAACTGATTTATTATCTAGGATAAAAGTAAGGATAGGTACTTTTTATCCTGGACATCGGACATAGGAATGTCCTATCCTAGGTGTATTTCTTTTTTTTTTAAATCGTTGCCCCTCACTATAACTTCTCGTGTATCGAGGGTACAGTTTACAAACATACATCTCACATGCACACACACCCAGACACGATACAACTAAATGTAGATCATACTAATGTTTGTTCCGTGCGGGGATCGAACCCGATTTAAGTTTTATGTTATTTTTTATTATTTTTTATTATTACTTATATTACATACTAAAGTTGAAATCTGTTCATTGATTAACAAACATCCAAACTTTCACATTTTTTAATATTAGTAGCATAGTAGGATACCAATAGGTACAGTATGTGTGCAGGCAAACTGTTTGCAGTGGGCCGTTGCCGATCCAACACTGGTTTGCGCTCGCCTATGCGTCGAATGGTAGACACCTATAATAAATTTTTTGAACAGGTTGACATTTTTGCTGGCTCTATGGGCCAGTTTAAGAGTCAAATACATGGATTGTTGTTAGAATAGTGACTCCCTCTGGCTCTTGACTCACTGTGTTAATAATTAACATAGTGAGTGGAGAGCCGGTGAGTGAATTATTCACCCTTTTTCTTTATACCATGTACCTACTTAATTACCCTTTAGCGTGTAATTTTCTTTCTTTTACTACTGTATCTTAAGCTAACTTGTGAACAGCGTCGTGGGCTGCATTATCGACTATTTGTATATGTAAAAATTATTTGTCAAACTGTATAGTGTAGCTGTTTGCTGATCCTTATTAATAAATAAATAAATTGTGTTGTATCGTGGTCCGCTTGCGCTCCTCTCACCGCTACGCTTCACATCTCTCCGCGCCCTCACAGCGACGTACGAGTATATGTTATGAAACGATGAATGGCAAATTGTCATTATTTACCTGTCACCGCGGCTGTGTATATTAATTACAAGCCTGTTAGCGCCAGCTACCTACCAGGTCTCATTTATATTGCCTAGCTGACTAGGTAAGCTACAGGTTTTATTCGCCTCGGAAGATTCTATCCGAATTTTATTAATAAGATATAAACTTAAATATGGACACAGCCTAATAATAATTATATAAAACATACAATAAAAAATACAAATATAAAACTAAGCACCTAGGCGTCAAAGTACTCCTCCTCACATGTCCTCATCGCTGTCAATTGGTAGCGTGCCCAGAAGACTGGCAGCATTGCCACGTTGAATGGCAATGCTTATTCTTTGACTAAAGAACAGGCCAGCCCTCGGGTGAAGCGATTATTTTACAAAATAAAAGATGAGTTTGATTTTAGTCACCACGGTGAACGGCCTCAATAAAAATTTGAATAAAAAAAAAAGTAAAATTGGGTAGTCTTGAACTAATTACTATTTAAAAACCATGGAAATCAGGTTTCCACTTTTTTCGTAACTATAAAAAAATAAGTAATTTAAAACCGTAGGAAGTAAAAGTAATTTTTAGAAACATTCATATTATTAATGTACAGACACGCCAAAACTGAATTTTGTTAAAAAGATTAAATACCTAATTAAAATATTATTCTGACTATTGAAATAAATAAAAATAATTTAACAATTTTATGGTACGAAATAATAAAATGTTTTAAATTCACACATTCATACAAGAGATTGTATCTGTATAATTAATACAAGACCAGATTCTATAATATTTATTATGTCGTATACTTAATTAAGATAAATATTTGGATAGCAAAATTATGTGAAAATAGAAACAGAAATATTTATTTTTATCTTTTTTTTCTTTAAAATACATACTCTCTAGTATTGAGGGTACAGTTTACAAACTTACATCTCACATGCACACACACCCAGACCCGAACAACTATCTGTAGATCATACAAATAATTGCACCGTGCGGGGATCGAACCTGCGGCACGTAGCATAGAAAGCTAATCACTTAGCCACTGCGCAACCGTGTCGTTTGCAGGAGACAAATGGTTACAGGTTGATACAATGTTGTCACATTGTATCAACCTGTAGCCAACCATTCTAGTAACCATTGTTGTTGTACATCATGTCCCGTCGACGAACGACTCTACGCGGCGCCGTGCCAGCGGCGTGCAGAATAGGTCATGTGGTCATAATCTATGCCTAGAGTATACCTAATGTAAAATGTCAAATCAACGTTATTCTGTGTCAATGTGGAGCTTGGGTAGATTTCAGGTAGCCTGACAATACTACTTGTCATAGATGTTCATAAGACAACCGGAGCGACTGCTTCACGTAGGTACTCTCCAAGGAACAGAGTCTCGAAAGAATGGTCACATATTCAAGAATAGACCACGGCAAGCGCAGCTTGACCTCGAAGGCCAGTCGATGGCAATTACTCGTTCCCGGGCCAATGACTGTCCCATTAACGGACATTGAACATAGAGGGTCTCTCTCAGTATTCTGAAGGATTAATCCCTTAGTCCACAATGCTGGCTTGTTGCAGGTTAGCATACTACACACATGGAGAATCCTAGGGTTTCCTCAAGATATTTTCCTTCACTGTAAACGCAAGTGCGTAGGTATAGTGATCCGCAAAAGATTTAGAAAAGTCAGATTAACAGGCCGGGTTGGAACTCGGACCCTCCTGCACGGAAGGCAAGCGTCCAACCGCTAAGGTTATCTCCACTCCGAACCATTCGGTAGATACTAAAGTTTCTCCATCAAGTGTTAGTACATACTGAACGTTTGCTATAGACGGCTTGCTCTAATAAAGCGACCATAAATCTCCAGCTTATTTAATTTGCTAAAGGCGACAATTCAAGTTATTATATTTGCTACAGCCGGCGACATTATTATAATGCAAATGAACACATACTACACCCAGCTGCGGCACTAAACTTATTTGATATCTACTAATTCTACAAGTACTAATATTACAAAGTTTGGATATTTATGGTGTTTGGAACGTATAACGTAACCGTCCAAAACCCCCGACTCTAACGAGAAAAAGAACTGTAACTTTTGAACGGCTGAACAGTTTTTTAAACTAGCTTTCGAAGAAAAAACTGCAATGAAATCGGTCCATTCGCTTTGGAGCTATGATGCCCCAGACAGATACACAGATAAATACTACGAACTTATAACACCCCTCTTTTTTGTCGGGGGTTAGAAAGGGTGCGCGGGAAGAAACCTCCACGGTTGACAATACCTAATAAGTACGTCCAGTTTCTTGCTGGTTCTTCTTCATAGGACCAACTGTTTTGGAAGCGTGTAGCTAGAATTTTTAACGGTTCAAAGTTCCTTATATTTAGTTTATCTTACTAATATGAAAGTTTGGAATTTGATGTTTGAACGGCAGAACGGATGTCAACGAAATTGTCATACAATTATAATACAACCTCGGGAAGGACAGGGTACTTTTTATCCTGGAAAATAATAAAATATTCAAGGAAGTCCACGCGGACAGAATCGCTGGCACAGCTGGTTTGAAATAAAGACTTTTCTATTGTATTCTTGTAGCGTAGAGAAGTAGGCTGTAGAGGAGTGCTAGCTGATAGACCCGGGTTGGACAACCTTAACAAAGAAAATCGGAGTACGACTCACCTTTCCTCTGCTGCGGTCGGCTTCCCAATCTGCATCCGATGTAATCTTGGGGTATCTTGGATCCCCAATTGATAGATTAACTCTATGCACGGCACAGAAATTAAAGGAACAATCAATATTTGGATTTTACACGCACGGCGTCAATATTTCGATACGGGTCCAAGCACACACTGACTTTTCCGGTATTGCGCCGCTAGAAGGCGCTTTAGTTCCTGTTACCCGCGCATGCGCGTGGCAGGAATTGGTACTACACGACCGAACGTCGGTTCAGTGAGCGTACCCAATAATTCTTATGCAAAGAGTCCAACCACGGGTCAGATACCTAACAATTCTGTTCCGGCGCATCCTGGGCAGTAAGCTCCGATTCAAACCTCTACACAATGGCCTGAGCAATTTCTACGAGACCACGACGGCGACGAGACGTTTATACACGAGAGAATACAATGAACATGAGAAGATGATAAGAATTCTTTTCACCGAGGGTTACACTATCTTCATCTCATTCTTTGATCTCATAAATTCATTGTAAATCGTGTAGTTCACGGAGCGAAGTCGCGGGATGCAGCTAGCGTACATACTTCAGAAGTCGTACTAGTAATAGTAAATATTATTTATAGTAGTGAAGCGAAACTCGAAGCTCACGCCTGACACTTTCACTTTCCTCCATACATTGTTGAGTGTCGACTATGAATAAGGCCCGTCGCGCCGAGTTATGCCGAACCTGCCCGAATAGATTACGATTATAGTTGCTCTAGTTGGATATTAGCAATATTTTATGATGAAGCTATTTTACTTTTATTTTATTATTAATTTTTATTTTGTTCTTTTGTGTGTCTGTTTTTTTATTTTTATTGTTTTATTGTTCTCTCGTGTGTTGTCAATGTCTCGTGTGTTGTCAATGTCCGTGCTGAATAAATGTATTTTCTTCTTTTTCTTTAGATGGACAGGATTCCACACGATGTTTTCCTTCACCATTATCGCAGGTGATAATCAAATTCTAATCCGCACATGAATCCGGAAAGTCAGAGGTGCGGGCCGGGTTCGAACTCAGACCCTCCTGCATGGAAGGCAAGCGTTCAACCGCTAGGCCATCACTGCTTTGCCGATACATAATATTACAGAATAATAAATATTTAGTGCGAATGATAAATATCTATTAAACAAGATCTCGTCGCGGCTTCCCTCTCAATTCGTTTGAATAATTACCCGCCCACCGACTA
The DNA here is from genome assembly GCA_932294325.1 of Allophyes oxyacanthae. Lineage (NCBI taxonomy): Eukaryota > Metazoa > Arthropoda > Insecta > Lepidoptera > Noctuidae > Allophyes > Allophyes oxyacanthae. The sequence continues at coordinate 217,344 of OW028633.1, forward strand.
CAGTGAGACACCTCCACAATTTAATAGTAACACCTGTCCCCACCTGTTGCATATTCGACAGGTAATCAGGCTTACATAACATGTTCTTTATTATTTCAACCGTCGCACACCCATCGGTGCCTTTACCGGCCATTTTACCTTATTCTCACAAAAGACCATCTCATTTCTTCCCATAAGTTATCTTATAAAATCATTATCACCACCACTTCGTTTGCTATGCGGTATTTTATGGCATGAAAGATTATTGTAGCAGTCTATTTGGAGGCCCAGTGCAGTGTCTTCTTCAGGACTAACCCATTTGGAACCGTGCACCTAGAATCACGACGTTTTGAAAGTGCCTGCAAAGGCCCAGTTGATATTAAAATCGTTCACTTTGACGTTGTTGCAGGTGATAATATGACACAAAACTGTATCATTAAGGTAGCAGTAGTTAATGGATTTTATAAAGAAAATCAAACATGAAGTGATAAATATCAACATTACTCATATAAATAATCATTACTTACAAATGTAGACAAACTATACCACCAACATAAACTGAGTTATTTTGCCAACAGCTCGCCATAAATCTACTATTATGTTACAAAGCCGAGAAATATTCACAACAACACTGCGGACACGATATATCTCTCCTCAATGCAAATATAGGGGAAAACGATCGCGAAGTCGTACCGACACCATAAATATTTGTCTCTGGTCTAGCTATTGGCCGAGACTCGCTCCCCAAGCATTATGCACAATTACCGTCGTCATTTATCAGGAGTTATCACCGTTTGAATAATATAATAACCGGTGAGCGAGAATCAATTACTGGTGGGTGTGAAATTTGCGTGTAGTGTGGTGCCGCGCCTGTTGGCAAGCGAAGTGTTTGTGGATGTTTGTGCGGCACTTAGTTGGCGGGGAAGCGCACACACGGGACACACGGGGTTAAATGTAACTTCATTTTCGTGATACTGTGTGTCCTATAAAACGTAATACGCGTTTTTGCTAAACATTTTTAGCTAATATAATATAATTCCGATAATAAAATAGTTATAATAATAAAAAAAATTATTCCCTTTATTCAATTTTTAACATAGGTACTTTTAGATATTTTTAAATAATTTTACAATCAAATAAAAAAAATAAAAAAAAAAACATTTACTAATATAAAAGAGTAGTAGCCCCCCGGCATCGGGAACAGGGTCCAAGCTACCGGTGGTCAGGGCTCTAGAGAGAGAAACCTCCTGACAATGCGCGCAGTGTCAAGGAGTACTGCTTTCTGAATCAAGCCCTTGATCCAGCCACCTAGCGAGAGCCTCTCGAGGTGTTGGTCGAGACTCTTGGCAATTAAGCCATTAGCCGTTACAACTATCGGCACAATGATTGCTGACTCCACGTCCCACATATCGACAACCTCGCGAGTCAAGTCCAGTTTATTATTATTATTTTATAATTTGTGATAATATAATTTCCTGTTGCTCAGCTGTACTCAATCAGGAGCAGTTCACCGACGGACTGAGAAAATGACTCATAGTCACCACGCTGGGGATTGGGCAAGCACCACCTGCACACTGGGCATGTCGCTGCATGAAAATGGCCGTGGTAGGCTATTTGGGCTAACAAGGCTAGTCTTCCCACATGGGTACAGTGCGTAGGTCCTTAGAGCCTGACCGGTAAGAAGGGATTTCTGGAAATTCCGACCCTAAGGGGGTAAAATAGGGGTTGAAAGTTTGTATAAAAATCCGTCATTTTTTTAAGTAAAATCCGTAATATTTGGAATTTGGCGTTTCGGATAGAAAAAAATAAAGAAACACGTGTATAAGGATTTTCTAAAATTCTATCTCTAAGGGGGTAAAATAGGGGATGAAAGTTTGTTTGAAATTCTGTCGATAATATCGACTCCCACGCACGCACTGCCGCAAGCCGCGGGCAACAGCTAATCTTTAACTACACGTCCGAAAAGCAATGGAATTATCCATAAGCATTAGAAACTACAGAATGAAAGTAAAACTCCCAAGCATTAATCAAATTAAATGTACAACGAGGCAGTACACGTTGATACTTGATGATGACAAATTGAAGAGAGTAACGTTCGTGTACGATCGGCTCTCGTCGGGTCGGCGCGCGCGCATTACGGCTCGTAAGTCATGCAGTTGTTACTATAATGATGCGTTGATGTACGTTGCACTGTTGCATAGCATCTTGTTCATCTAACGTTTCGTCTGTTGTGCCATTCATCTAGTAAGAATAAAAGAAGTGAGACATACTATATGACATAATGAGATGGTGAGGATTTCATCATGACAGGCAGTGATATTGGGTTTTTCTGTAAGGAAATCAGTGTAGCTGGGAATTATCTATACAGGGTGACTGGTAAATCGAGGGAATTGTTGAAGGAGGGTGTTCTACTCATCATTATGAACAACTTGACAGAAGCGGAAATCGCGAAAAAAAAATCTGCTGTTCCATACATTTTGTCGATTAATATTGAATTATTTGTATGGAACAGCTGATTTTATTTTCGCGATTTCAGTTTCGGTCCCGGTACCATACCCTCCTTCAATGATTCCCTCGTTCTACCAGTCAACCTGTATATTAATAGGTGAAGAGAAAACTTTGCACCCCTTTTTAAGCATATTGCGCGTACGGAGGAATTTGAGATTTGTTAAAGTTTATATGGAGAAGGAGTGCCGAAAGCGAAATCTAATGAATTACGGTCGAATTTCAACCTCTGGGCGATCACTGGTACGTATTAATGATCAAAACGTGCGCTTACCCAATAGTCTAACCTAGTAATGTCTCGGGTACCACTGCACTGGTACTTGGAGAATACGGCCGTATGAGCGCAGGTCGGTCGCAGCGCAAAGTTCCCGCTTCCTCAGCCCCCGATTCCTCGGAGCTTGTGCGTGGACTATACCTACATACATTAAGAGCCAATAAACCTGCACCCAAACATTCGTATATTGCATTTCCAGAATCACCGCAGCTGTTCCGCCGCTTTCAATAAGACCCTCCCTCGTGGTCCGACTCCCACATCCCATGCTCTAACTAATCACTCCACTCATAGTGTACAACTTACAAGCTAAATGATTGATGTGCGAAGCCATTGGTGTCTGTTATGTTAACAACCGTTTATTTGATAAGAAGAAATGCTTAGACAAGACTGAACCTACTCAAATGTTACAAATGAACAGCAGTGCAATGTACGACTGCTGTGTAAGGCTCGCAAGTTCGATTTAGTTAAATATTTGTATCAAATCTGAGATGTCATAACTTATAAGTCACTTAGAAAAAGGCATGCTTTTTCCTAGTGATATCTATAGTGTGGACTTTGATTTAGCTCAGACTTTACTTAAACTTTGCTAAGCTTATTTGTATGCTTAGCTTATACTTTGATTTAGAATTTATAGTCATAGTACGCTGAAACTGTGCTGAGCATACGCTTAGACCGACAAAGTCAATAGACAAAGTCTCAAAATCAATAAAGAAAGTAGAAATTAGCCTAAATACACTATAGATCATGTGACATGTATGTTTGTAAACTGTACCCTTGATACAGGAGAAATTATAATGAGGGGCAAAGTAACTAAAATAACATTTTGGAATTTTCTGGTAATGATGATACAAATCGAAAGGTTAGAAATTCATAGACAAAAAGTATTATAGTTTAAAAAAAAAAACTATAGAAAACGCTTTAGTCATCCAAACTGAACGTGTATGCAAAATATCAGCTCAATCAGAAGCCGGGAAGTGGGTCAAATATAACTTCCAAGATTTTTTTACATAGTTAGTTAATTATAGGGAAGCTAATAAAAGTTTGTTAAAAAAAACATCTCAGCCTGAGAGCCAATATATACTACCAAACTATTGCCATAATGAATACGCGACAAGTTGGGTGGTGGAGTTAATATAGGGAATTAATTTTCTACCCAACCGTTGTCGATACTCTATTGAAAGCGAGAGTGTGCAGAAGACTAGTCTAACACATAAATCATCAATCTAAACGATGCCAGAAAGACCATTTAAAAGTAACAAACAAACCAACATTAAACCCATGACCGCGCGTACAAAGCGAATCATATCCTAAATCAAAATAAATAGTCCCGATAGGTTAAGCGGCCGCCGCAGCGCCACAATCGCGCCGATGACATGTTTATGTGGCCGCTCCGGCCTTCATAATGGACTCACTTTGTATTTCATAAAAAAAGGTCACGTTTACTTAGAAAAGGTCTAACGGAATCATCCCGGATGGTCATAAAAGTTGGAAGGTCCTTATGGTGTTGGATTGTTGAATAAAGGCTTGTTAGGTATGCTTCTTGTGATGTTGTGGTAAAACGGTGTGAATGGAGAGCTTTTATAGGGGTTATGAGGTTAAGGAACGAAATAATAATGATTATGACTCTTTCTCCCTAAGGAATAATATTAAGTAAGATAATGAAAGAAAAGAAAGAAAACCATTTATTCAGCACAAACATATTGACAACATAAGAGAGAGATACCTAATGATAATAACTCTTTTATTACCTGTGTTTAGCATGCATGTGCCAATAAACTATATTTATTTCTTTTTTTCTTTATATTTTTATTATTTACTTTTTTATTTAATTGTAAAATTATTTAAAAATATCGAAAAGTATGTTAAAAATTGAATAAAGGGAATAATAATGATAATGATTGTTCTAGAACATTTTTTTTATACTATTTGTGTGACTAACACACATACGGTCCGCCTGATGGTAAGCAGTTACCGTAACGTCCGTAACCTATGGACGCTTGCATCACCAGGGACATCACTCGCGCGTTGCCGACACTACTACCACAGTTTAAATTATATAGAATAGAATAGAATAATAGAATAGAATAATTGTTTATTTGCATAGAATGTAGGTACATAAATAAAGGTGTTAACAAACTTCTGATCCTAGTACATTCTACCTTAATTTAGGCATGCAAACATTAGGTTAAATTAAATGAAATCAGAATCAAATAAATCATAACAATAATTAACAAAAATTTAAAGGATGTCAGTAAATGTCAAATTCAAAAAATTATAAAACAAAAAAATATATCATATTTAGGAATACAAAAGAATTTCAAAATCTAGAGTTTATCATTTAAAAAGTCGTTAATTGAATAATAACATTTTTCAATTAAAAGTGTCGACAGTTTCTTTTTAAACATTTGAATTGTGTCGTTTTTTATGGTGTCCGGTATTTTATTATATATAATAGGGCCCATGCAAAAAACATTTTTCCTTAGTAATGCAGTGTTATATCCACCAACATGCAATAGATGTTTATATTGACTTCTGATAGGTCTTTTTCTAGTGTCAGATATTGCTAAGAAATAATGCTTGTTAGCCTTTACAAAAACTGCCATTTCAAAAATGTACAATGCTGGAAATGTTAACACTTTTAGGGACTTAAACACAGGTACACAACTGTCAGTCATTTTTAAACCACACATTGCCCGTATGCAACGCTTCTGCGCCTTAAATACTTGCTCCCTTAAACTACAATTACCCCAGAATACTATTCCAAATCGCAAAATCGATGCCACTAGGCCATGGTAAGCTACTAATGTTGTGGCTGTATTCACTTTCTTGGATAAGTTGAATAGCACATAAGCAGAAGTGCTCAGTTTTTTGCAGACCTCTTCTGCTTGAGGTTTCCAGGTTAACTGGCTGTCTATAAATATTCCCAAAAATTTTGCCGCTTTTATTTGATTAATTTCTTGACTATTGTATTGTATTAGAATTTTTTTTACAGGTGTACGTTGATAAAAATGCATTATATTCGTCTTTGATAAATTAATTATTAAATTGTTAATGTCAAGCCAGTTTACTATGTCCTTGAGTGTGCGATTTATGTCATGTTCATAACCTTCAACGTCAGTGCATTTTATTATTGCGGTGCTGTCATCAGCAAATAAGACCATTGGGTGCTGAATGTGACGCGGCAAGTCATTTATGTAGAGCAGGAACAAGAGTGGGCCTAACACACTGCCCTGTGGTACACCATATTTGATAACTCTATCTTCAGATAGTAAAATATTTACTGTGCTACTACTTGCTCACCGTTAGGCACAACACTGCAAAAGATCAGTGTTATTTGACTACGATATTCTGCAAGGTACGTCCCCAGTCCGGTAGCCCAGTCCCTACCTCTCATAACTTTAAGTTTTCAATACAACACTTCTAGGTTGAAGTTAAGAACGGTATTTACCATGTTTATAGTTTGTTTCGAGCTTCTGATATGTCGGAACTGTTGCAAGCTGTTGTTGTTGTTCTCAACTGTAATACTAATGTTAGTGACCATATAGCTCTAGGTTAAGATTTGACATTCATTGCATGTGTAGTGCTATATAATGCACTGCCCCATAACAAAATCATTTCACTCTTGTCCATCCACAAAAAAATCGCCGTGTGCGAAAAGGCAGCCCATTGTACAATTTACCTTTGTTCATGCAAGTTTTATGTGTATAATATTTGTTTTACTGGTGTACAATAATATAGACTAACCCTGAAGATGCTTGCGCATTCTACAGGCTTTTATGACAAATCTTTTAGTGTTCAAGCTGTTCGACTTTGGAATGCACTGCCTCTTTCAATAAGACGTGCTCAATCCCTGCCAACATTTAAAACACTGGTAAAAGAACACTATTTAACTTTATAATGTATCTCTTCAGACTTGAATATCATAATGTGTGTGTTGGGTATATATTTATTGTTATATTATATCTATATGTATGTATGTATTAGGTATATAATATATTTATTTGTGTTTAATATAAATTCTATTGTTAATTAGCTTATGCTACACCGCGAGCTACCCTCGTTATTTTTTACATGCTGTACTGTCCATCCAAAGGTTGTCTGTAAGAAATCGCCGATTGCGATAAGACCGCCCATTGTACAATCTTAAATGATTAGTTGTAATTATTATGTCAATTGCTCCTTTTTTATCAGGTGTACAATAAAGAGTATTTCTATTCTATTCTATTCTATTCTAATATATAAATAAATATATATATTAATCTATTTTTCTCCTGAAGTTTGCTTTACGTTTTAGTAATAAAAGGAAATGGTAAATTTTATTAGTTTGATTATCATTCTTTCCGAGACATTAAAGTTGGTTGCGGCAAAGGGTTGCCGTCGTCTTGGGTTGTCGTCACCTGATAACGCACTGTATTTATTACAGAACTTTAATGTTTCTTAAACACTTAGTGTTAAACTTTATCCTATTTAAAAATCGTAATCGTTAAATAAAGTATACATAGCTTTGGTTATCTTCTGTAAGACGTCGGGCTTACACCCATCCATAATAACCTAACCATCAAAAACCCTCGACTCCAACTAGAAAAAAAGCTGTAACTTTGGAGCGGCTGAACAGATTTTCATGAAACATAGTTAAGATGACACCTGATTAAATTAGTTTTCATTTAAATGAAACTGCATTGAAATCGGTCCATCCGTTTTGGAGCTACGATGCCACAGACAGATACACAATTTTAACACCCTCTTTTTTGTCGGGGCTTAAAAATAATTAATTAATAAAAGAATCCAGTACTCAGTACTGCCTCAGTTATGAAAGCTATCTACGTATTTGTACATGGTTATCTTTTCACTCGAAAATTCCTATATTAATATACGTAAATGTATGGTTACTCTTTCACTACTGGTTTAATTATTATTATTAATCTCTAATTCACGGGACGACTGCGGTTACGTGTAATGAAATCGTGAATAAACTTTGTGTCCATTGTAGACAGAACAAAGATATTATTAACTTAAGTACCTATTTTTATTCGAATCTCTCTTATGCAAAGAATGTCGATACATGCCATTGAAATATTGTTTTATTGTTTTATTTTTGTGAGCTTTACGATAACTTATGATGTCGCCAGCAAATCCTGGCACAAATATATTTAAACTTTAACTCAATAACTGAAGTAACTTATATCCATAAGTAGAAGGTGATAACTTCTGTGATTTTTACACTGGAATGGCTAGTGAATTGTCACTTGAGATCATTAAATATAGAGTTGAGACAGTTCCCACTTATGTACCACAATTCCGCAGCCTGGGCGTCACCCTCAACACTGCCACCGCTGACTGGCTAATATACAGATGTAAGGTTTTATGGAATAAGTCAACCTTCTTCTATGAAAGCCTGGCAGTTATTTGGCATCTGCATTTGATTTGAATTTAAATATTTAAGATTAGAATGTCTAGAGAGTGACAATTGGTGATTCGAAAATAGATACAGTGCCACAAACTTATCTGACCCGGTGACCAAAATTGGAACTAACGTCGCTACGGAACAAAAATGACATTTTTGTAGGATGATGATTGATGAAAAATGTCATTTTCCATTTTCGTATGGAGATGACATTGGTAAAAGCGACAGTATCGACGCCATGACCCGGATCAGATAAGTTTGTGGCACTATAATGGTTGTATAAAGTTCTAAAATATAGAAGAAGAACAACAAGCCTGATCTGATGATTGAGTCCAAGAGGCCAAGACCGCGGGTGGAATCACGACGAATTCAAATAAAATAAAATAAAACATTAAAAATTCTTTAAAATATAAAAGCAAAATAATATTATTATCTAAGCTCCATTCATTAAAATCAAATAATGCGGTATTTGAATACGCGAGTAATAATTATAAGGAGCAGAGGACCCCGTGTGGTCCCGGCGAGTAGTTTGTATGGACCATTGTTATCCGGCGTGCGTTCACGTTGGCATGCGGCACGCGAACAGTTTATGTCGAGACAAAGTAGAAGATCGTTAACGTGATTTTTGTCTGTCAAACATTCATAATAACTAGTGGTCGGCTGAGGTCTAAATTCGACCCTAATTTAAGCTTTCTGCACTCCTTCTTCATATAAACTTTAACTATGCCAAATCTCACACTCCTCCGTGTGCGCAATATGCTTAAAAAGGGGTACAAAGTTTTTTCTTCACGTATTAATATAATAGATATAGATAACGGTGTGTAACGGTGCCTATATTTAATAAATTATATTAAAAGAAGTTTCTCCAAAATAGAGAAGGTTACTCAAGCGTTTATTTGGCAGTAAAGACCGGAATATCTGCTTCAGAACAAACTGCTGCTGTCCCGCGAGATGAAAGTATACATACAGGTCTGCTGGAAGAGATTTCTTTAGAAATAAGCAGTACCTTTGTGTCATCTTTCCTATTTAATTGTAATTATTTATTTTATTTATTTATTTATTTATAACTGCTTAAACTATCATTACAGGGTTTACCCTAATGCGACAGCTAAGAACTTAAACTAATATACAACCAATTACAAGAACTTAAACTTATAAACAACAAATAAGAGAAAAAAATCAAAAATTAAAATTAAAACTAACAACATTATTAAAATTTAAAAACACAAAGACATATCATTACATAATTATCTATCACTAACAAAACATAGTACATAAAAAATAAAGTTAAAATAAAGTATTATTTTCCTTGTAGCACAATATAAATAGTAATACCCTTGCGAATTCACTAAAACAACATGTAAACACATCAATCTGAGTTTGTAGGTCGTTGATCTTCTTTCTGTGTGTACATAAATTGTTAAATAAATAAAAAAATAAATACATCCAGAGTGACCCGAGATGCAAAATCCCGCAATTAATTACAATTTATTTGCGCTTACATATATTTTTTTATTCCTTTATTTAAGTGTTATCATTGAATGAGAAATTATATCGTATTTGAAACAGGAAACAAACGTAAAAATGGATTAAAATAATTCTTATTACCAAAAAGTTAAACTGGAGAATGCCAATTCAGAGATTTTGCAGACCGGTTTTCGCTAAAAAGCCGACAAGTAACAAGATTTGTCATCTAAACTTAGGTTTTATCGTAAATCAATTCGTTTATCGATCGTTTAAGTTGATAAATCTGACATTGAAAGAGGGGTCCTTTGGGCAAACTTTGAATTTGTGAACATAAAATATTTAACCCTTCAATCTGTGTGTCGTAGGCAACACAATAGAAAACTATTTTATTTGGATCCCGGGATATGAAGCTACAGGAACGTAGCTTGATGAATTAAACAATATTGTAACATTGTATTACATTTATTTACATAGGTCCTTTTAAATAAACATTAGTCTCAAAAGTTCACGCGATTATAAAATACGAGAAAATAGCGATGCGTATTCTACCAAGCATTACCATTTATAATAATAATTACGTTAAGTAATTATCTCCGCATTAGTCTTGATCTCGGATTAATTACGGAGGTCAATCACTTCTAGTCTATTGTCATCATCAGTCAGTTACCGTTTATTGGTCAATGTGGGCCCATATACCACTTTTATGGTCAATTCTTTGTCATGACCCACACTATCAGAATTTAAGGAATATCAATTTATATAGATAAATAATTGTTTCGCTATAATTATTGAACTCCACACACTACATTGCACCTAAATCTCTACATAGTATAAAATATAGTCGCTTTCCGCGTCTATCTGTCTGTATATCCGCTAACTCATCCTAAACCACACAACGGATTTTGATGCGGTTTTCACCATCAGTTAGATAATTTTTCACGAAAGATTTATATGTATAATACTTTCATATTGAATGTAAGGATAGTAGAGAAAAAGTATCCGTGCGAAGCCGGGAGTGGGCCGCTAGTAACCTATAACAATCTGTTAACTATATAAAATCAATCATCGTGTGTCAATGGAACCGATCCTCACGAACTATCGTAGCTTAACGTGTGACACTTAATACTTCCTCCGCTTGAGGCTTTGAATAATGTGACAACAACGAGCCATTTCTTTGAGTTATCTACTTTTTCCCCGGGGTCGGACGGACCCCGCCTTTGGTTCCCTAACGATTATTTAATAGGCCGCGTTTTGGGGTTGATGTATGACATCATAATTAACCGGTACAATCGTTTTCGAATGTTTTATGTCTTTTCGATTATTTGTTGAGGGTGGTTTTTTGTTAAGTCAATTTATGTAATTTTGACGATGTATAAAGGAATTTTATTCGATATCCACAAAAGGTAAATTATTATTTTAACAATAGAAATATGATGAATAGTTATGTTATCACTTATCAATGTTGTAATTATCTTTAATGTTTTTAAATACATGTTTCAATTATTTGGTGTTTTAGTCCTAAATAAAATAGAATAATATATGTCATGTTACGTGTAATGTATGGGGGTCGGGAGGGGAGGGCGCATTCCGCTCGTCACAAGTTAATTTTGGCGGGTTGTATAGCCTCACAACATAGTTTTGCAAACTAATATGTTGTCACTACTTACTACTCAGATTGATAGACATACAAATAATTTATTTAATGCTTTTCATACCAATATGTACGAAGGCGGTCTTAATGCCTCAGGCATTCTCTGCCAGACAACCTTAGGGTGATGCAGAGACAAAAACATGTAATAATTATCTTTATCATTAGACCATATTCATTAGAGTTATTTATTACTGATAATGTGACTCACCAAATAATGTCGTACCTACACTGGCTGTTCACATCTTCATATTCCACTGTTCCTCTAACTTTATTTTCATTTAGGGCCGCCGCAGTGTCTACCAACATTTTTTGTTCCTTTCACAATATGACAATTAATTTATACCTATCCCTAATTATTAAAATCAGTAAAAATTAGTTTTTATTCACAAACTAACTACCCGTCATTTTTTTCTCTGTCCGTCGACGCTTACTTTTACTTAGGCAATGATCATCAATGACATACAGCCAATAAAAAAATCATTTTGATAACTGCTCTTTTTTTGCAATCAAGTCGTAGAGATTATGTTTATGAAAATATTATTTTATTATTTATTTATAATTATAATATTAATATTTATATATTTGTACCTATCTATACTTTAAGATTGTATGCGACAAAAGGCTGAAAAATAAAAATATACCGAGTTCTTTTTTTTAAAGAAGTTCTTCGGTATAGGCAAAAAACTTTACACGTCAATTTTTCGTAAGTTTGGAAGTGAACTTACGATCTTAACGAATTATTCATTCTTGCTACTAGATCACAGATACCGATACAATAAAACAGTTACGTCCGAACTGTCTGTGGGCGGTTCCCACATAAAGTGGCGCAGTAATGGAGGACGGACAGCGTAATGTCCGGTAATGAGGATAACCATGGGAAGACACCGTCTGCAGCCGAGAGTACCTATTATTGCGACTTTATGGACAATATCGTTTAGTTTTTGATAGTTATTGGTCACTGACAAATGCCTGCATTTAAGGCCGCATAAGTACCAGAGATGGGCTGAGTGATGATTTTTCAATATCAATGAGAAAGAAAAAAGAAAGAAAGAAAATAATTTATTTGCCACAAATACAAGACACACTAGAATGATAGACATAGGTAATGAGAAGAGGACAGGTGCATAGACAGAGAAGACATTTTTCTTAGGATGGCAACTCAGTGTAAAATTATGTAGAAAAAAATAAATTTAAAATTAAAAAATATATGGGTATATTGCACCGACTGCGCATCAACTATTCAGTGTGTGTCCCGAGCTGTAGCAAATGGGTGTCCAGCTCAGCATGTGCCAGGCTATGACACCTGACGCTGATATTCTGCCGGATCCCGGTTATGACAATGGCAAAAAAATATCGATGACGGAAACAATGACAAAATCATCAATGATTTTTCTATAACTGTCACATCATACATAATTTTGGTTAGAATACGTTGGAGACTTTTCAGAGTTTGTCTAGAGATCGTGATATATATATATATGTAAAATTATAATATTTCAAATTAGTTCCTGTCCCTAAAGTACTGATTGGAGTTGATTGATTTTCTGTTTGCGGTCACAGAACGTGATACTTACTAAATACGCGGTTTCATAACATCTGCAGCATCCTGTATAAGATTTTATATTTCTAGTCCCGATCCCTGGGGCTATTGTACTCATCATTATGAACAACTTTTACTATGGGAATAAACCAGAAATCGCGAAAATATAATTTGCTGTTCCATACATTTGAAAAGCCCGAACAATGGTGATGTTTTTGCAAATCAAAAAATCCTTTCCACGTTGTGCATGCGTGGTGTTCTAGTCAACGTAAATCTTAGCAGAAAGATCTTGCGCTTCATACATTTAGTATTACAAAGCTCATCCTACACTGTAGGACGCCTAAGTGTTCAGAGCAACAATGTGCAATTTAGTTAGCGATCCAGACCGCTCTGATAATGGCCACCGAGCCTAACGCGGTGATCTGTATCGGTACCTATTAGAAATGGACATGCAATAGAGGCAATATAATATTTATTTATTTATTAACGAGGCTTTAGGTAAGCGTTACAGTCACCCAATGAGCGTATCAAAGGCCTTATGCCTTAGGTATTTTTTCTTATATAGATGGAACACACACGGCCTAGTATTAAACTACATAATGCTATCAACATGACTTATAATATATATCTATTAACTATTTTATTTAATAATGATATTTAATAAAACGTGTGCCCAGCAGTGGGACAGTACTTAATGGGCTGGATTTATTTATTTATTAGCATGACTATAAAGTTGTTTTGAGAGCGTCGTACATGACAAGTGTCTCTGTTTGTAGCATTTATAAGGTAAGTAGGTCGTTACAGTGTAATTACTTAATTTTATTCACAAACTTAGTGTGTGTATAATCGATGATATATTCTAGAACGTCATACTGGCAACCAGTGCATCATTTCCGCCCCATCGTCCTGAGGTGATACGAGTGCGGGCGACGCGAGCGCGTCTCGTTGCCCGACATCGTAGGAACTGCAAAACAGACATCAATAAGTCATTACAACATGAACACGTGGCACCAAGCCTGTACTCCCGAAGAGTTGGACAGAAGTACACCTCTGACACTACCAGGGGTACACCCACAACCTAAATCCCAAATTGCACTGTCCGACCAGGCAATCGTACCAAAGACCTCACAGTCAGCAGCCTTGCTTGCGACAACTGGACCGAAGAGGCAGTTCAATAAGATTAAATGAGATTCCAACTAGAATTATATCTATTCATTAAACAGGTGATGATATTCAAACGGCTCAGCCAATTTTCGTGAAACATAGCTAAGAACACTCTCGATTAAGACATCTTTCAAAATAAAAAACTCAATCAAAATCGGTTCATCCGTTCAGGAGATATGATGCAACATATAGACACACTACAAACTTTTAACACCCCACTTTGTCGTCGGGGGTTACAAACAATTTTAATTACTTACATGGTGGTTCCGTATGCTCTATAGTAGGCCGTTCGATGCCGTAGTACAATATTTTGAGCGTGGCTTCTTTGTAGAACTCAAACCTGAAGACCACGCTGGACACTTTGGCACCGTCCCACGGGCGGTAGAACCAGTTCAGCCAGGGTCCATCCCTCAGGTGCACGATCTTCGGGCCCATAGTGTGGCCGTGCTCGTACTTCTTGATAGGGATGACTCTCGTCATTTCTGTTGCAGTACAGACCCATGTTAAACCTTGACTGGGGTGGTACTACAGTCCTACCTAGTAAATTATAGCGCAAGCCATACAAAATTAATATTTTCTTTTGGAGTGAATTTTACTGCGGTTGCATTTGGGAACGGACACTGAATCACTCGGCTTTTGCGCACTACATAAAATATTATCCTGTACTAAAAAAATAAACTTTAAAAAAAAAGTAAAAACCGACTTCAAAAAACTAAAAAGTATAAAATAATTTTCTTAAAAAAAAGTATAAAATAATTTTCTTAAAAAACTTAACAGCTTCTGAAGTCGGGGCCACTGCCAAGCTACGAGTAGGTACATTGAAGAATTATAGGCCCCGACTTCAGAAGCTGTTAAGTTTTTTAAGAAAATTATTTTATACTTTTTTTAAGAAAATTATTTTATACTTTTTAGTTTTTTGAAGTCGGATTTTACATTTTTTTTAAAGTTTATTTTATTTTTAAATTTTGAGTGGCATAAACAATACATAAACATGAGATTACAGCAATCGCGAGTGATGTGCTGTTATTCATTCAAGAGTTCCATTGTCTATCTCCGAAGATCTTCATCAGATCCTCACTAAATTTAAATGGGAACACTTCGGAAGTATACCCTTTCAAACAAAAAAAGAATCATTGAAATCGGTTGGCGTGATATTGAGTTATTCGACCATTTGTCGCGCACATACTTAATGTAAATTTAAGACTTATATGGTTTTCTCATGGATCCCATTGTCAGAACTGGACCAAATTAAAATGGGACCATTCGGGAAGCACTAGCTTTCAAATTAAAAAAGAATCATCCAAATCGGTTCACGCAGTCGCGAGTTATGAGGTAACAAAAAAAAAAACATACGCGTCGAATTGAGAACCTCCTCCTTTTTTTTGAAGTCGGTTAATAAAATCGAAGTTTCTGTTTTTAATGCAAAGTAACAGCTTTTTACTAAATGCATATGAAAGTATAATATACTAGGAAAAAAACAATTTTGATTTTTTTTGGTTTGTCTGTCTGTTTGTTTCGGTTAATCTCCGAAACGGTTGGACCGATTTTGACGGGACTGTCACTCGCCGATAGCTGATGTTATAAGGAGTAACTTAGGCGGCATTTTATTTTAGAAAAAGATCACACATCCACGTGGACTTTGTCGCGGGCACAGCTTGTCATAAAATATAACCTAACCGTCAAAAAACCCCCGACTCCAACTAGAATAAAAAAAAAAGTAAAAACCGACTTCAAAAACTAAAAGGTATAAAATAATTTTCTTAAAAACCTTATCAGCTTCTGAAGTCGGTGCCACTATCAAGCTAGGTGCATTGAAGAATTAAAGGCCCCGACTTCAGAAGCTGATAGTTTTTTAAGAAAATTATTTTATACCTTTTAGTTTTCGAAGACGGTTTTTACTTTTTTTTTTAAAGTTTATTTTATTTTTCACTTTTGAGTGGCATAAACAATACATAAACATGAGATTACAGCAATGGCGAGTGATGTGCTGATTCATTAAAGAGTTCCATTATCTGTCTCCGAAGATCTTCATCAGATCTTCACCAAGTTGAAATGGAACCACTTCGGGAGTATACCCTTTCAAACAAAAAAAAATCATCGAAATCGGTTGGCGTGATATTGAGTTATTCGACCATTTGTCGCACACATACTTAATGTAAATTGAAGACTTATATGGTTTTCTCATGGATCCCAATTAAAATGGGACCATTCGGGAAGCACCAGCTTTCAAATAAAAAAAGAATCATCAAAATCGGTTCACGCAGTCGAGAGTTATGAGGTAACAAACATAAAAAAAAAAAAAATGCGTCGATTTGAGAACCTCCTCCTTTTTTTTGAAGTCGGTTAAAAAGAGCTGTAACTTTTGAACGGCTGAACAGATTTTTATGAAACATAGCTAAGAACCATACCGACTAAACTAGCTTTCAATTAAAATTAAAATTGCATTGGAATCGGTTCATCCGCTTTGGAGTTACGATGCCACAGACAGACCACAGATACACAGA
Organism: Allophyes oxyacanthae; assembly: GCA_932294325.1. Taxonomy (NCBI): domain Eukaryota; kingdom Metazoa; phylum Arthropoda; class Insecta; order Lepidoptera; family Noctuidae; genus Allophyes; species Allophyes oxyacanthae. Next base: position 233,832 of record OW028633.1, read on the forward strand.
TACACACTACAGACTTATAACACCCCACTTTTTTTTCGTTGGGGGTTAAAAACATATACCTGCGAGGTCCTCAGTGTACTGGAGGAGCCCGAAGTTGAAGCTGAACGGTTTGTCTGACCTTTTGATACATTCCACTGTGAGCAGGACACACGTGATTTCCAGGAACCTCTTGTCCCATATAGATAACTGTGGATTAAAAGGTTCAAAGTCAAATGTTTTTATTTCAACTGGGCAGGCACGTTGCAGGCCAGCAGGGCTGAAATTGAACTGCCCAGAAATTTCCAGAATAAGCTGACCTTTTACTGTACGAAAAGCCTATATAGTGTGAGGTCAGTTCATACTGGAAATGTCTGGGCAGTTCAATTTCAGTCCTGCTATTAGAGTTCGTAGTAAGCCTACAGTTGTCAGTAGAGAGCCGAGACGCGTCGGTCCGTTCTGCACATGACGCCCGGATGCTGTGCACGTCTCCACCTATAGGCGTGTGCTTATTGAAAAACTCTTACGTAATTCTCTGTACGTAGATTGTGGTAGTGTTAGTTAGTGCTCACCCCGTAGATGGCGAGCCCGAAATCTTGAACCTCGAACTTGCCTTCTTCGTTATACATCTTTACACCATCGCGATTAGAACAATTGCCGTAAATCAGTTCCTGGCCACGATCTGAAATATAAGTACCTACTGTAAGGAACACGATCTTCACGTCACTCCGCTCAACTACCCTACGCTGTCTATAAAAGCCGAGCGACTCGAGGGATAAGCCTCTTTTGCATCTCGGCACTCGCGCCGTACGGTTGTCTGTAAGAATCTCTGTCGGTCGTTACAAGGGCACGTAAGCCATTTATCAAGTTTTTGGGTATGTGTTGATTTTGTGTCTAAGTCATAGTTTTATTAAAATATTAAACGGTTTTTAAACTAGTTTTTTTTAAGTAATTTCCACTTCTGAACCTAAAAGTATATTATTTTTATCAAGCCTTCGTCCTGGCATTTCCACTTGCAATCGCGCCACAAATACCTTTCGTAAATTGCCTCTGTATTCTTCCTCCACATAACCAAACCATCGATGTACCTTTTCTAAATTTTTCTTACTCTAGCCATTCAAAACACCATACTTACCTAATATCTACGCGGTCAAAATCGTTAAGGAATCAGAACTGATGATAATATACAGGATTTTTTTTATGTAGTGCGCATGCAGACTGATTCAGTGTCCGTTCCCAAATGCAACCGCAGTACAAAAATTCACTCCAAAACAAAATAAAAATTTGATTTTGTATGGCTTGCGCTAGTAAATTATGCGTGTCCCCCATACTAAGTCGAATTTTCGTTTTGTTTTAAAGTGTATCCCAAAACTGCGGTTGCATTTAGGAACAGAGACTGAATCACTCTAAAAATTATGCGCACTACAAAAAAAAATTCCTAAATTACAAGTGACTTACACGGCCTCATGACCATGGAGGAATCATGAAGTTTCTCCAGAATGACTTTGTCGTAGTTGGGCCAGTTGATCTTGGCCTCGGGCAGGAAAAGGTCGCGGCGCGACGCGTGGCCGCCCGCCACCACCCACGGCACGAACTGCGCGAAGTCTAGGAAGCGAGCCGGCAGCGCGCAGCCCGGCCCGAGGATGCTCATACCCAACTGTCAACAAAACGATACGCCTTGTAGCGAACTGAAAACAAATACGGAATATGAAGGAGTTACAGTGCAGCAAGCTCTCCTGTGTTGCACTCTTTCATTTAGAATAGATCTTTATTTCAGATACAGGCACTTATGAAATGTCGAGACTCTAGGTGCACGGTTCCAAATAGCACGTCCTATGGAGAAGAACCGGCAAGAAACTCCATGGAAACTCTTTTAAAATAATACATTACAATCTTTGACCATACTCCTGTGCTGTCTCCAACATTACTATAGTTTCAGGGTAATAACTTACTACAAATAGCTTTGACCTACAAAGTGGACGAATAACTACATAACCTACCAGCTGTAGCTTACCCCAAGCTGTGTCAGCATCAGCGCAACAAGAGAAGATTAGAATAGAAAAGAATAGATCTTTATTTCATGTAAACCAAATGTAGGCACTTATGAAATGTCGAGACTCTAGGTGCCCGTTTCCAAATAGTAGGTCCTATGGAGTGGCACTGTTGTCATGATAACGAACATAACTTTCCTTTTTGGAAAATCTTATTGACCGATGTTTTAGTGATTATTACCAGGGTCCATTTCCCTTTATAATGGGCAGCGAGCGCCATGCCGGAGTCAATGACGCACTGCTCACTGCTGTACTTCCTCTTGAAGCACTGGAACTCGGTGGGGGCCATCCATTTGTTGTCCAACTGCAGTCAACATCAATCACACTAATATTATTGGTGATTTGGTGTTACTTATTTATTTAAAATGCTTTATGTATAATGTCGGCGGTCTTCAAGCTGTAAACATTCTCTACCAGACAACCTTAGGGCGATGCAGAGACAATGAAGGTAGATGTAAAATTTTACTTTATTTATTTTTCAAAACTGTATTTTTTTTTATTTCCAAGTAAATTGTTTTGGATGCTGCTGTGTCGGCGAAACGTGTTGAACCAGACATACATGTAACAACTTTTTAACGTGTTTTTAGCAAAGAAATGTAAATAAATAAATATAAATGGTAAAATTTGTGAAGACTTTTAGATGTTTGGATGTTAGTTCCTCAATCATGCTTAAACGGATGATAGAACATGTTCTGGATTAACAGATACGATACTTTATATCAGGGTACATAAAGAAGTTCCCCCAAGGTGCGAGTGAAACCGCGTGCAAGAGCTAGTAGTTTATAATATCAAGGATATAACTGTAAAACATCCGGTACCTCCATATTAACCGACGGGGTGGAGACACCACACAATGTCCAAGTAACCACATACCCTTGGCGCGGGTAAAGACTTGTCAGATACTGTTTACCTGTTCATTCTTGTAGAACTCCTGGCATTCCGATAAGTTAACGAACTCCATCTTGTGCATCACTTGCTCCAGTGCCTTGTGATCTTCAAAACAAAATACCATTACTTAATATTATCTGCATGTCGAGCTCTTTAGGACCTCGAGTTTTTGTCATGGTGTAGACAATTTTGGAGACCATATAAAACTGTATTTGTTCCAATTTGTAAGCGAATTTGTTCCGTAGTATGCTGATCTATCTTTGCAAGGTACCTGGAAGATTCTACACTTAAAGGGAGAGATCATTTTGCGATTTTCTTGGCAAGGAATTCGCAGAATGATTTCTTCTCATGAGTTTCTTAGATTGTAGGATGATAAAATCATCCATCGCAACACTAACGGTCTGTGTATCCAAGGAGATACACATCTCCCTTGTGTTTGTCCATTTTGAAGTAGTCGACGGGCCAGTTTATCAGTTTCCCTGCAAACAATATCAAAATTTTTTTTTTTTTTTTTTTTTTTTTTTTTAAACATTGCCCCTCACTAGGATTAAAAAATAATAATAATAATAAATAAATAAATAAATAAAAAATAAAAAAAATGATAAATAAAAATAATAATGATGATAATAATGATGGATAAATGTTTACTACGGATCATGTAAACAAACTAAAAAATACGGATTTTCATAAAGACTTTCATTCCCATGTTTCTAGCCCCAGCGGTGTAGGCTGTGCGTTGATAGTTCAGTCAGTCCGTTAGGAGAAGTCTCTTTATGTTCTATAGATTATTTTTTTAAACTTTTCCCCTCACTTGTATTTCTCCTGTATCGAGGGTACAGTTCACAAACATACATGTCACATGCACACACAACCAGAACCGGAACAACTATCTATGGAACATACAAATAATTTAATCCGTGCGGGGATCGAACCCGCGGCACGTAACGTAGAAAGCTAATCGCTTAGCCACTGCGCCAACCGAGTCGCCAAGATTTGCATTACATTGAAACTCTGTCTCGTCGTACTCCAACTTGATCAGGGCGACGGTGTTCAGTGTATCCTCGTCGAACTCCGGATGCAGGATGTAATCGGTGACAGTGCTATACACAAGTCCGTCTTCTGTCAAAAACATGGCTTTAGTTGTATCCCTGGAAACAGAATACTTGATATTATTATGAGAGTATTGCTACTTGTTAGAAAGAAAGAAAGAAAGAAAAATCATTTATTTGGACTAGACATCAGACAACACAGTCACAGTTAGGTTGTGGACATCAGACTGATGGCCAGTTCGTTAGTAATAACTTGTACAAAATATCAACTTCTGAACATGTATACGACTAGTCGACTACACCGCTACATCAAGGGTTGTGAATGTGGAGGAACGAATAGAATAGAACAGAATAGATCTTTATTTCATGTAAACCAGATACGGTGAACGAGGTATGGTATTCCTCCATGGAAAAGGGAGGATCCTTCGACCAGGCGAGGTGATATAGGCCTGGCTGGTCGAAGCCCGACGGTTGATGTCGGACAGTTGTATATGTGTTAGATACGATATTCTTTTTCCTTGCGCGATGCAGGCCTCATAATCTGATTGGTTGAATTCATATTTACGCGCCAATGTAGTTAGCATAGATGTAGGATGTAGTGAAAATATTCTAAGTATATGGTAGTTAGCTTGCTGCCTTGCTAAGTAGTTCTTCTATGTGGCGAAAGATCTCGCTAAAGTGATTGCCATAATCTTTTATTTTGGCACACATTGCTACTGCCTATTGTCTTAATATTACCTTAGTCGCCTTTGATGACACGGAAAGACGAAAATATTTTCACCCTTCTTAGCAAATGGGTTAGTGATCGCAGTACAATAATAAAATAGTATAATTTAAAAAAAATCTTTAAGATACGCTTTTGTCAAACTAAATGTGTATAAAATTTCAGCTCAATCGGAAACCGGGAAGTGGGTCAAATTTCACTTGAAGAAAGAAAGAAATAAAATCATTTATTTGCACTAGACATCAGAGGCCCAATTCTCGTAATTAAAAATGTTCAAAATATAGTTCGGATCTCATTCCGATCTACTATCAATGTCATAAATGTCACAAATGGTATTCTCCTACCCTCACAAACAATGTCAAACGTGACATTATATTGTAATGAGATCGAAAGTTGATTAAAAGGCAAATCGGTATTCTGCTAACATTTTGAACTGACACAGATAATAAAATTGACACTCTCGTCTATACACAAACGTCAAAAATGAGATTGAAATGAGTTTGTAAGAAGATTGAATCCAAATCATACTGGAATCGGACTGAACTTTAAGAGGAGTAGAATACATGACTTTTTGTCAATTCAAATTATAATCTCAGTTCGGTCAACTTTCAGTCATATTTTAAATTAATTACGAGAATTGGGCTTCAGACAACACAGTGCACAAACATAAAAAAGTAAAAATAAAAAAGCAAAAAGTAACAATAAAAACAACGTGCTGTCGGTATGCCAGTAGCAAAAAGGTTGCCAACTCAGCATTTGCTGGACATACGAACACCCAGCGCTGATTTTCAGTTGGCATCCCTGCAGTGACACACGGACGGAGGAAACAAATATTCATATACCTACTTATATTTGGTAAATACGATACTATTTAAAATTATAATTAATACTTCTACTTCCAAGATGTTTTTACATAGTTACAGGTGGACCTAATAAAAGAGTGTTAAAAAAAATGTTGACACCCACTGAGGAGGAGGTGGCTCACTATGGGGAACTGGGAGATTAATCTTGGGATAGCTTGTTAAGCACCATAGATACCTGATGTGTCTCTTGTTGATAACAGACACTTCATACGCATTCCCCAGCGCTAGTTTGGTGTCGATTAAAGTGATCCCCGCTACTGCCTCTTTAGAATTCTTTCCTGTAAAGGAGTAAATAAGTATAGTCAGTCCCATTGGGAGGAGGTTCAAAGAAATAAATATAATTTTATTCCGTACAGGATAATGACGGCACGTTTACAATAAACGTATCACAAAAAGATATATGAAATAAGTAGGTTTATGAGGTGGGTAGTATACTCAATTTTTTCTTATAATCCCATAAGTGAGGAGAAGCTCGTCACGTTATAGTGAGGAGGTTCTCAATTATAGTGAGGAGGTTCTCATTTCAACTGTTACTATGTAAAAACGTGACACGTGACGTGACGACGTGTGACGTGTGTGTGTGTGGGTGTGTGTGTGTGTGTGTGTGTGTGTGTGTGTGTGTGTGTGTGTTAGTGTGTGTCTGTGTGTTGTGTGTCTGTGTGTTGTGTATAAGTGTATTGTATTGTATGTATTTTTTATGTTCGTTCAGCGATATCTTCGCCAATAATTATGAACTATGAATTTTAATAACTTTGATTGAAAGAATATTCTCCTGAGGTGGTCTCATTAAAATCTGGTGAATATCTGATGAAGACCTCGGAAATAGACTACGAAGCTCTTTAATAGATGTTAGCAAATCATCGGATTTTTATGTAAATCACTTAAAATGAAATAACCTTTAAAATAAGTAAAAACCGACTACAAAATACTAAAAAGTATAAAATAATTTTCTTTTAATTCTTAACAGCTTCTTTCTGTTGCCTATGTATCACAAATAAAATAATTATACTTACCAAATTCCATGAGAATCCTTAAAATCGTCAAAATAAGGTGTGCATTAGGTACCTGGACACCTTATTGTCTTCTACGGAAAAATCCAATCACATATTTTCGAACTAAACTCCACGAAGATCCGAATTTACGTGTGTTCTGACCAAAAAGGCTTGAATAATTAGATTATAAAAGTTAACCGTGTTTGTAGCTCAGCACGCCGACCCACGGAACTGACAGCGTCTGTATCCACCTTCTGATGGAGTTGTTTATGATGTAGCGCGATGCCGCACAACCTGTTGGAAACCAGACCTCGTCATCACGGGGTGCACGGTACTCAAATACCTGTCTGTTGTCTGGTACTATAAGTCTGTCATGCTCGCTGATGGTGGCGCTGTGTGTCGGGGCGTTGAGTTCCCTTCATTATGGTTGAGCTTGGCGATACTGACGCATGCGTCATGCTCGTGAACGGGTGCCGTCTGTCGGGCCTGGTCAGCTTGTAACTGCCATGGCATTCTTATTTAAAGGCAAATCATTATTAACCTATTCTAATTTATTTTTATTCGCATTAAATTACATTATTTTTGCAGCTCGTAACAGAACATTGTACTAATCAAAAATTCAATCTATGATTTTAAAAGACGTTCAATGGAGTTTCTTGCCGGTTCTTCTCCATAGGAGAGAGTCTCAACATTTCTTAAGAGCCTGTATTTGGTTTACATGAAATAAAGATCTATTCTATTCTATTCTTAGGAACTGTTATTCTAAGAAAGATAGTGAACTTACCTAATGACACAACTATGATCAAAATCACCCGCATTTTACACAAAACTGTCTGAAATAATAAAGGTTCTTGCAATGGCCGCACACAGATTGAATTGATCCGAGTTGAATGACTCCATAACAAACAATAACAATAAGTATTTGTTATTGATTCGCAGAACGGATACTACGGAATTATATTGCGGTTTTATTTTCACTCATTTCCGTTCTAGACTGGCAAAGATCAGACAACCTGTGCAGACAGGCTTCCAGTGGCGAAGAGTCCATGCAACCCGATTCCCATCAGCTTCCCTTTAGAAATTGGTTAATGCATAGACGAACAGACAGTGGATGGGGCAGAGGAGCGTATTTTGGGTTTTTCGATGTTAGTGGTAGCCGCCAGTGTTGTGAAAAATTATGCATTTATTGGTGAGTGTTTTTTTTTCTTTTTGGTGGGGAATACCCAAAAAACTAAAAATATTTGGGACGGCTTTCCCTTTGAAAATGTTCATCCTTCGCCACTGCAGGCTTCTCATAAACATGGGTCTTCTCAGAGGAGTCATTAAAGCATCCTGATCTGTCTCCACGTCTTAGTTCTCCCCTGCACAAATAGTTAAATCACTGCAAGAGTGCCAACTGGAAACCAGTGCTGGGTGTTCCTATGCCCGGCACATGCCGAGTTGGCAACCCATTCAGTGATGGCATTTTTGCCAATTTTTTTTTTCTCTGTTCCTTTTTTTATGCGAATTTTTTTTTTCTTCCTCAATTTTGTCGCGAGGAATATGTATTGTCACAATAATGTGGTGCTTCTCCGAGTGACAGCACTTAAGGTATATTGATTTAATCACAAGGAATGTACTGCAGTCCATCCTCGTAATTAACCCCCTTTAGTTACTTTTACGACACCCACGCGTAAAGCGCGGGTGGCTTGTTACCTACTGGAATATTCACAGCAAAAAATAGTCAATTTATTGCATTTTCCCCACAAAAAGTCACAATAAACAATAAAAACGTAGCGAGAGTCGATGCAAATGAGTTCAGCTGATTTAGTGACAATTGTCTCGGGCCTGGGGGCCTACCACGAATGTTTTTGATTTATTGTAACGTTAATCTAAGCAAACTTTGAATCAAATATAAAACTTAAACCTTGTATTTTTAGGGTTCCGTACCCAAAGGGTAAAACGGGACGCTATTAGTAAGATTTCGCTGCCCGTCCGTCTGTCTGTCTGTATGTCCGTCTATCACCAGGCTGTATCTCATGAACCGTGATAGTTAGACAGTTGAAATTTTCACAGATGATGTATTTCTGTTGGCGCTATAACAACAAATACTAAAAAACAGAATAAAATAAATATTTAAGGGGCTCCCATACAACAAACGTGATTTTTTTTGCCGTTTTTATAGATAATGGTACGGAACCCTTCGTGCGCGAGTCCGACTCGCACTTGGCCGGTTTTTTGGAAATACATGCAGTATTTTTAGATTTTCATGAAACAAGCGTGTATGTTGCGTATAATTAAACAAAAATGCGATAGAATTATTGTACTTTTCATTCTAAATTTCCTTACGTTAACGTTACGATACGACAAAAACATTCGTGGTAGACCCCCTGTGTCGTGTTAATTATGAACACCAAAGATGGCGGGTGCAGTCGCTAATTACGTTCCTTTTACTCGTTTTTGTAATAAATATTTAACGTTTGTTTCTATTAGTGTTTTGCACGTGTGTTTTGTGCGTTCTATTTGCTTACCAAAAAGTAAATTACTGCTCTTACTGATAAGAAGTTTAAAACTCGTGTTTTTGTCTAATAAGAAAAGCCTATTACCAGATCAAAGACTATGTTGACGATGGAGACGTATGGGGCTAATTATCATCTGCACATGCGGCTTCCCTGGTGACCTACTGCTTCCTGCCTTCACAAACTAATTTTAATGACGCTTCCCTTGTTTTCATAAAAATGTGCAGAGACCACGCTGCTGCACATTTGGGAGCAGCCTGGCGGTAACAATTGAAAGGCTGCGACGTTTAAGTGTTAAGTATGTACCTACTCGTATTGTTTAACTTACAGTGGTACTTATTATGATGTTTGCTGTTCTTTTTATTTTTGGGGCCGTACCCAGATATTATTGTAAATTTTATTGTTTGAAAAGAGTATCCTTGGAGTTTCTTGCCGGTGTATTCTCCAGGACCAACCCACTTGGAATTGTGCACCTAGAATCACGACGTTTTGAAAGTGCCTGCAAGACAGCAGACAAAGTTTCGTCTCACATAAAATATCCATAGATAATATGTAAGGATTTTTTTATGTGAGGTGAAATATTTTGGGGCGAATGTGGCATAAATCATTTTGACAGCAGCTCTGAGACGAGGAAATATTTAAAATCTATTTAGTCTACGCCATTGCCATAATTAGGTACCTACTATAGTAATTTTTCTACGTCAATAGTTTGCCTGTAAGTTTCCCTAAATCTATGTTCACCAAGTAATCCGTGATCTTCTCAGGTATCGAACAAGGCTGCGCTGTCCCAACTCGATTACTATCGAGTTCTCGCGTAGATCACCCGGACATGGTTTGTTCCTCTTGGGACTTCAGCTTAATATCCATGTCGACTGTGAATGCCAGGTCATAGACCACGATGTCAATTCTTGTTTCTAAAATATGATGTCCTCACTCCTGTATCGTGAGTAGATAAAACTCACATGCAAGAACAACCAGATCGGAAACAATTTATCCCAAGAATGAATCAATTATAATTCATTCTTCGGATAATAGTTAAAAACCCATTGCATATATAAAACGCTATCTAGACTAATATTATAAAGAGAAAAAATTTGATTTTTTGTATGTTTGTTTGTAATGGATAAACTCAAAAACTACTGGACCCATTTTAAAAAATCTTTCACCAGCAGAATGCTACATTATCAGTGAGTAAGAGTAACATAGGCTATAATTTATAAAGGCGTTCGCACGGAGGAGTGTGAGATTTGGCATAGTTAAAGTTTATATGAAGAAGGCTAAAATTACGGTGAATTTCGACCACAGGCGACCACTAGTCCGGTACAGTGCCAATTGTGCCGTCAAATCTTAGATCCGCATTATGCTGATGATAGTATGACATAATATGATCTGGTATAAATAACTACAGATATAAGATAAGATAAGATAAGATATTTATTTGCGGAAACAAGATAAGTAAATAAGATATCTAACTATTTATTTAGGGCTTTTTGGCCCGATGACAAGCGGTTAACGTAACCTATAGGCACTGGCGACCTTGCTCACCGTTAGGAAAACAACACTGCAAAAGAACAGTGTTATTTGGCTACCATATTCTGCAAGGTGGAGGTACTTCCCTTGACGAGCAGCTCTAATTTAATGTGGAGAGACAAGCTATGCCTTACCGATCTTAAAATTAAGGTCTCATAAGTTTATGTGGGGGTAACTCTCCCTTAACCTTAAATAACTAAACAACCAAACACGATACCTTTACAGAAAACCTCATAAGCATTAAGTACTAACCCGAGCATCGAACCCAACAACTGTCGACCAATGACACGAGTGACAGCGCCTACCAGACCGATAAAGGGATATTTCTATGTATTTATTGCTTCCGCGCAATACTTGTGTCCCAAAAGGAACACACTCTGTATACTCGTGTAAACACTGCAATGTAACCTCAGCCTGTAGTCTGTTGCGCATCCATTTACCTTTACTTTATTTAGGGCTAAACCAGCTAATACTATCTAACCCATAGAAATAGTACAAAATATACTCTCTCCATGATCTAACCTAACTTGATCTGCAAGTATACCACTATGTAATAAAAATGAGGGTCAAGTGAAAATGGTTACCTACTTATGAATTAGTATTTCTTCAGTTTAGAGGCGGCGAACATAGGCGATGTGTGATTTTCGACCGAGACCCGAGACTTTTTAACCGAATTAAAAAAAAGGAGGAAATTCCCAATTCGATCGAATAGTTTTTTTGTATATTTATTGAGCGATATTGTCGCGAATTGTGAACTGATTTAAATTATTCTTTTTTTTTCAAAAAATATTCTCCCGAGGTGAGGTCCCATTTGAATTTGATGAAGATCTGACGAATACTTTCGGAGATAGACAATGGAACTCTTTAAGAATAACAGCAAATCAGTCGCGATTGCTGTAATCGAATGTTTATGTATTGTTTAAGCCACTGAAAATATAAAAAACCGGCCAAGTGCGAGTCGGACTCGTGCACGAAGGGTTCCGTACAAAATCTATAAAAACGGCAAAAACATCACGTTTGTTGTATGGGAGCCCCTTAAATATTTATTTTATTCTGTTTTTTAGTATTTGTTGTTATTGCGGCAACAGAAATACATCATCTGTGACAATTTCAACTGTCTAACTATCACGGTTCATGAGATACAGCCTGGTGACAGACGGACAGACAGACAGACAGACAGACGGACGGAAGGACAGCGGAGTCTTAGTAATAGGGTCCCGTTTTACCCTTCGGGTACTGAACCCTAAAAATGAATAATAAAGTTACCAAAAAGTAAAACCTTAAATAAAAAATACTCCGTTCTATCTATTTTGGCCGGGAATAAAAGTAAAAGTACCGGTTTACGGGCTGTTGTGAAGTTTGAACATCGGTTAATGTCACAACACTAACGAGAGCTATTCACTAGAGCCATTTTAGCCCACAACAACAAACAAAGAAATTTGTTTATCGTTGCAAGGAGTAGTAACGAATGGAGTGATAATAAGCGTGCGAACGTAAACAAAGAATTAAAAAGATATTTTATGGGCAATACAATTTATTAGGATAAGCGTATTTCCAACAATATAATGCAATGGGCCACTAAGAAAAGCGATAGCATAGCCTGTTCATAGATTAAAACATTGATTTATCTTGAGCACGTATGCACACGCACAAACACTGCATCATGTCGCCAGACCTAACAATATTTTCAAATGATTTTATTGTAATACTTATTTATTTTAATTAAAATCATTACCTATTTAAATAGTGAATTTATCCTATAGCAACCAAACTCATGACCATTACCGTCGAGAACCAAACGCTTAAGCCTCTGTGCCGAATGACGACTGTGATAAACTTTGTAAATCGATGGACCTGCGCGAGAGCCCTGCAGCCGAATGATCACTCCATTTAGTTTACTCCATGTCTGTATGTTTGTCACAACACGTGTTTCAATCGAATTCCTTTGAATGGTTTGATAATTAGTCATTAACTAGTAATGAGAGGCATGTAGCAATTATACGCTCGATATGAAACTTAAACGTGGCTAGTTTTAGTGCTGTGATGATAATTAGGATTATGGCCTCAACGATGCGCGGGAGACGACTTTTGTTTTTGAAATTGATGTTCATTTTATGCGGTGAGTAAATAATCTTATGCTCCGATCCTTTCCAAGAAGTCTACCGCGTAACTAAAATGGTAATGAACATCGACACCGGTAATCAACTTCAATACGATCGTGAGAGACTAAACTTCGAGCTAACTTGTAAAAAAATACTAATCATGAAGTTAGGACTCCTATCTTTAGGATCGGTAACAGTTTTACAAGTTTGGTCTCTCACAATCGTATTGTTTATTACCAGAGTCGATTTTCATTACCATTTTAGTTACGCGCAGGTCTGTCGCCTGTTCGATGTAGGTGTAGCAAGTTATCAGATAGAATCCTGGACTCCATAATCCTCAGCCGTATTTGCCATCGCATGAACTATGAGTCAATAATTATGACATTCGGCTTCGACCCATCGGACCAATCGGGCACAGTTTAGTTTCGTATTTCGGGTTTGCAAAATCCAACTAATAGGCGAATGGCCAGCTTATCGCTGTTACTTGCAGACTGCAATCGCTGGAAACTACTGAACCAAGGTGTCACAGCATCCAGATTCGGCGGAAATAAATAGTGTGCAAGTCAGGAAAAAAATATTGCTTTTATGAACCTAAAAAGCGAGCGAATTAAAAAATCAATTATCTAACCGTCAAAAACCCCCGACTCCGACTAAAAAAAGAGCTGTAACTTTTGAACGACTAAATAGATTTTCATGAAACATAGCTAAGATGATACCCGAATAAACTAGCTGTCGATTAAAAACCTGCATAGCAATCGGTCTATCCGTTTTGGAGCTACGATGCCACAGACAGATTCACAGATACATACAGAAACATATAGAAACATATAGAAACATAGATACACACTACAAACTAATAACACCCTTCTTTTTGTCGGGAATTAAAAATAATTGATGCATCCGGCTGTGAGGCGTCCTACATTATGTTTGCGGACTCACCAATGTAGGACTCGTCTGCTCCAACAGCCATCGATACTCCGACAAACATGAACAGCGACACTATTAAGTCGCATCGGCATACTTCGTAACCCGATCATTGCCGAACTGAATGCGACTTCAAGACCACGAATATTATAAGTAGGTACTGCAGTAAATAAAATACTTCAAAATACTAAAAAGTATAAAATAATTTTCTTAAAAAAACTTATCAGCTTCTGAAGTCGGTGCCACTGCCAAGCATTGAAGAATTTAAGGCCTCGACTTCAGAAGCTGATAAGTTTTTTAAGAAAATCATCTTCACCAAATTTAAATGGGACCACCTCGGAAGTATACTCTTTCGAACGAATTTTTTAAATCAGTTCTTAATTGGCAAAAATATCGATGAACATACACAAAGAAAAAAAACATACAGACGAACATAGACCTCTTCCTTTTTTTTAGTCGGTTAAAAATGATCTTATATCTTATCTTTATCTTATCTTTTTTATCTTGTTTATTTTAGATAAATATTTTTTCTTTTTTTTTCTTTTACATGTTTTTTTCTTTTACATGTTTTATTCTTTTATTTTTTGTTACTTTATCTTTAAAATTGTATTTGTGCTGTGTCAAATAAATACTTTTTTCTTTCTTTATCTTTACGCTGCTGCAATAAGTTGTCAAATTATCTAAGCGAGCGTCTGTTGGGTGTTCGATCAGCTCACATCACTTATTATTAAAGATAAAGATAAAGATAAAGATAAAGATATATTTATTTTGTAAAACATGAGTAAAACAGTACAAGTGCACAAGGTGTTAAGTTTGAGGAAGTGCTTACATGTTTTGCCATTAAAGGCGTACAAAAAAACAAAAAAATTGACTTAATATCTAATAATAAATTCTGAGTTCATACAACATAGGAAACGAAGTAATGTATAATACAGAGAACTGTCGCAGTCTAACCCAGGTTTAATATTTTACTTTATTAATTGCGATCATTCAAAAATTCTGATAAGCTGTAATAACACTTGGCTATGAGAAGTTTTTTAAGCTGTAGTTTAAAGAGTGTTGTGGGTAATTGTTTAATGGTTTTGGGGATTTTATTATAAATTATTGGCGCCAAACAAAATATACTATTGTGCATCAATGTCGTGTTCGATCTTATTATGCATAACTTATCATTATCGCGACGATTTCGAATTATGACTTCTGATAGTTTATTAAATAATTTAGGATTACTTTGAACAAAATTAGCTACTTCATATACATATAAATAAGGAGGGGAGAGATAAAATTTTGTGTTCTATAAAATATGGTTTGCAGCTATCAGTCATTCTCAGACCGAACATAGCCCTAATGCACCTTTTTTGTGACTTAAACATTATTTCCTTATTGGTGGAATTTCCCCAAAATATGATGCCAAACCTTAAGATGGAGCCAACAATACCGTGATAAGCCGTGAGGAGCGCATTTGTGTCACTATAGTCATGTCAATGATTCGGTTGCAGGTGGATCGTCAGCGTCGACGTCACACTGTGACACGGCGACCACCGCGCAGGTGGAGGAGGGCAACCTGGGACAGACTCCCCTCTTCAACTGGCTCGGAGTGCTCAGGGTTCATCTGCGTTAGTATAAATCATTGTCTATCCGTAAGTTACTGCTGAACTTAGGACCCTATTAAACAAGAAGCAACTAGCGTGGAGCGTTCATCTGCTGTCGAACCAAACTTTACTGCCGGTATTAACACGTCTTTCTGGGACAGACCGCCTCTCGACGTTATCTCGGTATATCGTAACGTGACAGTACGGCCAAGGGCGGTGAACTTTATTTCATGTAATTTAGCAATCCATCGATAGCCGTTGTTTGCCTAGGAAGCACATGATCTAGTGTCACATCACGCGACTTCATTCGTTCGTAGGTGTCACGGCAAACTCTTTCGAGTCATTTTTCGACACACACATACGCAGTGCTTATGCACCAAAACAACACAGTCACATCGCCAACAGGCGTACACTGAGCCATACAAGCGTCTGCATGCTAAACGTCTGTGGCCGTATTTGTCGTATCAATTTTTTTAAAATATAATTATGTAATATGGTAGTACGGCTGTAGACGGTATGATAAAATGTATGGGATTTTGCAGTGCATATACATACATTGGCAAATAGTCAAGTGTATTCTCTTAGCTTCAGTGAGATACGCTCGCGTCAAGTTCGAGCGTCACTGCAATATGATCGGCGCGTCATAAAATTACGTGAATTAGCCCACTGATAGTTCTATCCTGTGTTTCATAGAAAGTTTGTGTTTCGAGTTGCAAGCTAGCCACAGCCTTTACGCTAGTAAGTAGGTGATCAGCAGGTGATATGTAGGTGATGACCAAGCAGGATAGATGAAAAATTATTTCCTTACATCTGTTGGAATGAGCATTTAACGGAAACTTGAATTTGTTTTCGTGGCCTTTTCAAGCCTCTACTGCCTGTGATGAAGGAATGTTTCACCTAAATAATGTGTGTGTGAGCAATCTTATTAAAAAGCTAGAATTTGTGATTTTTAATGCTCTAATATTGTGTTATTATGATGCTCTGTGAAATGGATGTGAATAGAAGAAAACTTTGAATATTTTTTTTGGATGCATTTAGAATTTGCATCATACCAATTTAAAATTCTAAAAAAAATGTTTTTTTTATTTATTCTTGTCGCATTTTTATAATTTACCGAACTAAACTAATTAATGTATTTTTGTTATGAAATAAATTACAGAGGGACACACTTCCATTTAGTTTAATTTCAGAATTGTCACTCCATACAATTTTTTCTTCTTCTTTGTCTTAATATTTTTTAATTTTCTGGCTTTTTATGTTAATAAGTTTTAAGTATGCATGCTATTATGATTTTGGTGTCCTGGGTGCAAAAAACAAATTAATTTTCTTTCTTTTCTTTTTCTTTATTTCGTTTATTTTATTTATTTCGTTGTGTATACGGCAGATCTGCCTTCGTTTTTTTGGTACCGCAGATTCGTTTTATGGCAGATCTGCCGTCACTGGAATTTCCCGTATTACATCTCTTATTTTGCCTTCTAGTATATTTTTTCGCTCTCTCTAGAGAAACGACCGTATGTGTGAGGTAGATGGATATATTTAGTATATTTTAAAAATATAACACTTGACTACCATAGAAAAAAAAAAAAAGAAATGACGTTTAAAGTTTGAAGTGGCTGTCAAGTGGATGTAAACATGGTTGAGTCGGCGGGTTTTTTGCTCGAAAATTATTGAAAAAAGTGGTTTTTCTTGGATAACTGTAAGTTATTTCTGTAGAATAATAGTTTATATTACTTATTTAGGTATAATTTACATGAATTCTGAAGTTTCAACGTAAATTCTTTGTATATCAAAATCTAGGTATATTTCTAGACTTTTTTTCCGGTCGCGCTACTTTCCAATATTATTATAATTAATTCAGTGCAGTTTATTAAATAAACTAAGTAGATTCCAATAGTAAATCTAATAAGGATTCCAATTTCACAAAAATATTTTTTTGTTTTCTTTTTGTTTTTTTAATTTTCATTGTTTAGTTACTCAATGTTTACATAAGCCCACTGCCATTTTCATTTTGGAAAATCGCACGAGTCAGCGGAGCCAAGAACCAAATAATTCACGAGTCGGAAAGGTTAACTCATCCACAGATGACCTCGACCACGTGCAGATAGCAGTAACGGGCATCGTTCTCATTAAGATCAAGCATGCCATCGTCAACGCCGATGACGTCGTCCGGATACCGCAACGTATCTTCCAGTAAGTTGTTAACTTCATTATAATTTCTCATCTCTCTCTCTCCAAAAACGAAACTCCGCCCGTTATTTTTAACTCCCGACAAAATAGAGGGGTGGTATAACTTTGTGGTGTGTATCTGTGTATCTGTCTATAGCATCGTAGCTCTAAAACGGATGAACCGATTTCAATGCAGTTTCTATTTCTTAATTGAAAGCCAGTTTAATCGGGTATCATCTTAGCTATGTTTCATAAAAATCTGTTCAGCCGTTCAAGAGTTACAGCAATTTTTCTAGTTGGAGTCGGGGGTTTTGACGGTTAGGTTATTTATACGATATGCTTGACAGTATTTGAAAGAAAAGAAAGAAAGAAAATTGCGTTTATTGGCACAATTAAAATTAAAACACATAACATTTAATACATAAAATTAAGTACATTTATGCCAAAAGGGCCTCAGCTCAGCATAATGTCAGATGGCAACACCAGGTGCTACCACCTGACGCTGATTTTCAGCTGCAACCCAAGGGTGCCATACGCTCGAATGCCGGTATTTCATGCGACTTATCGACCTCTCGTGCCGATGGGCTTCTGCCACATGCAATTTGAACATTTACAAGAGCTGAGAGGGTTTAGGTTTTAGCTCAGGTGAAGCCGGACAGATCGTATCTGATGGTATCAAGTCCCATACAACAGTGAAGAGTGTAGCGACACCTATCGCCACATAGAATAACTACTTAGCAAGGCAGCAAGCTAACGAGTGGCGCATAAATATCAATTCGACCAATCAGATTACGAGGCCTACATCGCACAAGGAAAAAGATTATCGTGTCTAACACATATACAACTGTCCGACATCAACCGTCGGGCTTCGGCCCGCCAGGCAATCTCACGTCACCTGGTCGGCGGATTCCTCCCTTTTCAATAGAGGAACACCATACCTCGTTCCTCCACAAGAGTATACAAATATTTGAATAATTTGGCTTTTGCTACAAATTTTTATTATTTATTGTATATTTTTTGGATCACTTTGTGTAAAATGTATTTATATATATTTAACATATTATTATAATATTTTTTAATTAGTATTACCTATCTATATTTATTAATTTATTTGAATCGCGGTCGCGCGGTCGCCCGTGGCATCACCACAACGGTCCCATCAGAATACCAGCGCTGTGACATTTTCTATTTCTAAATGCCACAGCATTATGCTGAGATGGGAGCCATTTTTGGTCTCGTTCAGGTTGCTTTGATTATTGTTATTCTTTTGTTATTATTTTATGTTTAATTTGTTTTATTTTTGTACCTTTGTACTTTAATTTGTTCCTGGCGAGTCCAGAATGTTTTCTTTGTTTCTGCTTGATCCCTTGTTTCAGGTCGGACTCTCAAGCCATGTTCGTGCAGTCTGCCGGCACGCCGTGGTTCGTGCCGCCTGTCTCCTACGTCACGCACCCGGAGTACGAGTACTCCACGGTGAACAGCATCGCCATCATCGAGCTCAACATTGATGAGGCTGAGAACTGTGAGTCAAGCCTTCTAATTGGTAGTAGTTCCATGTTTTGTTAATTCACGTAATTTTATGACGCGCCGATCATATTGCAATGACGCGAGCGTATCTCAATCAAGCTATGAAGATGAAAATGTGTTGATTTGATCAAAATTTTACTGCGACTGCGCGGCAACTGTACTTCTTTAGTTACGTGAATTAGCCTGCTGGCCTGTTACTAAAGGCCTATTTACTTCATGTAATTGTGTTCCGGGAGTAGGAAAAGCCAGTGAAATTAGCAGAACAACGCCTTCTAGCTTTAGGTCGGCAATGCATCTGTCAAAACTAAGTTGCTTGGTCTTGGCGGTTCTTCTACATAGGAACTACTATTTGGAACCGAGCACCTAGAGTCTCGACATTTCATATGTGCCTGTATCTGGTTTACATGAAATAAAAATTTATTCTATTCTATTCCTTACGATGTTTTCCTACACTGTTAACGCAAGTAATAATCCAATTCTGAAGAAGTCAGTGGTGTGAGTCGGTAACCAACTGAAATCAGACTCCTCTGGATAGAAGGCAAGAGCTCACCCAGCAGGCTATCAATTCCATGTATTTCAGTAAAGTAGAAAGTTTATTTTGATGTTGTTGCTGTTTTTAACCGACTTCAAAAAAAGAAGGAGATTCTCAATTCGACTGTACCTACGTTTTTTTTTGTTTGTTACATGATTCCTCCTCCAATTGCAGACCGATTTTGAAAGGGTGTACTCTAGACGTGGTTCCATTTAAATTTGGTGAAGATCTGTTGAAGACCTTCGGAGATAAACAATGGAACTCTTGAATAAACAACGGCATATCACTCGCGATTGCTGTAATCGCATGTTCTGTATTGTTTATGCCTCTCAAAATACAAAAATAAAATGATTAACTGACTTCAAAAAAGGAGGTTCTCAATTCAACTGAACGTCTTTTTTTTTGTATGTTTGTTAATTGAATTTTTTGTACTGTTCCCAACTTTCCAATATTATGTTTATCTATTCTATTCTATGCTGAAGTAATATGTTTCCAGATCCATTGAACCCGATATGCTTGCCGACCCTATCGTTGGACACGTCATCTAATCTCTACCTCACTGGTTACACTGATGGTAAGTACCTCGTATTAATCGACAACTATAACGAGTCACTTGGCGTCCCCCTCACCCACCTTGCGTGTGTGTGTACAGTGTATCAATTTAGCGAGCGATGTGTAGCGCATAATTTGTAGAGTGATTCAGTATCTGTTCCTAAATGCAACCGCAGTATTGGGATACACTTTAAAACGAACGAAAATTCGGCTTAGTTTGGGACACGCATAATTTACTAGCGCAAGCCATACAAAAACATTTTTTTTATGTTGTTTTGGAGTGAATTTTAGTACATTGCGTTGCATTTGGGAACGGACACTGAATCACTCGGCAAATTTTGCGCACTACATAAAACATTATCATCGTAATAACCGATAAGTAGATACCTCAAAAATGATGATTGCATTTTCTGTAACATTACTTAAATGAAACCACGTATTTGGTATCATGTTTTGAAGCTGTCCACAAAAATCTGCGATTTGTACGTAAGTTTTTTTGCATCGTATTTTACTCTGGTATCATTTAACTAGGTGAAGGAACATCGAAGTAAGTAATTTAAGTCACATTTATCTGTTCTACACGTGTAAATAAAAATGATTTTGTTTAGATTAGGTTGGAGACTTTACAATCTTTGTCTAAAGATCGTGATCAGTGTAAAATTATGATTTTTTATGTAGGTAGTTCCTATGGAGTATGTACCTATGGAGCGCAGACATGGTCACTAACGCTACGTCAGAAGTCCGCACTCGGAGTTTGCCAACGAGCTATGGAACGAAGCATCCTGTGAGTCAAACTTACGGACCGCATAAGAAACTCGATGCTTCGTTCCAAAACGCAAATTGCTGATGTAGGCCAAACAGCTGCCAAATTGAAATGGAATTGGGCTGGCTACATCTGCCGCATGTCGGAGGAGCTGTGGGCTAGAATAACCACAGGGTCGGTCCCAAACGGCAGAAAACGACAGCGCGGCAGGCCCAAAAGGAGATGGCGGGATGAGCTGGACATTTATTTAAAAGATTGGCCCCAGATCGCAATGGACTGGGAGGAATGGAAAGAGGGGAGGGAGGCCTTAGCCCTGCAGTGGGACATTACAGGCTTATAATAATATGTAGTTCATGTGGATAAACTATAGATTGGATTGTATTGATTTTTTGTGTACGATCACAGAACGTGATACTAAGTTTCGTTTCTGCAGCATCCTATATACGGCTCTAAAATTAGATACTTCTGAATAAGGGATCGACTGTCTGACTTTACGTGAAGGGACTACAAGCCAATTCTCTTGATGGTCAAACCAACCTTATGCGTCAGTCAAAGCATACATTCCGCAGCCTCTGTACTCGACTGGCAATTAATTACTGACTTACTTCGTTACTTTGTTGCAGAAAACAAATTATTGGAAAAAGTGATTTACAAGATACAGTATATGACCAATAAAGTATGCGAAGAATTTTACAATAGAGCCGGAGTGAGTAGAAACTGTAGTATCACTCAGCTGTTGGCTGCTTTTAGCTGTAGGGGAGAGTGTTTATGAAAGAGCCAGGCTTTGAAAGAGCCGATGCAATTTTCTCCCACTTGCCAAAATCAATTCAAATTTAATTTTACTCTTTATATGACAACACTGAATGTCTGTGGGTCACAGCTATTCAGTGTTGTCACACACACTCCCCTACTATACACCACATTTTCTACTTCCACGTGTACCATGAAAGCAACCAAGAGATTCTGTCAAATAGATAGGCATCTGTGCCTCCTGTGTCCTAAGAACAACATACTGCTATCATCAGTCTGGATGTTGAGCACGGTGCTTATGACCGGTCATAGGAAGGCCAATGTTCAGCAGTGGTATCGATGATAACTCATCGTCATCAGCCTATAAATGCTCCCACTGTTGAGTTTAAGGCCTTTTTCTGCGAAAGAGATTAATTGTATTGTTATTTTCCGAACTTCCCAGTTGTCACTTCATGTCCAAACCAATTTTGTTTTTTTTTTTAATCCGTGACAAAAATGAGGGGTGTTATAAGTTTGTAGTGTGTATCTGTGTATCTATGTGTCTGTGAATCTGTCTATGGCATAGTAGCTCCAAAACGGATAGACCGATTTCTATGCAGGTTTAATCGACAGCTAGTTTAATCGGCTATCATTTTAGTTATGTTTCATGAAAATCTGTTCAGCTGTTCAAAAGTTACACCTCTTTTTCTAGTTGGAGTCGGGGGTTTTTGACCGTTAGGTTATCTAAACTATTGATTGCAATGTTCCCATGTTGTTGTAGTTATCAGACAAGAAGCGAGAGCCCAGTGTGTACATCTGCGGGTTCGCGCCGTACAATGGGACGCAGTGCGTCTGGGACAATGGCATGGCCCTCGTGTCCAACGCTTCTGGATGGTTCACTCTGGTACGTATAACATGGGCTCATCGCTTGCACCCGCAGTCCCACACTTCCACCCACTCTATCTCATCCACAGGTCGGCTTCGGCATCCGCGGGCCGGGCTGCTCGGCTCCCGCTCGCTTCATCGACATGCAGCCGTACTTCAACTGGATCAACACCGCCACCACCAGCGTCGAGGAGATGTATGACTCGCCGGACTACAGGCGAATAGATGGCACGGAGTATATCCCTGCTCATGAGCTGTTCATGTGAGTCTTCGTCTATCATCATCAGCCCGTTAATGTTTTCACTGCTAGTACTCGGGAACTGGGGGCTTACTACAAACTCTTATAGCAGGGCTGAAATTGAACTGCCAAGACATTTACAGTATGAGCTGACCTCGTACTGTATAGGTTTTTCATACACTGAAAGGTCAGCTTATTCTAGAAATTTCTAGGCAAGATAATTTCTGCCCTGCTTTACGAGCTCATAGTATGCCTGCTGGGCTGTAATCCAACGCGCACCCAGTTCAGCTATCAAAAGTTTTCGAATTATTGGTTCTAGGAAATGCCGGTCTGGCCAACGAAAGTTGACCAAGAAAAACGGCAGCAATTTAAAAAAATCTGATGCTGTCCTCACTGAGTATACATCTCATAAACGGAATTGATACTATTTAATCGAATGGAGAAAGTGCAAGTGACGAACGAAGAGATACTAAGAAGCGTAAAAGAGAAAAGACAAATATTGAAACACATAGAAAAAGGAAGAGGAAGCGTGATTGGTCACTTGATTAGGGACGATACGTTCATTACCAACATTATAGAAGGGAAAATAGAGGGAAAAAGAAGAAGACCAAGAAGAAACTACATTGATCAGCTGAAAGAAAAAGTGAATATACAAAATTAAGATAAAGATTTAAAAAATTTGGCATTGGATAGGAATGGATGGAAATTGCTACACTGACAAGTGGATACTTAAATTTTGGATGGATGGACTATTTAATAATTGAATATTGATGATTTGAATATTCCTTGAATATTAAATTGTATCAATTCCGTTAAGCAGTGTACTCGTATTTTCAACGAGAAGAGCTTCAGATGGCCGCCGTTTGTCTTGAACTGCTTTCGTTGGTCAGGCTCTACCTAGTTTTCCTTCACCATTAGCTCAGTGGTGATGTATAATGAGCACATAAGTAATAAATAGATCCGATCTGTTGGCACCCTGAGTAATCAGCCCCGTCACGAACCTTGTTGATTATTCTAGTGCGAGAGCTTATGCTAATCGTAGTGTAGCGACACCTATCACCACATAAAATAATTAATACTTAGCAAGGTAGCAAGCTAACAACAGTGGCGCGAAAATATGAATTCGACCAATCAGATTTCGAGGCCTGCGCAAGGAAAAAGAATATCGTATCTAACACATAAACAACTGTCCGACATCAACCGTGGGGCTTCGGCCCGCCGGGCAATATCCCCTCGCCTGGTCGGAGGATCCTCCCTTTTAAATGGAGGAACACCATACCTCGTTCCTCCACAGTAACAGGAGCATTAACATTGCATAATAATATTATCTATAGTATAAAAAAAACTAAAACATACGCTTTTGTCATCCAAACTAAACGTGTATGCAAAATTTCAGCTCAATCGGAAACCGGGACGTGGGTCTTTTTTTACATAGTTAGTTAGAGATGAAGCTAATAAAAGCGTATTAAAAAACTATGTTCACGCATTCTTACCCTGTATTAAATTTACCTACCCTAAGTAATGTTGTCTTATATTCTTTCAGAGTGAATTCGTCTCGTCGAGTTAGCGAAAAGACAGCGGGGTCACTGCAAAAGCCTGTACGTGAATTCGATCCTTACCCGTTCGATACGTTTGCGGAGGAGAAATTCGAACATTTCAACATTCAGCCCGTCTCCGGTGACGTTATCGCAGTTTATCCTTGTGAGTACATCAGTACAATTACTTATACAGGGTGGCGAGTTCATTACTAGCAATATTTTAGGAATGGCACCTGACAGTGATTTTTAATCAACTTTGTATACATGAAACATCTGTATTCATCATTTCGCAATCACCATTACTGCTCGAGCCAGGAATTAAACCCGTACTAAACCCTGAGCCACCAGCCACCACGGCTAAAGCGAGCCCCTTATTGCACATTATTTATGATTTTGTCACTAACCTGCTGTTTTTTTTTAATAGCAAATAGCTCCCGTAATTATACAAGGTATGTAACTAACTTTGTATTGCTACAAGTCACCGTAGTATAGTGAAGTCAACCCTGCATTTTATGACATTTTTCTGTGTACCTACTTTAATGATTTATTAATACTATTTTATGATTTTTGTTATTAATGCTTAAAGAGACAAATTATTTGAAAAATTCATATAATAATTATGTAATATTTGTACGCCACTAAGGCCAAACATGACTGCTCTTTTTATACTTTTGTACATCTTGCATGCAAAAGTCATGTAAACTCATGTTTCCACAAATAAAGAATCTTATCTTATGGTAAAATTGGATTGAACATTAAATACCTATAAATTATATTTTAATAGCTTCGCCCGCAACTGCGTCCGCGAGGAGATTGGGTGTTTTAGATTTTAAATATAATATACATAAGAAATACAAAAAGTTACAGTGCTCGGACCAGATTCGAACCTGATACCTGTCAGCTTTTACCTTATCGTTTCCGGCTAGATAACGTAGCTAGTTCCGATATCACTTGAAATTGCCGTCACTTTATGTTGAAAATCTATTGTTTAGTTTTAGCCTGACGTTTTTATTACAAATATTAAACCCGTCTCTAATCTGTTTAAGTAAATGATATTTCGACATTTCATAAATTATATCGATAATAGTACCTACACTAAAAATATGTTGCACTATTCAGTTCCTAAGTAGCGCTACAGTGAAAGTCCCATCAAAATCGATCCAATACAACATTATTTTATATAAACTAATGCTGCGGCATTTATCATAACTGGCGCAGTATATGCTGAGCCATTTATGGTCTCGTGCAGGTTTGTTATGATGTTATTGTTCTTTTTATTATTCTGTATATTTTTATCATAATATACAGGGTGGAATTTTCGAAGCGAACCTGGAAGAAAAGTACTCTAAATACTGAAGACAGCAAATTTTACTCAAAGGAAACATTCCTTTGTTTTTAAAAAGAAACAAAACTGCCTTTAATGATTTTTAAAAATACGGTTGCCACACCCTGGAATCGAACCGACTACAATCCGAAAAAATTGCATGCTTTACTTTTATGGCACCAATCGATAGGTTCAATCTATGATCGATAGGTTCTAAATATGATCTATATTAAGTACTACTACAATTTAAACAGTACAAGTACTTGCATACTTAACACTCAAGCCACCCAGTTTTCAAAACAAGGGAAGCGTTATTAAAATTAGCTTGTGAAGACAGGAAGTAGAGGGTCACCAGGGAAGCCGCATGTGCAGAAGATAGTCACTTCCATACGTCTCCATCGTCAACATAGTCTTTGATCTTGTAATAGGCTTTCTTTATAACGACAAGTTTAACGCGAGTTTTAAACTTTTTATCAGTAAGATCGGTTATACTTTTTGGCAGTTTGTTATAAAAGCGTACACCGTTCCGTAGAAATGATTTATTTGTTTTCGTCAATCTAAACTTAGGGACCACTATTTTGTATTTATTTCTAGTATTAATGTTATGAACACTTTGTTCGCACGTGCGTACCACTAACGAACATCAAACACTGTGTTCGTCAAAAATGTTCAACAACAAAAAAAAAAACAACAACACAACAAAAAGCGCGAACACAAGTAGAACTGTGTTCGCAAGGTGTTCGTGTTCGCTTTGCTAATTTACGTCCACACTTACGAACCAAATGTTCCGTGATCGGTGTTCGTGCGTCCACGGCTTAACAAGTTATAGTTTTCAATTAACACTTGTCTGACTAAGCTTCTTCTGTGTGACCAAGTATTTATATAATAATGTTGGTTTCAGTTAACCAGACTTTGGAGGACTACACAAATTCCTGCAACGACTTCAAGGCCCTCATGTACCGCGAATATTTTGAACTAAGAGCTGACGGTGCCATGGGGGCCGCTACGTTTAAGGTAGGTGACGCCGTTAAGTGGTGGTCGTGGGCCTCTGCTAGCAACGAGGTGTCCACACTGCCCTAGGTTCAGTCAATGTAGCTCGACTAATTGATCATAATTTTTTCCGAACATCGATTTTTTGATAATCGATTTATAGCAAACTTTAAACTGATCAAGTCCTTTATTATTGGGGAGTAGATACTAAATGTTTTATTTATTGTTTATATAGTAAACATTTATAATTACTTTTTTTTATCTAAGCTAATTCTGCTAATGGAAACCGTTGTGGTTTATCTTTAGCAGCTAGGTAGTTACATTCTTAGTTTATAGTTTATTATATTGATGCTGAGCCGCATTTGTGAATGATTCAAAGATTGATACATACTTTTTTTGGCTATGGGTAGTAGTGGCAGGGGCTACAATAAAAGTTCAGCCTATACCATTAATTTATTCCTATTAATGAACTAGTTGTGCAAGTGACTCGCTCGCTGTGCAAGTGACTCGCTCGCTGTGCAAGTGACTCGCTCGATGTGCAAGTGACTCGCTCGCTGTGCAAGTGACTCGCTCGCTGTGCAAGTGACTCGCTCGCTGTGCAAGTGTTTCTTTCAACTACGCCTACAAACAGTTGTGTTGATGAAACAGGTCGCGGTCGGCCAATACCGCCCCAGTCGAGCTCGTAACATGGAACTCTACTACCACTAACATTATTGATGTATTTTTCAGTTATCATTGTACGACTTGGTCGTAAGGGTGTGTACGTGTGTCCAGCTCACTGTAAGTACATAAATAATCTAGAAGTCGGTTCCTAATTACATAATTTGACGGCACGGTTTCGATTTCTACATGGAATATGATCTGAGGGCGGTACTACGAACTCTTATAGCAGGGCTGAAATTGAGCTGCCCAGACATTTCCAGTATGAGCTTTTCGTAGGTACACTGAAAGGTCAGCGTATTCTGGAAATTTCTGGACAGTTCAATTTCAGCCCTGCTATAACATCTGGTAGTAAGCCCCCTGTTGAGCCTACGCCGAACACACAAACAAAATATATGTATTAGTAGATAATTACAATTATTTACTTTAACTGTTTCCGTTACAGATAGAGTGTACGAACCGCTCAGAAGCAGTTCTGTCTTTCAAAGAAGAATTCAGTTTCCTCGAAGGGACCAAAATAAAAGAATCAGGGGATGATCTGACCCCGGAAGAATTATTCAGGGTCTACCCGGTCACCGAGGGGTTCATACACCACTCGAAGACCAACCCTAACTTGGTCCCAAGTGTCCTCACAATGGATAAGGCGTCGGGAAGGGTTATAAACTATGACTTGTATATCAAGTTCGAGTTCTCTGATCATGCTATAATGACGTTCGATATGTACGGGGTCCGAGAAATACCTTCGGAGAGACCGACGAGGGAAACCACCGAGGCCACCCAGGAGACTACTAAGACTATTAAGACTACTAAGACGACTAAGCCGAAGCTACGGAAGAATAAGGTTATTTGGGGCATGAAGGAGCCTGTCGACAAGAGGTTCATGGAGAAGGCGGTCACTTTGGTGGCCAAACACGCGGACGTGCAGGAAACTGTCAGCAAGGCATGCCGAAGTGGGACTTTTGTAGTTTTTGCTGTGGAATACTTCGTTTTAAGTTTTTATTTAAGAGCATACGATATTATTTAGACTTCAAAGAATCGGTGCACCATGAGGCCGCTGGTACCGGTACTCAAACAAAAGGGGCGATGGTCTCGCCAGCGTGTTCTGGGCCTCGACGACGACGTTCGTCTTCCGGTACCCACCGCGGAACGATCCTCGCCCTGAATTCTACAGATGTAGCTCGCCCACTCCCATTTTAGCCGGCAGACAGAAGTGTATTGTGGTGTTGTGAATCCGATCGCAAGGTTTTATGTTTATAATACTACGTTCCATTGCCCTTTGACAAACCTAATAATTATATTATACTTATTTAAGAAATATTGTTCACGAACATGACTGTACTCAAACTTTTTTTAGACCTTTTGCTCATCAGGACGTTCTGTTACATAGACATTTCGATAGTTCGACGTTTTGCTATAAAGACAATTTGCTAATTAGACGTATTGCTATATAGACATTTTGATTATTTTGACGTTTGACGTATTGACGTTAAACGTATTGATCGTGAGGCGTAATTATTTAACTTGTTTGTCCACACATCCGTTCATCCGCTCATCCGACCGATGTGTGGCGGCCAGAAATATTAGACAAGAGAGTCGATTGCAGCTTAAGTAAGTTGGTCTCCGTTTTAGATAGTAGTTGTTACTTTTCATTATTTGTGTAAGTGTAATAATTAAGTTTTGAATACATGGTTTGGATGTTTATAATAAAAAGTAATTTATATGAAGGTTTTTTAGGTAATTTTTTATATTTTTATTTCAAACTATTTTAAAGCCCAAGTTCACCGAATATATAACAGATGATTAGAGCATAATCAGTTGTTTAAACATGATTTTTTTTATGGGTAATCGGCCGATTTCATTTTCAACATCCGTTATTTTGTCGGTGAAAATGGCCCCTAGTAACTTATTTTTAACCGACTAGGCGACTTCCAAAAAGTAGGAGGTTCTCTGTTCGTCTGTATGTAATTTTTAGTTCGAAAGGGTATCTCCCGAGGTGGTCCCATTTAAATATGGTGAAGATCTGATGAAGAATTTCGGAGATATACAAAGAAAGTTTAAAAAAAAAAAAAAAAGAATAACAGCATATCACTTGCGATTAGGTACTGTAATCGCATGTTTCTGTATTGTTTATGCCACTCAAAATAGAGAAATATAAAATACTTAAAAAAAAAAGTAAAAACCGACTTCAAAAAACTAAAATTAAAAACTAATTTTTAAGTTTTTTTTTTATTAGTTTTGTTTTCCAAGCAGTACTTACTACCTATTAAGTTGATGACGATACAAAGCAGTACACACAAACACCTTTTATTGCTTCATAATTAGCAATAAACGAGTTCGTTTCTGCTGCTGTGGTGTGTTGTGGTGTGCGGC
Source organism: Allophyes oxyacanthae (assembly GCA_932294325.1). Classification (NCBI taxonomy): domain Eukaryota; kingdom Metazoa; phylum Arthropoda; class Insecta; order Lepidoptera; family Noctuidae; genus Allophyes; species Allophyes oxyacanthae. The sequence continues at coordinate 263,295 of OW028633.1, forward strand.
GATAAGACATTATTTATTTATTTAAACGTAAGTTAACAGTGCTTGCGACCAAATCACTTACATTTCTAAAATTAAAAACACTAAAATATAACAAACTTAATTTAGACTACGTAAGTACGTACTACTTAGAAATATATAAATATATTTACAAATATGGTATGGCTTGTCGTGGAACACATCGAGATCAATGTGCTGCGTGAGCAAAGAGTTAAGCAGTGTGACTGCTCGGGCAGTGGGTGCAGCAGCAGCTCGACGTGTGCGCACGCCGGAGGGCACCGCGAACAGTCACTCTGCAAATTTTACGCACTATATAAAAAATTATCCTCTGTATGACTAATATATACTAGGATAAACAAGCAAGGGTTTGGATCATTGTAAGCCTAAACACAAAGTAGACGACGTAGTTCTTAAATTAGGTAAGGAATATTAACAGTACCAGCTACCAGTGCCATAGGATGCGATCTGGACGTAACGAGAAATTCGCGCCGCGGGCAAAGTATTGCGACGCGCGTAAACAAGCAGTCACGGTGCTGTCGGTGTATTGGATCCAATGGAAATGAAGTAATCGAAACATTTTATGTAAAACGAGACCTGTTGGCTAATTCACGTAACTAAAGAAGTGCAGTTGCCGCGCAGTTGCAATAAAATATTGATCAAAACAACACATTTGGTAATCTTCTTCTTTTTCTTTCGTTATGGCAATTGAGCCGATGTCGAGTATTCTACCATTTGTTATCCTCTGAGCTTCAGTGAGATACGCTCGCGTCAAGTTCAAGTGTCACTGCAATACGATCGGCGCGTCTTAAAATTACGTGAATTAGCCCTCTGTTGGAATTTTATTGGCAGATATTTAATATTAAAAATCCATCTACTCAGTCTATTCCAGTTCATTTTTGGTGATAGTAATCCAATAATAATACCTACCGTCACAAACACCCAACTCCAAGAAAAAGAGCTGTAACTTTTGAACGGCCGAACAGGTTTTCATGAAACATAGCTAAGATGATTCCCGATTAAACTAGCTTTCAATTAAAAAAAACTGAATTGAAATCGGTCCATCCGTTTTGTAGCTACGATGCTACAGACAGATATACAGATACACACTACAAACTTAAAACACCCCTCTTTTTTTGTCGGGGGTTAAAAGTGGGTTTGTGACAGCGGAGCCATCCCTCTGACACCAGTGACGTTCTGTTTGAGGTATTTGGTCTGACAAGTTGACTGAATATTCCATTATCAGTCGATCACAAGAGCTTCGTTCGTAGCGTCACTGCTTTCACGGTATTGCAGTCTGATGCTAATGTAACTTATGTAACCAACGTTTCAGTCATGAGATTAGTAAAAGACCAAGATTAAACTAAAATACCTATTCGTGAATTACAACTAAACTTAAATATGTACACGGCATAATTATGATTAATTATATAAAACATTAAAAAAATTACAAATAAACTGAGCACCTAGGCGTCAAAGTACTCCTCCTCATCGCTGTCAATTGGTAGCGTGCCCAGAAGACTGGCAGCATTGCCACGTTGAATGGTAATGCTTATTCTTTGAGCAAAGAATAGGCCAACCCTTGTGTCACGCATAGCGTCGACCAACCATTTCGCAATATCTCTTGAAAGAAGACGTGCATTCGGATCCCATGACTCGAGCGAGACAAAAATTATAATGTCTCAGAAAATTCCAAATGGATGAATACACAGTCATTACCGAGAGTACACGTTCCGTTTAATATGCAAAGCGTTATCGATACCACATCGATACTTTTTGTTTGTTGCGCATTCATTGCAAGTGTTAATTATATTAAAGGGAACGGCAGGTGCGAGCGAGCGATGAACATCGCCCAGGGGGATGTCGACACGATCGTTGATAATTCAATAACTTGCAGATAGGCCGCCATCATCTGCGAGTTATAAGGAAAATAAATGCATAGTGTTACAGTTAAGGACCCCCTGAGGGGTAAATTGCTTCCATCTCAGATATTTCTATCAGGCACTAATAATTATGTATGGCTAAATTGTAATGGGAATATACGAGAGATCTAAGTATACCTAATATAACAACATCATTTATTCAGAATTGATAAGTTAATGCAAAAGTTAAACCTAAAAATGATTTGGTATGGTGAAAATATTAATGTTATAAATATGACATTGTCCCGGAATCCTCCCTCTATGTGCCTCGGCTTCACTCAGTCGTTAGGAGGGAGGACTCACGGAACAACGTAAGAAGTGGAACAGGAACGATAGAAGTGAACAGGAATAAACAGAAAGCTCGCAGGAGAACAGTTGTACTTTATTTTCTTCTTTTGTCGTTACATTAGGTATCTACACCTTTTCATTAGGTATAATATTATTAAAATAATATAGAATAACTAGGTAAAGAAATAAACTGTTAAAACATGATTAATTTGTCAGTAGGTAAGGAGAACTTGTAAAATTTATAGCAAATAACATTAAGGATCACAGTTGTGTCTCTTTGATGATCAGGTCTCGTGTCGAATGCTCATGAATAATGAAAATGTGAGGCGCATTGTTTTAATTTTAAATTTAAATTTGGAAGGTAAGATGGCCAGATAGAAGATGATTGCCAGGAATAAATGGTAAATGAGGTGATAATAGATGACATCGTCACAACATCAATACATGCATGCATTTCGGAAGATTCGTGACTGATGACTAAACGAAATTTGGGGAAAATGGGAGAAATTGGGAGTCGGTCTTAGTTCGATTTCTTGACCTAAAATACAAAGCTTAAATCATCATATTTATTCACCAATTAACACCTAAAAGTGAGCCTCTGGCACAAATAACATACGTGTTAAAAGGATACATTTTGTAATCACCGTGCTTGAAACTAGAGTATATTTACATAATAATGTCTTTTTTGCATAAAACTACTGTTCATTACAAATCCATTCTATAAAAACCTGGCAGATCTCAAATACTTCACACAAAATCTCAGTGAAATTCATTTCACACGCCCTCTGCCTGTCCCGTACTCCCGACTGGTTGATTATCAGAAAAAGTTCCCCGAAACGTAATTATAATTAGTTTGCTAAAATTGAGCTGGCGTGTGAAGAGGACATCTTGACAACACAGAGTAATAAGTAAGTGGAGTTCACGGGGGAAAAAACGGGTCGCTTGCTAATGACGCGGTGTTTTTGGAATTTGTGACTTTGTGGCGATATAGGTACGCAGTATTAGTACAGACTAGAACTCTAGAAGCTTTATTGATGCAGTGGCTAAGTGCTTGAATTTCTGCGCTTTCGATTCTTGCATGGAATGAGTATTTTCACATAAATGTCCTACAGATAATTTGTTTTATAGCAAGACTACAGATAATTTGTTTTATACAGATAATTTGTTTGGGTTCAAGAGTGTAAAGTTTGTTTCTAACCTCAGCCTACATCTATATACGACACAGTTTTAATTATAGTAGGTAGGTATTCATTGCCTTTCTAAACTAATATTATAAAGACAATATATTTGATTTTTTGTATGTTTGTTTGTTTGTTTGTAATGGATAAACTCAAAAACTACTGGACCGACTTTAAAAATTATTTCGCCAGCAGAATGCTACATTATCAGTGAGTAACCTAGGCTATAATTTATAAAGATATCACGCGGGTGAAGCCGCTGGCGGAAGCTAGTCTTATAATAAAACTAAAAATGAAAAAATGCCTGTTGCGACGTTGGTGTACCACTTCATTTGCTAGATGGTCTGCGTGAAAAATGTAATGAGGGAACCCGTTTCGTAAGGTTTTTGTGGGAGAAAATGATGGCTTGGCGGAATTCTTCGTGATGTTAGCAAATGGTGTTGTATTATGTTCAGCGTAGCAACAAATTGGCCCCTCCTTGGAAGGTCCTGTTCATTACTTTTTTTCGGCGCTGAACATTCTTGGAATTATAAATTTAAGGATACCTGCAGATTTATTGGACCTTTAGTTTAAATTTTAGGGGTCCTCAACAAAAGCAATTCTATGAAGCGTTTGCAACTTCTGGCCAACAGCTAAAACTAAATCATTTAAACATACATTGACGTCGATAAAATTTCGGAAAGAGCGATGCATAAACATTCTAAAATATCTATATATATATTGATACGTGAAGAGAAAACTTTGTACCCCTTTTTAAGCATATTGAGCTTACGGAGGATTGTGAGATTTGGCATAGTTAAAGTTTATATGGAGAAGGAGTGCAGAAAGCTAAAATTTATGTATAATAATTATGTGGTCAAATTTCGACCCCTGTGTGACCACAAGTACATATTAAACCCTAACCATAGTGCATTCTAATAACAGATTTAACGAAACTAACCTTGCTATCCATCCAATATTAAATAATCTACAAACCAAAATACTAAGACCCGTACCATCCTATTATAATACCAGCATTTGTTCCATAAGTCTTAACTGAGAGGGAGGTGCGGGAGGTCTGTTTGCACTGGTAATCAGTGTTAGAAAAACAAGATAGGCTTATCAGATTATCTATACTAAAGTATTAAGGGATGTCAAGCGAAAATATACTCTATTGATTAAATGTTTGAGTTGAATTTTGAATGGTGTCATCAGAGGAAGATTACGGACGAAATCATCCGTGTAAATTGTTTTTCAACTGGAATATGTTTGGACACAGAAAATATGGTTTTGTCTTCACGTTATTGTAATAAGACATCATTGAATTTTGTAGTTAATTTCTGTAATCTTGTAAGATCTACATTATCTTAATTATTATTTACCTTAAGTTACGTTGAATGGTAGGTATCTTCAAATTTTCTCGTGAGTAAATTACGAGGCAATAGTTTATTTATATCAAAATATACAAATAATGGGCAGTTTTAGAATAATAAAATGTTACACGGCGAAGTGTAAAACTGAAAACCGCTGGTAATTCCTATTAACTACACATATTACAAATAAAGCAGAAGACTCCTAATTTAACGTAACCGTCAAAAACCCCCGACTCCAACTAGTAAAAGAGCTGTAACTTTTGAACGGCTGAATATATTTTCATTAAACAAGCTAAGATGATACACGAGTAAACTAGCTTTCGATTTAAAAAAATTGGATTGATATCTGGCCATCCGTTTTGGAGCTACGATGCCACAGACAGACACATCTAAACTACAGACTTATAACACCCCTCTTTTTTGTCGGGGGTTAAAAATCTGAAAAAATCCACGTAGATATTGGTAGGTGCGAGTATATTTCAGCTATAACACACTAAAATAAGCCGCGTCTATAAAACACAAGATTATAAACACAGTGTCTTCAATCAATTGCACTGTGTCACGTTCATTATCTCTCAAAGTAGATTCAAGATCAACCATCAGTATACAACGAACGTTTAACAGAACCATTTCCAAACGACTCTAATTCTAAAATATTTGTTATAAAAACTCGAAACTCTAACAATTGATTACAAATTCAGTGCTTTTGAATTCGATAGTGCAACGATTTGTTACAAAAGTGCTTAAGAACTCGAAAGTGTAACAATGTTTTTGGATCAGAAAGAGATAGTGTTCTTGTTTTTCACGGTGACTGTACTGTTGTTAGTGTTCATATATTTGCAGATTTGTGATGTTATTATTGGGAGATATGTCTTCAGGGTTTTTAGTAAGTTTTCTTTATAATTTAACCTTAGAAATCTCTTCAGTAATCAGTTACGCAGTTTTAAGCTGGACTCAGACTTCTTACAAAGAGCTGGGGGGCTAAAAAGGCCGCTTTAGATGAATCACAATATGATTCATAATTACAAATGTCAAAATATCTACTTAATTGACAACTCTTAATGTCATCCGCATAAGGTTCATATTCAGCAATCATCTGTTTGACAGTTACTATGCAGATCAGTAGATGAATTGCTCAATGTGGCCTTTTTAGGCCCCCAGAACTCTCTAATTATAACAGAAAGCGTAGCCATCCTGTATATCTTTTGGTGTTTTTGTTAGAGGTTATATCTGCATTATCTATAATCCTATCGGCTGTTTATCTCCACGGGGATGATTATGCATTTAAAAATTGTAAAGTGATTCACGATATACGATGACGTCACTGTAATTCAGATTACTGCCTGTCTAAACGAGGTTATTATTTTGATAGCGGCTTAGACACTGTCATTAAATCGTCCAAATATATTATAGAAACATCAAAATACTGTTACATTTACAGTCCGTATCATAGACTTCAGCCGGTTGCATGAAGCAAATGATTATACGAACTATAGGTTAGAAATACGAAGGCAAACTGTCATTTGTAAGTTACTTAAAAACTCTCTCTAACTTTGTTTATGAAATCGTAATATGATATCGTCGGTGATACTGCAATACCGCGGAACTAACAGTGGATGATACCGCGGAAGTGCAAAAGTAGCAAAGAGACGTCGCGGCTATGAGATCATGACGCTGATTGAATTGATTGGTTGGATTGAATTAGATATTATCATAAAAGTTAAACAAAGCACATTTCTAAATACCTTAAAGTTCAGACACGTCTAAGATAAGTAGAAGAGGAAATATTTACCTAGTTTTTTTTGCTCTACTGTAAAGTTCGCACATAAGTAACGCGGTATTGTCTGTTGGTACTTACGCTGTATTGCAGTATCATCGACGATATGTAGTATTCGTATAATGCAGTGAATGAAGTTTGATGCAACTAGCTGGCTGTAAGGATTTCGCTTGGACAGGCGGGACTGCTATGAAGATCAATGGACTTCATAGCCCCAGAGGTCTTTGACATGATTGTTTGTTTACTATTACGATTACCACAATATCAATATAATCAAAAGATATTTAGCTAATCCTGGTCACAAAATTGATAACTATATCAATTTATTATTATAAGCTTAGATTAAGTTCTCCACTTGTGAATGAGCTGGGAAAGTGCTGGGATTCGCCATTGGAATCCCGGCGCGGCACCTTGCTTACGTAAGAAAAATCTGACAGCTGCCGCAACTAGATTTTTTCATAAGAGGATACGGAATAGGACGTTTATTTACGACAGCATCTGTCATAATTATAATATACGTAATCAGGTGGCCACCGGCCGGTCGAAAATAATTACACTAGTCCGCGGTACGGATTTTTTGAGTCTGAGATAAGTTCGCGGGTATTATATGCTCGCCTGTGAACCAGAGGACACAACAAAACAATTCGAGCCCGTCAATGCTAGCTAAGCGTAAGTGTATGGTCATCGGGCGCATCAGAACAGACCGACCTACTTTTATGCTGTCCATTTCCCAATGAATCAACTCATATAAGCAAAGCTCGAGATGAAAGTCTTCAACCAGTAGGTACGGCTAAATTGTCATGCTACGGTACCGAGACAAGAACACTGACAATTGGACTAGTATATAGATTCAATCTCTAAACGAGCTATTGAGCAGGCTCGGAATAGGTCCATAACGAGATTATTCGGAGAAGTACCGGAATAATCGACATAGCTTGGAGAGACAGCCATCTAAACGTCGGTGGGTTGACGATGTCTGTCGAAAACCCGGTGGCAGTTGGAGCAGATGAGTTCTTGAATGGAAACGGTGACTCCATAAACGCAGCTTTCTAACGCCCCATATGAACTGACCACCTGAGTAAGGTAACTGAGTGTTGTAGCATAATTTAAGACAACCACAATATTGTACTGATCAGGTTGTAATCTATTATTTTAAAAGAGTTTCCATGGAGTTTCTTGCCGGTTCTTCTCCATAGGATCTACTATTTGGAACCGTGCACTTTAAAGTCTCGACATTTCATAAGTGCCTGTATCTGGTTTACATGAAATAAAGATCTATTCTATTCTATTCTAAGAGGCATAGGCCTCTCCCAAAATATGCCAGGAGGACTTCAAAAAGGGATCATGGGAATAATACCATTAATCAGTTTTCAAAAACAAGAATCCAACTGCATCCGAATATTACCGATGCTCTTCTAGATTGTTATTGATCCTGTCAATGGTACAATATTCCCAAATCCCTAATGTTACGAAAATAACCATTACCATTGCCACTTCGGAAACCTTTTACCATTCTACGTCAATGGACTAATTAAGTTCGGCTATCAATTCATCAGATAACATTATCTGGCTGATAATGTGCCAAAATACTTAGTTCACGCGACGCCAGCTATCTACGCAGTCATGGAGTACACCGTACTGTTCATGCCTTTCGTCGTACTGATCATCATCTACTCTGTCACGTGTGTGTGTTTACATTGCTTCAGGATCTTCGGTGAGTGATTATCTGTTTAGTTTTAAGCGAGTAATGTATGGTGTGTTTTATTTTGAATCGTGTTAGTGGTGATTGTTTGCGTATGTTTTTGTTTAATGTTCTTTGATTAGTATGTGTTTTGATTTGATGTAGGTATGATCAGTGATAACATCGCTGTTGGCTGACCTTTTATGCAGGAATCCTCCTTTTAATTTTAATCCAGTTCATTACTGTCCCGGTAATGTTCACGGGCCTCTTCTGAAGAATGGGCTAGATCTTTTTCGGAGCCCTCTCGCGTGTGCAGGTTATCCTCACAATGATTTTCTTCAACGTTAACGCAAGTGATAATGAATTGTTGCAGCCTGGGATCTAACTCAGACCCTCCTGCATTGAAGGCAAGCGCTGAACCGCTAGGTTGTTACTGCTTTGTTTATATTTTTAACCCCCGACAAAAAGAGAGGTGTTATAAGTTTGTAGTGTCTATCTGTGTATCTGTTTGTCTGTCTGTGACATCGTAGCTCCAAAATGGGTGGACCGATTTCAATGCAATGTAGTTTATTTTATTTTATGGAAAGTTAGTTTAATCGGGAATCATCTTAGGTATGTTTCATGAAATCTATTCCATCGTTCAAAAGTTACAGCTCTTTTACTAGTTGGAGTCGGGGGTTTTTTACGGTTAGGTTATTCTTAACCTTTTCTCATTTAAATACCTAACTAAAGTTATGGAGCAGTAAGCGGTACAAAACTACAGCTCTAGAACTACACTTCTGGTAGATAAGCAAGCTCTGCTACTCTTTACTCATAAATAAGGTTATAGTTAAAATAATCTCACCTGAGATTCTAATGTAATCCGATAACCAATAGCGATAGGAGTTATCACATGGAAACGAGGTAACATTGTGTTACCGAACCGTGGGCGTTGAGCCGCTACCGACAGGAGTTCAGATTGTTGCCATGGTAACACTGGTGACGCCAGCAGTGGACAAGACAACACGCTCCCCTTTCCACCACAGAAGATCGGCAAGGTAGCATCCGTCCATCGTAGACATTCCGCAAATTCATACAAAACGTTTTAGTTCCACATTTGTATTAAATTGTGACTACAAGGGCCTAACAACAATTTTAAAATCTAACATAAGAACGACAAGGTTAATTGTCGCACCAAAACTCTGACAAAATTTTGAGCATCATGCTGTACAGCTAATGCTTTCAGGATGCTATTGGAAGTAATCTAGTTCGTAAGGACGCGGTCCTTAATTATGTGAGCCATGTTAGATTATGACAATTGACTGAATAACATTTTTTTTTTCTAAAATGCTGGTAAATTTTATTTATGATTTATTTTATTTATACTTAAATATGGTACAAAATGTACAAATTTTTATTTATATATCGTAATAATTTTTTATAATTATAATAAACATGGAACAGACTTCAAAATCCAAAAACCTAATTTTTCTCGGACTTCTTTTTGCCGGGGCGATATTATGACTGATAAACTCTCTATCAGAGACATCTAGTATTGAATAGCTGACTTAAATTTCACTGCCCTCTAGCGGCCAGTAGCTACAACAGACGTTTTAAAACTGTTTACAAGATGGCGCTACAATCACATTTTGTGACTACAATCATCGTAGCTTACCTACCTACTAGAAGTTTTATTTTGTTTACAATAATAGCATAAATATTAATAAAAAGAGAATAATACCGTTTGGTTTACTTGAAATACGTAAAATATAGACTTTTTGTGAACAGAACTTGACTTAGAAAAATAGGGCTCTAGCTTCCTTAATGCCCCTTCATAGAGATTACTATGATAAAATTATTCTTAGAGGACATTAAACTTAAATATCTACTTTCATAAAGTAGGTACCTACTACCTACTTAGACATTAGGTATTAAAAATTAAATTGGATCCTATAACTACACTTCATTGGTCGGTTGACAGCAGTGCGCCCGAGTGCGACTTTCACCCTACTATTTTAGGGGGTGACCGGAGCGATCGCCCGACGACGTCCGCTCAAATAACTGAATGGCAGGTCGGTACTGTGGCCTGTCGCATCTCACAGCTGGACAAAGGCCTCACAGGTAGATACTAATATCACAAAGTTTTACGTAACCTCTGCATCAACTCTAAGGTGCAAATCAAATCAGCATTGCGATGTGATGGCTCTTAGCTACAGTCAGCAACATAAAACAACGTAAATAAGTGGATGAATTTTTGGTAAAGTATAGAGGAAGCATGATTGGTCACTTGATTAGGCACGATACCTAAGTTCATTACCAATTAGGAATAAGAATAATTTATTTGCATGAAATATGGTTACATCATGAAATATGTGTTACATTTAACAACATTATAGAAGGAAAAATAGAGGCAAAAAGAAAAAGAGGAAGACCGAGAAGAAACTTCATTGATCAGCTGAAAGAGAAAGCGAATATAGAAACATTAAAGATTTAAAAGATTTGGCATTGGATAGGACTGGATGGAAATTGCTACACCGACAAGTGCCTAGCACTTAAATTTTGGATGGATGGAATTATTTAATAAAGAAGCTAATTATAATACCTATTAGTTCATAAAGATAGCCTAGTCTATATATTAACACGGAACGGAGGGCTCTGTCTGTACGGGCGAATATGATAGCTCGCAGGTTTGCACGTTGCTCCGCTGAAGTAAAAGTAACTCTATTTAGAGCCTTTTGTACATCTTTCTACACGTGCAGCCTGTGGGAGAAATATTCGCAGACGGCCTATGGAGCCCTCCGTGTTCAATATAATAATGCGTTCAGAAAACTGATGGGACTGCCCTGGCGTTGCAGTGCGTCAGGAATGTTTGCTGACGCGCGCGTTAACTGCTTTCACACCACAATGCGCAAGCGCGCCGCCTCACTTGTGGGTCGAGTTAGGGCCAGCCCCAACAGGGTCCTGAACATGATAGCTGACAGAGTGGATTGTCCATACATAGTTCACTGCTGTCAGTTACATGTATAAAAACGATGTATGTTTTAGATAATTATTTTTACTAACACTTATGTATAAGAAAATTGTTACTAACCCTATGAGCCTTGTTCTCGAATTAAAGTTTTTCTATTCTATTCTATTCTATTCTATTAATATTGGTTACAAAAACTATAGATATTATTAGCAAACTAGCTTCCGCCAGCGACTTTGCCTGCGTGATATTTTTATAAATTATAGCCTATGTTACATAATGATAATATACCCAGCATTCTGCTGATAAAAGAAGGTCCATTAGTGTTTGAGTTTATCCCTTAGAAACAAACAAACATACAAAAAATCAAGTCTGTTTTTTTAATAATATTAGGTAGGTATTTTCTTTTTAAAACGCTTTTATTAGCTTCACCTGTAACTAACTAACTATGTTAAAAATTCTTGGAAGTTAAAGACCCATTTCCCGGTTTCCGAATGAGCAGTTTTTTTTTTTTTTTTTTTTTCAAATTTTTATTGAGGCTTCAGTTCACCGTGGTGACTATGCCAGCCTCGTAAGGTCACTCTTATATAATAAATGACAAAACTTAATTATACTTAAATTAATCAAACTAGGTCCTATATTTAATTAAATAGAAAGATTTGCATATCTACACGTTTAGTTTGGATGACAAAAGCGTTTTCTTTAGTTTTTGTTAAACTATAATATTTATTATTATACTTATTATTTATTAGTTTATAAGTTTAAATAAAACACTTTTGTGTGTACAATCATCAGTGACTTTTGATGTTGACGGTACATGGGTTACTCAACCGCGGCTCTCCATCGGATCCCCACTGACTCAACCATACTTCATCGATGTGTTGCAACACAAACACTGGCTCTAACGCTAGGTCACTACAGACGTGATCGCTCATACGCGATGTAGCATTACCCTACTTTGAGCTTCGTGGTCGGGTAATAGGAGTATTTAATGGTAGCGTGGTTTAAGTTCTGTATGTCGGAAGAGCTGGTTGTGCCTAGATAATAATGATGAGCGAAGGATTTTGATTGATAATCTTATTTTCATAGATTGAGGAAGTCTTACTCAGTTCCTTTATAATATAATACCTACCTACGAAGGAAATGAGTAATTTATAATGACATCTACAGCTCAAATTGAGTGTTATACCTATGTATCTTGTAATATAAAATGGCCTGGCGACAACGGTATCACATTCAATAAAACCGCGTATTTATCACGTTCTGTGATCGTACACGAAAAAACAATAAAATCCAATCAGTAGTTACTAGTTAGCCACAGGAGTTAATTTAAAATTTCACAATAAATTATACACCATATCACGATCTCTAGGCGAAGTTTGAAAAGTATCCAACCTATTTTAATCAAAAATATTTTTATTTACACGTGCAGAACAGATAAAGTTAACATAATTTTTTTCTTTAATGTCCCTGCACCTTGAATCTATGTCCGAGATTAATGATAGCAGACCGAAATATTATGTAAAAAAATCTTACGATAAAATAGCAGATGTTTTAACCCCCGACAAAATAAGAGGGTTTATCCGGTTTCACGAAAATCTGTTCAGCCATTCAAAAGTTACAGCTCTTTTTCTAGTTGGAGTCGAGGGTTTTTGACGGTTAGGTTACTTGAGTATGGCTTCACAACATGATTCCAAATACGTGGTTTCATTTAATAATAATTGATACCAGGCGTCGCCAACCTACTAATTTTTTATTAACTGAAATAAACCGCTTAGACAACGCTAATGCTAAAAGCATTACATATTAACTTAATGACTTGGTAGATCAATGAAAAATATCGAGCAGTACCAACCGATGATAATCCCTCGCAAGTGGAGGCATCTCTCGCGGCACTCGTGTTCATAGAGGTAGGGTAGCCCAGTGGATTACAACCGCGTGTTATGAATGCAATGAGGGAAAAGTGCGGTATTCACAATACACAATAGGTATGCTATATTATAATAGGTATGTACTTAAATATATAATCTGCCAAGTGCATGTCAAAACATGCACAAGTGTTCCGTAGTCATATGAATGCAGTAAGTGAAGAAATAATAGGTACGTATTCAACTAGTCACAGAATACTCATACACATGAACTAAACTAATTGTTAAGCCATTTGTTCATTGTCTTTTTGAGGCAGACAGTAGAGAAAGCATGACAAATGTTTTAAAGTCGTTAAGTTCTTATTTGTACTGTCACTTGGGAAGAACACTGAAAAAACATAACAACTAGAAATAAACAAGTTATTGCTAATTACAATCGAGTAACTATTGGGTCCAAATGGAGCCTGAGAAGTTAACATGATTATCTACACTGAAATAACATACCTACATAATGTCTAGAAATAGTCAAGTAGGTATTGCTATTTACAATCGAATAACTTGGTCAGATGGAGACTGTAAAGTCGATTTTTCCGTGTCAAGTTGGTGAACTAAGAAGACATCAATATTTTTTAAGGAACTTAGGAAAGATACCTGTTGGGGGACATCTTTGTGAAAGATACCTGTTGGGGAACATCTTTGTGAAAGATACCTGTTGGGGAACATATTATTTGTGAAAGATACCTGTTGGGGGACATCTTTGTGAAAGACGGAGGGACGGACGTGCCGAAACTATGGTTGCTATGGAACCATGAGAGTACCCCGGGGGAGGGCCACTGCTCCTGCATATGTAGCTGGTTAATAATTATATGCCTATAACTAAGTAGGTACTGGAAATTATTGATTTGCCCCCTCGGCCCAGGTCAAAAGCTGGGTACGCCCATGTACGGAACCCTAATACGATTACGTCAATGGCCGCTTATAAGTGATGTAATCCTACACACAATTGAGATTGATTGATTGGAAAGTCAATCCGAGGCATCGTTGGACAGGCGCCGTTTGACGTAGTGATTTGTGGTCGATGCTCTGGAAGCTTTGCTAATAAAAATATATCACTGTAGTTATACTATCGTACCAAAACGGGTCCCCAAATATAATAAAAAGAAATGATGATAGATTTAAATATATTAGATTTAGATTTGAATATACCTAGTATAGTAATAGCATAGTTTGAAATTTTGAAATACTTAAATAATATTATGCATAGATATTACTTGAATGAATCCCAAATTTTCTGAGAAAATTTCTTTATTTCTTTAATTCTTTATTGTACACGAAAATGAGATAAAAGACAAATACAATTGAGATGGTATGTACACAGGTGAGAAAATTTCATCTATAAGTCGAAGTCTGTGTACCCTATTTATTCGACTGGAAAGAAAGAAAGAAAATTTATTTATTTTGCTCCCAACACACAGAGACAAAATAGTATTAAAAAATTAATAAAAAACACTCACAATAAGTCCAAATATAAATATGATGTATGTACTACAATATAAAAAAGAAAACAAAAATGATATTCAAGTCAACTTCTTTATCAAGAAGCAGCGCCGGTATTCTGCTTATCATAGGCAGGAAATCACGGACAGTTATGCGTTCTATAATGATAAAATAAAATAAAAGAATAAAAAACTAAATCACGACGACAGTGTCGGGTGCATTCTCAGTGCATTCGGTTCGTTACCCCGTCCCGCTTGCCCTACTGCTAACCCAGGGGTGTCCAACGTAATCTTCTGGAGGGCCAGGTTTGATATTTTTGTAATCGTAGCGGGCCAAAAGAATTGTCTAATGCCAAAGTGAGATTTAAATATAAATAAAACGGTATTTTTCATAAAGCTGATTTATTCAAAAAGACAGTCCCAGTTTTACCTACTAATTATTTTTCTTATAATGCATAACTTAAAACCTAATGAGATGACTGACATCATTTTTGCTTGTCGCTCAAGCGCTATTTTGTAGGTACATTAGTTGTAATACTTACAAACATGTACTTGTACATTTTACTCAAAGTCGATAGATAGATCATCGAATAACTGACATTGGGAGAATTTAATACTGTTCGCGTTATATATCTATTGATGTGTTATAAAGTTTTAACTAGGTCGCGGGCCGGGTGGAGGACTTACGCGGGCCACGTGGTGGCCCGGGGGCCGTATGTTGGACAAGCCTGCGCTAAGCTATTCTTTAAGAATTTCTCGCATTTCGATTCAAATCTCATTAATGTCGGTTAATATTTGACGAATTGACATAATGATACGATAACTTAATAACGGAGCTGTGATATTGTGATCCAATAGCAAATTTCATAAGGATTACGATTTCACCATAATTTTTATGATTACTTGACTAAATAGCCTAAAATTAGTTAATAATTTATCGACGTTAGTGCGCCACCGCCATTTGCATTCTAACACCCATCAGACATCATTTTAGTGTTTATTATCTTGTCGTGTTTCACATAAGTTATCAATTATACTTTGAACGACGTCTGTATCGAACGCAGACCTTAATTAGTCTATCACCGTCCACCGTGACGTCACAGCCAGTCTATTAAGTGACCTCCTTCCATCATTCTGTAGATTTACGTCCACAGATAAGCGGCTGATAAACTTTGATTTGCTTTGTTATGTCTGTCTTGTTGTTGTTTCGATTACAATTTCATGTTTTTACCGATAAGTATTGAAAGGCCAGATCTATGTCGTACTGGTAGATATAGACAGAAATCACCTGCTTGTGTGAAGAAAATTATTTAGACGCAGTTCAAAAAAATATTCCTTCCATAAAACAGTTCTAATTTTCGTTCCCTGTAGTTAGTATAAAACATCGATTACAAATAACTTTTTAAATCGATATAGGTACTACCCGAATAGGATCGACAAAAAGATAACCGAAGGATAACCGGTTTACACATGGAACTATACAATTACCATAACATGTTACGGCTGTAGTGAAGGGTTACGCTTACGACCATACTAAAGGGTTTGGACGTCATCTAAAGGGTTAAGCAGAGGGGCACTACTCCACATCATATTTCGCCAATGCCGTTATTGAGTGCCTTGCCATAGGAAGCGAGTATTTAGCCGTTCACCAGGCACACTTCCAATCTCCGCATTACTACGTACTTAATTGGTCACCCAAAAACATGTTGCCAGACCATGGAA
The DNA here is from genome assembly GCA_932294325.1 of Allophyes oxyacanthae. Classification (NCBI taxonomy): domain Eukaryota; kingdom Metazoa; phylum Arthropoda; class Insecta; order Lepidoptera; family Noctuidae; genus Allophyes; species Allophyes oxyacanthae. The sequence continues at coordinate 279,520 of OW028633.1, forward strand.
TCGAATCCAAGACCCCCAGCTTACTAGCTGCGTTTGCGACCATTACACGATGACCAAGGAAACAGTCACTTTTAGGCGCGGCGCAGACGCATATTCTTGTCTGCGGCAATTTTTTGTCGTACAATTTCTTACCGCGGTAGTTTTCCGGACAAAAAGTCCGTCGTCTGCGCGGCGCCTAAACTTTACTATTTAATTTAAATTACACTCATGTAATACGGAAAACAGAGAGCATAATTTGGTCGCGTCTTCCTGTAGGTTCAGATGAAGGTCAGTATTCCAAGATAGTCAAAGTAATGTAGGCAAACGAAGTAAAGAATTATTCCACAAGGACTTAGGTAGCATAGCATAAGATAATAAAGAAATTATGAATAACTAGCTGTACGACTTCATCCACCTGGACTTTCTGAAAAACTGAAGGGCAAGCACGGCCGGTGGATTAATCCATGTTTTCCACGCTTTATCTCTTTCACAGAAGACATAAACTTTAAAAAAAGTAAAAACCGACTTCAAAAAACTAAAAAGTATAAAATAATTTTCTTAAAGAACTTAACAGCTTCTGAAGTCGGTGCCACTGCCAAGCTAGGTGCATTGAAGAATTAAAGGCCGAAATTGAAGAATTTTAGAAGAATTTGTGATTAAAAAATTCATAAATTGTTAAGTTAAATGGTTGGTTTGTGTTCAAAGACTATCATGATATTTTATTTATTTAATCAGTTATTTACACACATGAAAAAAACACAGAAAACATTAAATAGGAGAACACAGTACAAAGGTATCTACTGCTTATTTCACTAAAGAAATCTCTTCCAGCAGACCTGCTATTATGCAAAAAAAAAATTAATCTTTTGATTTCCGTTTCGTTTATACGTTTCTGTACACGTAACTATGCGTGCATGAGAGATTTTAAATGTCTGTTAATGAGTAATATATTTCCCCACGATATTGGAGAAATATTAGTGTCTGTCAATGTATTCAAATCAGTGGCGAAGGGTGTCAGTTTTTAAAGGGGAAGCCGTCCCAAAATTGCCCTCTAAAAATTGCTGCAACACAAAAATCCATACCGTCTCTTGTAATCTATATAATATAGTTATGTCTGGAAGAGCTCGACCAAACTGAATAACAAGCCTTTTTTTTCTTAGTTGGATGAGTAAATATTATATTATTACATCTATGCACTAACCAATTCCTAAAGGGAAGCCGATGGGAATCGGGATGTATGGACTCTTCGCCACTGATTCAAATTCATCAGTCTACAATCTCCACCAACCAATCGTGATTCGTGGTGGTATTTTTTTCAATCAAAATACCATCCACAAATCTTCACGCAGCAGGTATCTGTAATATAATAAATAAACTGATGCAAGCGGCGTCATCCTCGACCCCAATAAGTTAATGAAGCGCGATAGAAATGCAGACTACGATTAATCTATTGAATTATACGAGATAACACTAATAATATTTAATAATGCAGCATTAAATGCCATTACCATTATCATCCTTGCTCTGGTCGATAATAACCGTCAATTGTTATTAATCTACTTAGAGCGATAAATTAATGGAAAAAATGTAAACAAACATTGTCAGAGATTCTCACATTTGCCATACACAACTTTAGGTCCAACACATTGAAATTGTTTAAAAACATAAAGTTGTATTAAATGACTAACATGTCATTTGTCTTGTCGTCAATTATTTCGAATTTATTTCAAAAATCGAACAGATTTCTGTTGACATTTTTCCATAGAACTATCTCGGCGCGGCGCGGTGGGTTTATATATTGTAATCCTTCGTTCTCACCGAGGCGTTCGTCGTCTGGTCGGCGCGTTTTATCAATGAAGTCCAAAGATAATGTGTACATAGTAAAACAAGCGCTCTCACGAACCGCTCTGTGTTACTGTTTACCGTAGGAACGACGCGAGCTATACGTGCGCACTAGAGACATATTTAAAAATAAAAAGTGTGTTCGGTGTTTGAAATACCTATAAAATTTATAGAAGTGCATAGTTACGTGAAAAATGTGTTCCATTTTTAAATTAAAACTTTGAAATATCGATACTAATTGAATAAAAATTTACAAACACTAACATTTTGGAAAATTGAGTGGTTTTTGAAGTTTTTAATAACTAGTTAGTTTTTGGTTAAATTAAGTGAAGACTTTTAATTTAAAATGGAGAGCCAGCATGCAACAGAAACCAAGGAGGAGTACACATTGTATGTGTCTGACAGAAGACTGATCGGCCTAGTGCCTATGTTCATCCTAGTTCTAATCATTGTTTTAAGAATATCCTGGACCTTATACAAAAGTTTTGGTGAGTTATTACTAATTAATTTAAAATACATTGACCGTTCGTCGTGTCTTATAGTTTTATCTTTCATCAATCACAAAACTTTTTATTCGTGAAGACCTAAGGCATTTACAAATAGTTGAGCATTCTAGATTTTCAATTATTTTTTTCACATTTTTTACTAGAAAAGCGTAACTTACGGTAAAAGACATCGATGTCTATAGATACGCTCTGTAATACAAAGGGAAGCTAAAAAAATGAGACGTATTTTTTGAAGACGTCAAATTCTAAATTCAACAATGTTCGAATTATATTTAAATAGAACAGCGATACATGCACTAATAGAATAGCTAATGTAATTATATATTTTTTATTCAATACACAAATTAATAATTATTTTTGTAAACGGCATTTGACTGGTGATCAACCACTCTATTTTTCTGAAAATAGAGTACCTGACACGTCTCACTTTTTGAGTTCACTAAGCATATCTATAGACATCGATGGTAAAAGACGATGAAAATATAAATGTACCTATGTTTATTTCAAGCATTTTATTCTTTACTTTTGGTAGGTAGCTATTCTGAGAATAAGTGTCTTGTGTAATATAAGAATCGTTTTAAATCTCTTGGCTACTGGATAGCAACTACTTTAACTTACTGTATAATTTATACATTAATCACTTATTGAATAAATTATACAGTAACTTTGTTAGTTCTTTCGAATAAATAAAAATATTTAACCCAAAGTTATCAGGGAATATAAGTCACATTTTCTCATACCAATAGTGTAATAATTTAAAAAGTGGATAGAGTTTAGATTACCACATAATTATTCTCGTTGTAAATGCGATTTAAATAAATACGACACTATAAATTATCTTAATGCGTGTTTTGGTCAACTAACCTCAATACTAAATCGACGTTATCTCCTGATTATAGATATTGAAATAAACAACTGTAATCAATATTTACTTTACATACCTAATTATTTTAGTTAGCTCATACAAAAGGACCATATTTTAGTTAGCTCGTACAAAAGGACCATATTTTAGTTAGCTCGTACAAAAGGACCATTTTCTTCATTGTTAACATTCTTTCCTTAGTTTACACTTACGGCTTATGTGGAATGAAAACCATTCCAAACAGGTGTGCATTTCAGTTTAGGTAACATCTATTCAATCATCAGCGTTGAGATAGTTAATATCCCAACATCTAAAATTGAATTGTGTTTTGTTTATTATAATTGTTTCTTTGCCGCAATAATTGAACTGATAGATTTTGAACTCTTGAGTTTCTTGACCCTTTTTAAAGCAAGTTGGATTATTGTGACACCTAAATCTATAATATTCATGACATAATTTTATTGTGATTTTCTAAATCATATCCCTTTCACGGGTAGGTATGAATCTTCCTCAAGGAGGAAATCAATATTTTTAATAATTTATGTTTCATTATCCAACACGTAGATCTTTGGAAAAATTTAATCGCCAATTTGATAGTTACATCACTAGCGTCCTTACTACAACATTTAATTGAATAAAACCTCGAATCTCGATTTATCATTTATTTCTATAGTTCGTGAGGCCTCGAATTCGATTGCATAACGTTAAATAACTGGCATAGTTCGCAGATTTATTGCAATAAAATTTGTACATTATGAAATGAGGCATTTCTGCTAATATTAAGATTTCCTATTTCTCAGTCTGCGAAAGTTAGAAGAATAAAAGGAATAATCCATACTATAAAGATCGACGAATAAAGAAAATGTACATGCAATTAAGTTACAAGGATATAACATTTCATTCAATACATAATGAATCGTTTAAAATTTACATTTGACATTTCAATCGAAACCATCCAATGAATTTAGTAGTGATAAGTACTCAAATTGATAAGAAAATTAAATTTACGTTAGACGTAGGTACCTAATGAGTTTCTTAGGTAACCACATTGAAACCACAATTGATAGTATATGTTCCATTTCGCAAATAGTTATGATAAGTCTGTAAATATAACTGAAGTGGCTACACAAATAAATAGTTATGATATGAATATAAAATCTGATAACGTACTTAATACCGGTGTAGATTTCTAAAGACTAGTAGGTTATTGTCAGATAGTACTAGATACATAATTGTCTCTACTTAATAATAGTTATACATAAGAAGATGGTGCATTATTTATGAAGGAGCGTTACATGTAGCAAAGAGTTTGATCTGCATGATTTATGTCATCTTCACACGGCCAATTTTGCCCAATGCTGGTCTGACGATTGGTAGATGATATAACTTACTAGATTTGTTTACCATAGGCTGATTTTAGCCCATGTTCAGCGGTGGACTCCAAAACGCTGAAACCAAATTTTCTACCCCAAACCACTAATCCTCGTGATTTTTTTAAAATTTCTTTCGCTAAAACTTTAGATCGTCTGAAGAAATTGGTCCTGTGATCCGCTCTAAAGTAACTGTTGGCTAAGTAAAGTTATCTTTGATACACATGACATGAAAAATATACTTTATATAACACTTTACATAACTACGCACATCTACCCATTATGTAGATATCAACTTGTCAAACTTAACCTCAACCGGACAATAACTATTTAAAAACGAATCGCCATGTCGGACAGCCAGCAGACAAGTTTAGTGCTATTGACAGTCTGAAGAAAACCTTATTTTGGTATGAGATGACTACCTAGTAACTGATTTAGTTTTACTTTGCTTAAGTATTATATTTACTTATTGGTTTGTCGATAGCGATCGAAGATTACATTAGAAAGAGGCGGACGCCAAATACATATGCCTTCCTCAAGATAGAAAAGAGCAAATTATAGATAATTCAATTATTATGTGTAATTTTTGTCCTTGGATTTACCTTTAATTTACCAGCTATCTCACTTTTTCTCATCTGGGTTGGAGTTGGTTTTCCGTCTTACCAAAAATTAATAACCTTCTAAATTAAGATCCTTGATGGGTCTGGTCAAGCAAACTTGACCCATCAAGAATTGATTGATTCTACTTTAACACCAGAGTCTTAAAGTAGAATGTCATTAGTAATCTAAGTTGCAATCAGTGTAATTATTTCTTACGACTTTATCTAGCAAAAAACATATTTATTTTACATTATAGTGAAAGGTCGTGTACTTTGCATTTCAAATAAGAAAACAGGTTGACGGGAGCCATTTAAAAAACATCTAATTTATTCGATGAAATCTGTTTAGTGAATCTCTTCATTTTATTTATGTTTGCCTTTTACTACATGGCCACGTTAATGACCTATTATCTCAGTTAAATCTGTACCTTCGTCTGCTACTAAACATTAGCAGCTGTACCATTTAGCATTTGAATATTCAACTGTTTGTCTTTCTGTTCAGTTACCTTCAACAATATCACATATATTATACCAATATTAACAAATTTTATGTGCTAACCGTGACCTCCTATTGAACAATGTCATTATTTGAAGTCATCTTTAAAACACACATATTTTGACAAGGCAAACGTCTGTAATATTATAATTTTTAATATAATTAAATATAGAGTGACTCTCCAAATATTTAAAAGTGGATTTACCAGTTTTTCAAGTGTTGGAAATAGAATCGTTGAACAGTTTCGTAATAGGTTGAAATATGTTGTAGTTTTACTCTAGGATTCTTTAATTTGTACTGTTGTTTTCAGTAATACCTACTAATCACCAAAAAGGTACTTATTTAAATACATAAACTTTCGGTATTTATCCCCGAAACGCTTAATATCATAATTTACAGATTAAATATTACTATTTTAGAAAAATGTAAGTATCCGATTCTAACAATTACTACTGCATAAAGAAATACCCAAAAATTGTGTGATATTTTGGTTCAAGTAAACTAAATAGCTTTCCAGTGCTTTAGACTTACTCTATTCCACACAAATGACCTGTAAATTGTAATTTCGATAAAGCTAGTACTTGTCTAGGTAAACACGATAGGTAATGTTTCTATTCACCCATCCAATAAGGTTAAACGCGCTAGTACTAGGAGTGCCGTACAGTTTGAAAAGGCCGCCACACCTTTACCCATAGGAGTTGTGACAGTTACTTATCGAGTACTAGCAGCATACATTTTTAATTGGCAAACTTAATTAAATTGAATGTTTGTTACACTAAATTATGAGAGAATTAAACAATTTCTCCTTAGCCCAAGTAAGTTTATTTATTCTAAAGATCATGAAAATTTACAAGTACATGGTGGTATTATGTATTTTTAAGTTAGCTTTAACATAAAACGGAATGACAGTATCGACGGAGAAATCGTCACAAAATCTACCTTAGCTTTCCAACTATTGAGGATACTTTGTATCCAAAAGTAACAAAGACAAGCTGTCAAAGTTGAAGCTAGGTACTGGCTGCTGCCAGATATTTAAGCTTGATAACCGCGTCTCGAAAGCATGACCAGCATACACAAACGGTAGCCATAATGAAAGCAAACGTTCTTATCATACAAGTCGCGTCCCTATTGTTATCGATTGTTGATCATAACTTATGACCTGTCCATCTGCAGTACTTATACATTATTATAACTACCGCTCAGTACCTTATTATGCATCTGTTTGGGCTTTTGAGTTATTGGTTTACCATATCGATGTCTATAGATACGCTCACAGGACTTGAAAACCGCGATTTGTAAAGTACTATATTTTCAAAAACTGAATAATTGGCCGACAAAATAATTAATATGAATGGAAGAAAAAGGTATATTGCGCCGAACCCAAATAAAATGGGATAATGGCAGGAGAATGATGACTGGAGGTAACAAGGCTGACTGGCCAGGGTGAGCCGAACGATGTTCCTTGCAACCTTGTGTAAAAATCTATGATAGTCATACAATTCGTGATGATTGTTGTATTGTCAGATGACATGACGACGATGATGGAGATCCATTTTGTATAGTTTTTAAAGTAAATAAATATGCTGCTGCTAATTCTTTTAAAACAAGTCTAGTTATACGTTTTGCATTATTAAGACGATTATTTTTTGATAAAATTTATGAAAAACTACCTCAGAATAGATAGGTCTATGAATCTTTACGGAGCGCACTTTGCAAGCATCAATAATACTAACTTACATACCTAATAATATTTCTAAGAGAATTCGTAACATTGTGGTGAACAGATCGTGCAACCAGTACTATGTACCTACTGGTTAGGTCCTAGATATTGTATTACCTTAGAAACGAGACATAATGTTGCACAAGTTAGAACTTGGTCACGCTTGTGTCCTAGGCGGCTTTAGCCAAGGCGTATAGTTATAATATTTCGACTATTGTCAATATAAGTACTCGTATAATGCCGAAAAATTATAACATATATGAACTGACAAAAAAAATATGATCACCGGACCAAATGCAATTCATTTTTGTCAATAATGGTCCCAGATAATTTATGAAATCCCCTAAAATTAAAGGAAGAGGCTGGCAAAAAAAAAAAACGCTTCCCCAATACAGTAATAATTCCTAGCTTAGAGCAATGTTTTTACAACAAAACTAAAATTTGGCGCTAGCAAACCGACGTAAATAATTCCTGTACCAATCGATCGTATTTATTTTCAACATTACGGCCCCAGATCTTTTTCTCCAGTGTTATTAAGACCTTGTCTGCTCGTCACTAGTCAATCAATATGAGAAAAAGCAGCATGCATCTTAAATAATTATCAAATATTTATTTAAATGTGCATGGTTTTTAACTACTCGTCTAATTTCAATACAAGATTGTCTGAAGGACAAAGTTAATAATCTGCTCTCATTTATATTCCTTGTTCTAAGGTCTTTCTTAAAAAAGCATAATTAAACAAAATTCCATTCTCATTTGGGAAAGAAAACATGGAATTTATTAGCATTTTCATCCTACGCTTGTCAATCTTCGATCAACCTTGATGTTTATGGATCGAAACGATCACAATATTGAGATGCATTATTATTGAATTATTTAGGTTAGTTTATGCTAATATTTGGTCTAAGTTGACAGGTTTTATAGAATTAGCTCATAAATTCTTGCCGTAGTTTACCTATTCATTCAGCCCACATCAAGCCTGACTAAGTATTTTTTGGTCCTTCGTTCCGCACCTTTAATCGAATGAACTTGTGTTTATAAATAAAATAATAAAAATACGGGTTTAACTTCTGCTACCTACGAACACAATTTTTTTTTCACTATATCTATGACCTAAATATCTTAAAAACAGTTTTACAATGTTTTACGTCAGAATAAACGATGTCCCACCTACGGCTAAGAATAGAATAGAATAGAATTTGCTTATACATGGGTATACATACTTACTACAATGTAACGTAACGTGCGTGTGTAATGTTTGAACAAACCATGAGATAAGTCAACTAAGAGTTAGGCCAGCTCTTCATGCACAATATTTGTGAATTCGTTGGAAAATTCTCGTATTTATTGTTTGTATTATAAAGCGTATGGCACTCGTGAGTTGCAGCCATAGAAATATTACAAGTACACTATATATTATCTCTATGGTTGCAGCTGAAAACCAGCGTCAGGTGGCCAGTATCACTGCCTCCTGACATTATGCTGAGCTGTGGCCTTTTGGCACAATAACTCATTTTATGTTTTCTTTGTTATTGGTTTTATTTATTTTTTATTGTGCTAATAAACTCTTTTTCTTTCTATTATTTGAATCTGCACCGAAGTAATAGGTGACTAGATTTCTTCACAAGTATAACGTCAGGTTTGGACTCTTATATTTCGTATATACTCTTATATACGTACCTTGTATCGTAATCACTGGAATCTACGTATTTGTGATTATAACAATGAGGTGGAACTGCAAATCATTCTTTTCCAAAGTCATATAATTTAACCATATATAGATAGTGAAATCCATCTACCAAGTATAGTGATTTTACTTACTGTCTCCCAAGATCCCCTGATTGAGTCATATAAAAATATTTGGTATTTTAAAAAATAATATACGGACGCATTCCTCTGATATAAGTAGTAACGTATTGTAACGTAACCATAACTAAAGCGGAATAAATAACCAAAGCTAAATACCTTGAAACACCTTACCTAATAGTTACAAACGCAAGATAACGTCATATTCCGTGATAATATGACGCAGACGTTAATATTTACTGACGGCTAGAGTTCCTCCTAACCACCTAATACAATAAGAAAGACTTGAAATACATATATTCGACATTAGTATACCGAAATTATTCATTGACAAGAATTCTTAAATTTACTATCATAATTATACATAACTAACGACCCGTCCCCGGCTTCGCAGGGATGCAGTGTCTCTACTATCCTTACATTAAATATGAAAGTATTATACATATAAACATTCCTCTTGAATCACTTTATCTATTAAAAAAAACCACATCAAAATCCGTTGCGTAGTTTTAAAGATCTAAGCAGACATAGGGACAGACAGACAGCGGGGAGCGACTTTGTTTTATACTATGTAGTGAAGATTGTTGAATAAGTAACCTCATTATTTCCCGTAGACATCATGTAAGACAAATGAGGAGTAATGTCAAGATGACAGACGGCAGCATCCTCTTAACTTTACCAATTATTCGCTTGACTTCTCATAAAATTACCATCACTGGAAAACGTAACAGCTAGAAATAGACTAGTTATTGCTATTCACAATCGTTCAGATGTAGTTTACAAATTTCATTTTTTCCGTGTTCCTTCAGATTGTCAGTTCATCTTTCTAGGAATACCTCTAGGAATACTATGCTACTGTTAAAGTAGCGTAGGTAATAACCTACGCTACTTTAGCAGTAGCATAGTTGTTTGAGCGATTATCATTATAGGCACTTGGTTCAGGTGGTGATAATCGCAATTTTCCCCGTATAATAGGTACTTCATCATCATCATCCTAACTTCGGAATGATCTACTTACGCTCCGTTTAATTTTAGTATTTACCTACAGCTTAACTTCATAACCAACACGCCTTGAAAGCCCGTGAAATACTTCGACATTGGCATACCGGAATAGAACAATTATTTTTACATTATCTACATAACTAATTACACAATACATTATAATAGGAAAGACTCGTGAAATTGCTTGGCATTGAAGACACCGGAACTTTGACGACAATTCTATTATTTACCTAATATGAGGAACGTTTCGCTTGTTTAAACTAACGGAATATGTAATTTATCAAGGCTATTTTGAGACAGCCTTATGAATAAAAATAGGGAGTCAAAGATTAACTATTTCTTACCGGTTCTTCTCCATAATCACCATAATTAATTTAAAACGAGAGATTTTTGGTTTTTACTGTCTTCATGCTCAAGCAAGATGAAGTTTATTTAAAAAAGATGTTTATTTCATGGTTGTCCACTACCACTTCCATTCATCAGCAAACTTTCGGCATTGAAGATACCAAAGTGAAGATAATAGACGTAATTATCATAAATTACTTAATAGTTATCTTTACCTTGAGTTTTTCAGATGCAGGGTCGTGTGTTATCACTTGTGAAAATTCTATTTCACATGAATGGGCACACACACACACATTACCTGGATTCCACAGATTTTTTCTAATACATTCACATTCATAATACCACATGCAAAAGGTCGCGAGGCCAGAATTACAGAATGCAGTATAGTAGTGTTGAACAAACATCACGCATTGTCTTAGTAAATACGAGCTCAAAATTAGATGCAATAAAATAAATTGTCTCAAAAGAACAGCCTTCCTAAAGGACCATTTATTCATAAACTGTACAATGAATCAGTGAACCTATGCAATATTGATAATCATATTGTGATAAATAAATAAATATATTTTGAGACAAATCCACAAAAAAAAAAAAAAATGCTGTAATCTTTGGATACAGTTCAGTGCACCCTTCGATGAACAATAGTACGTTGATCGAAGAATGCACCGCATATATTCAGAGAACATTCAGGTCATTTTAACTTTAAAATGAAAACAATATCATATTCATGATACAATGTCTACATTACATCGGTACATAATAGAGATACAAAATATATAGTGTTATGCTCGTACTTTTTATGGGACAAGACAAATTTTTATCATAGTCTGAGGTTGTTGACTCTATATTTTGAATTTAATCTTAATGTCGCACACTTGAGACAGTTCGCATAGACGTAAGATAACATTCGAATAGACGTCTTGTTTCAAGTTGCACTAAGTGTGCACTACGGTTTCTATAGAGCTGGAGATAAGGCATCATAGTTAGAGAACGGGTAATGATTTGCGTAATAATGATGTAATTAAATAAATAATTTCTTATACCTACTTAATTAAATTACGTTATTACCATAAAGTTTTCTAGAGGTTTCGCTTATTATAATAAAAGACGAGTTTAAATGCGAAATATTGTATAATTTAGATTAATTTCAATGTCATGGTCTCACAGTTTCAAAGTTGTTAAAAAGAAAAAAAAAGCTAACTTAATGTTTACTTAACACACACACATACACCCCTACTGATTATACCTACTTGGTATAGTGTATAGATTAATCGTTAATTAACAAAAAGTCGATAAGAAAAAAAAAAAAAAAAAACAAGATATTACCTTCTAAGATTTTGGAAGAAGCTGGGGTCTACCGCGTAACTAAAATGGTTCCTAATTAACATCGGCTCTGGTAATATACTTCAATATGATCATGAGAGATTGAACTTCGAGTTCGAGCTACCTTATAATAACATTTTCAATCGTAAAGTTGGGACTCCTATTTTCATGATCGGTAACTTTTTTTACAAGGTAGCTCAAAGTTTAGTCTCTCACGATCGTATTGAAGTTTATTACCAGAGTCGATGTTCATTACCATTTTAGTTACGCGGTTGACACGCTGACCAGGGTAGGACTATCAAGGTCCAGACCTTCGCAATCATCCTAGGATATTACGATAATCCATTTTGTCACTAAATCACTCGATTTATATTTGAAGTTTGACGCAAATAGTGACGACATAACACTAAAAATATTGAGAGATGATCTATTTTAGTTCTCACGTTTATGATAAATAAGAGATAATATTGTGTCACATGACTTGGTCCATGAAAATAATATAAGTGATCGTTATTGATAAAATGTTCGATTTTTTATCAAAGTATTTTTGTCCTTATAGAATGATCTTTTCAAGTGGTTTAAATGATTAATGACAATTTACATATATGTATATACATAGTAATAACTATCAGATGAGGTTATTCTGCCGAAAATTAGTACGTGGCAAATGGATAGATTTACATTCGCTGGTCCTTTTATCCGCGTTAAAGAAAATATCTGATTTGATACTGAGATGAGACCCTTTGTAACTTTCGCGACTCTGACTGTCAACCAAGAAATACCATTGCGTATTAACGCGATATGTAAAGCTAATATCAAAATTACCTTCATAATCATGAAGGTAAGCCCTTCCATTCTCTTTCGGCCTTGTCTACGCAATAATCATAGACGAATAGCTAGTAGGTCTTTGGTAACAAACAGGCCTCAGTTTGATGTCTTAACAATCGTAGATCTTATTTGGAGAAATTCTGCGGTGCACCTTTTCATCCACGAAAGTAGATTATTGTGCTAGAATCGTCTACTGTTTTGGATCTTTAACCGTTTATAATCTAAACTACTATTATAAAGAGAAAAGATTTGATTTTTTGTATGTTTGTTTGTAATGGATAAATTCAAAAACTAATGGACCGCTTTTAAAAATTCTTTCACCAGCAAAATGCTACTTTATCAGTGAGTAACATAGGCTATAATTTATAAAGGTATCACGCGGGCGAAGCCGTTGGCGGAAGCTATTGTGTATAAAACACTCCGCCGCGGATTGACCATCGTCTGCTGAATGCGTAAACAAATTACAGTTACTACCATAAATAATTATAATATACCATATAGCTCATTACTTTATTTAATAACATCGTCACTGAACTGAATCAATTAGGATATAAAAAACAAATCATTTCAAAACCCATGAGTAAACCTTTAAAAAGATTTCATTAATAAAAACGTTTCTGGTCCTTGATGAATTTATTTACTGTATTTTTTTTTTAATTGAATCGTCGAGTATCTTATTTGGTGGCTCAGTAGTCTCTTCAGAGTGTAGCCTGGTGATCTGTAACACAGGTTCTACCTATCACAGACACCAGTCTCTATTTAAATGTTATTTACTGTGACTCTGTAATGTGATGATGAGAAAATAAACATTTACTTACTTACTTGATGTCAATTATTTTATTTTGTCTGTTGTAGGAGCCTGTTGGATATTATAAGTCTCTTCCCTGTCATTTTAGAAATTAGATTTTTCGTTTGTCGTGTGTAAAATATATCGCCGTGTATTTATAGTGTACCTAATGTTAATTAACTATCTAATTTAAAAGCATTTTTTTAATAAATTTTTGAATACCTCGCAATAAAAGAAGAAACTTTCTTTAAATAATTTTTCAATAGGTTAGTTTACAAATCATGACTCTACCCTATTTTAGTCCACTCTCAAATCACGCGTCTTATTATCAGCAGGCGGCGATGAATAAATAACCGATTGAAAGTCAACAAAAGCACAATACATATTACTTATTTACTATGTAAAGGACAACTGAGTAAACATTTTATTTATAGAAATCTCGAGAGTTTTTCATTAAAAAATAAGTGTAGTTCTAGTTTTTTTTGGTCTGTGTCCTGTCTTATAGCTATTAACATTCAAACATAAAACTCTTCTTGTAACATGCTTCTTCTCCCACTTAACGCCGTAGAGATGGCAAGAATTCTGGACCAACAAAGTCGTAGGTCGTCCCATCGACACGAAGGAGAGAAGATCCCATTTTTCATCATGTCATAATTTCAACTTTTATAATTATTATTTAGAAATATGGTTTTTTTCACACTTTCTAGGCTGACTTACAAACAAAATAATAATATGTATTTCAAAATAATAATACTCATAAAACTTCTTTCAATTATAATTAAGCTGTATTGCTGTTCATCTAGTAGAAAGTTGCCTTTTCTTAGCCAGAACTTAGTATTTTCTGAACAATATAAGTAGGTATTGATGGTTTACAGGCATAGGTATACATCCATACGTAGAGATACTAAAGAAGGGATGATACATCAGATAAACCGAAAGTAGAATCATGTGATCTAGTCACGCTGCCGCTGGTGATTGAGGCTTATCTGTAATTTCACCGACCGCTCTTGAGATCGCGGTCCCTTTGATAAAAGATTTATCCGAAATAATATTCGATGAGTGGCTTTACTTATCTTAAATCTTATGTTTTCTATATTTATTCTTCATGTAAATATAAAGTTGTTCTTCCGTGTTCCTGGTTAATTTTGTATCCCTTTAAATACATTACAAAATAAAACTTGTTTGCTTTACTATTTTCGTCTGCTTCATAGCGAGTCGATAGTAATCTAGATAGTTCCAGCGCAGAAATTGGCTACAAGGTCTACAGTATGAGTAGCATCCATGAGTTCTTCCTGTGTTAAAGACAGGTGAAAAGGCTCGGCGGGCATGATGTTAGGTATACTTATCATCAAAGTCAAAGGTTTTTATTTCAACTGGGCCTTTGCAGGCACTTTCAAAACGTCGTGATTCTAGTTGCACGGTTCCAATTGAGTTGGTCCTGGAGAAGATACCGGCTAGAAACTCCATGGATACTCTTTCCATAAATCAAGTTAACAATAACATATGGAGCCGTGGGAGCGGTCCCAGCTAAAATTCGACAAGAATTTACACAATATTACAAAAAAAAAAAAAGTTTCGTAGACGAAAGGAGTAGATCTTCCCTCCACTGTCTACATTTGTCCCAAAGGCCGTAGACAAAAGTGGAACGGGCTTTTTATAAGACGCAACATTCTATTTCATAACAAGTACGCAGGATTGAATTGCCTTGCGCAAACTTGTTTCGAACAAAAACATTCCATTTGGGTCACACACAATGTTCAACATTGAGGGACTGATATCGACGAAGAATATGTAGGTATATACGTTACTAGGAGGATCCTAGTCATGATTGCTAATAATCCTAATAACAATTTACTGCGATCACTGACAGTTTGCCAAGCTGTGTTTGACAGCAGGCTGTATATTTAAACAGGACACCAGATTTAAGGGATTATTGTACTCATCATTATGAATAACTTTTACTATGGAAACAACACTAAAATCGCGTAATAAAAATCTGCTGTTCCATACAAATAATTTAATATTAATCGACTATAAGTATGGAACAGTTTTTTTTTTTTTGCCGTTTTGGGCTTGATCCCGTATAATACCGCAACTGCTTATTATAGATTAGTACTAGTAGGACTAGTAGAGTCCACCGTCCGTGGGCTAATACGATGATGAAAGAAAAGAAAGAAAGAAAGAAAAGAACATTTATTCGGCACAGACACATTGACAACATAAGATAGAGAAGAAAAAAAATTAAAAAAAATAATTATAAAAATAACACACATCAAAAGTTGACAATTATGAAAATATTTTTAAATATGTATATGCTGTCAAGCATGCCATGCCGAAAGGGTAGCCAGCTCAGCATTTGCTGGGCGCAGAGAGCCCAACGCTGATTTCCAAAAAAAATCATCAGATAAATTATACAGTATTATTATAAGGGCAAAATCCCTATTGTCCAACTGAAGTACTCCACTAATGATACAGAGATAACTTGTATGATCACATTATCTACCGATTAGTACCTACTAAACACGATTTTCATGTTAGCAACAAATATTCATATTAAAATAGACAAGTGTTGTATGTTTTTTTTGTGCATTTTAGTGCATTTATTAAGTATATCGAACTTTAAATGGATAGCTATAAATTCTAAATCCACCGGTCTTTTGGTCCGCGTAATTTTGGTCGAAGTCATCGTCACCATTCGCAGATTTTGTCAACCCGCTATGGGTTGATACGGCTCCTCCCTCTTACGATATTCTTTACTGTTTACGCCAGTCTTATTAATAAGGTAATTTCAAGCATTTGTAGATAAATTAATATTAAGATCTTCGTATATTTCAATATTTAAATATAATTACTACCCCAAAAATCCTTTAACGACAAAAATGAATAAATCTTATATATTTCGGATAAGACACTGATGAAGTAATGTGCCTTCGATATCGCAATGCATACCTATAATAATTGAAGGCAATTTACACATCACAAATACGTTTTACACAAATACATCAGAAATAACTTTAGCATTAGAATTAGAATCCATTAGAATTATATCATAATGGAGAAAGCTAGCGAATCCGGTAACAATAGTTAGGGCAAAGTAAAATTTTGCATAAAATAGCCGATAATGACTAGATAACAGGCAGTAAGTATCAATGCTTAACCATAATTACCTGACTTTGCTTGGTCCAGACACACTTATATAAAATTACAATATTGTAACAAAAATCATCAGTAATAAGAACACAAAAATAAAATAAAAGTATTAAAGTAGTATATTTTGCGGTTGTACAATTTTGTGGAATTCGTTTTTTGTATTTTTCCTTTTTTGGAATAGAAATGAATTCATCAGATGTCGAAAATATATCAATTGCTAGAAGTGTTTGGTTTCGATTGGTTATAGTACCATTTCTGATATCATTTTGTTTACTAATATGTTTGTTGTGGAAGTGCTACAAAAATAATAGGAAAATGTAAGTACATATTTTTAATTTATTTTTAATGCTCGCTTCTTATTCATACACACATACTCATTTATGACCAGTTTTTTATGGCAAACCAGCATGATTATGTGAAAAAGTACAGTCAAACAAAGATGTATGGGTAGATGTATATTATGTAATAAAATTAATATAAAATAATATTTATTTCCAACATACAAATCACAAACATTACATAAAAGAGATCATAAAAAACCTACTAATTAGTACATTGTGAGTAAAGACAGCATATTTGCTGTGGTCCCCACATTGGGCAAGGCTGTGTGTCGTGGGGTCCCAATTATACGTTAGCATATATCACAGTATTATGAAGTAATAAATCATTTAATTAATGGCTAAAATTGAGAAAAGTATATTTGAAAAAATAATAAAAAAGTATCTGGTGAACCTGTCGTACTGTGGAAGGACCACCAAGTATGTAAGGATTGTAGCACATGGCGTTCTATAATTTCTGCGCACCCCCATGAGACGGTATAGTGTAATGTTAATATAGATAACAAAAAAGGCTATTTGAATATCACTTTTTGTTCAGAGATTCAAACAGCACGACTTCGTAACTTAGGACCACAAAAACATTAGCACTTATGGCAGTGACATACCTAATACTAGCGAAAATATCTGTAAAGCGGTCTTTTGGCCGTTTCAGCCATTTAATAATACTGTCTCCTACTACTACTGTGTGTTTAACAATCTCCGATCACCAAGGAATAGAAAAGTCAATGAAATGTTTAGAGATGACTTTTACAGGTCACGGGATCGTTCGACGGATTATGTCAATCTAGTCTATTTCTATTTCTTGGCAATCAGTGAATGTCGTCTTGCCAAAGGGGGCTCAATGGGAATGACAGAAGGGAAAGTGGGGGATAGTAACTGAAGTCCAAAGATTTAAGATCCAGCATAGATTTTCGACGATATTCTAATCGATGAAAATGATTTATAATATGCCGTTTATTTAATCTGTGCAGAATGGTCGTCGATAAAAAAAAAATGTTTTTTTTTTGAAAATTTTTTTTTTTACGTAATAAATGTAGTTTTTTTATTTTTATTTCTCTAATCTAATTATTTAGTTATTTATTAAAACAATACTTTTTAACGAATACAAATAAGATACACAAAAAATATAATTTGATGCGCATTTGCACACATAGTTAGTCCAACAGTATAAGTCCACCAACAATATAGTCAACCCTGCTGGGGCAGCAGATTTTTTTTGGACCAGAGCCGACACAAATTTTGTCATTGTCCTTTATGTGAGGTTAATATTATCATACTGCATCCGCACCAAGGGATTCATTGCCACCGCTATCTATGGGAACGGTTCAATACGGTTTTGCTTATCTACTTTATCGACCCGTTTTCCATCCGGCCACGAGTTATAAAAAATACAGTTTCAGATATTTATTGAGCATCATACGGAGTTTTTGGGATACAAACTACGAATGCCTTGATTTTTATCATGGAAGAAAATATATAAAGATGTCGTAATTAATACGGTCGAATTTCTATTTTTAACCCCCGACGAAAAAAAGGGGTATTATAAGTTTGTAGTATGTATCTGTGTCTGTCTGTGGTATCGTAGCTCCAAAACGGATAGATCGATTTCAATGCAGTTTTTTTAAATTGAAAGCTAACTTAATCGGGAATCATCTTTCATGAAAATCTGTTCAGTCATTCAAAAGTTACAGCTCTTTTTAAAACGCTTTTATTAGCTTCACTTTTTTTTTTTTTATTCAAATTTTTATTGTGGCTTCAGTTCACCGTGGTGACTATGCCAGCCTCGTAAGGTCACTCTTATACAATGTAACTATGTAAAAAAATCTTGGAAGTTAAATTTGACCCACTTCCCGGTTTCCGATTGAGCTGAAATTTTGCATTCACGTTTAGTTTGGATGACAAAAGCGTTTTCTTTAGTTTTTTTTTTAAACTATAATATTTTATTTTAATTGGAGTCAGGGGTTTCTGACGGTTAGGTTATTTTCTCTGCTGTTCTATCCCTAATTTAGTCTTAACTTCGACAAATCGATAAATAATTCCAAAAACCTCTGGAGAGTAATTTTACTTCACTTTCTTAGAACGGAGAGAGTTAACAATTATTTAGGTTACCAAATTGCGGTAACGTAACCATAACGACTTCTTAAACGCCGTCATCGCCATCTAGTTACATTCGGGGAAACTGAAATGAATTTGTACTTAGAATAAAGATCAACACAAAAAGGACCATGAACACACTAAACTAAGCACATTGTACAATTACTTCAAAAGTCATGATTAACAAGCGTTGCAATACGTAGCTATTTTTACAAAAGTAACAACAAAATATTCTATATAAACGGGCACTTATCAAAAACACAGAAATACAATAACAATATGTTCCTTCAAAGTATAAAAGAAACCAATCCGACACAGGTATTAAACATAACTTTGAAATTGGACGCTTCAGTGTGGAACTTGCAGTGAATAGTGACCACACGTGTAACATTGTCCTTTCTAAAGAGTAACTTTACCGCTTAGCCGGAGGTTAATTATCCTTTTCAACTACTACAATATCATCGATATAAATTGTGATATTCAAGTGGCCTATTCATATCTTGTCATATTTGCAGAGTACTCATAAATAAACCTTTATAACTATAGTCCGATGGCACTATCAATGGTTCATCTACCAATTCTGGCCTGTTGTCAATGGCGTGGAGTCGTGTGGATCTTTCGAGGCACCGATAAAAGTCCCATTGTCACTCCAGACGTGATGACATTGCCCACGTTACGTAACGAAACACAGGTATTTGTTTCATTTTGACCGCAAGAAGCCTCTCGCTGCTCAGTAAATTAAGCGTAGTTGTTATCAGGAAACCAATTACCTACCACTCTTTGACTGACCCAGACATGAATCAAGGATCTCAAGATCCAATAGCTGCTACAAGGTCAGCCATGTTACAATCCAGCCAGCGTGCATTATCTCAATCCATTAGTTCTATAGATTAGCCAACGCATCCATCAATCAGTCCATTATGTTTTTGTGTGTGCTAATGACTGACATCATTATACCTACTCAGGTACCTATTATTATTATAATAATAGGTATGTATTATGATGTCACATATTATGTGTATAGATGATAATCATTGATATAGCAACTGAATTGTCAAGGTCTTTTATAGTCACGATGGTAATGATGTCCTTTTACGGGATAAGAAAATAAATATATTTTGTGAATCTAATTCTTGTGTTCCATGTTAGAACACAACAATCAGAGAGATCATTATACTTTATAAGGATTTGGTTAAAAAGGCAAAATACGAGACACTTATCTCTTACTATTTATGCACAGTATTAAAACAAAAACTAAACACCAACTTCAAAAAATTTAAGACTTAACAGGTTCTGAAGTTGGAGGTTTTAATTCTTCAATGCACCTTATCTTGACACCGACTTCAGAAATGATGAACATTATTTTATTCGTTTTTACTTTTTTTAAGTCGGTTTTTACGTATTTTTTAAGTCGATTTATTTGTAAATTTTTGTTGGAATAAACAATTACATAAGCCAAAGATCTAAACAAAATTAAACAAAATAATATTTACCGAGATCGATTACTTTCAAGAGTTCGTGCGGTAATGATGATATCATCCAGATAGGCAAAGTGGATTAAATACATAATTATTATTGGAGCTGGTTTAGAAATTACTCAACAAAAGTCCATAACATTTGTATGGAACCAAGCGCGGGCTTCCTCTACTAAATAAAAATAAAACTCGTGGAATGCATAATCTCCTCCTTTTTTTGAAGTTGGTTAAAGATAGCACAGTACAGAAGGCTGGCTCCATACAACGAGCAATAACAGGCTCACGGAGCCGGCCTTCTGTAGCTATTTCTTTTGTGGTATTACGTAACTATAGGCCACCCATCCTTCTGTTACAAAGTTTTTTCTCTTAATCTAAATTCAAGTTTAATCCTAATTATTATATTTAAATAATGAATAAAAGCGTCAAGGGTCTAACGTTCACGTTCACATGCAATATTTGTATGGGAATTTTTTCAGCGCCTCTAGCGGTATAAATAGTGAACTAAAGTCACTATAAAAATATTGCATGTGAACGTGAACGTTAGACGGCACGGAAAACTCATGGTAGATGTACTGGTCAGGTATCCAGATGCCTGTAACAAACTGACCTCTCCGCTCGTTAAGGTCCGATTAAATTGAAAACAATAGATTTCTCAGAATTGGTGGTCAAAGGGTTGAAAAAGTATTGCCATTTGTGAAATATAAATAGCAATTTTCTAGTCATTCTAGATACACAACTACAAGCAACAACTTGAACGAGATTGAAATCGATAAACGCGGTCGATGATATTCAACATAATGTTAAAGGAAATATTAAAAAAATACAATTTATATTCTGTTAATAAAAAATCTTAATAAATTAAGATCTATAATTGCCATGTCGACCTGTCGCGGATTGTACTATTACTTCCTTCTAAATTAAGAAACATACTATATTGTAAACGACATATTATAAAAGTAATTTTCATAAACAACCGCATCTTTTAATAGATAACGGTAACATTATGTACAAAATTATATGTTTTTATATAACTTCCTCAAATTATGATGTCTCTTACATTAGTTTTGATAACATTGAAATGATTTCATTGTGAGAGGTTAGAAGGAACAGTTTTTGTTGTTTATAGTAACTTTCGTCACTTCCATATTAGTCACCTATTTAATACGCTTTTATTAGCTTCACCTGTAACTAACTATGTAAGAAAATCTTGGAAGTTAAATTTGACCCACTTCCCGGTTTCCGATTGAGCTGAAATTTTGCATACACGTTCAGTTTGGATGTCTAAAGCATGTTCTATAGTTTTTTTTAAAGTAATATTTTATCAGTACAATGGTTCGTGGTGAATGGTGGATAATATTTGAGATTAATATATCGGCTTTTTCGGAAGTCCATGATGGCCAAAGAAAACTTACCTTCCAGTGGGTCTACCGCGTAACTAAAATGGTAATGAACATGAACTCTGGTTGTTAACTTCATTACGAATTATGACCGTGAGAGACAAAACTTCGAGCTACTTAGTAAAAAATATTATAGTTTAAAAAAAACTAAAGAAAACGCTTTTGTCATCTAAACTAAACGTGTATGCAAAATTTCAGCTCAGTCGGAAACTGGGAAGTGGGTCAAATTTAACTTCCAAGATTTTTTTACATAGTTACAGGTGAAGCTAATAAAAGCGTTTTAAAAATAACCAATCATGAAGTTGGGACACCCAACTTACGGGCCCTTGCAGGGAACTAAACTATCACTATTATTATCGACAAGAACGGTCACACATCTAAAACTTGGCTGTGGCCACAGTCTACATTGTATATATTGAAAGCTGTGGCATCACAAGCCATATTTTTCTCATCATAATCATCATTACAGTGATAGGTGCAGTGGCCAAATGATATTACGTAAAAAAAAAAAAATTGGTAATTATTGTTCGAAAATATAATGTAACCTTAAACTTTATGAGCATAGAAGTAATTAATAAGATAATGAGATAGTCACCTTCAACTGCTATCTTGGTCGGCAACGCATTTTATGTGCTTTTGCTAAAACACATATAAGATAATGTAGAAATCTTCAGTATTTTAGCTATTCGCGGAACTTGAGGCCGCGAATATGTTTCAAACAGTTTTAAAATACTAATTGTCAAATCAAAACCATTCTATATTTATAAAAAAGTCGATATTATAAAAAAAAAGTTGGCAGTAAAAGTGTATCATTTATTTAATTTTTCAATCAATTTTCGGCGTTATTGCTTCCAATATGTCATTTTTTGACATTTTTCTTTTTATTTTAAGCAGAGGAAGCCTTTAGTATTTCCTTGTTAGTGTTTTAGTTCGTGATTAATAAATCTACGGTTTGTTAATCTTTAGTTAAAATGGCCAACGATATTATTGGTTTTATGTGTGTTGTGTTTGCGCCGCTATTCTGCTACATGATCTATTTAATGACGCTGTTTCTTCTGTATTATCTAACGAAATGTCAAGATGGTGAGTTATTTTTACAAATTTTACCAATTGTTAACTCTGACAAACAATGAGTGTGTATTTCACGTTGATATTTTGACGCACTATCAGAATAATATGATCATATAGACTCGACCAAGCTAGAACTACAAAAATAAAAATAAGTTTCGTGCGTCGTACTGTAGGCTAATACACGTAACTAAAGAAGTGCAGTTGTCTTCTTCTTCTTCTTTCGTTATGGTAATTGAACCGATGTCTACTATTCTGCCATTTGGTATCCTCTGAGCTTCAGTGAGATATGCTCGCGTCAAGTTAGAAAGAAAGAAAGAAAAAGTATTTAGGTATATAAAATAAAAAATGGATTGTACGTCGCAGCTGTGTCAAAAAGGCTTCCGCTCAGCTTAAGCTGACGCGCTCGCTGTCGCGTTCGCGCGCGCGTGAAGTTCGAGAGTCACTGCAATACGATCGGCGCGTCTTAAAATAATAAATAAAATAAAGCTTTATTTGTGTCATAATAGTAACTCTAGAGTAAATTGAGTTTATAGCAGTGGAGTAGAGATAAACTGTGATAACATGGCGCGCCCCTCCAAAAGTCAAAACGTTTGAATGTATTTACAAAGCGCCACTAAGATTTAGAACGCATGTGTGCGTACTGAGACGGCCGGCAAACAAAAATAAATCCAAGGATTTATTGTTCGGTAAGGATGTGACTACACACATTGAAACAGCAATTTGGAGGGGCGCGCCATGTTATCGTAGTTTATCTCTATTTTGAGAAATATGTATTCATGTATTTACCGGTACGCACAATAAATGTGGAATTACACTTAGTGAGCGACAATAATATTATTACCTATGTGCTTAGGTGTGTACAAAGTCAAACATGGAGATTGCTGTCATCAAAGTCAAAGCGCAAAATCTCTCCAGAATATTTGTTGTTTGATAAGATAGAGAACGCGAGAACTCAGTAGTTGAGCTGTCGACCCTGAAACATTCTGAATCTTTTTAATTTGATGATACACCAAGTTTCAATGATAGCCGTTTACTTGTAATTTAATCATTAAGAATGAGTACGCTACGTTGTCCACAATAGTTACAATTGGAGACCATGCGTCTCCAATTGTAGCTTTCAACAAAGAAGATGCAATACGTGACAATACTTTCCATCTGTATTTATATTGATTTGTTTGTGTAAGTGAATGAAGAGTATCCTAAATGTTTGTCATTATTTAGGACAGAGTTATGAAACACCATCATTAATAAGACTTTGTCGTCATCTGTGGTGATAAGATAACGATTACGGTTCATAACGGGTTTGTAAGCCAGAGTGCGCCTGCGACGAACGTATTGAAGTGTCATTAGAAGGATCGGAAATAATGACGTCACTTTGCTTCACAGGTGGTAGTCGAATTGCTGATCAAATTCTAAATTTTTTATTTATGTACACATGACAAAGAAAATAAGTAAAGATAATCAAGTACAAAGGTACTGATTATTTCTAAAGAAATTTCTGCCAGCAGACCTGCGACAGGAAAGAGTGAAAAGAAAAGAAGACACAGTGTGTAACTACAGGAAACATTGAATTGAATGATTTGATTTAAGTGGCCTCCGACAACAACACAAAAAAAGAAAATTGTAGAAAATTATGTATTTTATGACATCTCTCCGATCGCCAAAGATTTTATGTAACGTCAATGAAATATACATAACTTTATAGGGATGCGTGATGACTGTATTGGAACAATCATTTTATATAGACTTAGGAGATTTTCGCATGCACGACCGTGCTCGACATACCACGCCACATACTACACATCAATCTAGTTATATTGCCAACCCTACGCTGCGGTAGAGCCATAAGCTCCGACTCAGCGCTTCCCTTATCTGTCGACCGGACATCATTGTTTTGTCTAAGCTTTAGTACTAAGTATTAATTTTCGATGGGAATAATTATAAGGTTTAGAAAGTAGTCTTGTATTAACTCTAGTAAGCTCAGGTCGTTCGTATAATAAACTCTTATTCGATCACCTACTAAAATAGTTTAATTTCTAGTTTTTAAAAAAACTAATTCGTCGCTCCCGAAATCTAACTGGCGCAGCCGGTAGGATTGCTGGCTGTTGCCTTCGCGAAAAGTTCCGTGTGGAAAACTGTGTAAAATCACGACTCACGTGTGAAAAGTGTTTCGCGAGTGGTAACTAACTATATGTAGAGTGCGTTCTACTTACAATCAGTTAGGCGTTCTACATCTGGCAATCCGCGAACCAAATAAATAAGTTACGATAGAGTGGGAGAGCAGAGATGGTGGTTGGACAGTGAGTAACCTTCTACTTCCTTCCCAATTTCCCTACACATTTATATGTTAATAAAATTTTAACTTTGTGTATAGTTTTAAGTGTGTTTTATCTGAAAAATCATATGAAAAATTATTGTTATAATTTTAATATAGAGAAATCTTTTGCCTTTAATTGCGAAATAAATTATAGTTAATAAAATCTTTACGTATCTTAAGTATTATAATATTTTACATTTTTATGAAGTTTTTCATACGATTTTCAATATTATTTTGTGATTGTGTGTTACTTCTATTTTATTTTTACAATTTAAATTTTATTAAATATTAAGATGACTGGTCACACAAATTTAACGGAGGCGACGGCAGCTGCGCCTGCTCGTTCCCTTACACCAATGTCTATACAATCACCAGAATTATCAATACCCCGGGATGTATTAAAATTAATTCCTGATTTTAGTGGTGAAACAAATATACTTAGTTTATTTTTACGAAAATGTGAATATGTTATAGCCAGGTACCAAGGTACCGCAGAGAGAAATGAATATTTAATGCAATCTATTACAAGTAAATTAAAGGGAAAAGCGGCAGCCCTAATAAGTGAAAGAGGCGACTTTGAAACTTATACTGAATTAAAATCTTTATTGGTCCAACATTTTGGAGATCCTAGAAGTGAGGAGTGCGTAGCAATAGAGCTGGAAACTTTAAAAATTAAACAAAATGAGACATATTTAGAATTTTGCAGTCGTATTCAGGACATTCGTGCAATCCTTATATCTAAAGTAAACCAACATAGTTCAGAAACGCTTAAAGATGCTAAACGAGTAATATATAACAATACTTCGCTTAACGTTTTTATGTATAATTTACCGGAGCACATGGTAAGGATTGTTCGAATTAAAAATCCAAATTCTTTAGAAGAGGCGCTTAAATATGTCCTTGAAGAAGTGAACTTCCAGGAACAGTATAACTTACGCAGTAAAATGTTGCAACATCGTCCGCAAAATTCTTTATCAACAACACGCGAAAAAGAAGTATTAAATTCAACAAATCCGAAACCTTCTGCACAAGGTCCCTTACAGTTTAATAATCATTTCAGACCTATGAATCAAACGCAATTTAAATTTGGTATACCTAATCAAAATTTTGTACGCCCTAATACTACAAACCCTCAGTTTGGATTCCAACCTCAATTAGCACAGTTGGGATATAGACCCCCGGTTCAGTTCGGATACAGACCTCCGGCTCAATTCGGATACAGACCTCCGGCTCAGTTCGGACACAGACCACCCGTATTTGGCTCAAGGCCACCTCAACCCCAACAATTTGGCTTCCGACCTCAAGTAGGACAGTTTGGTTTTAGACCTCCACAGCCACAAGGCTACCGTCCACCCAAGGATTCCTTAAACGACCGTGACGTAACAATGAGAACTGCAGCAGCACCGGTTAAACCTCAAAAAGATTTTCCTTTAAATGAGCTGTATACTGGTGCAGAACAGTATTATTATGACCCTAATTATATGTGTAACGATTACACCTATAATATGACGACTGATTATGACTATGATCCTATAAACATGTACTTTAGTGACTATTGCGCAAATCAGAGCCCTGACGCGGAATCCGGCGAAAACGTTGATATTCCGCATTCAACTGAAAAACCCGTAAACCCTGAGAATTCAGAGAACGTGCAAAATTTTCACATAAATTTGACTCAAACACATCCGAAGTGATAGAACTTAAATATGATGCTAACCTAAAACACCCATATATATACATACCTGAAATAAACGGAAAATTTATGTTGGATACAGGAAGCACGCGATCCTTTATAAGTCCTGGAAAAGCTAACGAATATTTCCCCAATTTTAAATTCTATGAACCGTTTACCGTAACAAGTACGCATGCTTCTAGTACTCATCATGAAGTTGCGAGCATTCCACTATTTCCCACATTTAACGATAACGGTTATCACAAATTTTACATATATGATGTTGACAGCAGATATGACGGACTAATTGGAATGGATTTAATGACTCGACTTAATGCCGACATATGTTTGAAGGACAAGACTCTGAAACTCAACGGTGCTAACATTCCCATAGTTTATAATTCTGATATTCAGATTATATTAGACCCACGTTCAGAACATAAAGTCAGATTACCTGTAACTCAGAAAGATGGCATTGCAATTTTAGATTTTAAACAATTTTGTGATGGCGTTCGAATGCCAGCTGCAATTGTTAAGTGTGAAAATTATTTTGCCTCAACTGTAATACAAAATATAACTGACCTTGAAATGTCCTTGACCATCACAGCTCCATTCAAGGTTACCGAATTTAATAATGATGTGTGCCTAGTGAATAACACTACTGACTTGACAGACGTTGAGATTGATTCAATACTAACTGACAATTTATCAAAATTAAGACTTGAACATTTAAACCGCGAGGAACGTGACGCAATGAATAACCTATGTCTAGAGTACAAGGACATATTTTATAGCGAAGAATTGCCACTGACCTTTACAAATCAAGTGAAACATCACATAAGGACCACTAATGAAGATCCAATCTACATTAAACCATACAGGCAAGCACCGGCTCAAGCAGAGGAAATCAAACGACAGGTTGAAAAACTTCTCAAGGATAATGTGATCCAGGAATCGCATTCGCCTTGGAGCGCCCCTGTTCATTTGGTCCCGAAAAAGGCAGATGCTTCTGGTCAGGTAAAATATAGAATGGTCATAGACTATCGCCGACTCAATGACATAACGATTGACGATAAGTACCCACTTCCCAACATATGCGATTTATTTGACAAACTAGGTAAGAGCAATTATTTTAGCACGTTAGATTTAGCTTCCGGATACCACCAAATTGAGATTTTTGACACCGAGAAAACAGCTTTTTCTACTCAAAATGGTCATTACGAATTCCTCCGTATGCCGTTTGGCCTGAAAACAGCGCCAGCGACATTTCAACGAACGATGGATAACGTTTTAAGAGGCCTACAGGGTATACATTGCCTCGTATATCTAGATGATATACTTATATATTCGAATGGGTTACATGAACACATAAAAAAGTTACGCGCTGTCTTCGATAGACTTCGCCAAACCAATCTAAAAGTTCAATTGGATAAATCTGAGTTCTTACGCAAGGAAGTGCAGTACTTAGGACATACACTGACTACAGATGGACTACGACCTAACAATGACAAAATACAAGTAGTTCTTAATTACCCCATGCCACAGACACAGACTGAAATAAAACGCTTCTTAGGTTTCGTTGGTTACTATAGACGTTTTATCAAGGACTTCTCCAAAATTACTCAACCATTGACAGCTTGTTTAAAGAAGGGTAAGAAAGTAGTAATTGATCAAAGGTTTACCGAAGCCTTCGAGAAATGTAAAGAACTCCTAATTAATGCCCCAATTTTGCAATATCCCGACATGACTAAATCATTTATTCTAACTACTGACGCGTCCGAAGTAGCTATTGGTGCAGTATTGTCACAAGGACCTATTGGTGGTGATAAACCAATAGCCTATGCTAGTCGGACCTTGACAGATACTGAAAGGAGATACAGTACAATTGAACGTGAGTTGTTAGCGATCGTATGGGCTACGAAACATTTTAGACCCTATCTATACGGACACAAGTTTGACATTTACACTGACCATAGACCACTAGTTTGGTTGTACCAACTCAAGGAACCTAATAGCAAGTTAACACGTTGGCGTTTGCGCTTGCAAGAGTACGACTTTAATGTCATTTATAAAAATGGCAAGCAAAACGTAAACGCAGACGCGTTGTCTCGCATTAGACTGAACGCATTAGGCACCGAAGAACAAGATGATACCTCAATGATTGTTAATGTAGACGAAAAAGAGAAAAGACTACAAAGTTACTTAGAAGACGTGACTAAGGAAATTGCTGACATTTCAAAGCGACGAAATACAAACGACTCTAAGACTATTACTATATCTGACTCTGATAGAACGGCAACAGCTAGTCCCATGACTATTCCAGACTCAGACACAGAACAGTTACCCAACTATCCCGTACCATCTGAATCCACTTCTACACAAACAATTCATTCTGCCAAAGATATGGAATCCCATGGTTTACCTATATTGAACGAAGCTATAGACACTAAGCCTAACCAAATTCTTGTTTATAGTTGGTTTCGTAATGAAACTCAGGTTAGAAATTTGTCCAGGGACAAACAAAAAGTCCTTGAGGTCTTTTTACCCCTTCATAACCTTGAACTTATCAAAGATTTTCTTAAAAAGTATATAAAGCCGAAAACAAAATATTTTATCTATTTTGAAAATCCTGAACATAGAAAAGATTTTAGCAATATTATAGTTTCTTTGTTTAAGAAAGGTATGATTAACTTCTATGAATGTACTGAACGCGTAGTTTACATCGAGGACGAACAGGAACAAAGAGCTATAATTGTTAAGCTACACGAAGGCAAGACCTGCCATCGCGGAATTACAGAAACGATCAAAAGAATCC
Source organism: Allophyes oxyacanthae (assembly GCA_932294325.1). NCBI lineage: Eukaryota > Metazoa > Arthropoda > Insecta > Lepidoptera > Noctuidae > Allophyes > Allophyes oxyacanthae. Next base: position 309,314 of record OW028633.1, read on the forward strand.
GACGTAATTATCATTGGCCAAATATGAATGAAACTGTTTCTGCTATTATAAATTCATGTGAACAATGTAAAGTATCTAAATATGACCGAAAACCTATTAAACCAATCCTTCAGATTACACAGACCCAGAACGCACCGTTCCAGGAAATCTTTATCGATTTGTTTACCATAGAATCCAAATACTATTTAACCATAATCGATGCATTCAGTAAATTAGGGCAAGCCATAGAAATTCCATCCCGATCAACACCTGAAGTGGTTAGAGCACTAATGAAATACTTTTCTTATTATGGCATACCACAGAAAATTAGTTCTGATCCTGGAACTGAATTCAACAATGAATTATTAAGAGAACTAACAGATCTACATAAAATTAAATTACACATAGGTACGCCCAATAACCCGAATTCTATGGGACTAATAGAACGTTTCCATTCGACAATCATTGAAATTTATCGTTTGGCTAAGTACGAAAGGAAATTTACTGACGCAGCATCTGTAATGACCTATGCAGTTATGGCTTACAATAATACTATCCACAGTACAACTAGTTTAACACCCTTTGAAGTTGCATTTGGTCATACCGAACTAAATTCCACATTTGACTCTGAATTTGATAAAGCTTATAAACAACAACTTATTAGAGATCACAAGAAAAGAACCCAAGCACTTTATAAATATCTATCGGAAAAGATAATAGGTCATAAGGAAAAGATAAAAGACAAGCGAGGCGGTGAAACAGGACCCGAATTAGAATTAGGACAAACTATTTTTGCCAAAGCTGTGAACAAAAGGCAATCCAAAGATAAACCTAGGTTTCAAAAAGCGACTGTCACTGGTCAAATAGAACGCAACGTTATTCCTATAAAAATCAACGAAAGAGTTACTAAAGTTCCCATTAAAAATGTTAAACGTCCTCCACAGGTGGTGTATACTCCTGGTGATATGGACGCCGATGAATCAGGCCCTTCCAAACCAAGGTCCCCTAAACCAGGTCCCTCTAATGGTAAAAGTTGATCAAAATCCGGGTATACTTCCAGTAAAGCTAGGGCATGCATTTATTCAGCACGATAAATGGACAATCATTAAAATAATCAATTTAAAGGGGATTAGTACTGATCTATCTTTTAATATACAAAAGTACTTGGAGTTTAGTAAAATGATACAACCTAATAAATCTTATGAGGATGAGTTCAAAGGTCTTAAAAATCAGGTGGAATATATAAGTAATGAAACTATAGAAAAATTAAAACAGTTAATTCCTTCCAAGAGGTTCAAACGTGGTCTTATAAACCCTCTAGGCTCTATTATCAAAATAATTACAGGTAACCTTGACAGTGAGGATGCTGTTAGATATGACAAATTAATAACTAACATTCAGACGAAAGAACAAGCCACTTTTAATAAGTTTACAGTGATATCTGAAATGTTGGATCATTTTCTAAATTCCACTGAAATAATTGATGAAAATACAAGAAAAATGAATGCTCATATAAAGGTACTTGAAAATCTTGTAAATGATCTATCTGTGAAAGATAACCATTCTATTTATATGACTCATGTATTTGGTCTACTTAACCAGTTTATTATAAACTTTAGGACTATCTATGTAAAACTTAGTGAAATAGAGACAGCTATAGCATTTAGTAAAGTATCTATTTTACATAAAACCATTATTAATTCTGCGGAATTACTTAACTTTCTACAAGAAATTGGAAAACATGAAAACTTAATGTATCCTGTAAATGAACAGAATTTAATCAATATAGAAGAAACACTGACTGTAAAAACTTACCTTAAGCTTGATGAAATAACATTTATTATAGAAGTTCCACTTGTTGCTAATGTAACTTATAATTATTATAAATTGTATTCCCTTCCTATGTCCAACGATTCCAATAACCAAACCTTTATTGTTATTCCTGAATTTCCTTACCTACTCGTAGAAGGAAAGAGATACCGCCCGATCGACCAGCCATGTCAGGAGATAACAGCGAAAGAATACCTCTGCTCTGACAATAAACTTATACCATACACTGAGGAAAGCTGTATTGAACAATTAATGAAGTATCATCATAACCTATCACGCTGCCAGGCCCATCCAGTAAACTCTGAAAACCTAAAACTGCAAAGAATCACTCCATACAGTTGGATTGTATATTCCAAATATAATAAAGTCGTGTCCCAATCCTGTGGCACTGACGACACAAAGGTACGCATACGTGGTACTTACATATTAACCGTAGGAGAGAACTGCGATGTTACCATCGATTACATCAATATCCATGGACGACGGTCTTACACACTGCAAACGGAATATACACCGATCCCTATAATCAACTTACCTGATCTACAAGTACAAGGCTCTGCTGCTGTGAATACGGAACCTGTTGACTTGAAAGGAGTTAACCTGGATGACGTTCAACATCTGAACTTCATACTGAAAAATAGTGTAAACAGTGTTAAAAGTGTTCTAAGTGAAAATGAAACCAATAGTGTTAGTGTCGGTCTATATTTACTGTACGCCATTGTCATTTTATTGTCATTAGTAGTAATTCTGTATAAATACTTACCTTTAATAAAGGAAAACCTTTGTAAAAAGCGGGATTGTCACCCAAACGTAATAGGAGACAATCCGGCTCCACTGCAGGAAGATAGAGTTAATCAGAGACCTATAGTATTGGTAGGTTAACTCCATCGCCCTTAGTTTATAAGAGATTATGTACTTTTTAACATTACGAAGTTCTCGGAAAATCTCCTCTTTTCCGGTAACTTCGGTCCAAGGGGGGAAGAGTTATATTGCCAACCCTACGCTGCGGTAGAGCCATAAGCTCCGACTCAGCGCTTCCCTTATCTGTCGACCGGACATCATTGTTTTGTCTAAGCTTTAGTACTAAGTATTAATTTTCGATGGGAATAATTATAAGGTTTAGAAAGTAGTCTTGTATTAACTCTAGTAAGCTCAGGTCGTTCGTATAATAAACTCTTATTCGATCACCTACTAAAATAGTTTAATTTCTAGTTTTTAAAAAAACTAATTCGTCGCTCCCGAAATCTAACTATCTATTTATAGTATTTATTATGTATATTCACGATCTATTTATGTTTCACTTTTTATTTACTATTTCACAAGATGTATTTATTTATATTAGTGGGTAATGTTTTTTATTTAATCATGCTTTTTGTCTATGTTTTTGTTTTTTTAATATCGCCAGAAGGTGGACACGACATTACGTGATTACGTCATACCACCCGCGGACGTAGGTCATCGATGAAAACCAGCGTCATTGGTGTTGCCAATGACAACAAGCTGATCGATGCCCATTTTCTTGCACATGAGGGACACACACTTCCATGCTTTATTTTTCATTGTTTTTATTTTATGTAATTTTCTGGTTTTTTTTATTTTTTATGTTTGTTATATGTGTGCATGCTCGGTGTCCTGTGTGCAAAAAATAAATTGATTTTCTTTCTTTCTTTCTTCTTTCTTTATATAGAATCTATATCTATTTATAGGTACTAGCTTCCGCCAGCGGCTTCGCCGGCGTGATATCTTTATAACGTAGCAATCTGCTGGTGAAAGAATTTTTAAAATAGGTCGAGTAGTTATGTTGTTTATCCATTACAAACAAACATACAAAAAATAAAATCTTTTTTCTTTATTATATTAGTTTAGATATTAATACGTGAAGAGACAACTTTGCATCCCTTTTTAAGTATATTGCGCGCACGGAGAAGTATGAGATTTGGCATAGTTAAAGTTTATATGGAGAAGGAGAGCAGAAAGCTAAAATTACGGTCGAATTTCGACCGCTGGGCGACCACTAGTTTTTTTTTTATTATTTTACCTAGTAATAACACTAAATCAAAACTTAATTATAAATGAATAATATTTTTATAAAACTTAATTACTTGTGTTTCCGTTGTGTTGCAATCAGTCAATCGACCGTGGTTAATAGCTTGGTATTCGATACATCAAGGTAACTGTGTATCACGTACAAAGTGACGGGCGGCATACTAAAGCGTTCTCGTTGTTGCCTCGCCTTCGCGTCGCTCAAGAGACAATGCTTTTAAGACTCTTCTTAAACAAAATAAAATTTTGCAATATTGCAACACAATTATTTATTTATTTATTTTTACTTTTATTAAAACGGTACGAAACCAATTACAATAATAAAAGATAGGCACATAGGTAATTAATTACACATATAAACAAAACAACACAGTCATACAACTCTCTCACAAAAAAGCAGACACTCCGACAATATATCCGCCCATCCATCCGCAAACAAGTCACAGTAAGGATTGTCATCCAGAAGAGCGTTAAGCGTGGAAAGCGTGCGCGGTATGGGTGAATTGGCCCGGGCCACGGTGCGAAACGATGGTACGGCGAACAACTCGTGCCTTCTATGTGTTAAAGGTTAATCTTTTAGTCGTTCCTATAATGAGCGCTACTTTGTTTTAGATCTTATTACATACCTACAGGATATTTTTTTATGTAGTGCGCAAATGCAGAGTGTTTCAGTATCCGTTCCCAAATGCAACCGCAGTACTAAAATTCACCTCAAATCAAAATAAAAATTGATGTTACATGGCTTGCGCTAGTAAATTTTGCGTGACCCCCATACTAAGTCGAATTTTTGTTTTGTTTTAAAGTGTATCCCAATACTGCGGTTGCATTTAGGAACAGAGACTGAATAACTCTACAAATTATGCGCACTACATAAAAAGAAATCCTGTATGTGTAGATGAGCAATTGCCATTCAACGTGGCAATGCTGCCAGTCTTCTGGGCACGCTGCCAATTGACAGCGATGAGGAGGAGTACTTTGACGCCTAAGTGCTGATTTTGTATAGTATTATATTTGTATTTATATTTTAGATAATTAGGCAGTGTATTGATAAGTTGAGTTGGCTCGTAATTATAGTGTTGATAATGAGCTTACATAATTATAAGTCTTTAATCAGCTATGAACAGTATGAAGCAGACGTGGCAATTGGTATCTAATATTTATCTGCTGTTTCAATTTTTGTATTAAGGGGGTCCTTTACAGAAATGCCGCAAAAACCGATTTGTATTTACAATTTTTTGAATAGAAATTCTTATTTTTTTGCCCCGAAAAAAATATATATCAAACTTGAAAATGTAACACGGATTTTTCGGTCGTCCGATACATGATTGGACAAAGTTGGCTCGATAAAAAAAAATCGCAAAGTTACCCCCTTTAAAAATATTTTTACAAGATTATTTCTAAAATATTATATTATTTCAAATAATTTTTACATCACAATATTGGTCGTAAGTATACCAAGGCAAGTCGGTCGTTATTTTTTCATAATATTACGTATATTGGTCACAATTTGAGAAAAACCACAAAATTCGTGATTTCTGTCATCTCTTCCATCAATCAGTCGCGTTTCGGCGCGCATCGAGGTCGGACCTGTGCTAATTTTTTTGACGTTCCTGCGCTTACCCTTTATTAAAAACCAAAAGAAAGAATGACAGTATAATCATTAAAAAAAATATTAACAAGAAATAGGAAGTATAAGTAACTTGCCTTTTATTCAGAAAATCTAAGTATTTCGTTTATAAAATCAATATGCTAAAATAATTTCTTGACATCTCCGTCAAGAATTCGTTTTATAGGATATAGTATAGAAAAATCAGTATGACAATTTTTAGTGTTGAGATGAAAGAGTATGAAGTTTTATTTATATTCTATTTACTTATAGAACAATATTATCCAGTTTATATAAAAATAGCGATGGAACTCCGACAAATATTCCCGCTACTAATGAACGTATATTTATCAACTTTTGTAAACCTCGTAATTGACTTGTCTACCGAGAGAACCAGTTGAATTGGATTTTTTTCTTTACTATAACATATATTATTTATTACTCATACAATTTTTTTAAACAGACTTATGAAAAATACATAAATAAAATTTAATAAACTATAACCATTTGTTAGGTTTCTCCATGCACCGTTGGTCCGTCGATGGTCCATTACTAGTTGTAATTGTAGACTAATACATTAATTGTAGTAGGTAGCTGAATTCCGGATATTTTATTAAGATTAGATGATTGGACTTTAAGTATTGTTTGTTACGCAATGCAACGCTGCCATTACTGAGTTATATGTGTTACGAGTATGTTAATTGTTTGAGACTCAGTAAATGATTATAAGGCATTCTGAGTTGCTTTTATGAGAATATAAGCTATGCCATGTGTCAGGTGATAGACTAAGTTAGATACCCCTGTGTGTTGTGAGGAAAGATTACTGGATTTTTCATTAAATGGCCAAACTTTCATGGCCAAAGTAGTAAAGCCCAAGAAACTATGTTATTTGATTTTGAGTCCATAACCAATAAGAAAGTTCTTATTTATTTTAAATTCAACAAATCGGGATGGTTCTTAAAATCTGTTCAGCCGTTCAAAATTTACACCTCTTTTTCTAGTTGGAGTCGGGGGTTTTTGACGGTTAGGTTATTGTTATCATTATTAGAATTTTTTGTGTGTTTATGTAATTTATTTATTTATTTATACTTTAGGGACTATGTACAGAGGCGGACTTAATGCCTTAGGCATTTCGTGTGCGAGTCCGAAATAAATATTTTTTCTTTCTTTCTTTCAATTTTGAAGCTCTTCACCTGCATACATAGCGAGGAATCTGAACTAGGAATATGGTTTTGAATTCTATGAATATGCAATTTCTTTTTTGGTAAAAAAGCAATCCTGAGGACGAACTTAAGTAGGTATGACTATGACTTCGGAAACGGACGACGCCTACAGGTGTGGGTGAGGGTAGGTTATTGTCTCAAGGCATGGATTTGAGTTGGCTTATTCTTCTAACATTACACACACATTGGCAGTGTCATCAGCTTTGTCGTGCCGATATATCGGTTTCGTTACGGCATTATCGGCTTAATGTGAAAATGCCCAATTTTGGTCGAGACAATTATATGCACTTGCATAAACTCATACACAATAGGTATGACCAATAGTTTATAAGTAGATAGATAAATGGGTATAAAATCTACAAATACAAAACGGACTAACAGATGTTCTAGCGTAATATAGGACACTGGGTATACGATATTATGGATTTATATTTTTCAAGTATTTGCTGGTGTCATACTGCATGTTGCTTATTAATATTGGTATTCTGTGACACGTGTGTCACACAGTCTGATACGTCAATTGCGCAATACAAACGATATGCGTGAACGGAGCTCCCCTAGTGGGCGGGGCTTAGGCTGATACTTCACCCCCTCAAAAGTAAGAAATCGTCGTAAAATACAACCTTAAAGAAATAACCAAATTATTAGTATTTCCAATCGCGGGACTACTGGAAGAAATTTCATTACAAATAAGTAGTTCCATTGTGCTCATTTATCTGTAACATTTTTATTACCATGTTTCCTTGTGTGTACATGAATAAATAAATAAACATTTTATAATAATTGTAATTATGTATGTTTGGCATGGTAGGTACGTGAATAGACATAACAAAATGGTGAATTTGGTAAAAACATAGATACACATTTTTGAAAAGTAAAAAACGTCATCAATTTTCGGGATTGAAATTGTAAAGTGATTTCAGACTAAGATAAGAGTGTCAAAAAGGTAATTTAGTTTCTCTAGTTGCAGAGTTATTTACATATTCTATCAAACACTGAAGAAAATCTAAAAATAATAACTACAATACAATACAATACAATACACTTTATTGCACACCAGTAATAGAAGAAAAGATACAGTAATTAGAAAAAGAAATGTACAAAGGGCGGTCTTATCGCACGTGGCGATTTCTACCAGACAACCTTAGGATGGACAGATTTGCAGGTTAAAGGAGGGGGGTAGTTCACGGTGTAACAATAATAGCTAGAAAACGTACGTACGTAGTAACTACGTTTCTCTACTAGAGATAAATAGTTAAATAATTAGACATTAATATTTAAACTAAAAGCATGAAAAGGCCTCCTCAAGAACGATACCTATAAGAAGTACCCTGAGCAGTCCACCTTGATACGGAGCTTGCGGCACATTAATCTTTTCACCATAGCCAACGACATTTTACAAATAGACGGGCCATACAACAACATTAATGCACTACAAAATGGCGTAAACTTTACTATAGCTACATAGCAGTACATATAATTATACAGAGCGCGAAGAAAGGGAAAAAAAATGAAAGCCACCATACGCCATGTTGGTTGTTAGAAAAAGATGAATATAGACGTTTAGTTACGTTGCATTAGCTGCTGCATGCTCATTCTCTCAGTCGGTGCAGGGCATTTACCTAGCATTTATCTTGCCAATATAGAGCGCGGGCACCGCGTCTATTTGTAAAATGTTATTGACCATAGCACGAGTAATTATCCCGAGAGAGCTCGAGGCTCTGGTGTAAGTTTCTTTTAACAATCTCGATTTTACGTATCGAGCGCGCTGTGCATGCCGATTGGCCCGCTGAGCTCTTAACTAATTGGAGCTCCGCGCCTTGATTACGTAAGAAAAATATTACACTCACAGCGACCAACAAACAATGCATCCCTTTCTCGCTTATAGACATTTTCATAAGAGGATACGGAATAGGACGTTTATTTGCGACAGCAACTGTCATATTTATCACACGTAAAGAGGCGGCCGAATGCGGTTGATGCGTATCGAGATTGACAAAAGAAACCTACACTAATACCTTTGAATGCCGACAGGACAAAAGAAATATCAAGAAGCTTCAAATAATCCAAAATGTCAAAGTTCACCATGATCACCAGGATTTCGAAGTTGAGTGTTGTGACGGCACCACTATTTCGGTCCATAACAACAGCGATGTGACTAAAATTATAAAGTGGATTTTTAAATCAACCATTGACCCTTTGCGTGCGAACCAGTGAGTTTCGTGATTTGTATCACTGATTATATAAAAATCAATCAATGATTATAATCACTGGGTAATTTAAAGTATGTCCAATGTGATTTGGTTGTTAAACGTATTAGTTATTAGTTTTCCATTCGTTGAACTGTGGTGAATCCATTCTTAGACTATCGTATACATTTTTATTTTAGCTTTGGAGTAATTATTGTTGTCATACTTATATATTGCTAAATAATCATTATCTTATAAAAATTCAGAAAGAAAGACAATAAATTATTTATTGAACATCATAAACACACGCGTCATATAAAATAAAAATAAAATCAATAGAAATAAGCACTACAAAAAAAGGATAAGATACAAAATAACCTGACCGTTAAAAGTCTCCAACTCCAACTAGAAAAAGAGCTGTATCTTTTGAACGGCTCAACAAATTTTCATGAAACATGGCCAAGAACACTCGAAATAAAATTATCTATGACACAGAAAAACTAAACAAAAATCGGTTCATCCGTTTGGGAGCTACGATACCACAGACCAATACACAAATAAATTATTTTATACCTTTTAGTTTTTGAAGTCGGTTTTTAATTTTTTTTTTAAGTTTATTTTATTAATCTATTTTGAGTGGCATAAACAATACAGAAACATGCGATTACAGTAATCGCGAGTGATATACTGTTATTCATTCAAGAGTTCCATTGTATATCTCCGAAATCCTTCATCAGATCTTCACCAAATTTGATGGGACCACCTCACGAATATACCCTTTCGAACTAAAAAAGACTTTTTTAAATCGGTTCACAATTGGCGGAAATATCGATGAACATACACAAAAAAAAAAAGAAAAAATATCTATACCTACAGACGAACATAGAACCTCCTCCTTTTTGGAAGTCGGTTAAAAAAGGAAGTCAGTGGAAGAAAATAGCTCAGAGGTTTACGAGGCATGGACAGAATTATATACTTTTATATATTTTTAAAGGAATATCATTATTATTTTGTCACTGTTGTAGGTATGGCCCTTGTCTGCTAAAAGGTTGCCGACCAGTGATCTAGTTTCCATAGATTTCCTTCAGACAAGAACCCAAATATTATTAACCTCAAATATATTGAGGTTAATATTTTTTTGTTTCGAACAACAAATGTTATTGTTCGGATTAATATAACTAGGTTTCCAAGCCACCAATCTAATCTATAAAATCGATAATATATTACTAAATACTTTTCCAACAACATTCAAGTGCTGTGATTGAGCAGTCGAGTCGAGTCTTCTGTAAAATTTAAAAATATTTTTCCTATGGAAACTTTAGTTATAGTGATTGTCTGTATCATAGTGGTCGGGATTATAGCTTTTTTGTTTGAATTTACGTGGTCACAGAGTGAGTATACATCTAATATTTTTTTTGAAAAATAATTATTGTAAGTTGAGAACTTCTATCAAGAGATCTTAATAAATCCTCTGCCGGATAAAAACCTAAACCAAAGTACGAATGTTCACAAATTATAAAGTATTTTGAACCGACACTTTGAACTATAAGTTGTTATTTGTTTTTAACTTCCGACAAAAAAGAGAGGTGTTATAATGTTTGTAATCAGTATCTGTGTATCTGTGTAGGATCTGTGTGAGTTGGTCCATGAATTCTATACTTATCTATGTATGTGCGCTTCTCCATTGATGCAATCGGAGACCTTCGAAAGATCACGGGAGATGTCAAAAGCATCTTCTGGAGTGTGAACAAAATTTAGCGCCCGTGTCTGTCGTTTTCGTAGAGCCAAACTGGCCGATCGCGTTAAATTTTAATATCCGCGGGTCTACCGCGTAACTAAAATAGTAATGAACATCGACACTGGTATTAAACTTCAATACGATCGTGAGAGCCTAAACTTTGAGCTAACTTGTATTTTTTTTACCGATCATGAAGATAAGAGTCCTAACTATATGATAGGTAATTTCTTTACAAGTTAGCTCAAAGTTTAGGCTCTCACGATCGTATTTAAGTTTAATACCGATGTCGATGTTCATTACAATTTTAGTTACGCGGTAGACCCGCCGATTGTATTTAATCGAGACAGGATTTCTGATAATGCATTTCTTTTTCTGAAGTTACTCATAGCTGGTTCTAATAATATTAATGACTCATATCAATGCATTTAAATCAGCACCAAATTATTACTTTTGTGCCTCATGTTATCATGATTGATATGTACATACCGCCATCTAGCGGTGAGTAGCGACATCTTTGAATGAAGGATGAATATTTAAATATTTCAAAACGTTTCACACAGATGGCGCTTAATTAAATCATTGCATTGAAACATTCAAAAAACAACATTGTTACTCATCATGAAAACCAATAATCATAAATCCCCATCACAATACCTTATTATTTATAGCACATTCTGCATTAATCAATATAAATTATATTCTTTAAGGCCGAGCTAATCACAAAATTAGGGTTGTTAGATTGTTCTGTTCTACAGTAGGTAGAACCTTCAGTTATGATTTAATCTCGTCGGGAATTTGAGACTATTTCGGAAACATGGAGCGTAATTCGTAGGGGGTTTCAATTTAATTAATAGGCACCAGTGGCGAAGAGTCTATACAACCCGATTCCCATCGGCTTCCCTTTAGGAATTGGTTAGTGCATAGACCAACGTAATATTATTCATAATTATTTACTCACACAACTGACAAAAAAAAGGCTTATTAATCAGTTAGGTCGAGCTCTTCCAGACATGACTATAATTATAGATTACAAGAGACGGTATGGATTATGGTCTTGCAGCTTTAATTGCAGCAATTTTAGAGGTCATTTTTGGGACGGCTTCCCCTTTTAAAACTGTCACCCTTCGCCACTGATAGCCACTAGCCCGAAATTACTATTGATTCGTGAATCTTTTAAGAGCAGGAAGGTAGGTCAGTACCTACATAAATAAAGTCGTGAGGGAAAGACGCCATATCCACTACACTTGGCCAGAGCTTGGCTTATGAGCTTGAGGTCACGCGTAATGCGTCAAAACAAATAATTTTCTTAAAAAACTTAACAGCTTCTGAAGTCGGTGCCACAGCCAAGATAAGGTGCATTGAAGAATTACAGGCCCCGACATCAGAAGCTGTTAAGAAAATTATTTTATACTTATCTACTTAAAAAGTAGGTTTATTTTATTTTTTCTATTTTGAGTGGCATAAACAATACATAAATATGCTACTACAGCAATCGCAAGTGATTTGCTGTTATCCATTGAAGAGTTCCATCGTCTATCTTCGAAGGTCTTCATCAGATCTTCACCAAATTTAAATGACACAACCTCGAGATTATAACGCTTCAAAAAAAATCATATTCTAGAATTAGTCAATTAGAATTGAGAACCTCCTCCTTTTTTTGAAGTCGGTTAAAAATGATTCAATTGTTTGAACCAATCCTGGCAATATATGTACCAACCCTACTACCTCATATGACGTCACAAAGCCACTTAATTCTTTCACCATTTCCCGACAACGCGATAAGATTAACATTATCTTTTTGTACAAAAGGTTTAATATTTGCCCCCTTTTTGCCGATATCTGACAGTTACCTACAACGTTTATAACCGTGATTTATAATTACAGTCAAAATGTGCTAAAGCAAACAATATTAATCATTATTATTGTTTGGTAAAAAATAAAGTAAAAAAGTGGTTTTCCCGTGAAAATGTATTAGAATATTGTAAAAAATGGATTCTGTGATTTTTTATATAGTGTTCCCGGGTAGTCTCGTGTTTGTGTCTGCGTTCTTCGTATGTCTAAGTTGCTGGATATCTTCTTGTAGTGAGTATTTACGTGCGTCTTTTACGATCCCTATAAGAAATGATTAGGTAGTTTTTTTTTTTTTTATCAGGCCCTGAAATTCCGTAATTATATGAGGCAATGAGACTAGTAGAAGAAAGACTATGTTCCATCCATAGCGCAGGGCAATCCGAGCAAATACCCAGAATACCTCGCAAAAGATCACGCAAATACGCCAAGAAATCAAGGAAAAGTCGAAGAACTTAAGTAAAATTAACCTAACCGTGAAAAACCCCCGACTCCAACTAGAAAAAGAGCTGTAACTTTTGAATAGCTGAACAGGTTTTCATGAAACATAGCTAAAGATCTGTGGCTAAAATGATACCTGATTAAACTAGCTTTCAATTAAAAAAATCTGAATTGAAATCGGTCCATCCGTTTCGGAGCTAGGATGCCACAGACAGATATACAGATAAACATAATACACAGTTACATACATACAAAAATCCACAGATACACACTACAAACTTATAGCACTCCTCTTTTTTGTCGGGGGTTAAAAACCTCGTCGCATGCGTAACCTCCTCCTTTTTTTGGAGTCGGTTAAAAGTATAAAGTTACGGTATGCATAAGGATACGCATATGTGGATCCTCGCGAGTCATCTTGCACCTGCCTCTATTGAAATGTGTTGTTTCCTTCTAACTTTTACGCCATTCATAAGGAAGAACCTTAGTAATTAAATCATTACTACGTAATTTTCTTATCTCAATTCTCAAGTAGTAGAAAATCCCAAGTTTGACGTAGGATATTTATTCATTGTTACTTGGTTCATGTGTGAATCATCAAAATCATAATTTTACTGTCTTGGTATTTTCACCAATCAATAAAAGGTTTTTCTGTAATTCTCCTTCTGTCAGTCGGCATAAGCTTATGTAGAATATGTAGTAGGTACCTAATGGAAAAATCAGCTTGTTAAAAATATCGAAGCTGACTGCCAAGGGTGCCCTAGACGATCTCATATATCCTCACCCGTGGAGGTCCTTGCATCCCAGATTAGTCAGTCAGAAAGAGATGTCAACAATGCCTGGTCTAATTCAAAAAGCTACTATTGCCAATAATCCCCAAATCTAACGCAACTCAAAAAGGTACCGTTAAGTCATGAAGTCTGGTGCGATGAACAGACTACCAAGTCTCTCTAAAACATGGATAGTGCAGCAATAAAACGAAAATTGAACTGCCATGAGAACCTCAAAGTCTAAGGCAAAAAAAAATATTTCAACTGGTCGACCTGTGCAGGCACTTTCAATACATTGTGATTCTAGGTGCAGCCTCACGGAATACGTAGCAGTACTCCTTACAGAAGACTTATTCTGCACTAAATAGTAATCAGGCGAGACCTTTTACTCTGAGTGTCTCAAGGCAGGGATAATGGGTTGAAGAACAAGTAGAAGTCATGGGGCTTTTTTCCTCTCACTGTCACTTTAAAGTGACCTGTAGTTACAGAATGACCTTTGAGCTGCGTCTGTGACAAAACGAGACTGGTATTGTCCTGGCCACAGGGGGCCTGCTGCAGCTTAGTGAAAGAAAAAGAATAAACTAAATATTTTATTTTGGACTTACACCGAAAATAACACAAAAAAGTCACGTTTTATTTTATTTAATAGTATTTATTTCAAGCCTGTAGTATCCCACTGGAGGGCAAAGACCTCCCGGCATATTATTAATATAAAAAAATTAAGCCACTTTTACGAGACCAAAAATCTCAGCATAATGCATTTGGAAAATGACACAGCGCTGGTATTCTGATGGGACCGTTGTTGTGTGAATTGTAGTAGTAATGTAGTGAATTATATAGGTCAAAATTTCCTGAATAGACTTCCATCATTGTTCTCCGACTCAATAACGACATAAATAAAATGTGGGCGTAGGGGAGAGTGTGTATGAAAGAGCCAGGCTTTGAAAGAGCCGATGCAATTTTCTCCCACTTGCCAAAATCAATTCAAATTTAATTTTACTCTATAAATGACAACACTGAATGTCTGTGGGTCACAGCTATTCAGTGTTGTCATATAAAGAGTAAAATTAAATTTGAATTGATTTTGGAAAGTGGGAGAAAATTGCATCGGCTCTTTCAAAGCCTGGCTCTTTCATACACACTCTCCCCTACAGAGTGGACCTCTGCCGAATCCTTCGGGGAATAGAGTCGTGATGGTATGTTATATAATAATGACCTCACATTCTCAATAAAAATTATAAGAAAACACTTTAATTGTTTATTCTCTTCATTTCGTAGTATGAGATAATGAAGTAACAATCGATTACAATTCCATCAGTCATTGATCGGTCGTGACATAATAATTAATGTATGAAGCCATACATCTCATACACATGATGCGACGATCAGACACGTACAAGTCGTACAATTGTACTGTGGCATAGGGGTCAAGTGGATAATTTCTTTCCTGCCTCCGTAGTGGCATTTGGTCGCTACAGTAAATTAATATCGTGGCATGAAGTAACGAATTATGACGTAGATGTTGGTAAATTAGAACTGCTTAATACTGGGATTTTTTATTAAGGAGATGAATGAATCCTTGAGTGTAGTAGCCATTATAAACAATATAATGTTATATTTAAAGACATCACGGAACAATTGTATTGGTTTTTTTTTTATAATGTCAGCCCAATCTGTAATTACTAGTGGTCACCCTGTGGTCGAAATTCGACCGTAATTTTAGCTTTCTGTACTTCTTCTCCATATAAACTTTAACTATGCCAAATCTCACACTCCTCCGTGCACGCAATATGTTTAAAAAGAGGTACAAAGCTTTCTCCTCACGTATTAATATATAGATATTTACTGCTTATTTCAAAAGAAATTTCTGCCAGCAGACCTGCGACTGGAGAGGGTACAGATGAAAACTTAGACACCGTGTGTAAACTAAGAACTAAGAGGGAAAAACTAGAATTTTTGTAAAGAAAATCTTAAAATAAATCACTATGCGCGAAGCAGACACAATAGTTAAACAACCGCCTTGTACCATATGTGGGTCACAGCACTAGGAAAGGGTTAACTTGAAAATTCTCTATTTATCGGGTCATAAGCTTTACATGAATTCGACAACAGAAAAACTGTAATGTCTTTAACAATTCGTGTATTGATTTTTGTCTTTATTTTTCAAACTAGCACCCCGTCCCCGGCTACGCCCGGGTGCAATTTCTCTGTTATCCTTACATTAAATATGAAAGTATTATACATATAGGTAAACCTTCCTCTTGAATCATTCTATCTATTAAAAAAAACCGCATCAAAATCCGTTGCGTAGTTTTAAAGATCTAAGCATACATAGGGACAGACAGACAGCGGGAAGAGACTTGGTTTTATGGTCGATATAAAAGAATGTGATTTGATTTTAGGTATTTATAGTAAGTAGGTAATAAATAACTTAAGGCTGTTTTTGCAAGTGACCCAAATAGTTAAGAAAACTGATTGTTATATCTATTAATAATAAAAATTAACGTAAAAAAATAATATGATCAATAAACGTACTTACTGCTGATTTATATCGATATGTTTTATTTAATAATGTTGTGAACAAAAAATAGTTCCCATCACTAGAAGAAAATTTTACGTTGGTGCCCTTCGTGGAATAAAATTAATATTATTTTACTATTCCACGAACCGCACCAAACCAAAATTTGGATCGGTGCCATTCGTGGAATAGCGTTGGTGCTATTCGTTTTAGTGCCGTTCAGATCGGTGCTATTCGTGGAATGCCTCGATTTTATTAAAGATTTTATCCGACTCCAGGGCTTCCTAAAGTTTCAACATTTTATAAGTGCCTGTATCTATCTAGTTTACATGAAATAAATATCTATTCTATTCTAATCACTATGGAAGTTTAGCAATGTCCATTATTTATAGGATTTGTTGTGACATTTATTTTCATGATGTTATTATTGAAATTAGATTCATAAAAATTACTTAATTGCATAGTTCAATAATTCACAGTCTTGTCATTTCGCTCGACCTTGGAATCAAAATTGGACCCCGAATCCCGATACCTGACAACTATGGAATTTATAAAGTTAACTAGCTGATCCGGCGAACTTCGTACCGCCAATAAAAGAACTGTGTACCTACCTACCTACCCTACCTACCTACCTACCCTACCTACCTACCTACCCTACCTACCTACCTACCCTACCTACCTACCTACCCTACCTACCTACCCTACCTACCTACCTACCCTACCTACCTACCTACCCTACCCTACCCTACCCTACTTTCTCCTTCCAATTATAACAAACACAACAAAAAAGAATTAGCGAAATTGGTCCAGCCGTTCACGCGTGATGACGTGACCAAGCGGAATAGGGATTCATTTTTATTATTTATATATAAATAGATATAACACATAATGTTACAAAAAATCAGTAAACACCTTAATTACCAGACCGTGTTACAGATAAGTTTTATATTTCTAGCGTCAATGTAATGTGTAGTCATAACTCCTTATCGTGCGGAGTCAAATTCTTCGTGTGGTGTGTTCCAATGGGATGGGATGTGTCGACGATCGACACAGATTGATTATTCGGGAAATATATTATTTGCTCCGTATTCATGAAAATTATACCTAAGCATGAATACATAACATACAAATGTAGGTACCTACATAATAATAATATAGAACACTACTGTACCTAAGTCTAATATTTGTAAGCTTTAGAGATTATAACTATTGTATTAGGTAAACCTGTGATGATAGTTGTATGTGTTTTTAAATAAAAAAAAAAAAAAAACATGCAAACAAAAAAAATTAAAAAACCCAATAGGTAGATCTGGTTTACTCAATGTTTTTGCTGTAGATATAATTAGATGAATATATATCTATTTTAATCCTAATAGTTTACTTTAAGTCCACTGCAGGACACAGGCAAATAAAAGTGCTAAGCCTGGTTCGCGGTTCCTTCTATTAGTTGGTACTTTTTATAGAGTGTCAAGGCAGGGTGTGTGCTTTTTTGAAATTTTTCAACAGAAATTGACTGAATCTGAATTTTTAGGGTTTCGTACCCAAGGGGTAAAACGGGACCCTATTATTAAGACTCCGCTGTCCGTCCGTCCGTCTGTCTATCCGTCTGTCACCAGGCTGTATCTCATGAACCGTGATAGTAAGACAGTTGAAATTTTCACAGATGATGTATTTCTGTTGCCACTTTAACAAGAAAAACAGAATAAAATAAATATTTAAGGAGGCTGCCATACAATACAACAAACGTGATTTTTTTGCCGTTTTTATAGATAATGGTATGGATTATGGAACCCTTCGTGCGCGAGTCCGACTCGCACTTGGCCGGTTTTTGAATATGGGAACACTAAGGAAGAGAGTAGTAGATACTGATTATGTAGAAAGAAGTACCTAAATGCTTTAATAATCTAGATAACATAGATAAAGAAATATCGGACGAATAATTTGATCATTCAGACATAACAACCTCAGATTTATCGTCAAAACTCGAAGACAACAATAACGTAATGACTAATGACGCCCGATAAAACTTCAGATAATGATTTTCAACGAGTTTAATCATTATGAAAAGTTTGTCTGATCGCAGACACCTTAATTAAGTAAAAATTAATGTATATTAACGGGAAAATATAAAGTGTTCTGACAATATTATACGTAGGAATATAGAAAGTGAATTTTTATAAGGAAGGTTTACTATAATGGAATTTAGTGTTGTTTTGACTATATTTTTAATGTCATTGCCTGCTTTTGCAATGGTCTTAGTATTTATAGTGACTTTCTACGTGTGGATCAGTAAGTACTCATACATATTTGTAAAGCGGAGGGCTAATTTCACATAATTGTATGACGCGCCGATCATATTGCAGTGACGCTCGAACTTGACGGGATAGCATCTCACTGCAGCTAAGAGAATACCAAATGTGTTGTTTTGATTAAAATTTTACTGCAACTGCGCGGCAACTGCACTTCTTTAGTTACGTGAATCAGCCTACTGATAAGATTATTTTGTTATGGATTTCATCGTACTATTTTTCAATGCTTTTAAAAAAAAAAACCGGCCAATTGCGAGTCGGACTCGCGCACGAAGGTTTCCGTACCATTATCTATAAAAACGGCAAAAAAATCACATTTGTTGTATGGGAGCCCCCTTAAATATTTATTTTATTATTTTTTAGTATTTGTTGTTATAGCGGCAACAGAAGTACCTACATCATCTGTGAAAATATCAACTGTCTAACTATCACGGTTCATGAGATACAGCCTGGTGACAGGCGGACAGACAGACAGAAATAGAAATATAGAAATAGAAATAGAAAACATTTATTCGAATGACATACATCGTCAGTACAAAAATAAAATAAAATTGAAACACAGAGATCACAAAGAAACAAAAATAATAACAAACACGGATAAAAAATATAGGTACAGTAGATTTTACTGCACTGACGAGCACGCCCATATCGAAAGGGATTGCCAGACAGACGGACAGTGGAGTATTAATAATAGGGTCCCGTTTTACCCTTTGGAAGCCTAAAAACACCTATCAAGGCACTTTGTGAGTTAAAGATGTATGAGTGGTTTGAAATGACCTCATTTGAGTTTCACTGTCAAGTTTTGAATAATTAAAGTTGATAACCTACCTATGAATACCGAGGGCCAGAACAGAACATAATTATTTATGTGTCAATAGTTCAAAGGCAAACGTGATTTGGTCAATCGTTCACTGGGTTAAAGTTCATTCAACCTGGGGGCGTACCACGAGTTCTTATAGCAAGGCAGAAATTGAACTGCCCAGACATTTCCAGTATAAACTGACCTTTCTTTGTATCAAAAGCCTATACAGTGCGAGGTCAGCTCTTACTGGAAACTAAATCGTAGAAATAACATTTGCACGTCGCAGTGCGGCAGAATGTATCTGGGTCTTTAATAAGTTACTGTACCATCTATTATAATACCTACATTTTAAGCAAATAAATCTATTCTATTCTATTCTAAAAATCCTATGTCCAGGTCATGATCTACTTGTGTGCCTTTCATCCAAATCTGTTCTTAGTGAAAGCGTGCGGTGAAGCCCCGCCTGCATTAAGCATGCGGGGCTTCACCGCACGCTTTCACTAAATTTATGTATCAGGTTAGGTTCTCAACAGTATTCAGCTGCAATCTAGAGCTTGGAAGATAAACAAATTATCGGGTTAATAATTATACACAACAAGACAGAACAATCTTCGATAAATGTATATCATTATACAGGACTCGAACTTATTGTAACAATTGATAAAATAATTTGTGATAAGTGTTATTATGTTCAAAGTATTCTCATTGTGAGTAGTTTCTTCATTCGTATACATATACACTACCTGTATCATAAAATAGGTTATAACAAAGAACAGTGGTTTTTCTCAGCGCAAACAGTAAGACGTGAATTTTAAGCAAAAATGGAAGGTGTTCTCGTAATAATAATAATATTGACATTGCCTGCTCTCGCTATGGTTTTAATTTTTATGGGCGTATTATTGATATTGTCTTTTATCTTATGGATACGTGAGTATTTCTTTTGTTTCAACTCTTTTATTTGAATTGTGTTTATTATTTGCCATTGTATATCCATTTCCCTTTTCGGGGAAGTAAACTGTCTTTCATTGTAGATACAAAACTGTCAATGTACCTATTGCTAGCAAATAAAGACATTCTATTCTATTCTATTCTAATGTAGGCCAAACATTATTAATATGCAGACATGATTAGGACAGCGGTTGCTTTGTTTCTCAATTGAATATCATTGTCAAGGATCTCACTCTTGTCTGGCAGCCGCGTGATGTCCGTTCTCTTTCTAACCCTCAGCTGTCATATATAGCGTTATCTCACTTTATCATCCTAATTGCTATAGTTATTTAACCTGAACTTAAAATAACTTCGATTTATTATTGGTGGTAAATAATAGTTATTTGTTATACAAGAGTGCAAAGTTGCTTTTTAACCGCGTGTTCAATTTTGATGACCGAGCAAGCGAAGGATTCTAAAATTGAATCACGAGCGCAGCGAGTGATTCAAAATTAAAATCCTGAGCGTTAGCGAGGGAATCAAAAGAGCACGAGGTGAAAAATCTTTGCACTCGAGTGCAACACGTAACTTTTCATTCCACCTCAGCGAGGAAATGACTAAATGCAAAAAAAAAACGTTTAATTCACAAACTTAGTGCACACGATGTTCTAAATTCAATTTACTTTATTATTTTTTATTATTATTTACCGCCTAAGTGTTCCCTCTTTGTTTTTATTTATCTTTAATTTTTAATTAATTTTTAATTTATTTGTAAATATTTAGTCTATGTATGTAAATACCTTTTTCTCAAAAATATATTGGTCACTATATTTACTTTATCCTCTAGAGAATAAAAACGGCTTTTCCACTCAGATATTGAAGATTAAAAATACTCTTTCCGAGATGGTGGGATGAAAATTTACTTTATCCTCTAGAGAATAAAAACGGCTTTTCCACTCAGATATTGAAGATTAAAAATACTCTTTCCGAGATGGTGGGATGAAAAAATAATTTATTTTAAAGTATTGATAGTAGGCAAAATTCCATAAATATTTTAATCATCTACTTATTAAATAGTAAATTAAATGTTGTCATATTATTTAATTATTTATAGAGAATAAAAAATTGTAGGTACTGTCCAAGCATAATTATGTAACAAAATAAGAAATTATTTTCCGACACAGTACGGTCATTGGAAAACCGCAAAGTCCTATTACCTATTACGACCACACCGCCCAGTGTATTCCCGCCTTCCGTCCCGACCTACCGTTCATACAAAATAATGCTATCAACTTACATTTATCATGTAAAGACTACTTTTTAAACAAACGATATATTTTTAAAGTACTTTCGCGATGAACAAGATTAGATAAAACGCGGAGTGTTCGACCAGTGTGTATTGGTACACAGAGTAAATACAATGGATCTAATGTCATCGCTTATGATTGGTGTACTGCTATTTATGTTCATGTATTTATTTTGGCTGTGGTTCTGTTTCGGAAATTGTGTTAAGAAACGTAAGTTTTTGTTTATTCATTATAATATATTTTTAACCCCCGACAGAAAAGTGGGGTATTATAAGTTTGTAGTGTGTATCGGTGTATCTGTGTATTTGTCTGTGGCATCGTAGCTTCAAAACGGATAGACCAATTTCGATGCAGTTTTTTTTGTTGAAAGCTAGTTTAATCGGGTATCATCTTAGCTATGTTTCATGAAAGTTACATCTCTTTTTCTAGTTTGAGTCAAAGTCAAAGGTTTTTATTTCAACTGGGCCTTTGCAGGCACTTTCAAAACGTCATGATTCTAGGTGCACGTTTCCAAGTGGGTTGGGAGTTGGGAGTCGGGGGTTTCTGACGGTTAGGTTATTATTCTGTCTTCATCAACGCAGTGCACTCATATTACCCCAGTATAAATAACGGTAAATAGCGTAAATAGTACCCCAGAGTAAATAGCGGTAGGGCAGGGAAGGAGGGGTCACTCTCAAATGACATACTCACGTTGACCTTATAATAGGAATGTCCTTGTCAGTTGAGTGCATAGTACGCATGTATGAAAATGCAACAATTTTCAATGAATATATAAAAAGTAGATGCGTAGTAGGTATACTAGATGTGCGCGCCGATGCCCGCGGCGGCGTCATCGGCGTCATCGGCGTGGATGGTGAAAATCTTATTAAAAACAAAATATTACAGACTTATTCGCCAAATGACTGTGACAGACGAAGTTATCGGCAAAACGAGCTATTTAAATTATGGTCATATAAAAACGGTATTTTATTGAATTTGCGTAAACAAATACGTCGAAATAAGCCAATGAGCATATATTTAGACATTTCTAGTGTTTAGTTTACTAGTATATGTCTGCATTGTATATAAAACAACCGTATCCGTCCGACCATGCGAGCCGATGACGCCGAAGCCTTAGGTATCTTAGGGAGGGCTTTTCTTTGCACTCTAACATGATAAAATCTAAATAATATCAACTAGGTAAATATAATTTGGTAAATCCATGTTATTCATAAGTAATATATCTGCGTTTTTGTGATAAGAGATAATCAAGACGGATTCAGGCTGATAACATTATCAATGGGTAGGTGAGGCACTGCTAAAACACTTAGGTGGAAAAATATGGAATTTTATAATTGAACTAGCTGACCCGGCGAACTTCGTACCGCCTATAAAAGAACTGTGCACCTACCTACCTACCCTATCTACCATACCTACCCTACTACCTATCCTATCTACTATACCTACCCTACCTACCTACCCTATCTAGTATACCTACCCCACCTATACCTACCCCATCTACCGTACCTACCCTATCTACCATACCTACCCTACTACATATCCTATCTACTATACCTACCCTACCTACCCTATCTAGTATACCTACCCTACCTATACCTACCCCATCTACTGTACCTACCCTATCTACCATACCTACCTTCTCCTTACAATTATAACAAACACAACAAAAAAAGAATTAGCGAAATTGGTCCAGCCGTTCACGCGTGATGGCGTGACCAAGAGAAATAGGGATTAATTTTTATAATGTATATAGATTAATTACTACCATTCAAGTAGATCCAGCGAGAAAACAAAATGAAACAGTTGTGGCTCCGTGGTAGCCCCCTGACTTACCGAGTCGTTAGGTCGACAGTCCGAACCAATATTGGGCCGTTACGAGAACTCAGGTTTCAGTGCTCAATAGCTAGCCCTAAAACTTTGACAGTATCCCTGTGGATGGTTGTCGCTCCGTGTAAAATACTGATATTCAGCCGTATCTGGATATCCCGTAAGTTGAAAGTCTGGTCTGATCTGAAGGTCTGCTGGCAGAAATTTCTTTAGAAATAAGCAGTACCTTAAGGTTGTATTTTACGACGATTTCTTACTTTTGAGGGGGTGAAGTATCAGCCTAAGCCCCACCCACTAGGGGAGCTCCGTTCTCGCAATTACGCAATTGACGTATCAGACTGTGTGACACACGTGTCACAGAATAGCAATATTAATTAGCAACATGCAGTATGACACCAGCAAATACTTGAAAAATATAAATTCATAATATCGTATACCCAGTGTCCTATATTACGCTAGAAAATCTGTACCTCCGTTTTGTATTTGTAGATTTTATACCTATTTAACTATCTACTTATAAACTATCAGTCATACCTATTGTGTATGAGTTTATGCAAGTGCACATAATTGTCTCGACCAACATTGGGCATTTTCACACTAAGCCAATAATGCTGTAACGAAACCGATATATCGGCATGACAAACCTGATGACACTGCCAATGTGTGTGTAATGTTAGAAGAATAAGCCAACTCAAATCCATGCCTTGAGATAATAACCTACTCTCACCCACACCTGTAGGAGTCGTCCGTTTCCGTAGTCATACCTACTTAAGTATGTTCACAGGGTTGCTTTTTTACCAAAAAAGAAATTGCATATTCATAGATCAAAACCATATTCCTAGTTCAGATTCCTCGCTATGTATGCAGATGAAGAGCTTCAAAATTGAAAGAAAGAAAGAAAAAACATTTAAATCGGACTCGCACACGAAGTTACATAAAATAATTGAAATCCTTCAAAAATTTACACCCCTTAAATTTTTAATTACCATGACCACAATGTTTCAGATATTTCTGAATTTCTTTTTGTACCGGCAACCTAAGTAGCACTGCTATCCACCACAATCCTTAAAAATCCTAGAATGCCTGTAGATTTGACACAAAAATCAATCAAAATTATTTTTCACCCTAAAATTTTGAAAGATTTTTACTTTTGGTCCACTTTCACTCCTGAAATCCTAAGTGGGATGACAGGTGATGGTATGCCACAGACGTACTAGCAGACTGTTGGAGTTGTGGAGAAACGAGGTATAATTTTTAAAAACGTTTTCTTTCCTTCTTTACATACTATCTATCTATCTCTCTCTAACTTCTAAATTTTATTAACTACGGACATGTATCATTCAAATTCGAAGAATTTACAACAAAAAACCACACAGTAAAAGTTATGAAATTTGGTTCTTGTTCAGAAATAGTACGCATTTCAATTTTTTGTGGCTAGTTTTCCTAGATTATTATACCATTTTGGAACCTTGGATAGTTGCGTCAATTTTTAAAAAAACTTGCCATGGTAGTGTCTGTACTTTTTTTTTACACCACGATGAGTGAAAGTGGACCAAAAGTAAAAATCTTTCAAAATTTTAGGGTGAAAAATAATTTTGATTGATTTTTGTGTCAAATCTAAAGGTATTCTGGGATTTTTAACGATTGTGGTGGATAGCAGTGCTACTTAGGTTGCCGGTACAAAAAGAAATTCAGAAATATCTGAAACATTGTGGTCATGGTAATTAAAAATATCTTAAGGGGTGTAAATTTTTGAAGGATTTCAATTTTTTTATGTAACTTCTTAAAAATTGAGATTTTTTTAATTTTTTTTTTGTTCTCGATTAGTCATGAGCTGGTCAACCCTCTGGTGCCCGCTTATCGTTGAATTTTGGGACATGGTGTATATAAAACTTCATACTCTTTGTTCTCAACACTACAAATTGTCGTACTGATTTTTCTATACTACATCCTATAAAATGAATTCTTGACGGAGATGTCAAGAAATTATTTTAGCATATTGATTTTTATAAACGAAATACTTAGATTTTCTGAATAAAAGGCAAGTTACTTATACTTCCTGTTGCTTTTTAATAATTTTTTTAATGATTTTACTGTCATTCTTTGTTTTGGTTTTGAATAAAGTGTAAGCGCAAGAAAGTCAAAAAAAATTGCACAGGTCCGACCTCGATGCGCGCCGAAACGCGACTGATTGATGGCAGAGATGACAGAAATCACGAATTTCGTGGTTTTTATCAAATTGTGACCAATATACGTAATATTATAAAAAAATAACAACCGATTTTCGTTGGTATATTTGCGACCAATATTGTGATGTAAAAATTATTTGAAATAATATCATGTTTTAGAAATAATCTTGTAAACACTTTTTTAAAAGGGGTAACTTTGCGATTTTTTTTTATCGAGCCAACTTCATCCAATCATGTATCGGACAACCGTGCAGAGATTGTCACATCTTCAAGTTTGTTATATATTTTTTTCGGGACAAAGAAATAAGAATTTCTATTCAAAAAATTGTAAATACAAATCGGTTTTTGCGGCATTCCTGTAAAATACCCCCTTAATAAGCAGTGATAGCCTAGCGGTTGAACGCTTGCCTGCCGTGCAGGAGGGTCTGAGTACGAACCCGGCCCGCACCTCTGACTTTTCGGATTCATGTGCGGATTAGAATTTAATTATCACTTGAGATAACGGTGAAGGAAAACATCGTGAGGAAACCTGCACACCTGAGAGGGCCTCATAAAGTTCTCGATGGTGTGTGTAGTCCGCCAACCCGCACTAGACCAGCGTGGTGGACTAAGGCCTAACCGTTCTCATTCTGAGAAGAGGCCCGTGCCCACTTGCCCAGCAGTGGGACAGTAATGGGCTGGATTTATTAAGCAGTACCTTTGTACTTTGATATCTTTACTTCTTTCCTTTGTCATGTGTATCTGTGTACATGAATAAATAAATAAAGTCCTGGATCGGTGAACTGTGTATTTAATTATCTATTGTATACATCGGATCCGGTACATTTTCAGTTTATCAGAGAGAATTACTGTTGCTATGTTATTGACAACACACATACCTACATGTACTTTTATAATTAGTAGGTACTTATGTACTTATTAATTATTATCATACCTACTTATTTTACTAATCGCCTAGGAAATACCGATTTTTATTCATAACTAGCGACTTCGCACGGATGCAATTTCTCTACTATCCTTACATTAAATATGAAAGTATTACTTCTACATAAACCTTCCGTGAAAAATTGTCTAACTGATGGTGAAAACCGCATCAAAATCCGTAGAGTGGTTTAGGAGCTAGCGGATATACAGACAGACAGACAGACAGACGCGGTAAGCGACTTTATCTCGTAAACATGGATACCGTTTGTAAATATATATGTCACCTATATCTGGACCGGAGAAATATTGACTTATTTGTGTGGAACGGCAGAAATTTTCGTCGATTTCATATCTTTTCCCAGATTTTTTTTTTTCATAATAAGCAGGAGAACGTGTGGTTTATAGGATTCACACAATATTTGTTACATCCTATATATCCGGGGACCCTCTTTCTTTGACTGTACCAATGATGGGGAATCATTTCCCACGTAGGTAGCAGGTGCTGTTAGAAAGAAAGAAAGAAATACGTTTATTAGACAGCACAAAACCAAAAAAATAAAAACCAAACAAGTAAACCTAATTTATATAAACGAAAAAGAAAAACTTACTAACTACTAAATTAAAACTAAAGTTTATTGTATTTTTCTTTACACTAATTATTATTGATTAAGGGGGTATTTTACAGGAATGCCGCAAAAACCGATTTGTATTTACAATTTTTTGAATAGAAATTCTTATTTCTTTGTCCTGAAAAAAATATATATCAAACTTGAAGATGTGACAATCTCTGCACGGTTGTCCGATACATGATTGGATGAAGTTGGCTCGATAAAAAATTTTCGCAAAGTTACCCCTTTTAAAAAAGTGTTTACAAGATTATTTCTAAAACATGATATTATTTCAAATAATTTTTACATCACAATATTGGTCGCAAATATACCAACCAAAATCGGTTGTTATTTTTTTATAATATTACGTATATTGGTCACAATTTGATAAAAACCACAAAATTCGTGATTTCTGTCATCTCTGCCATCAATCAGTCGCGTTTCGGCGCGCATCGAGGTCGGACCTGTGCAATTTTTTTTGACTTTCCTGCGCTTATACTTTATTCAAAACCAAAAGAAAGAATGACAGTAAAATCATTAAAAAAATTATTAAAAAGCAACAGGAAGTATAAGTAACTTGCCTTTTATTCAGAAAATCTAAGTATTTCGTTTATAAAAATCAATATGCTAAAATAATTTCTTGACATCTCCGTCAAGAATTTATTTTATAGGATGTAGTATAGAAAAATCAGTACGACAATTTGTAGTGTTGAGAACAAAGAGTATGAAGTTTTATATACACCATGTCCCAAAATTCAATGATAAGCGGGCACCAGAGGGTTGACCAGCTCATGACTACTCGAGAACAAAAAGAAAATTTAAAAAAATCTCAATTTTTAAGAAGTTACATAAATTAATTGAAATCCTTCAAAAATTTACACCCCTTAAGATATTTTTAATTACCATGACCACAATGTTTCAGATATTTCTGAATTTCTTTTTGTACCGGCAACCTAAGTAACACTGCTATCCACCACAATCGTTAAAAATCCCAGAATGCTTGTAGATTTGACACAAAAATCAATCAAAATTATTTTTCACCCTAAAATTTTGAAAGATTTTTACTTTTGGTCCACTTTCACTCATCGTGGTGTAAAAAAAAAGTACAGACACTACCATGGCAAGTTTTTTTAAAAATTGACGCAACTATCCTAGATTCCAAAATGGTATAATAATCTAGGAAAACTAGCCACAAAAAAAAGAAATGCGTACTATTTCTGAACAAGAACCAAATTTCATAACTTTTACTATGTGGTTTTTTGTTGTAAATTCTTCGAATTTGAATGATACATGTCCGTAGTTAATAAAATTTAGAAGTTAGAGAGAGATAGATAGATAGTATGTAAAGAAGGAAAGAAAACGTTTTTAAAAATTATATTTATTTTTAGTTATCGTGGTTGTCCGTGGCATCACCACGGTCCTATCCGAAAACCAGCGCTGCGGTATTTATTTTATCTGTCAGGATATGCTGAGATAGGGACTTTCTTTGGCCTCTTGCAGGACTTTTTTAACCCCCAACAAAATAGAGGGGTGATATAAGTTTATAATGTGTATCTGTGTATCTATGTGTCTGTGAATCTGTGTGTCTGTCTGTGGCATCGAAGCTTCAAAGCGGATGGACCGATTTCAATGCAGTTTTTTTTAATTGAAAGCTAGTTTAATCGGGATGGTTCTTAAAATCCTTTCAGCTGTTCAAAAGTTACACCTCTTTTTCTAGTTAGAGTCGAGGGTTTTAGACGGTTAGGTTATTGTTATCATTATTTGAATTTTTGTGTGTTTATGTAATTTCGTGTGCGAGTCCAATTTAAATGTTTTTTCTTTCAATTTTGAAGCTCTTCATCTGCATACATAGCGAGGAATCTGAACTAGGAATATGGTAATATCATAATATCTATGAATATGCAATTTCTTTTTTGGTAAAAAAGCAACCCTGTGAACATACTTAAGTAGGTATGACTACGGAAACGGACGACTCCTACAGGTGTGGGTGAGAGTAGGTTATTATCTCAAGGCATGGATTTGAGTTGGCTTATTCTTCTAACATTACACACACATTGGCAGTGTCATCAGGTTTGTCATGCCGATATATCGGTTTCGTTACGGCATTATTGGCTTAGTGTGAAAATGCCCAATGTTGGTCGAGACAATTATGTGCACTTGCATAAACTCATACACAATAGGTATGACTGATAGTTTGTAAGTAGATAGTTAAATAGGTATAAAATCTACAAATACAAAACGGAGGAACAGATTTTCTAGCGTAATATAGGACACTGGGTATACGATATTATGGATTTATATTTTTCAAGTATTTGCTGGTGTCATACTGCATGTTGGTAATTAATATTGCTATTCTGTGACACGTGTCTCACACAGTCTGATACGTCAATTGCGTAATTGCGAGAATGGAGCTCCCCTAGTGGGTGGGGCTTAGGCTGATACTTCACCCCCTCAAAAGTAAGAAATCGTCGTAAAATACAACCTTAATTATTAGCACGTGTTGTTAGTAGGAGTGTCACGGGAAAACAATTAGTAATACATCCAGCTTCCTCAAACGTCAATGATAAACGTCATTTACTAGTAATGCTAAGTTTTTCCCACCTTGGATGTGGTTTTTTTTTTTTTTTTGAACCGGTTTCTAATAACGGAGGATAAGCATTCGACACGTTTATGTTTTTCCTTTTCATGTATGTTCACCGATTTCTCGGAAACAGCTTAGCCGATTTGGATGGTTTAAACTATATTCCCGAAGTGGTCCCATAAAAAATTGGTTATCATCTGATCGTGGAGTTCGTGATGTAGGAAGGGATCTCCTCGACGGATAACAATCGTGACAGCATTTTGCTACGGTCTTGGGCTTGTGTAATTATTTATTCCACTGAAAATGGACAAATAAATAAAAAAATAAAATAAAAAACCGACTTCAAAAAACTTAAATGTGGAAAATAATTTTCTTAAAAAACTTAAAAGCTTCTGAAGTCGTGGCCTTTAATTCTTCAATGCACCTAGCTTGGCAGTGGCACCGACTTCAGAAGCTGTTAAGATTTTTAAGAAAATTATTTTATACTTTTTAGTTTTTTGAAGTCAGTTTTTACTTTTTTTAAAAGTTTATTTTATTATGTTCGCGGCTTAGGGGTGGCCTAAAAGCCACCCTAGCCGCATCTAAACCTACAGTGACAGAGTTCGTTTATGGCTGAAATTGTTTAGTATTTTTTTTACGTTTATTTTAATTTTCATTTTTAGTTACAACTAGGTATATTTGGTGAGCATAAAATCGGTTTGGTGAACATTCCGTTTTGACAGCAATTTTTGGTGGTGGAAATTTGTCTTTTTATTAATAGGTGTTAAAAAAGTTATCAAAATAGGAACGCGGACATTTTCAATATAAAAAGGCGAACGCAAACCGATAATTAATGCCGTTATCAACTGATAGTGTATCAGAAATCCTATCGTTATATCCTACCTGCTAATGTATCGGGCGGGCCAAGCATTCGGTAAAATATAGCTAGTTGTTTCACATTACTTGTGATATCAACTCAGAGTAAAATGTCCGCGAACTTGACTGCCACTTTGGTGTTTATGGTCATCAATATAGCACTATTCTGGATTATTTATGCTGTCCTTGTGAGATTTTGTGGTGAGTGAATTGTTATTTTGTTGAAAATAGTCCCCTAATTACAAAAGATAGTTGAAACCGGGTCTAGTAAAACAAGGGTTTTATATCTGTCACTTTCTAACGTCATCTGACAAAAAGAGACAAACTACAATGACATTTTACAAATAGACGCGTTGCCCGCGCTCTATATTGGCAAGATAAATGCAAGGTAAATACCCTGCACCGACTGAGAGAATGAGCATGCAGCAGGTAATGCCACGTAACTAAACTTCTATATTCATCTTTTTCTAACAACCGACATGGCGTATGGTGGCTTTTATTTTCTTTCCCTTTCTTCGCGCACTGTATAATTATATGTACTGCTATGTAGCTATAGTAAATTTTACGCCATTTTAATGTTGGTGTATGGCCTGTCTATTTGTAAAATGTCATTGACAAACTAATTGTTTTTGTCCTAACAGCAATTAACTCTACCACAAAGTATATCCATCAAAATTAAAAACATGACGCTAGCAGAATAGTCGACATCGGCTCAGTTGCCATAAAGGAAAAGAAAAAGATACGGGGCTATCATAAAACCCGAGTTTTACAAGACTTGCATAAAACGGTTTTTTGTAATAAGACTCAATGGGTATGGAAAATGTCTGGCTTCATGTAATTGTTGTTCAAGAATATGAAGAATTTGTCATCTATTTTGTGAAGCGAAGTTGGCATAAGTTGTGAGAAGTCTTTAATTATAATTTTATTCGCAATTCAATGGATTCGCTCTCGTCAAGTTGATTTGTTAACCAAATATTTTGGTGAAAAACTTTCATAATGACCTTACCACCTGCCTACCTTTTGTAAAAAGTTTTGTGTTAGTTTTGATTTATACTTTTTTTTCTTTTTTTTTCTTGTTGTTTTCTTTTTTGGGAATATGTTTTAGTTTTTTACTTTTTTTTTGTGTCTTAATTTGTGTAAAATAAATTGTTTTTCTTTCTTTCTTAATGACCTGTCAATATTTGCCAACAAGTAGGTTACTTAAGAACATCAATTCACCAAAGAAACAGCCCCAAAAATAATAGATGAGTTGTTTTAATCTTTAGCCGGAAATTAAATCTTTGTGACGTATGTAAAGTCAGTTTGTTCAAGAGAGTGACGCTAGATGGCGCTGTATTATGTTTATTTCAATCAACACCAACTATGTTGTGTTATCCACACTGAACTTATCGAACCGCGCGATTGCTGATAAAAATATAACGCCATGATAAAATTGTGCCAGGTATATGTTGTGTATTTGTTCTAGTAACAATGTTATCCCCTAAACGATGATTAAACGTTTTATAATTAAATAAGACCCTAAGTCTATTGCCATTGCTATTTATTGATCATCAGATGGCCCATATTGCTGTACATAGGCCTCGTAAAACCATAGACTGAATACTACTGTAAACTGTTATCTTATAATAAGAATTTCTTCTTTTATTTTATTAGAATGACTAAAGTCGTTCTAGAAAATAACTTCTTGTCAAGTTCCTTTTTAGGGTTCCGTACCCAAGGGGTAAAACGGGACCCTATTACTAAGACTCCGCTGTCCGTCCGTCCGTCTGTCTGTCTGTCCGTCTGTCACCAGGCTGTATCTCATGAACCGTGATAGTTATACAGTTGACATTTTCACAGATGATGTATTTCTGTTGCCGCTATAACAATAAATACTAAAAAACAGAATAAAATAAATATTAAAGGGGCTCCCATACAACAAACGTGATTTTATTGCCGTTTTTATAGATAATGGTAAGGAACCCTTCGTGCGCGAGTCCGACTCGAACTTGGCCGGTTTTTACATTGTCGTTGCCACCAGCACTAGGGCTGAAATTCAGAGACGACAGAAACGAGTCTAAGCGTGAACTTACGCTTCCATCTGTCAAACTCACGAACAAATGACAGATGGAAGCGTAAGTTCACGCTTAGACTCGTTTCTGTCGTCTATGAATGTCAGCCTAAGTCTACTCCAACCCATATTAGAAGAATGGTGTACTATAGATTAATAATCTTGCAAAAACCAATGTATCGATAACTTTAGATATGACGTCTTTAGGAATTAAAATATTATCTTTAACACACAAAGTCGTTATAATCAATATCAGTAGATATTTTACAGTGACACGGAATTTTGAATAATTCCTGTCAAATTAATGTATCTACAATAAAATGTCATACTTCTTAATTTTGATTTCTATCATCATAATAGTATACGTGGTTTCTGCGTACCAAACATGGAGTAAGTTTTACCTTTTTTAAAACGCTTTTATCAGCTTCACCTGTAACTAACTAACTAACTATGTAAGAAAATCTTGGAAGTTAAATTTGACCCACTTCCCGGTTTCCGATTGAGCTGAAATTTTGCATACACGTTTAGTTTGGATGACAAAAGCGTTTTCTTTAAAAAAAATTAAACTATAATATTTTAGTACACAACTCTAAATCATCTTAGTTTCATTCTAGCGTTAACTTTGTCTGGAATAGTGTGTGGATCGATTTCACCTAAATCAATGGTCAGGTATTGAATAGCAATGTGTTACTACCTAAAAAAAAACCGGCCAAGTACGAGTCGGACTCGCGCACGAAGGGTTCCGTAGCATTATCTATAAAAACGGCAAAAAGACACTTTTGTTGTATGGGAGCCCCCTTATATGTTTATTTTATTCTGTTTTTTAGTATTTGTTGTTATAGCGACAGAAATACGTCATCTGTAAAGAATTCAACTGTCTAACTATCACGGTTCATAAGATACAGCCTGGTGACAGAAGGACAGACGGACAGACAGCGGAGCCTTAGTAATAGGGTCCCGTTTTACCCTTTGGGTACGGAACTCTAAAAATATCAATATTGTTTCAGTTTTCACAGCCTTTCTACATATTTTTTCTAACTAAAAAACCATCACATTTATTTATACATCTTCACAAAATTTCATATTTATAATATTATTTTGAAGTGTGTTGATATCACAGAAATGATTTTATTTCCATAAACACCGTGTTCACTGAATTATCGCTCAAGAATTAAAGTACTGATAACATTCTGCTACGTCGACGATAACAAGAATTATAATTTTACCTGTACTTCATACTGTGTTTGTATCAGTACTTATTATTCTGCGGAAGTGTATGTAATAGCGTATTCCTTAGTCTATTAATGCATTATTAAACATGATTGTGTTAATATTTTGGACCACATTCATCCTCATCTTCATAGCGATTTCTGCTTGCAAGAAATATAGTAAGTGTTTCATAGATGTCTCTTTAAATTATTTTTCCGTCTGAAACTTTTTGAACCAGTTCTACTCTCTGAAATAATTTATAGGAATTATCCTACATGTGCATTAGCAATTGAAACCACTTTTGGAATAGAATATAATCTTTATAGCGTTTAGTTCAGTAAATATCCGCAAATTTCCTTAAAAATTAAGCGAGCCAGCGAGCCGAATCCGCCGTCCCAGAGAGCCGCTCGGGTTATATCGAACCTTTCAGCGAACTTTTCAAAATGTGGTGTCGTTATCACTGATAAGGACACACAAGTTATAAATAGACCGGTTTTAGTGAAAGAGGTTCAAAATTTCTCTTTCAAAATGCATGACGCTGTGATTGTATTTTGTGTTCTTTTTATCGTATTGGTGTTAAATGCTGCTTTCATAGTTTTGAGTAAGTTTCTGTAGTTGCATTAAAATTTACGTAATTTACGCTCTAATTTCTGGGACCATTATGGTTCTCATCACCATTAAGATTTCGTTTCAGTGTTTCTGATCATTAAGGTTTATTTATTTATTTATTTTATTTATTTATGTACACACAAGGAAACATGGTAATAAAAATGTTACAGACAAATGAGCACAATGGAACTACTTATTTCTAAAGAAATTTCTTCGAGTAGTCCCGCGATTGGAAATAAGGATGATAGACACGTAGACACAGTGTGTAAAAATTACAAAAATAACTACTTTAGACCACTTTTTATGGTTTATTTTGTAAATTATTAATAATTAAAAATACGCGTTAAGTTCCAGCAGTATTTTAATGTGGCTTATTTTTGTTAGGTATTGTTTGGATAAAAAATCATTTATATAATTGAGAATAAGTTATAACTGGTGAAATAAAATTATTGTGATTTGAGCTCTGTTTGAACGTAGGTTTGAACCTATCAACAACGGTCTTGCAACTTTCTTAATATTTCTAATCGCCAAACACGTCACGATAAGATTTCACAAATATTTTATCGAAAATTATTTTTTATCTTTTCTTTTAATTACTGCGGTACATTTATCGGTGCCATTTTTTTAATGTGAAGATTTGCAGCATAACGAAAATGTATCAATATCAATTAATATATATTTTATTATTTTGGACGACTTTTGTACTCATATTTGCAGCAATAAGTGTCTTCAAAAACTGGAGTAAGTTTTTAAGCTTCTTTTTTTATTTTTTTCGTTTTCTTTTTTTTATAATTATACCACTCGTCTTGTCTTTTTCTAAAAATGGGGTCATCCCTTCCTAATTCGTCCTAAAGTATCAATGTTATCTTTAAATATCATAGATAATTATAATTTTGATAAGATTTGGTGTGCTACCAAATCAGTATCATTTGGTTTTCGATACGTTGATTGGTTATTACCTAAGTTGATTTTAAATATTTGTAGACTAATTATATTAAAATGCAATTCAGTAGCTTTGAGATTTTTCGCTTGACCTTCTGGATTGCTCTTATAGTGATATATTGTGTTGCAATGGCAATTTACAGAGCAATAAGTAAGTGAAAATTATTAACTAATTAGTCATCATCGATTGCGAATATTGGATATTTGTTCGCATATAATTCAAATATTTAACAATTATGTTTTGTACGCAGTGATTCCTATGTTGCATGTAACATACCTAGCCAAGCTGCCTACTCTAGCATGCTCGATAGTTTCACTTCCTATAACAGAGATTGCATCATCATTAATTCTTCTTCATTTTATAAAGCTAAACAATCAATATTACCTCATGATTTTTCCTTATTTTAATATTATAGTGATTTACTGATTTGTACTCCAGCATTTTTATCTTTATGTAATCTGCAACTCCTAGATTCGTTTACGTGTGGACTTAACTTGTCACTGTGCGTTATAGAATTTTGTGTTAAACTGACTTTGGGCCAAGTACATCGACAATATAATACCTAGATGTTTAAGACAAAATCAAGCGACTAACATGAACAGCCATTTTAATTTTAACACGCTTTTATTAGCTTCACCTGTAACTAACTATGTAAGAAAATCTTGGAAGTTAAATTTGACCCACTTCCCGGTTTCTGATTGAGCTGAAATTTTGCATACACGTTCAGTTTGGATGACTAAAGCGTGTTCTATAGTTTTTTTTAAAGTATAGTATTATTTGTAAAAACTGTTGTGGGAAAATTATTGAACGTCTGTTATATTGACGTTACACTTGGACTTTCGTATATTGCCACCAGGTGGCGTTGTTAAAAAACGTCATAAGCCCTTCAAACTTTGATTCTGAATTATGGAGGAATACTTAATTATTTCACAATGATAAGATAATAAAATAGATTAGATTTTGTCTGATGCCTTCGTATAGGTAGTTCATTTTTAGTATCCGTTATTACAATAGAAGCTTAACTTGTTATTTAATTGGTGAATTATTTATTGTTACTATGTACAGTTCGTATTACGTATTTCAGATTATCTTTTGGGGTGTTTTTATGCTTGCTTTGGCAGCACTTGCGTATTATCGAGTGACAAGTAAGTTTGTGACTGAACTTCAAGTAATAATGTTTAAAATACTTATATATTTTTGTTGTGTCACTTAAGTACGTAACATTTGCTAAATGAGATACAATATAGGTATTATACTCGTAAAATAATTTAGATATTATTATATCTAGTATGTCATAAAATGATTCTCAATATTTAAAAATGTGTCGCAATCACTGTCCTGTTATAGAAAAGGTTTTTTTTTTCTTTAAAAATCGCCGCGTCGATGTCCTTGCGTTCGATGTCACGGTCACAGCTAGTGTTGAAATAATTAATAGTGATTTTTTGTTAAGATAATAATTATGATACATTATAGCCATTTCTAATGTGAATAGTCAGCAGGCATGGGCTATCACATAATTAAATAAAATAAATAAATAATGCCGTAGTGGAAAGCTAAGCCTGTAGGGTAATTCACGTAACCAAAGAAGTGCAGTTGCCGCGCAGTTGCAGTAAAACTTTGATAAAAACAACACATTTGGTATTCTCTTAGCTTCAGTGAAATACGCTCGCGTCACTGCAATATGATCGGCGCGTTATAAAATTACGTTAATTAGACCTCAGTCAGCAGAGGTGGTGTCGAGGCTGACTGCTCAGGGTGCGCCACACGATCTAAGGACTCAATTATGGAGAGGCAGAAAGTCGTGCGGAGTGCAAAGCGGCGCGCAAGCCGGACAAAGGCGCGTATCTCCGTTCATGGAGAGCGAGCGAGAGATCGACACGCCGCGCGCTGTCTCATTACGCGCCGCGCGACTTTCCGCCTCTTTATAAGAGCCCTTAGCCCTGCGGTCCGAATTGCGCTAAATGTGTTAATATCGCGAATCCGACCAAAGTCACAAGTATTATTATTACATCAATAGCCCTTATATTTTGTGACTATTACATTTGGTCGGATTTGCGATATTATCATTTACCTATATCGCAATTCGGACCGCAGTGTAGGTTTCGCCACCGCCACTCGTGAAGACTCTTCCTTTGCACCCCACCACCAGTTGCAGTTTCAACTGAAAACACTAGATGTCGTTGATAGATACCATTTTGATTCGTCATAAAATAATTCCATAGATTGTCAAAACTTAATGTGATTAAACATTGATAAGCTTATTGCTTATCGAATAAGTCGTCGTATAATTTGTTATTTTAGCGGAAAATTTTACTCATATAATTAATTTTACCTATATCAGTGTGATCTTATGTCTGTAGTCGTGGAGTGAATTTTTAACCATGGCTTTTACTACAGTCGTTGGTTTAATTTTGGTTATCAGTTCACTTGGTGTTGCAATTTGTATACTAATAAAGTGTATATTAAGTAAGTTCAAAAAGAAATGTATGGGAACCAGGGTAGAACCTCCAGTCTCGGGAGAACGTAATAATTAGGCCCAGATTTTGGCCTAGTTCACACCAATTTTCGTATACTTCGGAGCTGTCAGTAATAACGTATTTTAATTTTGGAAGAGGACGTCAATATAGCTTCGTTCATGAGTTAGAAAAACTTTTATGATTTTCAATATCCAACAGTAGATGGCGCTGAAACCAAAATCATCAAATCTCAATAGTTTTCGGACTGTCAAAAATCATGATTGATGAATTCTTTCGATAAGATTTCGGTATCGTATTATCAATAATTATTTTTATTTATAAAACCTTAATTAGGTACTCAGTGATTAGTTTTACTGTGATTGTCTTGTGCTGCATACTTATAATATTTTTAATAATTATTATGGATGCAAAATTTAATGCATTTTGGCCTGTAATAATATTTTTTGGTATATCATTTGCGCTTTGTAGAGCATTGAGTAAGTTTCATGATAATGATTATTATTAACTAGTTTAACTAGCTGTTGCCCGCAATTTCACCCACATGTTTTATTTTTAATAAATTACTGAGTGATAGCGTAGTTTTCTATTAGTGAAAGAATTTTCAGAATCGGTTCAGTAGTTCCAGAGATCCTACATACAAACAAGCAACAAAAAATCTCTTCATATTAATTCTAACAGTATAGAAAAAAAAATAGTTTTGATTATTAATGCTAGATGGCGTTGACGATGTTATATTTATTACTAGCGACCCGTCCCCTGCTTCGCACGTGTGCAATTTCCTTACATTAAATATGAAAGTATTAATTATTATACATATAAACTTTCCTCTTGAATCAATCTATCTATAAAAAAAACCGCATCAAAATCTGTTGCGTAGTTTTAAAGATCTGCTGACATAGGGACAGACAGACAGCGGGAAGCGACTTTGTTTTATACTATGTAGTGATAAATGGTCTGTGGTCGTAAGCGCTGCTGAGCGAATTCCTGGATTCATTTCTCAGGTCGAGCAAAGAATATTTGAGTTTTTGGGACCTAAACCGTCGAGCTAATGTGCATAGAGTGGCATCACGTCCATTGTGTACCGGGTAGGGTTCGAATTCACTATCTCTCGATAGCCAGTCCGATGCCGTTTGCCATTGGGATATACACTCGAAAGCAATGAATCCGGGTCAATAACAAAACCTTAATATCTCGGAAACTAAGAATGTTAGCTTATTGAAATAAAAAGCATTTTATAGACTATATAATACTACTCAAATAAAATTAATAAAACTTTTTATTTATTATTTGTTTTACTTAATAAAAACACATAAATTAAAAATGCGTAAATTTTATCGCAATTTTTTTTTATACTTAAATTTTTTACACATGTATATCATTTTCTCACATTTTAATACTTTGTATTACCTTCGCGAATTTTAATACAGATGTCATGCGATTCGGTATACGGCACAAAGTTTCTGAGGCGATGTTGGGGAATATTCTCGTATTCCTATTCCTATAAATGCAAATATCAGTTGTCGAAGCATATTATTTGAGTAGTACTAAATAGGTCTATAAAATACTTTTTATTTGAATAAGCTATCATTCTTAGTTTCCGAGATATTAAGGTTTCATAAGGTGCTGACCCGGATTCATTGCGTCCGAGTGTAGTTATTACGTACTCAATTAAGAATTATCCTGTATTTCTATTTTAAACTGTGATTACTTTCGTCATAGTTGCAATTTTGTGGTATAATTAGCGGGTCTACCGCGTAACTAAAATGATCTCTTCACCGAATGCGGTAAACGCGACGAAAAACGTTTTCGTAAACAATATTATTGTCAGATTTCTGATTGTTTTTCTTCCGAAGAAAGAAAGAAAGAAAAAACATTTATTCAGCACGGACATATTGACAACACAAGAGAGAGAAGATTAAATATAAAAAATACAGACTACAAAAGTTTACAAATAAGAAATAAAATACTTTTAAAATATATGAACCTTATGAGGATGGACAAGCGCATCCATCTTTCGAAAATAACATCATTCTGTAATAACAAATCCGTTTGCAAACGTAGTTATAGAATAGAATAGAAATACTCTATATTGTACACCTGATAAATAGTATAGTTTAAAAAAAAACTAAAGAAAACGCTTTTGTCATCCAAACTAAACGTGTATGCAAAATTTCAGCTCAATCGGGAACCGGGAAGTGGGTCAATTTCGAAGATTTTTTTACATAGTTAGTTACAGGTGAAGCTAATAAAAGCGTTTTAATAAAAAAGGAGCAATGAACAAAATAGTTACAATTAATCATTATAAGATTGTACAATGGGCAGTCTTATCACAATCGGTAATTTCTTGTAGACAAGCTAAAACCAACAACCAACCACCTGAACCAACAACCTAAATTGTGGCACTTTAGCCCCAAGAACAGTCATTGAGGAGGCTTGTGGAGCACGTATACAGGCTGATAATAATGATGATAATGATTTTGACGATGATGATGACGTTCTGTGACGACTGACAGGTATAAGGAAAATACTAGGATGACTCAAAAAAGAGTCACAGAGTTGATAATTAAATTCAAATCAATATCTATTTCATCATGCGTTTTATCGTTTGGTACTATATAATTACTGACAAAACTGTGCTGTTCTTAAAGTGCATCAGTTTGTGTAAAGAATAGTGACTGTAAATTAGAATGGATTTACGTAACAGTGAATACTTTTGGGCCACTTTCTGGATGGTCTTCTTTTACATAATTATTATTGTGGTGATTGTTTTAAGAGTAAGGAGTGAGTATATTTACCATCCTTAATTTT
The DNA here is from genome assembly GCA_932294325.1 of Allophyes oxyacanthae. NCBI lineage: Eukaryota > Metazoa > Arthropoda > Insecta > Lepidoptera > Noctuidae > Allophyes > Allophyes oxyacanthae. Next base: position 349,921 of record OW028633.1, read on the forward strand.
AATTCTTCTCTCTTTCTCTCTTTACCCTTTACTTTTGGACATCCAAATGGTTCTCCTGTAATTTGGTTCACACCGAGGCATTTCTATCGTTTGACATCAATATCAACATAGCCTATCGTAGTCCACGTCTCGATGTAGGCCACAACAACCAGTACTCCACCTTCTGCATCTAGTATACTTTCTTGAGGTCTCTGGTACTTCTGGCTGGCTAGTCTTATTATGTTCCCCTCTGTTATTATTCTATGTAGCTTTTGTTTGCATTTCGCTTTGTAAATATTATCGTTGTTATTTTGCAAATTACTAGAATATATTATACATTTATGTGGAAACATGTTCCTACCTATATCATATTAATTAAAAATAGAAACAGGACTGTAAGCTTTCTTAAAAAAGAAAAATAAGAACTCGTCTACTCCAACGACCATTGGTCCTTCGTTGGACATGAATAACCCACTGCCATTTCAGTTTGCTAATTCTATAAGCTATTTCAATGACTTAAGGACTCAAGTTTTCTCGAAACAGTTTTTATTCTTCAGAGATATTATTGTAATTTATCGACCACACCTGATTAGGCTGGAAGTGGACCCTAACAATTAGTTAAAATGCAAAACTGAAAAATAGAAACAATGGGCGGTCTTATCACAATCGGCGATTTCTTATAGACAAGCTAAAACCAACAACCAACCACCTGAACCAACAACCTAAATTGTGGCACTTTAGCGCCAAGAACAGTCATTGAGGAGGCTTGTGGAGCACGTATACAGGCTGATAATAATGATGATAATGATTTTGACGATGATGATGACGTTCTGTGACGACTGACAGGTATAAGGAAAATACTAGGATGACTCAAAAATGAGTCACAGAACTGATAATTAAATTCAAATCTATATCTATTTCATCATGTTTTTTATCGTTTGATACTATATAATTACTGACTAAACTGTGCTGTTCTTATAGTGCATTAGTTTGTGTAGGGGTTAGTGACTGTAAATTAGAATGAATAAAAGTAACAGTGCATACTTCTGGGCCCCTTTCTGGGTGTTCTTCTTATACATAATTATTGTTGTGGTGATTATTTCCAGAAAAAGGAGTAAGTATATTTACCCACCTTAATTTTAATTCTTCTCTCTTTCTCCCTTTACCCTTTACTTTTGGCCATCCAAATGGTTCTCCTGTAATTTGGTTTTCTCCGATGCATCTGTATCATATAATATCAATATCAACATAGTCTATCGTAGTCCACGTCTCGATGTAGGCCACAACAACCAGTACTACATCTTCTGCATGTAGTATGCTTTCTTGAGGTCTCTGGTACTTCTGCCTGGCTTGTCTCATTGTTTTCTCCTCTGTTAATATTCTATATAGCTTTTGTTTGCACTTCGCTTTTTAAATATTATTTATCGTTGTTATTTTACAAATTACTAGAATATATTATATATAAATTTATGTGGAAGCATGTCCCTTCCTATATCATGTTAATTAAAAATAGAAACAGGCTTGTAAGCTTTCTTAAAAAAAAAGAACTCGTCTACTCCAACGGCCATCGGTCCTTCGGTAGACATAAATATCCTACTGCCATTTCAGTTAGCTAATTCTACAAGTTATTTTGATGACTTAAGGACTCAAGTTTTCTTAAAACGGTTTTTATTCTTCACAGATATTATTATACTTTATCTACCTCACCTGATTAGGGTGGAAGTGGACCCTTACAGTTAGTTGAAATACAAAACTGAAAAGTAGAAACATACCTGGAAATTGGCTCCAAAACAGTCAACAAAGGTTTTAAGAAACTTCTAAGGGCCTTGACTACCATAGTATAGAAAGCCTCATTGTTTGCTGTTGTGCTTTTGTTCCTAGATCAAAGATCTTAGATTACAAAAAATGATAAGGCTAAGCTACATTATCTTTCATTTACATTGTTTTTATCGTTACAATAAAATTAATCAGTAATTGTTTGATATACTTTGAGTGAGTCGCTTTGTAGTAGTGAAATATAACAAAATGGCTCTTGATAATTTGTATTATATTTGGGTTATGTGGATATTTATAATCGCAGTGCTTATGGTGGTTTACAGAATATGGAGTAAGTTTGTTAATTTTTCCATTACCTTATCGCAGGTCACTGCTGGACATAGGCCTCTCTCGTGGGGTAAACTCATAGAACCTTGCTAGTCTGTGAGATCACTAATTTCTCTTCCGTGTCCTTAAAAAGATTCTTTTACACTCTTGCGCCGGTAACATTGCTGCCATTTAAAGTTAAATTATCAGCTACACGATGACTGTGAAACGCAATTGTGGAATTTATTCGATACAAAGACTTGGACATTATTGAACAAGCTAACAAGTAGATGGTAATCCCAACATCTATCAATTATTGTCAATGCTTCATTGGTGAGAGATTTATGTCCGCTTGCAGGTGATGTTGATGTTCGTTGAAGCTAGATGTCCCCCCCCCCTTCTTCTTCAACTATTGACGGCTGATGCAGGTCTTTTCATGTCGCGAGATTTTTATCCATCAGTATTTTTGTCAACACATAACATTGAACTGGTACCAACTTATCTCAGCGTTCTTAAATATTTTTCTTGTTAGTCCAGTAAGTTTTCGTCTTCTTAGTATAATGTCTTCTGGTCTGTTTCCTGACTTTGTTTTTCATTCTTAGTGATCAAGATTGTTTCCCATAATTATTTTAGTAATTACTGTTTCCATATAATTTCATTATGCATTTTTTATATTGCTTTCTGATATTTTGAAGATTGTCATTTTTGGATATTCTACCTGTATGTTAATCCTACATAGACAAATACGTTCTTTGAATATTATCGATACCCATAAATCAATAACACTGTCACGTATAAAGAATTTGAGATAATCCTTAAGATAAAGTACGAAAACACATTCGACTATTGAAACCTTTTCTTGGACTTTATCACAATTGAATAAAGTCCAATTTAGCTTAAATTGAATTATGAAATGGAGAAGATATAGACAGTGCGTGATCATCAGTCATGCAAAACGACGTCTTGGAAACATAAAACTTATAAAAGTAGTATCTTGAAATAACTCGCAGGAAAGTAATGTGAATTGTGAAAAAAATAAACCTAAAAAATCAAATTATAAAGTTTATAATGTTACCGTTATGTTTTTGTAAAATAAACATTATTGTGTGACTGTGAAAAAATATTTGAAATAATTCGTTTTGTTTTTGCTAACAATATCGTAATTTATTGATAATAATCATCAAGCTATTAAAGTTAGGAAAGGTACTTACAAAAATATACTAATCGTATATTTTTATTTAAGTAAGTACGCTGAAACGCAAAGCTAACTTACAATCTGTTTAACAAACTATATAATAATACGGTTAAAAAAAAGATCGGACTACAGAACGAAAGAGTTAAAAGTATATTGACCACAAGAGATAATAAACTAATTAAGATAATAACAAGTGCAGCTAATTTTCAAACTGGTATATTTAATAAAGATAAGGTAATTGTACGGACTATATAATTGTAAATTGAAAAGAATCTTTAAGAGACAGGGCAACTACAAAATTCAATAATTATTAATAAACTTAAAAGCACTCAATTAAAACGAAGATGGCAGCGTGGTCCGAAGACGGGTCATCTACTTCGAGCGGCGTGTCCATATACCACATAATATACATATCAGTACTGTTCACATTACTGGTAATGGCTTTTGTTGTTTTGTGCATAAAGATGTCTTATTTAGGTATGATTTTGATTTTTATTACATCTTTTCTATTCCTATCTACACTTTCTTTGAGCGTTTTTTCTTAAATTACATTTATAATACCATTATATTTATAGCAGGAATCGTAGCACGAGTTGTGTATTCCAATTGCTCCAATCTTTTTGTCAGTTTCATTGGTATCATCAACCAATGCTGATATGATAACAACGAGAATGTCTCGCAAAGCAAGCTTGTGATGTAATCATTTTCAGGAATTGAACATAAACCTAAAAATAATATCGGTTCGTCCCCTACAAAAATTAAACTAGTATATTCTTCAGAGATCTTATGAGTATTATCCAATTGTTACGATTTTTCTACCATTTTATTAACCTTTGCATTATTTAAGGCTAATTTATTTCGACTAGGCTCTTAAAATTTGATTCATCTCAACCGTTCAGAAGTGTATTAGATTATAAATTAAATTGTAAATTGTACAATATTGGTCACCAGCTAATATCTTACATATTTGGCTACATATGTTGCATTACTTATCCATTGATATAGACCAACCAATATAATATGTATTGTTCATACAGACAACTTTCGTACAAAGTTTAATCTTAAAGACAGGCTCTTGAAAACATTGCTTAACCTTAGCGATAATACAGACATATCTGAGATAATGTCTGCTATCTGTAGATGTGCTCGAAATACTCCTAACATTAGTACGATGTTCAGTGAACGAAAAGCCATGAAAAATGTTTCAAAATGTTTCAAAATAATATTATTTGTGAATCAGTGAAAATAGTGTTCTGTGTTTAATCATTCCAATAATTTGTTAGTTCAAATTAGTTGTGAGTGGATAAAAATTGTAGAGAGCTCTAATTGTTTGTGTCTCAAACAATATAGAAGATTCTCGAATTTTCTTTCAAGAAAATTTGACATCAGAACAAAAGATTGGTGATAGAACATTTGTGATAAAATTCGATTGACTATCACAAAATATTTTTCGGTCGTAGTTAAAACATTTGGTCCCAAGTGCAACGTAGTGCTAACAAAGGATTTCCAAAGTATTGATCCAACATTTGCTATCAAACCTTTGATCAAACATGGCACCGTATTACCCACAGCTAAATTTTTCCGAAGAAAATGTTTCATCTGAAGAAACAGATTCGGATCAGAAGTTGGAAGGAATACATGATCCAGCCAATTTAACTCAAACGGCCTTCTGGTACATGATCATCTTGATATCGATGCTGCTCACCTGGCTACTAATGTTCTTCTTGCTAAGGATCGTTTCTCTAAGTAAATTGATATTTGATTAATTTTATGTATTGTGTTATTCGATTTGATGGATGTCTATTATACATTTCGTTTATAGACGTTCACAGTATCGGCACAGATTAATAAACAGTTACTACGTAAGTATAGGTACAATTCCATCGTGAGTCAGTGAATATTCAATTTGGAGGATAGGCAGTTGTAGGCCGTGTAGGCTCGTCAACCGTGGTGATTATGGTAAAAGCACCCTTATCATAGGCTACAAATAGGTCAAGGTCTAATCTCAGGATTTGTTTCGGAATCAGAATTGAAGTGAAATATTCGTTTGGAGCTTGCATCGTGTCAAACATAAACTTTATACGAGTACGCACAGTGTCACAAAAATTGACACCTTCTTAATTAATATCTTTAGTAAGCAAAACTGGTTCATAATGGTTTTCACAATGACACTCAATAGTTGCTTTGCGTAGTTTAATTCATTATGTGACGAACCGCAGACATTAATAATGTTCTCGGCCGAAGGCGACCGGTTGTGATTAGAAAACTTAATTAATTGGTTTCTTCAATTATTTGGGTATTTATTATGCAGCTACTTCGGATATAAATATGTAAGGGCTCAATTATGGAAAGGGGGGAAAGACGCGCGGCGTGCAAAGCGGGGGCGGCTGTCTCTATGAACGGAGATACGTGCCTTTCTCCGGTTGCGCGCCGCTTTGCGCTCCGCGCGACGTTCCGCCTTTTCATAATTGAGCCCTAACACGTTTTCATAATCTGTAAGGTGATTTTATACAAAAATCTGAGTTAAATTAATATTGAATTCAATTCAATTCAATATTTATTGATAAGTTACAAACGTACATGTCAAAAATTTATTAACATTATTGTTAAATATTAATTCATTCAAAATCCATCTAAATAATCGATCATTGATCGATTTGTCGGTTAAGTACTCGTCCACGCTGTAGTATGCTTTGTTGAGCAGCAGCGTCCTGTGGGCCGAGCACGAATGTTTTGACGTATAGTAACGTAAACGTAAGCAAATTTTGATGATAAAATACAAGTTTAATCCATGATATTTTTGCATTTTCATGAAACAAGTGTGTATGTTGCATAAAATTTAACAAAAATGCGATAGATTGATCGTATTTTATAATCAAAATTTGCTTACGTTTACGTTACTACACGTCAAAACATTCGTGCTCGGCCCTCTGAGCCTGCGCGTGAAGGCACTGGCGCTCGGTACACTAGTTATGCTCTCAGGTTTGATTGATTACTCCTTACGTATTTTGAGCTCTCACTAGAGGGCATTAGTATCTGAATTCACGTAACTTAAAATGATAATGATGCAATTATTACACACTTATAATTCTGTCACTATGGACGATTTGCGTCGTATTTTAATCAATCATATCAAAATCATTTACCTACGTCTCTTTTGCATTAGTCATCGAAATTATCAATAGGGACTTAATGGCTCAAAGTGTTTGTTGTACGTCAAATGGATTATTAAGCTTCTTTAGCTCTTTATAGTACACACACTTCAATGCCTTTTATTAAATTATCACTGATTTACTAACTATCACTATATTCTCTTGTAAATATGGAAGATGATGGAACTTTCTATTTTTAGATTTATTGCCATTTATTAATAATTACCATTTAAGGTTCATTGGGATCGTTTTTAGAGGATTATCCTCTATGATATCCTATATGATATAATTCAAAAGAGACTATTTTATAATATCAATCACGTGGTCATGCATACGTTCTTTGTTTTCAACTTAAAAATATTTGTTACTTTATTATCTCATCTGATATGCTTATAAAATGTTTATCAGCTCAATATTTTAAGTAATGATAAACAATAATGTTTTGATCTTAATCATGTTTCAATAATAAAAAATTCATTGTTTTTTATCCACAAATTATCATCTCTCTCAATGTATTCCATGGCATTCATGGTGAAGGTCCAGTCCGGTCTAGTTTCGACCTTTGTCTTTCGGGATCACAGCTTAATATTTGTACGAGTCATAACAATCCTCAATCCAAAGTAATTTATCTAGTTTATATGATGCTTTAAAACCTTTATTCGTTTATCTTTTTTATCACCAGGTCGGACATATTCAGTGCTATCATTGATAATACTGCTAGATTTATGGCCAACTTTGTTGTTTTATGTTTATTGTAAATTATATAGATAATTTCTTTCCTGTGTATTGGCCCTATTTTTCTACGGTTGCTGACGTCACTTTGTCGAATACGGGACTTTATAACAAATTATAAGTATAGATACCCTTACTATAATTTGTAGACAATGCTGCTATAGTTAGTAGCTCTACACCAGCCTTGGTGTTAATTATTAGCGAACCATGGAGTTTCTTGCCGGTTCTCCTCCATAGGATCTACTATTTGGAACCGCGCACCTAGGGTCTCGACATTTCATAAGTGCCTGTATCTGATTTACATGAAATAAAGATCTATTCTGTTCACGGGTAAGAGGGTGGTTTCTCATGCGTAAGGATCGTGTACCTATGTTGGTGATTATTTTCACCAATGATATAACGATTGTTGAGCCAAAAATCTATTTCGATATTAGTTTACTTGGAAAAATCCGGACTACATTCAAAAGGGAAAATCTCAACAATCTCAAACAGCAGACATAATACCCAATAAACAAATATTTTCCTCCATAAAAACTGCATCACGTATTCAATAATAGAATGCGGCAAATCTTAGAATAAAATACATATGCAATTAAATACAAATCAAGAATCAATAGATATCGTCATCATATTGCATGTTAGTTACAACAAGACTGGCATAGAGGACACATCTAGTTTATGGGCCTCCGATACAGAAATATATGAGGGGGGCATAATAAAATCATAAATCTTTCAATGTTAATCCAAGATAATATCGATTTTGATAAAGTCTCGATACTGCCAAATTCATTGTCACTTGAATTTATGCAATGGTAGGAGTGATAATTTACAGTGAAAAGTGATCAATTTTATGTAAACAGATTTGTTTTGCCTTACCACAAGACCGAGATAGAACACTCTTTAAAAGTCTTATGTTCGATTCTAAGTCGAATAATAGAGCGATAGCATTTTTTTCTAATTTTTTTTGTGAAACTGTGGATCTCTTTCCTTCATATAAATATATAAAGTGAATAGTGATTAAGATTTCTAGTGTATTTGCATTCAATAATGGAATCTGTAAACTTCACCTCTGACTCTGTTCTAAACGATAGTAGTGATATAACAGTGGTTTATAACAGTTCATTCGCTGACGTCGTGTGGTCTGCCTTGAGCACCACCACCGTATTCGTTATCATCATCTTCATGGTGACTTGTATAAGAGTTCTCATTATAGGTATGAATTGTCTTATGATTTTCCTTATTGATTATGAGATCATGGCTTATGATTGCTATGGGAGCACTAGTAGTGTTATTATTAGTGTCAAGGCATTATTTGATTTCTTCAATATCTTAGTCTTCTTCGAAGTATTTTTCAAATCGTATTTTAGCTAAGATGCTACTGAATATTAATCATGTCTTTCTATTGTATCCAAGCTAGTAAGAATATTTATATTTTTTTATGGCTGACCGTGTCAGTAGGAGACCTGGATTGGTATAAATATAGCGAATTAAGTTTTTGGAACGGTACTGTCACTCATGTCTCACAAACAACACAACAACAACACAACAACAACAACAGTCACGAAAAATTGGGATTGTTGATCTACCTACTAGGTAGTAGATAGATTATGCTATGTTCTTAGTAAAGATCTGCTTTCTTGTTTTGGCAATATATCTCTAGAAAAGTTTTATAATATTAATTATATTAATCGAGGTTATTAAGTGCTTTAGCACGCATTGTACTTAAACTGAATGGAAGATTATCATTTAATTCTATAGATATATCATTTGCATTATCTTACATTTTAGAAGCAAAACGTCTTTTTAAAAACCAAATCGATGTATTTGAAGCTATCTCCGTCAACATGTTCGTGTATCAGTCGATAATCTCTCTCACAATCACATCATACGATATTTTTGTGTTACTGAAAACAAAATGCGCGAATATTGTGTATATAATATAGATACCTTTATGAAAAACCAAACGTAAATAAGATAACCAATTTACCTACGGAACCCTTCGTGCGCGAGTCCGACTCGCACTTGGTCGGTTTTAATTCAGGGGCCTCTATACCTTGGGAAGGTATAGAGGCAAATAAATTTAAAAAAAAAAACTTCTCTGTCTGTTTCCCCTGACTGGATGAAAATTCGTATCATGTGTGATTGGGCTTCGCGGGGCGGCGCATGCGCGGCGCTCAGAATGACTGATACGAACCTAGAATGACGCGATAGCACTTATCGTGTGCGCATCCATTAAGGCCGCATTGACGCACTTCGGCCTATTTAGATCAGCCTCTATAGAACCTTGTCAACTCTTACGCCACACGATATTCCTCGAACTGTTCTAACACCTTCCTTTTCTCTATTCCAGGACAAAAAACGCGCAGTCCGCAGCAGAGGCGAATGTATGCGGGGTCTCGAGCGCGTCCGTCGCTGGGCCAGCCCGAGCCTTCCATATACGTCAGCCCCTCCAACTATCCACCACCACCGAAATATGGTGAGTACTGATCATCGAAGTTAATAACAGGTGCAGTGGTAGAGGTCCATGTTACGAGGTCGACTGGGGCGGTACTACAGTCCTACCTTTATACGCTTTCCATATAAATAATTCAATAGACATTATTCGACTAAATGTGCGGAACAGCTGATTAATTTTCGCGATTTCTGATTTAGTGCCATAGTACAAATTGTTCATAATGAAAGAAAGAAAGAAAGAAAGAAAAATACTTTATTAGCACAACAAAAAATAAATAAAACCAATAACAAAGAAAACATATAAAATAAAAAGTTGTTGTGCCAAAAGGCCGCAGCTCAGCATAATGTCAGGAGGCAGTGATACTGGCCACCTGACGCTGGTTTTCAGCTGCAACCCACGAGTGCCATACGCTCGAAACTATCAATATTATATTATAATAGGCATACTTACTAATATATATAAATTCTAATTACATACATAAGAGCATTATAATAATCAATAAAGTCCCCATATACTTAATACGACAAGAATCAAATACCGACACCAAACCGGTCGTCGCGTCACAACTCACAGGCCAGTTATGTTTATGCATTACATTGATAACGCTTATATCCCCATCTCTTTCGTGGCATCTGTTCGTCGCGCCCGCGCATTCCACCCCGGCCGGCTCAGTAACAACATGCAACGGCGCGTGCCACTGCACAGCATCACTGCAAACACCAAATGATAAGTACAATACCCTCCATCGATGATTCCCTCCTTCTACCAATCATAGTTGTGTTCCGGGTGAGGAGTAAGAAAAACCGGCGAAATTACCGGAACTCAAGGCATTCCAACCACAGAACACAGAAAAGACCTTTTGACGCTCCGAGATGGTAATGAAACAGTGTTTGGAAGTAGAATATTTAATGATTTATAAGCTTATATTTATACAATATTGAGGCACACAAGTAGTTACAACTAAATCTATTCACTAACATACAACAGCCAATAAGAATGAAGTAAACAGTTCTATACCGGTGGAGCGGAGCCGGGCAGCATTTTGGATAGCCACACCGACGTTATAAATACGAGCACCGGCGCGCCGACCACTCAGTACAGGGCGCGCGCGCATGCGAGCGTGAGCTGCTACAGTGCTCCCCCTCAAGCGAAGCGTACCGGCTGCCTTAAGACACGACCCGAGCGCGATGTCCGCTCTGAGATGATGCTTTCAGGAACGTTGGCTTTCACAGCATGACTGGTGGCCTGGATTACATCATCAGTGCATGGAATGGAGAATGCAGGCTTCAACCGGTCCACTGATATTACTGCTTGTCGTCCCGGTAACTGCACGGTGAAAGTTTTTTCGCTTCGGCTGAGCACTGCATAGGGTCCGTTGTAAGGTGGTTGCAGAGGTTTTTTGACTGCGTCAACTCTCACGAACACTTCTTTACAGGTTTGTAAATTGTGAGGCACAAACACAGCACGGTTATTGCTGCGTGGCTGTATTAATGCTTGGCGGAAGGTATTGATCGATGTTCGTAGTTTTTCAACGTAGCTGCAATCCATGGGGCCTGGCTTCGATGGTACGAAAAAATCACCTGGCAGTGTAAGAGTGTGACCGTAGGTGAGTTGTGCAGCACTGACTCCACTGTCATTTCGTATCGCTGCCCGTAGTCCCAGTAGCACAGTAGGAAGCTCCTCGGTCCAATTGCTTGTGCTTAGACGTGCAATGAGTGCAGTTTTCATGCAGCGGTGCCACCGTTCAATCATTCCGTTGCTCTGTGGGTGATACGGTGTGGTATGAATGCGCTTGATGCCGAGTAGTCTTGTTAATGTGTTGAATAAATTGCTCTCGAACTGTCGACCTTGATCCGTCGTCATTCGAGCTGGACATCCGAATCGTGTGATCCACCCCTCGTACACAATCTTCGCAACAGTATCAGCTGTTATGTCGAGCGCGGCGTATGCTTCGGGCCAGCGCGTCGCCCGGTCAATCATAGTAATGACGTAACGGTGACCTTGAGGCGATGTACGGAGCGGGCCGACTATATCAACATGTAGATGTTCGAAGCGTTGCGATGGTTCAAAGTCCGATACTGCACTTGCTGTGTGGCGGTGGATTTTTGAGCGTTGGCACCGTTCGCATGTTTGCACCCATCTCTTGATATCGATGTTCATAGATGGCCAGAAATATCTTCTTTGAATTAGCTTTCTTGAAGTCCGAACACCGGGATGGCTGAGGCTGTGTATTGCATTAAATGCTTCAATGCGAAATTCCTTCGGTAAATATGGACGTATGCTTTGTGTTGACGTTTCACAGTAAATAGCATGAGTCATCCCGGGTAATGTTATCTTGCGTAACTGGATACTTGATTGGCACGTTAAATTTTCTATAGATGCATCCTTTTCTTGTGCACGAGCGAGTGACTCATAGTCAATCGGAGTGGGGCAAGTGATAGTTTCAATGCGCGATAACGCATCAGCAACGACGTTATCTCGCCCGCTGATATGACGTATATCATTAGTAAACTCACTAATGAATAATAGTTGTCTGCTGCGGCGGGGAGTTTCTGAGTCCGACGATATTTTCTGTAGTGCGTAAGTGATCGGTTTGTGATCCGTGTAGACGACCAACTCGCGACCTTCATATACTTTTCTGAAGTGCTTCATTGCTAAGTATATGGCTTGAAGTTCTCGGTCGAATGTAGAATACTTTTTCTGCGCTGGAGTGAATTTCTTCGAAAAGTATCCGAGTGGTTGCCACTTCCCATCAACTTGTTGTTGTAGAACAGCACCTGCACATTTGTCCGATGCGTCACACATTAATCCGAGAGGGACAGAGTGTTGTGGATGCGCCAAGCAAGTTGCTTCTTGTATACATTTCTTGCATTCTTCGAAAGCTTGAGATGTTTCCTCGTTCCACATTATTTCTGTCTTGTCATGCTTCTTCGAGTGTGTATTATGTAAATATATATGCAGTGGTGCTTGAATTGTAGCGGCGTTTGGTATATTTTCCCGGTAATAATTAATCATACCGAGAAAACGTCTTAATTCTTCAACATTCTTCGGCTTTGGGTAGTCACTGATTAATTTGACCTTTTCTTCTGGTGGTTTTATGCCTTCAGGGGAGACGCAGTACCCGAGAAATGTGAGTTCCCTCCTCGCAAATACACATTTAGCAGGGTTTATCGTGATGCCGTATTCGTCCAGACGTTGCAGTACGATTCTTAGGTTTTTCCGAGCTGATTCTTCCTCTTCTGCCGCCAGTAGTAAATCGTCGACAAATGGATACACGAAGTCGAGACCACGGAGAACTTCATGTATAAACCTCTGGAAGGTTTGTCCTGCATTCCTCAATCCTGGGCACATGCGTGGGAATTCATATAACCCGAATGGAGTTATTATCGCCGTCTTCTCTATGTCTTCTTCTCTTACTGGTAATTGTGCATAAGCTCTATTAAGGTCAAGGGTGGAGAAGATTTGCTTGCCGGCGAGTTGGTATGTGAAGTCTTTTATTCGTGGGATAGGGTAGCGGTCAGGCTTAGTGACTGAGTTGAGCCGTCTGTAATCACCACATACCCGAAGATCTCCATTCTTTTTTGGCACAATGTGGAGTGGACTGGACCAAGAACTTTTGCTGGGTCGGCAGAGACCCTGACTCATCATATTCTCGAACTCTTTCTTCACTTTGTCGTAGCGATGTGGCGGTACAGGTCGTGCTCGGGAATAAATTGGTGGTCCGGTCGTTTCAATAAAGTGCTCAACGTTGTGCTTCGGGTTGAGTTTCATTGATGACAAGCGAGTGACTCCAGGAAATTCAGCTAGTATGTCATGGAACGTTTGTTGAGGATCGATGCTGCGTATTGTAGGAATACTTGTGTATCTGCCAGGTGCTTTTGAGGAGAGCTTGGTGGTACTGTCGATTAGTCGTTCATTTCTTAAGTCGACCAGTAGGTTGTGGTAGCCTAGAAAATCTGCTCCAAGTATTGGCTTGCTAACTGCGGCAACAATAAACTTCCATTTGTAGGAACGGCGTAAACCCAAGCTGATTTCTATTGTTTTCTCTCCATATGTTGGTATTATTGTATTGTTGGCGGCATAAAGTTTGAATGGCAGCGGGGTTGATCGAGTTCCTTTTTGTTTCGGTATCACAGAAATGTTAGCGCCAGTGTCCACTAAAAATGATATGTTTGATTTCTTGTCCGTAATGAAAAGGCGATATGATTTGCTGTTGACACTAGGTTCCGCCACTGCTAATGCCTGTTTTAGTTTTCCGTATTGTTATCCTTGTTGAAGCTGCATGGTGTTGTGCAGTGCCTTGCGTTCCTACGAGTACCAAACCTTCTGTGATAGAAACAATACGGTGACGGAGTAGTTGAGCGAGATCTGTAGTTCCCCGAGTGCGAGCGAGACGGTGTTTGGGAGCGGCCTCGGGTGGGATTGCGTCGATACTGATAATGCGATGGCGATGTGTGCGTGCACCGATAGTTATTATTCTTGAGCTCGGCGATCTCTAAATGTAGCTTCCGCATTTCTTCAACTATGTACTGCATGTTACTTTGGGCTTGAGCATTGTCAGCTGATGCAGTACTGGCTACGGCAGATACTTCGGGTGTTTGCTCAATCATCTTGTCTGCCATTTTAGCTAACTCATCCAATGCTGTGTCCTTGCTGATGGTGTCACTGACGACGAGTACCGATCTCACATGCGGCGGTAGCAAGTTCACCCACATCAATCTCAGCGTATTATCTGGGACCTTGTTATGCGCTAGGTTACGCATGCGACGAAGTAGCTGGGTTGGCTTTTGGTCACCTAACTCCATGTCCGACAGAAGCTTTTGTAGTTGTTTGCTATCTGATTCTTCGTAGACTGAGATCAGGCGTTCCTTGATCGCAGTGTAGGGATGTTCTGCTGGGTCAGTGAGCAAATCGCAGATTTGTTCGATATCCTCCTTCGGTAACTGAGCTATAACCATCTGCGCTTTTTGAGCGTCGCTTTTCTTAAGCTCACTGACGGCTGCTTCAAATGTGATAAACCATAGCCTTGGTTTATCACGCCAAAACGGTGGAATACGCATGGAAAGTGCGATTCCAGCTATTTCTTGTTGGAGGTTTGTTGACTCTGCCATCTTTGAGTTTTGCTGGAGAAGGCCGTAAGGTTTCAGTTCAGGTCTAGGGTCACCACTTTGACGCTCCGAGATGGTAATGAAACAGTGTTTGGAAGTAGAATATTTAATGATTTATAAGCTTATATTTATACAATATTGAGGCACACAAGTAGTTACAACTAAATCTATTCACTAACATACAACAGCCAATAAGAATGAAGTAAACAGTTCTATACCGGTGGAGCGGAGCCGGGCAGCATTTTGGATAGCCACACCGACGTTATAAATACGAGCACCGGCGCGCCGACCACTCAGTACAGGGCGCGCGCGCATGCGAGCGTGAGCTGCTACAACCTCTTTTCTGTGTTCTGTGATTCCAACGATACCATTTGGTTGGCAACGCATCCGTAATCATTATAGTCCGTAAAATATATCTTGATATCTGCGACAGTCGTCATCAAAGCCGACACCAATTTAAATATTCAATCTGATATTAAATAGAATTTTCTTTCATACTTAGTAAAATTTTGTGAATATGAATAATCAAATAGATAACAAATCAAATTATTGTCCAGATATTTATTCAAGTTTTGTTGTCCACTTCAATGACAGCTGTCAAAGCTATCAAACTATATTTTATAGACTATAAATTGCGCATGTCCATGGGCAGCGGTGATTATTTACCATCAGGTGAATCCAAAGCTTGGGTGCCGTACTCTACATTAAAAATAAAAGTCATAAACACGGGAACGAAACAGCATGAGACTTGACGACTACTTATAAATAAGAAGCGTTTAAGTATTCGGCTGTAAGGGAATAATTAACAGAATACTTTATACAAAGGAAAATTAAAAAAATTGTTTCATCAAAATGATGTACACTGCAATGCCAACACGTTGCTTCTCAACGTGATGTAACGATACAAGTACTTAGATTATAATACATGTATAATTATTGTTCATATCCTGTTGATTTAACACCTGTACTTCAAGTGATGTATCGCTTATTATTTCTATAATTTACCTCATATACTTAACAGCAACAATATTATTCTGCAGTGTATCAGATTTTCTAGAAAATAATGCTATAAGCGATAAGGACCGCCCTTTGTATGTTAATTTTTTATTTTTCTCATGGTATGCAATAAAGAATATTTCTATTCTACGAGATGATTGTAACCATAGCAGATTTGCTAGGTCTAGCCCATATTAATGTAAAGGTTAATAAATAAATAAATATTGACTGCTACGCAGCAGACACAAAAGAGGGGCACACAAGGGGTTAATAATTGTTCTAGTGAAATGACTGTGACGAACTAAGTTATCGGCAAAACGCGCTATTTGAATTATGGACATATAAAATGGTATTTTATTGAATTTGCGTAAACAAATACATCGACATAAACCAATAAGCATATATTTAGACATTTCTAGTGTTTAGTTTACTAGTATATGTCTGCATTGTATCTAAAACAACCGTATCCGTCTGACCATCCACGCCGATGACGCCGAAGACGGCATCGGCGCACACGTCTAGTAGGTACGCGGGACACGTATAATTGACTAGCGCAAGCAATACAAAATCAAATTTTTATTTTGTTTTGGAGTGTATTTTAATATCTACTGCGGTTGCATTTGGGAACGGACACTGAATCACTCTGCAAATTTGGCGCACTACATAAAAAAATATCATGTTGATGTTAGACCGAAATTCAATCCAACCGTATAATTTTTTAACATATCATCATATTTCTATTCCAGAATGCATGGCACCGCCAAGCTACGACGAAGTTGTGGGCGTCCATTACCCCAACTACCCAGTCCAGCCGATCACCCAGCCTATCACCGCAGCGTTAGCACAAAACACAGCTGCACACACATCTGCAGACAGCAACGAAGCCAGAGGCAACGACACAGTTACCAGAAGTGCGGACGTAGTCGTCACGGTAGTCCGGCCGACCGCGACCAGTTCGTGAGGTCACGATGATTAAGATATCGTTATCGTTATTTAATGTATTAAGTCTTCCAGTACAGCTGGCAGGTTAAGGCTATGCATTTAAAATTTACTAGTCTGATTAAGTTTTCGTGATGTGATCAAAGAAGTGAAGTGTGATGTTATAAACAAAAGAAACAGCGTCATGAAATACAGATTACAGAAGCGTTTTGTAACGAAGGAAATGATCACCAATCCGTTACATTTATATGATGGGTTGTTGCTAACTCATATTTTAAAGTAACAGAGATTTTATTTGAAAATTTTTGGTCATTATTTAGATCTCTGCTAGGAATAAAAGAATGTAGATATATTTGCAAATTTTATTCTTAATTCAAGATAAGACCTGGGACCAGAATGTTACCGTTGTACAAGGATGTAAATTGTTCTATTAGGTATTATAATTTTTACCAAATTTATTCTGTCTTCATAGAGGACGCAAGACTGAGTGTGATTTGGTAAAAAGGATCACGAAAATTGTTGTATTTGAAATAATTGTTTCAGTAATTTGATATTACTGAAATGATACTTTATTGATCAAAGTATTGGCTGTTGGATCAAACATTTGTCTGTAATTTTAGACGAATGTTTGATTAATAGCCAAATTAATTTATGTATATATTTCCTATGAAAGTTATATCTTTAAAAAATAAAATTAATTTAGAGTAAGGAAGACAGTATTTTATTTATACCTTCTCACAGCTAAACAAATTTTACCCAAAAGTTTCATTACGCTGCCGCGCTGTGTTGGTGATACAATATTCCAGCCCCCATCATTAGCCAATATTATTGAATGGTTATCTATTATTTACAAACAATTTATTACTGTCGCATTACGTCGCGAAACTACGCACAGCCTAGGCACAAATGGACAAAATTAACCTTTTATTTCAGACAGCGCCATCTAGTATCCAGTAGTTGAAGTTTATCATAAATTATATTTAGAAGTGTAAACAAATAGATTATGCTTTAGCGGCCAAGTATCTAAATATAAGTAAACAAAAAAATACTTAAACATAAACATTACAAGTCAGACGCACATACCTACATAACAATAATTAATCACATTTGCAACTTGATTGCAACAAAAAAAAGAACTTTACAATACGTTCACATAACTGGCTGTATGACATTTATGACCATTGTCTAACAAAAAAAGAAAGTCATCGATGGATTTAGAAAAAAAATGCGGGTAATCAATAAGTGAAAAATAACAGATTTTTTAATGCCGTGAATAATTATTAGAAAAATTATAGTAAAATTGTGAAATAGAAAAAACATTTGCGGCGCCCGACCCTAAATAATAGGTAGTGGTAAAATGACAGAAGAATAGAGGAGCATGCACGTGGGAAGCGGTAATTAACTTGAACAATTATTGGGTGAGCTTTTACCAGCATTAACTATAACTAGAGGTCACCAAGTGGTCAAAATTCGACCGCAATTTTAGCTTTCTGCGCTCCTTCTCTATATAAACTTTAACTATGCCAAATCTCACACTCCTCCATGCGCGCAATATGCTTAATAAGGGTACAAAGTTTTCTCTTCACGTAAATAATACCTGCGTGAAGAGAAAACTTTGTACCTTGGTAATAATAATAATTACAAATATAAAGCTGAATTTACATTACGAAACTAGTCTCGCGAAGTCGTAACTTGACTACTTGTAAACTTGACCCTCATCAAGATCGTATTTGGAGCTTAGAGTACAACTATAACTAGATTATTTTCTAATAAAACCTGAGCGATGTGTCAGGAACTCGAAGAATGCGCGCCAAGTAACTAATGACGTGTTAGCCTTCTTCGGAGCTCGTGATTGGAGCCCAGGAAGATATTAATAATGTATTTGTGTGACCTAGGTCGGAAAAATATAGCTAGAATGTGATTTCTTATCGTTTTAAAGAGAATCAATCTCTAAAGTCCAGAATAGACGACCAGAGTGTCTACCACGAAACTAAAATGGTAATGAACATCGACTCTCGTAATGAACTTCGAGCTACCTTGTAAATAAATTACCAATCATGAAGGTGGGACTCCTGTGTTCATGATCGTAATTTTTATTGTAGGTTTTTATTTTATTGTGGTGATTGAAGACAATACTGTTTGTTTAATAACCGTGTCATCAAGCGACCTTCTCGCTATGCGAATGAAGCGTGACACGAAGAAAAACTACAGTTGTCGACGTGAATAAATGTGTGCTGTTAAAAACTATTTAGGCTAGGGTGACGCTGTATCTTGGAGTAATCCTAAGACTCACGAAAATCTTTTGTCTCCGGGAATCGTAATTCAAAACCAAAGTAATATTGGTATTTAATTTAGGTGCACAGCGCAATGAAGTAGAAAAAATATGAATCGGATATTTTTCACATGGATATTTAGCAAATAAAGCTTTTTGTAAGCAAAGGGCAGCCAACGAACGCGAAAACGCGTGTTTCTGCTGCCAAAAGTACCTATTGAGTGTAAACGAACGCTAAGTTTTGCTATTAAACCAAATCTAAAGGGGACTGATTCACAGTTTACTTGGAAGTCTCTGGTCTTAATCAGTGGGGACCTTAAGGAAACAGGCCGTGTGGATTCCCCATGACCGAGAGGTCTTCGAAAAAATACACCAATTGTAAAGGGCGACTAACAGATTCGACACAAGAAAGACAAGCTGCCGCCTGAGTGCCGGCAACAAAACAGCGATCAGTAATACGTTTGGCAAGCGTGGTAATTACGGCAATTTTACACATCATAATATTATATTGTTTACAACAATAATTCTCATGACCGTTGAATATTGATCTTAATTTTGTGGAGGAACGTGGTACCTATGGTGTTCCTCCATTGAAAAGGGAGGATCCTCCGACCAGGCGAGGTGATATTGCCTGGCGGGCCGAAGCCCGACGGTTGATGTCGGACAGGAATATCTTTTTCCTTGCGCGATGCAGGCTTCGTAATCTGATAGTAGTTATTCTATGTGGCGATAGATGTCGCTACAATTTCATGTAAATCAAATACAGGCACTTATGAAATGTCGAGACTCTAGGTGCACGGTTCCAAATAGTAGGTCTTATGGAGAAGAACCGGCAAGGAACTCCACGGTTGGCTTAAAAAAATTTTATATATTTTTATTTAGAACCGGTAAGGAACTCCACGGTTGGCTTTAGCGGTCTATTCAAAAACATTTACGGGCTGATTACGGTGATGCTAATTTGTCAGCTGCGAATGATGAAGACCTAAGTACTTCAATAGTTTACAGCGGAAAAGGTCAGGATTTTCCAAAGAATCCACATTCATGGTAATCCTACTGACAATAATTTCCATCTGGACGCGAAACAAAAAGTGATCGATTTGTCATTGACAGTGATGAATCGCGCACAATATTACCAATTTATTGCTCTACACATAATGAAGCTTCACGCCTGTCTGCCTCTGGTGTTAGCAGAATCACAAGGTTTTAACAATTAGTGAACTCAGCCTCTGGAAATACAATGCAGCGGGTCTACCGCGTAACTAAAATAATAATTGTAATGAACATCGACATCGGTATTAAACTTCAATACGATCGTGAGAGCCTAAACTTTGAGCTATCTTGTAAAAAAATCCCGAACTTAAAGTTCATTCTCCCATCTTCATGAGCGTAATTTTTTTTACAAGGCATTTCAAAGTTTAGGCTCTCACGATCGTATAGAAGTTTATTACCAGAGTCTGATATTCATTACCATTTTGTTACGCGGTATACCCACCGAAGTGTACTTTAATAGAAAAAAAGTTATTTTTAACCGACTACAAAAAAAAGGAGGAGGTTCTCAATTCGACGCGTATGTTTTATTTTTTTTAATGTTTGTTACCTCGTAACTTTCGACTGGGTGAACCGATTTTGATGATTTTTTTTTTATTTGATTCGGGGCCTATAATTCTTCAATGCACTTAGCTTGGCAGTGGCCCCGACATCAGAAGCTGTTAAGTTTTTTAAGAAATTTATTTTATACTTTTTGGTTTTTTGAAGTCGGTTTTTACTTTTTTTTTAAGTTTATTTTATAGCATTGTTTTGTTAAGGAAACTGAAACTAAACGTAACTAAAACTTTTTATTTTTATTATAGTTGCATGTGCATAAAGTCTGTAACTATAGTACTATTTTTGAATTCATAATTTAGAACTTTACAATATGAGTGTAGTGTAGATAAAATACATTTAAATTAAAACTATGTACCTACATTAAAATTACGATTATTACATTCTTATATTTAATAAACATTCAAATACTTGATTCATGCAAATAAAATGATTTGATATTATTTTGATTTGATTAATGAAAGTATCCGATTCGCACTCCGATGAACATCCTGTAGATTGGGTCACTTAAATCCCTGAAATGCCCTTTATGAAGGCTCCAAAAAGGTCAAAAGGATTATTGACTGGATATCCGCAAAAAGTATGGTTATCTCATTACAATCATCAATAATTAATTATTCGTTTAAAAAGTACTTTACGTTAAATCGAATCTTGTTAATTGCTGTCATTGTGTAAGAGCAATTTATCTGTCACGAGATTTTAATTTATAAGTCAAGTTTCATAATAATCATATCAATGTATGTTATGCGTATCTGGTTTGAACTTGTAACCTTTTGATCGGCAGTCGATACCTGAGCCGCTGGGCTATTGTCATTTGGAAAGGTTCATGGTTGTGCCATGTTTTCACACAGACGATAATACGAAATAAAATATTGCATGAATATAATTATAATTATTATAGTAATCATAAACTATGACAAAGCTCAAATAATTCGCGTAAAAGAGTTTTAATTTATTTGGGAGAACTTGATGTAAAATTATATCTACGTATCTATTATTATTAAGAAAAATTGATGATTTTTCTTTTATTTTTGTACAAAAAATCGCGACATAAAATCTACTGTTCCCTGCACTAAATGTATCGGAACAGTTAATTTATTTCGCACGGTTTCAGAGTTGGTCCCATAGTAAAAGTTGTTCATAATTATGAGTACAATTATCCCTTAAAAGGATCTGGATTACTAAGATTGGACCATATAGATACCGATGAAGGCATCGGTATCCGTTTTGACATTCATTGTAATTTAAATAATTATGATTATATCTAAAGCGGATTAGACCCGCTAATCTTTGACGTCTTCGATAATATACCCGTAAATGTTTACTGCCCAGTATGGTACTCTTAAGTCGGGCTTCAGTCGGGCTTCCACTGGCAGCGGAGCGGGCTCCGTACGGACTCCGTTTAACCCGCAACGGTAAACTTCATAAAAGTACTTCCACCAAAAAATAATTAATAATGAATTCTTTCTTCATTTCCAATCCCCCTCTCTCTCTCTAGTATTTCTCCTGTATCGAGGGTACAGTTTACAAACATACATGTCACATACACACACAACCAAACCCCAAACAAATATCTGTAGATCATACAAATATTTGTTCCGTGCGGGGATCGAACCCGCGGCAAGTAGCGCAGAAGGCTAATCGCTTAGCCACTCCGCCAACCGTGTCGTCAAATGAAGAAAGAAAGAAAAATAATTTTATTCTATACGGGATAATGACGGCGCCACATTCACAATAGACGAAACACAATAAGTGAAAAAGGTAAAATTATAAAAAAATAAAATAAAACAAAACATACCGTCGAACATGCCCGTACTGGATAAATTACCAACTCAGCATATCCTGGATGATTGGGGTCCTTTCGGTCCAGCTATTACTTGCTCAAAACCTTTTCGCAGTGGAAACTCGGCTAAATAGACCGCTACCATAGATGGTCGTATTGTTTTACGTGATTATAGCCACGAATTTACAAATCGACACCGAATTGTGTGCCGTTACACTACATCTTAAAAAGCGATTATAATGAATTGTTAGTAATACAGGTAATTTAAGTAATAAAATGACTGAATCCACGAAGAATCGAAATCCATTCAGTAGCGGTCGTTACACATCTGACAGTCAACAGTTATTGTTGGGCGTGCGAACGAAACGCATGTTAGAATTGTTACATTTAGTTACGTGATTGTAAAAAATTATACGAGAGATCGAAAACATTTTTCCTAAATCTAAATATTTTTTATAAAGTATCAAGTACATAAAAGTCACAGTATGTTTTAAATTGATCGTTTCCTTTGTGTGTATCTATGAATTGTATAAAAAAACGGTTATGTGTGGATTTAGGCTGGGTGTTCGGGAGAATATTTTTTTATTTTATTTCCAATAGATTTTGTGCCAATGTTGACTTTTGACTATCGTGTAATAGTGGTGATTTATCAATAATTGTATGGGTGTTAAGTGATAAGTCGAGATATTAATTTTGGAAGGAATTACACCTGCTATTAAATTGAGGTAAATATTTACTTTACATTTAATGTGCGATTCCAACTGTGTATACTGATTATAGAATCAAGAATTTATTTTAGGCTTCACTAATTATTATAAGCCTAGCGTGTATTCCCATTCGTCCCACTGCCCATGGCCCCACTAGTGGGACGAACGGGAATTGAAAAAATAATCTTAAATTTAATACTTAATAAAATTAAAGGCAAATGCCCACTCTTGGCCAGTAGGTAGGCAGGTTCGTTACACCAATGTGAAAAATACAAAAAAATATCTTATTTAGTAACTAAAATATTGTTATTATTTATTTGTTTGTAACACTCGGGAATTAAAAACTTAAATTAAAAAGACATTCAATCAATTATGCATGTGATGCAATCTTCATTTACGCACGTTATGTCAATCTTATAAAAGTAGTGATGGCAAATGTCACAAAAAATCGAAATCAAATAAATCGAGAACTGAATGATCTTCTGAAAAACTTTTTTCTTTTGTTTCGCTTCCTTTATTAATACGTTTAATATCTATAGAATAGGTAAAATAAATGTCTATTGATTGTCTTCCGAAATCTATGCAGTGGTAGTTCAAGTTTATTAAAAATATCGATTCATAGCTCTATAACATCGGTTTTTGATAAATCGATGCCGAATCGCCATCACTGCGTCAATGATAATTGAAATTGACAGTCTGTGTTGACAGTTAACATTTTGTTTGTTACGGGTTGTTTGTTATGCTTTGTGAATTGTGATTTTTCCTACACGGTTTTGCTATTTTCTATCCGATGACTTTGATTAGTATTATGGCGATGACAACCTTGGCTTTACATTGGATTCCGTACCCGCTTACCACGACGACACTGGCTAGCCAGTCAACTCCATGTTTGTTTTATATGAACCTTGAATTTTTTTCATACAATTTTAAAATTCTGTCCAAGTTCTATGTAAAAAATTGTGGTTGATTTTGTATCTATGATGTCAACCCTAATGCCTATGATTTGCTGTATTTATGGACGCCACTTGGCCAAAACCTCCTTAACGAATGGGCATATCCCTTTAATTCTAAAAGACGTCCACTGCTGGACATAGGCTCCCATAAACTTCAAAGGCATAAGCTCTAGGGTGCTTATATCCAGCTAAATAGATAATATCTTTTATCATATAGTTACAATAATTATTCTTATAATAATGACGGTTATTTATATACAATGCTTGAGGAACTTTGTTTTTTGTATCTTCAAGGTGACGTTTTTGTATGTTTTAAATGGTAAGGAAATAAAAGAATGCAATTAATTCGCTAGTTGTTTGTGATTTTTACATATAAATTGATATGAATCATAGAACATTATCATCTATACCAGCCAGCTAAAGAGAAAAAAAAAATTTGAATACAATAATTAAAAATTTGACGTAGGTATAGCAAATTCGATTCCCGAACGGAACGAATATTTGTATGGTCTAAAGATAGTTGTTTCGGGTCTGGATGTGTGTACCTACATGTGACATGTAAATCACTATGTTTATAAACTGTATCCAACACACGGGAGAAATAATAGTGCGGGGCAAAGTAATTAAAAAAGAAAACCACATAATAATTGGTTTAAAACCGGCACACCATGGAGGCTCGGAAACAGATCACTGATGATCTACCTTAATTACCTACTAATAACTTTCCTTTGACTAAGCTTTTTTCTTATCGAGTTGTACGTGAACTGCGTCACGACTGCGTCTTCGATACCGGTAATGAGCTCCTTACGCGTGCATATACATAACACAATAGACATAATCCTTACAACGGTCCCATCAGAATACCAGCGCTGTGACATTTTCTATTTCTAAATGCCACAGCATTATGCTGAGATGGGAGCCATTTTTGGTCTCGTTCAGGTTGCTTTAATTATTGTTTTTCTTTTGTTATTTTTAACCGACTTCCAAAAAGGAGGAGGTTCTCAATTCGGATGCTTTTTTATGTATATTTTGGCATAACTTCGTCATATTATAATAGACGGATTTGCAAAAACTTAACAGCTTCTGAAGTCCTTTAATTCTTCAATGCTAGGTGCATTGAAGAAGTGCTTGGCAGTGGCACCGACTTCAGAAGCTGTTAAGTTTTTTAAGAAAATTATTTTATACTTTTTAGTTTTTTGAACTCGGTTTTTACTTTTTTGAGAAGATTTTTTTCTTTTATTTTTCTTTTATACATTTATTTGTTCCTGTCTAGTCCAGAATAAAACTGTTTTCTTTCTTTCTTTTCTTTCTTAACTCAATATTTTAATTATTCATACCCAAGGCGTAGTTCTGCTCATCCCCTTCATTTAAACTAGCTTGAACACACAATTCTAATTGCCGGTACGACTGTGCAAGTGTGCAGCAATGAATGCGGAACATTCGTTTAAGTGTTGGCTTTCACCACATCGGTGCTCTTACTGCGTACAGTTGCCGGAATCATGTTTGTTTTGTACTTGTTTTAATGAAATAGGGTTACAACTTTAGTGGGCAGGTGCACGCGTGAGAGAAAATTTTGGGTCATGTTTTATGGCGTGGGTATTTTTAATGAGACTATAATAAACAGGATATTTTTTTATCTAGTGTGCAAAATTTGCAGAGTGATTCAGTGTCCGTTCGCAAATGCAACCGCAATAAAAAATTCACTCTAAAACATTTTTATTTATTTTTTTTTTTTTAAACGTTGCTCCTCACTAGGATTTCTCCTGTATCGAGGGTACAGTTTACAAACATACATGTCACATGCACACACCACCCAGACCCGAAACAACTATCTGTAGATCATACAAATACTTGTTCCGTGCGGGGATCGAACCCGCGGCACGTAGCGTAGAAGGCTAATCGCTTAGCCACTGCGCCAACCGTGTCGTCATATTGTATGGCTTGCGCTTGTAAATTTTGCGTTTCCCCATACTAAGTCGAATTTTCGTTTTGTTTTAAAGTGTATCCCAATAATGCCCAATAATGTTAGGTTATTGTGTTTAAACCTAAACCTAGATGGCTTCTCTTGTCCGTGTGGTTAATAATAGCTTACTAAGGGCGCAATATAGTGTATTTACTCAATAAGCAGTAAATTTTGTATTTGTCCCAGCTCTCAACAAAAAAAAAGATACAATTAACAGTTATAATTATACCTACTTATATACTATATACTTACTAGAAATAAGTTCCCACGATTATAAGTAATACAAGTTTACGGTGCCAATAATAATTGCGTAAATGGCGACTGGTTTATAATCTATACCTGAAAACTAATTATTTAAGTCCTTGATTCGTTTCCGTTGATTGAATTTTACAAATTAACCATTGAGTAACATTGAAATACAATAGATTACCTAACCGTCAAAAACCCGCGACTCCAACTTGAGAAACAGTTGTTACTTTTAAATGGCTGAACAAATTTTCATGAGACAGCGAAGATTTTACCCGATTAAACTAGCTTTCAACTAAAAAAAAACTGCTTTGAAATCGGTCCATACGTTTTGGAGCTACGATGTCACAGACAGATACACACTACAAACATAAAACACCCTTCTTTTTTGTCGGGGGTTAAAAAAACAATTGATTCACGATTTCAGTGGACTTCCATTATTGTACCGGGCAATACCAGCTACAAAAATAAAAAATGCAATGCCTGAATTCCGTTCCCACAACCAATGACACGAAAATCCCCGACCACTTTTTTTTTTTTTTTAGCGTGGTAAAATCATCAAATGAGTCCTCCCGCCCCGGGCAGGACGGGAGGGACTGTCAGACTTGTACTGACTAAAATCCACGGTGTTCCTTCGATAGCCCTTTACGTTCCGGGGTCACGGTAATGAGATAAATCCCGCGACCCCGGCAGGCTTCGGCCCTCTACAGGGGGGGCCCCGTCATCTTGCTGACGTTCTTTGAGGCGCGCGTGGAACACAACGCGCCGTCGACCCGGGCATGGTCCATGGTCGGACAGCGAGTTGCCCTTTACTCGCTGTCCGCATGCCCGCGCCTACGGTGGCCGGAGATCGTCGGCCGGCGCCCGACGCCGTGGGCGACCACCACTGCGGCTGGGCTGGAGGGAGGACGCCATCCTCTCCCTCACGCGGCCCGCCTCCTCCTTCGATAGCATGACTGCTTCGCAGAAGGAGGCGACCGCTTCCCACTCCGTCTCGCCCCGCAGCATGGCCTCGACCAATGCCGGGCGCGAGAGGTTTCCGCCTATCGCCGCCCTGAGGACACGTCGGTGCTCTGCCCAAGCGGGGCAATCTTGCACCGTATGCTCTACTGTGTCCTCAGGGCGATCCTCGCAGTGGTGGCACCCAGGCGTTTCTGCCTTCCTCATCAGACACAGGTACCTCCCGAAACTTCCGTGTCCGGTGAGGACCTGCGTCATGCGGTAGGTCAGGACGCCGTGCCGCCGATCCAGCCACTCCTCAAAGAGGGGTCTTACCGCCGCGATTGCGGCGTGCCCGGCCGTCGGTTGCGACAATCGTCCCCTCCATACTGCCCCGAGATCGCGCCGGAGCTCTTCCCGCCGCGCCTCGACTTCTTGCGGCAGCAGGGATACGCCCCGGCGCTGCGCCTCCACGCGACATTCATAGACGCGCTGGAGGGCAGTCGCCTCCAGATCCCAGGGCAGCAATCCGGCAAGGAGGTTGGCCGATTCGCCGGCGATCGTGCGGTATCCCCGGATCATCCGGATAGCCATGACCCTCTGGCATGCGACCAACTTTAGTGGTCGCGTCCGGATGCTCAGGGCCCACACGGGGGCCCCGTAGAGGGCCATGGACCGCACGACGCCGGCGTACAGCCTTCGGCAGGAGGCGTTTGGCCCGCCGAGATTAGGCAGGAGTCGCCTGAGGGCGGCTGCTGCCCGGTTCAGCTTTGGGGCCAAACTCAGGAAATGCTCCCTGAAGTTCCACCGGCTGTCGAGGATGAGTCCCAGGTACTTCATCGTCCTCCCGACGCCGATGCGAACCCCCTCCACCGTTATGTGGGACCCGGACCGTGGCGCGTTCCGACCGCCATGAAAGCACATGGCCTCTGTCTTGTGCAGCGCCACGTCGAGTCCCAGCTGCCGAATCCTATGGGCGACTGTCGCAACCGCTTGCGTCGCCAGATCGGCCGCCGCCTGGTGCGACTCTCCCTGCGCCAGGACGAGCGTGTCGTCGGCGTAACAAATTACGCAAACGCCGTCAGGGAGGTCGCCGCGCAGCACCCAGTCGTATCCGATGTTCCACAGGAGCGGCCCCAAGACCGATCCCTGCGGGACACCGCACGACATCTCTCGTCGGTTCCACTCTCCCCGGTGACCGGGGTAGATGACGGCTCTGTCCGTCAGGTAGTCCTCGACTATGCGACGGAGGTAGGTCGGCACCCGGTGATACCGGAGTGCTTCCCTGATGCAACTCCAGGGCAGGGTGTTAAAGGCATTGGTGATGTCCAAAGACACCGCCAAGACGACCCTGCCCCGGGATACCGCGTCCCCCGTCGTGAGGGCTCTCACGCGCATGATAGCGTCCACCGTGGAGCGCCCTTTGCGGAAGCCAAACTGGCACTCCGCAAGATCCGGGCCCACCCGATTCAGGTGCCCGACGAGGCGGTCTGCAATGACTCTTTCCAAGAGCTTGCCCACCTCGTCGAGCAGCACAATGGGCCGGAATGCGGACGGAGAGTCCGCAGGGCGCCCGACTTTCTGGATCAGGACCAACCTCCCCGTCTTCCAGCCGAGCGGAAACTAGCCCTTCTCCAGGCATGCGCTAAAGAGCCCCCCCAGTCGAAGCCCGAGAGTCCCCGAGGCCAGGACCCAGGCTTTCCCTGACAGGCCGTCGGGTCCTGGGGCGGTATTTTTGGCCTTGAGCCGTTGTACCGCCACTCTCAAGTCTACCTCGGTCACCTCTGGAGCGTCGTAGACGTCGCCATCGCTGTGGTCCGCATTTGCACCAGCTTCGCTGTCAGATTCCGTCAGAGACGGAGCCATGGGCGGGGGAGCATGCTCCCCTCGCGATGGGAACAGGGCGCTCACCACGTCCTCCAAGAACTGAGGCTGGAGACTCTGCGTCAACGGGGGAGCCCAGGGGCGGAGCTTTTCTCGCACCCACTTGTAGGGGCGGCCCCATGGGTCCCCGTCCAGAGTCCCCAGCATCTCCTTACGGGCCAATTCCTTGGCCCGCCAGATCTCGTCTCGGAGGACGGCCTTCGCTGCCCTGTAGCCCTCGTACAGCTCCGCCTCTACAGTCGCCGCATCCGGAGGTCGGGTGCGGCGCCTGCGGAACCTGGTGTACCGGCGTCGCGCCGCAACGCACGCTTCGCGTAGCGCTGCTAGCTCGCGCGACCACCAGTACAGCTGACGCCGGGCGCGTCCTTGCCGGACCCGGGGCATGGCCACGTCGCAGATCTCCGACATGGCCTCCCGGAACCACTCCGCCTCGTCGTTTATGTCGGCAGGCCTGTCCGGTGGTGATACCCAGGCCTGCACGATCGAGGCTTCCAGGAATAGCTCCCGGTCCAGCTGCTTCAGCGCCCATCGCGGACCACTTAGGTTCCGTCGGACCGGCGCGTCTGGGGTCTGGGCGGAGACGTCGAACCGGATATACCGGTGGTCGGAATAAGTCTCCACCTCCTCCACAACGCGCCAGTCGGTGACGCGCGGTGACAGGCTGGGGGTGGCGAACGTAATGTCCACCACCGACTCGCCCGTAAACCGCACGCACGTGGGGACAGAACCCCGGTTCTCGATCACCAGGCCCTGCGCACGGGCCCAGTGCTCGAGCATCCTACCCCGCGTATAGTCCGTGGACCGGGAACCCCAAGCCGGACTTTTGGCGTTGAAGTCCCCAAGGACGAGCGCGGGGAGGGAACCGAGGGCGACGACGACGTCTCCCAGCTCCGTTAGGGAGTCCCGGAACTCGGCGAGAGATCGGTTCGGGGAGAAATAAACGCCTACAACGGCAATCTCCCCGAACCGTGCCGCGACGATCCCACGCCCTCTCGAGACGCGATCGAGGGGCGGGGTACCGGCGGCGGCCGACGAAATGAGGGTCACCGCGCCGTCCAGGTCCGCCACCCAGTCATTCCTGGGCAGGACAAAATACGGCTCGGCGACCACGGCGACGTTGATCAACCACTGCGCCATGCTCTGGAGCAAGAGATCCTGAGCAGCGGCGCAGTGGTTGATGTTCGCCTGGAGGAAGCGCAATGGGGCCATTAATCGGAATCCATTGCAGCCTCCTCCAGGGCCCCTCGCGGGGGTTCAGCCACGACAGCGGCGGCGGCGGCGGCAGCAGTAGCGGCGGCGGCGGCGGCGGGGGTGGCGGAGACGGCGGTGGCAGAGGGCCTACCTCTGCGCCTGGCTTTGGTGGGTGGGGCGCAGGACTTGCCCCCAGCCCGGTGATCGGCCGGCTTGCCAGCCGCCTCACATGCGAAGCAGTGAGACGGGGCGGAGCACGAGCCGGCCTTGTGACCGGGCTGACCGCAGCGGAAGCACCTATCGCTGCGGTCTACCTCCGAGGTGCACACACATGCCGCATGGTTGCCCACTTGGCAGCGGAAACACCTCAGGGGTCTGGGGTCCAGGACTTTCACCTGCGCAGACACCCAACCAACCAGGAGCCTTCGGCCCTCCTGTATCTTTTTTGCCGCCGAGACGGGGCAGCTAACTGTGATGGTTTGCAACCCCGTGAAGCCAGGACGCAGGGCGCCCGCCCTCACCTGATCGGGAGGGCACCCCCCAGTCCCGGCAACGGCGGCCACCACGTCCTCGACCGTCACGGAGTCATCCAGACCCAATATGCGCACGTCTGCGCGCTTGGTGGGTCTAGAGACTCGGGCCTCCTCCGCGTTTAAGGACGCTCTGAGCCGTTCGGCCAGAGCGTCAGCGGTAGGGCCACTGGCCGCGCCGGGGATCTCTAGCATCCGAGCCCCCGTCGCAGTGACCCGGTAACGGAGGCCGCCGGCGATGCCGAGCTCCGTGAGGTCTACCGCCTCTCGCGCCTTCGCGAGCAAGTCGCGGTACGACACGCCCCTATTCACTGCGTCCGGCTGCAGTGTAATCACCACAGCCGCGGTCTTGGGGGCGCGCAATCGCGCTGTGGCGTCTCGCTCCCTGCGCCGCCGCCGTCTCTCTCTTCGCCTCGAGGACCTGGCCGCGCTTGCAGCCTTCCTCTTCTCCCCGGCCACCTGCCAGTTGGCGCCGGCCAAAGGAGTCTCTGGAGGAGGCTGCTGGGACGGCTGGTTCCCAGCCTGGGCCTTCTCCTTTTTGGCCGCCTGTTTCGGCCCCGCAGGTGTCGGGGTCGGAGGCGGCTTTGATGGGTCCGGTTTCGCCTGACTAGGCTTGGCCGGGGCCGTCTTTGCCTTCGCAGGAGCCGCCGTCGCCGGGGCCGTCCGCACAGTGGCCATCTTCGCCTGAGGCGGCCTCGTCGTCGTCGGGGGGGGTTCGGACGCGGCCGCAGCCGCGTACGAAGGCGCCGCCAGCGGGGGTCGCAACACGCGGCTCTCCAATACGGAGAACCGCTGCCGGAAGGCGGTCAGCTCCTGTCGCACCAGGTCGAGAACAGAGTTCTCCGCTGGTGTGGGCTGGCCTTTCTCCTTTTGGCCCCGCGGCGGCGCCTTCCGCTGGCCGTCTCCCCGGATTGCGGTCAGGTCCGCCTTGAGGGCGGCGTTCTCCCTCTGGAGAGCCTCCATGGCGGCAGTCAGGCGGGTGACCTCCGACCGCAGTTCGGACATATCGTCCCTTGCAGCCGGAGCCCCGCCGTAAGTCCGCACGGCCGCCATGATGGAGGCCGTGGCTTCGCTGATCGCACCCTCCTTGCTGCTTCTCTTCCGCTTGAGGTTTACGATGCGGATGGCAGCTACCACGGCCTCTGCTAGTTTGGCCTCATTCAAGGCCAGACAAGTGTTGGACTCTCCAGAGGAAAGCCCCCTCCCCGAGGTTCTGCCTCGGCCTTTGCCCCGCACGCTTGCGGGGATCTTGCGAGCCGAGACAGGCCCTTCCCCCGACGACG
Organism: Allophyes oxyacanthae; assembly: GCA_932294325.1. Classification (NCBI taxonomy): domain Eukaryota; kingdom Metazoa; phylum Arthropoda; class Insecta; order Lepidoptera; family Noctuidae; genus Allophyes; species Allophyes oxyacanthae. The sequence continues at coordinate 381,912 of OW028633.1, forward strand.
ACGAGACGTTCTCGCGGGAGCGCTTGAGGAACTCCCTCTTCCTATCGGCGCCCCCCTCGTCGCTTCTCACTACGCTTCCAGAGACTACGCTCTGGAAGCTCACGGCGTCTGATGCCGAGTCGGACTCCGACTCGAGCACTAGCGCCCCCTTCCTCCGCGGAGCGGCACTCTGTGCCCGCTCGATGTTCGGTGCCGGTGAGTCGGACGTACTGGACAAGTCCAGTGACTCCTCCTCACGGGCACGTGAGCCTCTTTGGCTCGATGCGGCGACTGCCGGTGCGAAAACTGGGTAAAAGTTGTTGTTGTCCCCCCCAGAGTACGATGGGACTGACCGGACGTGTCCGGTGCGGGATTCCCCAGCTGAAGAGCAGCTGGGACCCGCCTGGGTAGCTTTACCAAAAACTTTGTGCTCCATGTTGTTTAACTTTTTTAGAGAGGTGAGTTCCTCTGTCCCTACACCCCATTTCCCATCCCCTGGTTCACTTCACGATTACGTCTAAAGATTAGACGCGTACCGGGAGTGAATCTTTCCCCCCTTTGACCCAATCTCTGAGACTGGGCCCCGCGCCGTCTAGAAGCTCGAGCTAACTGCTCGATCCTCCAGTCGGCGCGCCTTTCCCCGGTGTGTCCCTCTTGGTCTGGTTTCTCCCTCTGGGCCCGTCCGGCATGAGTGCCTCTACCGGCATGGCCCCAGAGATCACTGAAACACGCAAGCCCCCCCACGACGACAACGTGGGGACACAGTTGGGGGGGATCCCCGACCACTAGGCCAAAAAATATACTTTGGTGTTAGTACACTCGAGAGCAATGAATCCGGGTCACCAAATAAATCTTAATATCTCGGAAACTAAGAATGTTAGCATAATCTAATTAAAAGTATTTTATAGACTACTTAATATCTATTACTTAAATAAAATTAATAAAACTTCTTAGTTATTATTTATTTTACTTATTAAAAATACATTATTTAAAAATGCATAAATATTTCATTTTTTTTTATATCCCCACTTTTAATAGAAACTTATATCATATTCTCACTTTTAGTACTTTGTATTACCTCCGTGTGTTGTCAATACAGATGTCATGCGATTCATACGGCACAAAGTGTTTGAGGCGATGTTGGGGAATATTCTCACATTCCTCTATCAATACAATTTCAAGCTCTCGAAGCGTATTATAACTTGTGTAGTATTAAATAGTCTAAAAAATACTCTTTATTTGAATGAGCTATCATTCTTAGTTTCCGAGATATTAAGGTTCATTATGTTAGTGACCCGGATTCTTTGCTCCCGAGTGTACTTAGGTACAATTTTACAAAAGTTTAAATTACTTCAATTTAACGCAACATATAACTATTGTCGCTAAATTAAAATATAATTATGTCAAAGTCGTTAAAATGTCTATAAACAAGTAATTGAATCCCATGTTATATCACCTATGACCTTGGTGGGTTACAACGGAAACGTCATCAAATACACACCTACCTAAGTTGTAGGGGAGCCCTACTTATTATTTCTATGAAAGGAAAGCCTGAAGGTTTCTGTTGTTAAACCCCTACACAAGAAAGAAAGTAAAGAGCAAATGCAAAATTATAGACCAATTGCACTAATTTCTATTATCTCTAAAATATTTGAAAAATACATATATCAAAAACTGTACTCATATTTTGAGAAAAATAATATCCTTTGTAAGGAACAAAAAGGCTTTAGACAAAATAAGACAATAAATTTGGCCATATATGAGTTCTTAAATACCATCATGACCAATATTGAAAATAAAACTCCTGTCTGTGCTGTGTTCTGCGACATGACACAGGCCTTTGACTATGTCGATCATAAAATTTTAATAACCAAACTTGAGTCTTATGGTATCAGAGGAAATATTCTCAATTTACTACAATCGTATCTATCAAATAGAAAGCAATTGACTGCAATTACAAGAATTGATTTGAAGTCTAAAGTGGAAAAGGTATACTTATCTAAAGAACGTTTAATATCATTTGGAGTACCACAGGGCAGTGTTCTGGGACCGCTACTATTCCTTATTTATATTAATGATTTACCTACATCAATTAACTATCCTATGACACTCTTTGCCGACGATAGCACCCTAACAGTTGCAGGTGAAGTTATGGACACATATGAAACGAAAATTAATGATTCCTTAACATCAATAATCACATGGTTAAACAACAACAATTTGAAAATAAACTTAAAAAAAACACAAATAATGCATTTCAGCCAAAGACAGCCAACCACATGTAAAATGAATATACATTATCAGAGCAACATAATACATGACACTGAAAATGCTAAATTTCTAGGTTTAATTATCGACAAACAACTTAATTGGAAGGCACATATAGAAGCATTAAGTAAAAGAGTTAGCAGTGCTTCATACGCATTATATAAACTAGCCCCAACAGTTAGTAATTGTACTCTACTTACCGCATACCATGGCCTCGTGGCATCTTTGTTACGATATGGCGTTATTTTCTGGGGCAACTCCACAGGTAAAGATGTAGTATTTAAGATGCAAAAACGCTGTATCAGGGCAATGTTTGGGCTTCTCACTACTGACAGCTGTAAACCATTCTTTGTAAAACATAAAATTCTAACACTACCGTCTCTGTATATCTTGGAAGTTGCTCTGTTTGTAAAGCAAAACCCTATTTTTTTTCCACGGCTATCAAATTTTGTTAATCGCAACAGACGTGATAATTCTAAATTATGTATTCACAGCGCTAGAACAGCTCTTATGTGGAAAAGCATTTTCTGTACAGCACCTAAAATCTACAACAAAATACCAAACACTTATAGAGCATTAAACTTAAATTTGTTTAGAAAGAAATTAAAAGATTTATTGAATTGTAAATGTTATTATAGCATTAATGACTTTTTAAATGACACTTTTACGTAACTTATTGTGACATTAATATAAAATTTACCTCGTCTAATAATTGTATTTAATATAAAATGTATGTTCCTATTCTAATAATTAATATCGAATATTATCGATTTGCGGTCATCATGTAGTGTGTCCTAATATTATACTTCTGTTCTCTACTGCTACATATGTTGGCGTTGTGTTTTAATATATGTAAGAAAAACTAATTATATTGTACACCTTATAGGTATGTTACAGTGGCACTTTGTTTATTATGTTATCATCTGTACATTTTACCTGTGACAAACAATTAAACGAATTTTGAATTTTGAAAAAAATTTTGAATTTTGAATTTTGAATTTTGAATTTTGAATTTTTATGACCTAATCATACTGTTTTATATAGACACCTACCTAATCATTCTATTTCATATACACACCTACGTAATCATAGATACTGTTTCATATAAATTAGTAATTTCCTTTCTATTTCATACATACAGTCATGATAGTGTAGATAAATGAATAAAGAATAGAATAGAAAAAATATTTATATGGATACAACATACAGAATTAACACATAAAACTAACCTAACCTTCAAAATCCCCGACTCTAACTAGAAAAAGAGCTGTAACTTTTGAACGGCTGAACAGATTTTCATGAAACATAGCTAAGTTTATACCCTAGCTTTCAACAAAAAAAGTACTGCATTGAAATCGGTTTTGGAGCTACGATACCACAGACAGATACACACTAAAACTCATAACATCAATGCATGAAAAGGAACTTAAACAATAATCACTGAGGTAATACTCGTTTGTATGAGTAACGAAGATACTCAAACTTCAACTTAATTTGCGGGCTGTGAAGCTAAGGTGGCTACATTAGCCACCTTAGATGTTCGAGTCACTATTTCAATTGTTAACCACCATTGTGGTTAACAATTGAAATAGTGACTCGAACATCAGCCCGCCCCGCTCCCGCTGAACATCAGGATGGCAACCAGTCGACTTTCTTTTAAAGTGAAGGCGCGTGATCACATTCGTGGGAAGTTGGCAGAATTGGCCCAGCGATGACTTGCTGGATTCGTTTTTTCACTAATTCGTATTTTTGTGTATCTTGACGCAGTATAATTATCAATATGTATGTTTTCTTTTATGGTTTATAATAATATATGTATGTATCTATGTTTTTATTACTTGATCTAGATTTTTTTTTCTTTCCAATTATCATTTATTTTACGTTGCACCCACCATGTTTGTCTCTGCATCACCCTAAGGTAGACTGGCAGAAAATGCCTATAGCATTAAGTCCGCCATTGTGCAGTGTTTTTTTTACCTGTGCATAAAGCATTAAATAAATAAACATGGGGGTGGTAGGGCTGGGTAACACCACCGAATACAACTTTCTGTATTCTGCGGCTAACATCAAACCAATGCGTTGTTTCCTTTAGATATTTTCAGTAGTAGAAGCTTGTATGTGTCTCACTCAATAGACGGCATTTGTGCACAGCACGACACATTGTACATGCAGACAATTTTGATAAACTTTCGATACCTAGTTTCTTCTGCTTACTATGCTGCACTGCAATAATTATATCTGCTGTATTTATTTAGCTTGAGATATAACTTCAAACTAATGGATTTTCTGTTTTTCCACGCGATCGGTTGTATTTATGTGTCTTTTACAAATTTTATTGGTGATTTTGTAGTTTGTATGATGTCGGAATCATGTGGTTGGGCTAATGGCCTATTCAGACCTAAGCGATATTCGCTACCGTCTGCGGCAGAGAAAACCCAGTGGGTACCTATGCGGTAATATTACTGTTCACACCAAAACGGATTTCGCTATCCTTGTGGGTAGAATAACGCGCGGTAGTCGAGTTTCGCTCAGAGAGGTAAGAAATTTTTGCCAGTTAGTCATTTCTGAGTCGCTAAAGAATATATGTACATACTAAATACCTGAGCGAAACCCGCGCGGTATGTACCTCTACCCACAGCGGCAGCGAATATCGCTCAGGTCGCCCTAGCCGCGGTACTTGATACTAAATACCTGAGCGCAACCCGCGCGGTATGTACCTCTACCCACAGCGGCCGCGAATATCGCTCAGGTTTGAATAGACCTTCAAGGTGGGAACACACCGGTCTTTATACATTTCTCTAGTTGTATCATGAATCATGATTCATGATTGTATGTATGTAATAAGCAGGAAATGGCTTTATTTGAAACAGTATCTATGATTAAGTACATGTGTATTTGTTGATGTTTCCGCTGTAATCCATCAAAGATAGGACCTGTTGTTTTTATCTATTTATCTTATGATATAACTTCAAACCAATAGTTTTCCTGTTTTTCCACGCGATCAGTTGTATTTGCGTGTTTATTATTAATGTTATTGGTGGTTTTGTAATTCATATCATTATTATGATGCCGGTATCCTTGAATAATTTGATAATACGTATTTGAATTTCAAGCTACACTTCATATTCAATTTGACGTTATTTATTCGTATTTGGTAATAGTAGAAACAGGTAGAAAATATTTGTGTATAGATACAAGTTTTGGGGTACAATGAAAATGACCATACCTAAATCCATCCGGCGTACCCTGAGCAGACCGCTCTGTGAGATACAATTCTTGTTTTCATTATGAGCAATTTCCCATGCCACGCATGCCATGCATTATAGAAGAAGAATATTATTCTTCTCACAAGCCACAACTTCACAATTCGGCTTATCGGCGTATATTATTAAACGGGTGTCATCTTAACCGTACAGTGCTGAACATTATCTAGTAACCAATTAGAATGCCAATCATCTATCGAACGTCATTAGTTATTCACGCTACGTAGAACCGATTGCTTCAAATTGTTTCTCTACAGAATACTATTAGTTCGTAGTATTGTTAGAATTGTTTCTAAGTATCCGTGATGATACGCTAGCTTGCGTTTCGAAATTAAAATGTGGATGGTAATGTTTTAGATCTAATGTTGTTTCTGGGTTTTGGATTCGAATTGTTTAAAATAACTAGTTACACACAATTATTCATTTTTAAAAGACAGTACTTTTACAAGCAAACATAATATAATACAGCCTTTATCACTGACCACTTGAGAATGTTTGATGAAGATGATGGATTAAAAGAATCTATGTTTGAAATGAAAATAGTTGGCGTTAAAGTCACGGATTCTAAAAACAGCTTTATTAACGAATTATGTCTGGTAATTGGCGTGTAGCTAACTCCTATAAGTTCTCTTACAATTCGAATTCGACCTTGTAAAGTCAGAAATACAATAGTTACAGAGGTTGAATTAGTTTACCTATTAAGATGTCTTATAAAGTTGTAACTATAACTATGCAATAGGTATGAACAAAGAAGTCAGCTGATCTGTCATGTCATGTGATTAAATTTGTTGTGTCGCTAATATGACGTGTGACGCGATCAAATGATGGACCTTGAAATATCTAGGAGTGATACTTTATATTAATGAACATGGCTTAATCTGTCTGTAATATCTAAAGAGATGTTCTTGGGTTTATTTAAAAAGTCTGTGATGTGTCTAAAGTTTCGCATTCGTGAAACATTTTACAATATGAAAATTTGTTCAGCTGCTACATCGTTATAAGGTTACATCCAAAAAAATTATTAACAACTACAATTTTCTACTAAACAAACAACTATAAATTTACTACACTTTTACTACAAACTTTCGTAATTAGATCATCATCAATCTACGCTATACCAAGTACGTACATTATTATCGGCTTCCATAGTCTTAAGTAGAAGCGGCTGAATATCATTATATTTATCATCGGACCACTGGACAATCTTGCCGAAATCTTCTCCGTGCACCTAGAATCACGCCATTTTGAAAGTGCCTGCAAAGGCCCAGTTGTAATAAAAATCTTTAACTTTGATTCCGTTAGACTATTTCAGGCTTTTGTCTGCCTATAACAACTGTCATAGATATTTTCATGGCAACCGGAACCGACTGTTCATTGAATTGGTTTGTGAGTCATGTACTCATGTGCCAAATAAATGTTTTCTGTACAGTAGCTCTCAATGGGCCATCTTTGCTAAAAACGTATATCATTTTACTCACAATGGCTACTATATTAGCCTAAATTGGCCGTTCCGTTACGTTGGGTGAATATAATTATGGGCCCAAATATTGGCCCCAATAATTTTGGTAATCTTTTATTAAGCGTCAGATCTTTGGTACCAATGGTTGGCGTCATGTTGGTTATCTCCAACAATGCTTTAATTATTGGCCACAGTGGTTGGCTATCTGCTCGGGTAACTGCAGAAGTAATGACTATTATAATATGTAGTTTGACCGATATACCAACCAAATGTTTTGGAACTTTCGGATTCGTCGTACTTGAGGTACTTCAGATCCATGTATCTTATATTTTGAACTATCATAGATAAGAGACATTTTGTGCATAGACAAAATAATGTTTTATCTTTAAGTCTAATAACTAAAGTTTCCATAATGTTATTCTAAGTTACCTATCTATAAATAAAATCTTGTTAACCGTAACGTAAACGTTTCCAACTTACATAATGTTCCAAGTACAGCATATTATCCCATTAACTCAGAAATATACTTTTATTAACTTGTCTAGACGTTCTAATTTAAATAAGACTGATATATCTCACAAGTACATAAAGCTATGTACTTTACTCTTTAATAATTTATAATATTCGCCTTACACGCAATCTGCGCCAATTATATGTAACGGACGGTAAAACATTAAATTAACACAAATATAACACAACATACAAACCCAGGCTACTACTAACCTTATTGTCTAGACATAAACGCTAAAAGGCTAGACTAACTGCAATGTTTAACATTGTAGATTTTAAACCGATACACATGAACTGGACTTTGAATCAAGCAATTTTGAACTTAATTTTACAAAGAATAAAGTTTACACTGACTGTAAAGAAAACGCGGTAGATCATAACGAGATCATAGCATAAGAAAGATATATCTACCTAAGGCATTAAGGTAGATATGGATATATATCTATTAATTATCGAAGGCAGTCTTTAATACGCTGCTCTAGGTTGTCACAATTGGGGCAGGGTCTGCCGTGTAAGGATAACTCCATGTGTGACATGTACTCGTGTGAACTGAGCTTTAAAAATAACGAGCTGATTTCAGTGAGCGGTTTAGAAGTATATTTTTGGTTCTGGATACTATAAAAATTGGGCAAAATTAAGCAAATATTTCGAGTCTATCAAAAGCTAGGACAAATAAAAGCGAGTCATAAAAAGTTACAAGGGATGATCATCATAATAGGCTTGAAACAGAAAAGGCCCCAGAACTTAGCCCTGAGGCACGACTACTTTTAATTTAAGTCCCTGAAGATGTTTATCATTTATATTTTCGACTTCATGCTGTTTCTTGTTAATGATAGGATAATTAATAAGATAGATAGCTAGACCACGAATTTAAAAGTGACTTTTAAAATAAATACAATTGGTCCTATATATTATGCAATCAAATGCCTTAGAAAGATCACAAACGATATCAACAGTAATAATCACAACAACCATCTAAACCTTGGGTGATTTATTGTATGCTCGCGTCTGCTAGGTGGTAACATGATAAATCTTCCATATAGATTCGAATACCGTTACCATTCACTTGCCGTAGCTTTACTATTACTCCATGGGACATACACTGGTGAAGAAATCCATACTTGAAACCACAAAAAGATTTATCAGTGTCACATCTTTCTTTTTAGTATTACGCTAGTTATTTCTCAGCTAATTGTAAAGGCTTGCTTTTGGAAAGTATATATCTTTTGTCCATCATGCCATAAAAATGTGAAACCACAAAAGGAGGCCATCTGTGCCCGAATGTAAGTTGTTGTGTAAATGGTTAACGTTACTACTGTGTTAGCATTTTTGCATTCATCCCTTAGATCTAAATAGGCAAAGGTGTTTTTCCGACCAGCGAATCGAAATTAAACAAAAATATTTATATTGGCACTACCCTGAACATCATGATATATATTGCACTATCGTATTCCTATTGACAGTCCGTCACTATTGCACCAGTGGTCGCTCCAAGTAACTCGCATACCTTTGCAAGTGAAGAAATGGTTCCAGAAATAGCACAATAACATCGTGCGTGAGTTCCAATAGTTATCCTTTCGATTCTCTGCTGTCCCTTCCAAGTTCCGTAACTGCGTAAGACATTCTATGTATAATGACTTCGTCTTTAAATTAAGCTGGTTTGATGCTGAGTTTGCGTTTATTAGTTACCTCATTTATTAATTTCCAAATCTTTAACTAATTATAATCATCAGTCTTAAAGTCAATATAAACTAGGCTTTGCTACTTGCTTACTTCTTATAAAATGTTTCGATTTTAGGTGCATGGTTCCAATTGCAGGGTGGTCCTATGGAGAGGAGACCGGCAAGAAACTACATGAATACTCTTTTAAAATACCTTAGCTGGTCTGGGTTTTATCTCACTATGTTGGGTTTATCTTCCAATTTATTCATGTTTATTATGACGGGCATCAGATCCACGTGGTATTCAGATATCTTGGATTCTCTTAATATCGACTTTCTACTACTACTCTTCCCCACTCAAAAAACAAAAATTCTTGCAATCATAGATGAAGGAAACTCTCGTGCAGGTTTGCTAAATATCACAAATAATAAATACATACTAGTACATGTAATGAATGGATTTCTCAACAAAACTTACTCCAGCTTATTATAGTTCGCCGGAAAAGCGCTACGAACAAGATAAATTACGATGCAATATTTGCATACAGGAAGATACATAAACTTTAAAGTTGGTTGGTTTTATTTATCTTTTTCATAAATAATCGCACAGTTAGCGACACTGAACTTTTGTTGTTTTATCGAGGTCGAACACGTGCAGCCTCGAATGAATGAAATAACCTTGATCTTGCTCATAACAATGCTTGCTACGCTACTGTAAAAAATAAACAAAAAGTAGTTTGATATATTTTCGGTTAATACATTCGCTATCGAAAAAAATTGAATAGGGACATCGTTTGTGAATTTTAATAGCTCCAACAGTATTTGCAATGGCAGATTAAACTCACATTTTGTCGTCCATTTATGACTTAATCGTCAAAAACCCTCGACTCCAACTAGAAAAAAAGCTGTAACTTTTGAACGGCTGAACAAATTTTTATGAAACATAGCTAAGATGTCACCCAATTAAAGTAGCTTACAACAAAAAAGAACTGCATTGAAATCGGTCTATCCGTTTTGAAGCTACGATGCCAAAGACTGATACACAGATACACACTACAAACTTATTTGTCGGTGGTTTAAAAGAGTGATGTATGAACGAACGTAGAACCCAATGTTTCACGCTTAGCTGCCGAACTTGCCATCACTTTCACAAGGAAAATTTTCCAAATTATCGCTCAAGAAGCCAAATGCGTCCAAGCATTTATGAAAAACTTGATTCACTAACACTAACACCATCAATTCTTGCGCACCTGTCTACCCCTCTACATACTAAGTGTTAAGTGTACGGTATTCCCTAAGTACAATAGTGGGTTATATTTCAAAACGCTCACCAATTAGGTACAGCAAAGGCCTTCGACATTGGTGCAACGATAGAAATGTTTTGCGAAACGCCCTTGTGGTCGATGTATCAATCGGTGTTAGGTTTTGATTGTATTTGCAGACTATAATATTAACAGTAACCGACATAATATCAACGCCCACGTTAAACTTGAAATTTGGACAGTCAAAAGGCCTTGCGACGTAAATTCAACACTAAGAAAAGATTTTTGAGAATTTGACCTGGAAAACAAAATGGGGAAGAATCAGTGAATGCAAATAAAAACTGTGAAGAATCTACTTACCACACGGAGTCTTAAGAGAAAGCCAGTGATACTCCTGAATATTCACCACTATGGTGTCATAACCATAAGCTTGGACTTCTTGTGTCATTGCGATGAAATTGCCGATTTATAACACACCTGTCAGTTGTCACAGTAATCACCCTCAAAATTACATACTTTAACCACAATATTATGCGACAATTGTTTTGCTCATAATTTGCGACGAAGTAGACCATCCATATAAAACCTACCTCTCGATATAATTACCATTGACGAAAGTCAAATTAAGTTCTATAATTACCGCGATTTTTTACAGTAATTCGTGTCAATTTGCTACCGAGTCGTCCATCCATATCTAGCCTTATAGCTGTCAATACAATTATCATCTGCAATCATTCACATGGACTCCATTTGATCGACTGCTTCGATTGTTGCCAGGAGACAAGCCAATTCAATACTAATTTAAACCTTATTCTCCTCTTAATAAGGTGCAAAATTTCATGTTACAATAACTTACTGCTGGAACTATGTCATTGGATTTAAAATCTTATCGTTGAGGTTTTAAAGTCGGAATTACTTTGTTAAGTAGATGTTTTAATATGTGAGCTGAATCTTAACATAGCTAAGTTATTAGACCGGTAAGTAGTAACTACTAACTAGAATGAATAAATAAAAATATTACAATTTTAGGAATTCTTCCGTTTTGCTAAGATCTACAATCATCCACACATTCATGAAGAGTTCGGAGCGGGTAAGCAGGACGATGAGTAAAATCGAAATGGTTAAAAGAAACTGCTGATACTCATCATGTGTACCTAATCCATAATTTCCAACATTATTAATAATTCTAATTCCAATAGTAATTTTATTTAAATTCTTATCTCCATAATAATTAGCTTGTAATTTTATTGTACTCTAATAATTATTATGTTATTTTGAATGGAAATGCATAAGAAGACGAACAAACAAACATTTACATTTACATATTTATAGTTACATATCATAATATAAATAAAATAAAATATGGCGTAAGGTACAAAACATTTATGATTAACATGAGCTGCTTTTACCGGGAAAGCCTACGTGACGCGCAGGCGCAACACTACCACAGACACTGCACTCTATATAAAACAAATGATTGGTGACTGGAGACGTCATTAGAAACCGGAGCCCAATGCCGATTGTTACGTCACTATTAATAAAATTACGTCGCTAATACAAGTCATAAGCGGTAGCGGGTAGTTGCAGGAAATAACCGTCTTTATTATTGGTTAGTAGGTACGTTATAATGAATCTATTAAGAATGTTCACAATATAAGAATATAAGAATGTTCTGTATGTCGATAAGTCAGCATAGAGAACTTGTATCTACAATAAAAATCAAAATAAAAAACAAAAAATAATTTAAAAATATATTTTTCTTTATGAGAAAGATGTTAAAAATTCAATACTTATTAAAAGTCGTAAAAGGTTTTTATTAAAAGATTTATTTAAACTTCATAGGTAAGTACTTATTTTACATAAATATCTGAATTATAAATATATTAACTCCCGAACATAAAGTTCTTGTAAAAGGCTACTAAGTAGAGGTCCAAGGTGACAAATAATATGAATGTCACGACTGTCGACTGCAGCTGAAGAGGGCTATGTTTATACTACTGATATAAGATTTTTCGGATAATTATCACCGTAGCCTTTTTATTATGGCCGTATAAAATATCCGAAAACCTTGCAAATCAGTAACAATGCTATTGAAAAAAGCCAAAATTGGCGATAAATAGTAAGTTTTACGAAAAGAATAAGAGCCAGTGATATGGATAATCCACTTTGGTAAATTTTAATTTAAAATTTAAGTAAAACTTTACCACAGTTTGTTTGTTTTCTTGGTAAACAATATTCACGCGCTATGAACACTTGAACAGTCTACGCAGTGACGTCACGTCACGAGACTGGTTTTTGGCACGAGCATTTAAAATAATGTAAGTCACCTAGCATAATATATGTTCATTGCTCCTTTTTTATCAGGTGTAAAATAAAGAGTATTTCTACTCTATTCTCTTCTAATTTACACATAAGTCTATTTGGCTTTGAATGATAGAATACATTTCATTTCATGTAAACCAGATTCAGGCCCATAAGAACCTGCGAGACTCCAGGTGCACGGTTTCATTGCAAATAGACAACATAACAAAGACATATTAAAGACTATACTACTTAAGTATTCTGCTTAAATAATTAAGAGCATAATACTATCGTTATGCCATATCAATGCTATTAATAATTCAAATGTTGTCCAAAAACCCGAATCGAGATCGTCCGCTCAGCCGTATTTTGTACAATAGGTACCAATTGACATTCAGAACAGCCAGCGACATGTTTGGAAAAGCATGATAATTCCCAAATCAACGAATACATTAACACGCAGGTGTGAAAGACATTTACATGGTCGCGATCAATTGCCTCTGTGACGAATGACACCAATGTCAGGCACTTGACATTGGTTTTAACGTATTGTTATATTGATATTATATTTTGGTGTAAGAATTAATGGAACACAGATTATAAGCAGTGATAGCCTAGCGTTCCCTCCTGGGTCTGAGTTCGAACCCGGCCCGCACCTCTGACTTTTCGGATTCATACATCGTGAGGATACCTGCACACCTGAGAGGACCTCGTAAAGTTGTCGATATTGTGTGTAGTCCGCCAACGCACTAGGTCAGCGTGGTGGATTAAAACCTAACCCTTCTCATTCTGAAAAGAGGCCCGTGCCCAGCAGTGGGACAGTAATGGGCTGGATTTATTTATTAAGTCCATCCGAACCTTCCAAAATTGCTACTGATTTATGATTTATCGAATTAATTGGAGTATACATACGATAAACTATAATATTTTAGGCCTTAATTTAGAAGCGGAGGTCCTTTTAAGGAGTGAATATATTTTGTATGAAAAGAAATCATGTGAGCCTATTTTTATTATTTTGAAATGATTAGCCACAGTAATGACGTATTAATTTACTGGTTTCCTTTCGGATTTTCATACTTCATTCAATTTTTACTATTACCGCACTGTGGATAGTTTTATTAATCCGAAAGAAAACCAGTAAATCTATAATTTTTATAGAACACATTTTGCGTTTTCAAATAAAATTAACATAATATTTTTAATTTTATTGTAGTCTCAAATGATTTTATATTTTTTTTATTAGTAATTTGTCGTACTGAATATCAGATGTTTGATAATATTTAATGAATCATAACGGTCACCGAGGTCAATACGTTGTAATGCGGGGTGCATTTCAATGTGTTAACCTCGGTGACCGTCCTTAATACTTTATCGTAAATTATTCAGTGTATCATTTGATATCAGTTTGGTACACGTTATATAAGGTCCTGCCTTTCCAGTACCAATCCCTTTAAGAGGTTATTGTACTCATCATCCTGAACAACTTTTACTATGGGAGTGGGACAAACACAGAAATCGCAAAGCAAAAAGAGTTATCCCATACAAATAATTCAATATTACTCGACTAAATGTATGGAACAGCTGTTTTTTTTTCGCGATTTTAGTTTGATCCTACAGTAAAAGTTTTTCATAATGTACAACAACCAATCGGGACTAGAAAGGTAGGACCATGTATTGGTATTCATCCGAATCTTTATAGACAGGAAACAACCGAGCCCAACATTGTTAAGAAGGTGAAGGTCTATTATAGTATTGTTGTTCAAACCAATTTTTCCACAGAGAAATCTGGAAAAATTGGTTTCAACAACAATATTGATATCTGCAATCAAGAGTACTAGAACTACAGTTACCGATTGGGGTCGACTAAACTTAGTCAAATTTAATCCACCAAGACACACATCTGCACATTCACCACAAAGAAAATGCCATTTTCTGTAGAATGCAATAAAAATTTAGTTAGAAAACTTATTTTCTATTGCTGATTAAATATTCCACATTATTTGCCCAAAATGTAGTCAAAATACAGCTTCGGCGTCAAAACATCGACTAGTTAATGTCCAATAACTCTCTTACCCAAATAACCATAATATTATGACTACATGACAACACTTTACCAAACACTACTTATTCAAAAAATACTTTTCATTCATAATAACATAGGCTAGCATAACTAATGTTTGAAATAAAAATTGGTTATTTGAACTTTTTCCCCCGCTACCGCTCATGGCTCGCACTTCCGACTATTCGTCAATGAATCACAGCGCCGCACCGCAGTAGTACGCTCGCCAACACGGGCAGTTTCACTACCGCATCGGGCCAATGTACCCGCTTCGTGACCAAAACAGACCTTACACCGACGTGATTCTCGTGTCACAAAAATTCCCCAAAACAATTTGATGTGACATATTTGACCCGGAGTGTTAAAGTTTAAGTTACTTGTGAATGTGACAATAATGTTATTTTGGAATTAATTCGATGTGAAGTGGTTTAGAAAGTTCTGTAGGAATTGGACATTAAGCAAGGTGGGTACTTATTCACTGCAATTTTAAGTATTTTAACGTGTATTATTTGTTTTTTGTTAATATAAACAAGACTGAACTATTTCAGGCATGTGGAATTGTGTTGTTAATATAAATTGCAGGTAGTTCGAAATATACAACGTAGTGTTATAGAAACTAAAATGGATCGATCAGAATTTTATCTTTGGTAAGGTTAAAAAAAAAATTGGGTAATACAGGCAGAAATGGTTGAGAGTTAAAATAAAAATGTTTTATGCAAAGTGCACCTAGAGTCTCGACATTTCATAAGTGCCTGTATCTAGTTTACATGAAATAAAGATCTATTCTATTAACGCAAAAGCAATAGCTAAGGATCTTGGTAGGTATGGTATTTTGAACAATCTGCCTGCCTGGACATGCCGGTTTCTTCATGATGTTTTTCTTCTGAGAGCAATATTTATAGTGATATCTAAATTATGTACACATAAGTTTTCTCAACGTGTTAAAATAGCCTGCAATGGCCCATTTGAAATAAAAATCTTTAACTTTGATTTTGAATAAATCTGACCCATAGGCCGCTGAACTTTGTCTGCGTACAGTAAAAAATCCAAAAGATTATAACTAGAAATAGAAATAGAAATAGAAAATTTTTATTTGCATAAACATGTGTATACATACAATTGCATGCAAGATGTAAACATAGAAATTAAAACTAAAACTAAAAAACTAACATGGCTAACTAAAATGGTTATTTAAAATTCTCTTTTGTGCCATTCCTAGAACCGTATGACACACTCGGCTACCTGCTTCCCAAACAATACGACCCTTCTGGAACGCTCCGTGGGCATTCATTCCCCTTTGTCGTCCAGAATGTTCTGTGTTCTGTCCCTACTCTAAAATAAAAAACAAAACGTGTTATAGTAGGGCTGCTCGAGCTTGTGGCGGGAATTTCAATATATTACCAGGTTTTTTTTTTCTATTTTGCATAGTAGGTATGTAAGAGAAATTTTTGAGAAGTAATTTAGTTATTTGCGCAGAGATTTTCGATATATTTCGTAAGCAATAAATATCTTTTAAATTCAAACAATGGTGTTAACTGTAAGTAGTATTTTATGCAACTGGAACTTACATTACACGAATACTATTTAACAAAGTTATTTTATATGAAAACAAACATGTGAATTTATCTAAAACAATGTTTTATTTTCGCTAACATTAAAATTATATATCTTATCTAATGTGAACTTAAATAAAAACTGAAAAATTATAGAATTTCCCACCCCGGATGGTAATCACCTTATATTTCACCTTATCTAGCATTGCACCTCAGAACACAGAAATTCTTTCTGTATTTATTTATTTATTAGGATATCCTACAAGAAATACACAATACATTAAAAGCTACGGGAGACCACAGCATGCATATTGCAAAAAAAAACAAAAACAGTAGATAAAAAAAAAAACAAAAAGAAAAACAATATACATTATAAGTACATCATTCTTAGCTTTGCACCTACAAAATCTTATAGTAGATAAAAACGATCGAATGACCACAATTATCCGTCGTTAAAATGCATAACATCCTGTAATAATATGCAGTACAAATAAATTTTCATGTGTTAGTAATTAATGCATCGTTGATACAACAATGCACTAATTAGTAACACATGAAATACGATTACTCGGAGTCTGAGAGGTGACTCGTGAGTTCTTGTTATTATTACTAACAAGTAAATAATATTATGATGAACTATTATTAAGGGATGATACATATATATGGAGCATAGCCCTATACGCTTGTGAAACATGGACCCTCACTAAAAGAGATCGAGAAAGGTTAGAAGCTTTTGAAATGTGGTGTTGGCGTCGAATGGAGAAAGTGTCCTGGACAGAAAAAGTGACCAACGAAGAGATACTAAGAAGAGTAAATGAGATAAGACAAATCCCACCAAAAACATTAAATGTAAAAAAATGCCAAGTCTCTCGATGCAGTCTTTCCATCGTAAAAAGATTTGAGATCTCATAGAAGCCAAGTCCTATTCAAATTATTTTGTAGTTATAAATCAACATTTAGTAATTGTATCAATAGTTTTCTTTACATTATAATTATAGTGACAAAGTTAAAACTAAAATAACGCAATTTTAATCAACAGATAGACAATGAGAAGTCTTCACTTAAAGAAATCATAGTATATAGTATTGGCTCAGTAACACAAGTATACGCAACGAGTAGTAACTATGCTTATTTTACTTTTTTCAGTATAATAATTATCTTGTCCGTGCACCTACCATCCTTTTTAGCGTTACGTACCCTAAAGGTAAAACGCGACCCTATTACTAAGACTCCGCTCTCCGTCCGTCTGTCTGTCTGTCACCAGGCTGTATCTCATGAACCGTGATAGTTAGACAGTTGAAATTTTCACAGATGATGTAATTCTGTTGCCGCTAAAACAACAAATACTAACTACTAACTAAAAAATAGAATAAAATTAATATAGGGGGCTCTCATACAACAAAACGTGATTTTTTTGCTCGTTTTTATAGATAATGGTACGGAACCCTTTGTGCGCGAGTCCGACTTGCACTTGGCAGGTATTTCTCTGCATCACCCTTAGGTAGAGAATGCCTAAGGCGTTAAGTCCGCCTCTGTACATAGTGCATAAAGTATAAATAAATACGCAACTTAATTTTATGTTAGTTAGTTACCGTATTTGTGGTTTGTCTTCCCACATAACTTGCCGCGACCTACCTAATTTCAAGTGCGAATGTATTTATGTACTTTTGTCCGGGTTTCGCAGAAACCACTGAACCGTTTTAAATGTGACTTGACAAAGTTTTTATTGTCTTACGAGTACATATTGCTAATATTCTGAAGAATAACATGACAATGACTTGTTTTTGTATTCACTTAAAAATAATTTAGAGTAATTTGCATACTCATTATCCTCAAACCGATAAAATTTTATGGATCGAGCGGATATTTATTTTTATTATTTTAGAAAATCTAGTTTAATAAGTTTTTTGTGGGTTTTTACGTGTTATCATATGGTTATCATAATTAAAATAAAATGTAAACAAAACAAACCAAAAATAATGAATATTTTTTCTTTTTTTCTTTTACATGTTTTATTCTTTTATTTTTTGTTACTTTATCTTTAAAATTGTTTTTGTGCTGTGTCAAATAAATACTTTTTTCTTTTCTTTTTCTTTTCTTAAATTAAAGTGTCAAAGCAGTTATTTTTTTACCCGACTACAGAGAGAGTTATATGTTTGACCGGTATGTATTTATGTATATATGTATGTTCATGTGTTGCCTCATAACTTCTAAACTAATTATCATAATTCGACAAATAAATATTCAGTAATGGCTTGGTATTAATAAGGTTTTATCTAAACGCGATAGGACCTCATTTTATTTGCGTTCTATTCTTAGCATGTGAAAATACTGGTTTATCTGCAATTATTATACATTCAAGTTTATTTTGGATTTTATTAGAATATTTTAGATGTATACACACGGCTATAAAGCTGTACATTTCCAGTATAAGTTGACCTCGCATTGTATAGGATTCCGCACACTGAAAGTCAGCTAATACTGAAAATTTATAGCATAATAAGTATGTAGCTATGCAGAACCGCGACTTCGTTCACGTGGAGTTTGGGTGCTTAAGCTCATTCCCACAGACCATAACATGATAATTAATAACTTATATATTGACCAACCCATGGACGGATATTACTGCAAAATTTCAACTAAATCTGTCCAGTAGTTGTAGCGTGAAGCTTGTATAGACAAACAGACAAAAATTATATCCTTATTTTTGGCATCAAAGAAAGAAAGAAAGAAAGAAAAATTATTTATTTCGGACTCGCACAGAAAATTACATACAGAAAGAAAACATTAAAATAATAACAAAAAACTGATTAAAAATTCCTGCACGAGGCCAAAAATGGCCCCTATTTCAGCATCTGCTGCGACAGATAAAATAAAGCATCAGTGTCGATCATAGTATACACGACGTACCAATTACTTTTATGTATATAGATTTTCCTTATTATAATCACATACTCCATAATAATAATGGCCACAGTACCGCTATTGCACGTGGAATTGTGGAAGCGAATAATTTAGGTGTAGCGTATGTAGGTACTTGAAAAACGGCTTTTACAGGAAAATAGTTATTTGTTATGCAAGGCTGCAAAGTTGTTATTTGGTGCGAGTGCTTGTATTGAATACCGAGCAAGCGAAGGATTCTAAGAGTGAACCACAAGCGTAGCGAGTGATTCAAAAATAGAATCCTGAGCGTAACGAGGGATTCAAAGGCACGAGACGCAAATCATTTTGCAGCCGTGCGAAACTCACAACTTTTCATCTCACTAAAGCGAGGAAAATGTTAAATGCCTAATTATATTTGAATTGTTCTTCACCACTCTACACTTGTCCAGGGCGCCAACCCCTCACTCGCGGCAGAATGCTCTCGTGATTACAACAGACTTGGGGCTCAGGCCTGTACCTCTACCATGAGTTTTCCGTGCCGTCTAATACTATCGTTCACATTCAATATTATTTTGTATAGTGACTTTAGTTCACTATTTATACAGGTAAAGGCGCTGAAAAAATTCCCATACAAATATTGCATGTGAACGTGAACGTCAGACGGCACGGAAAACTCATGGTAGAGGTACTGTGCTCTACACCCATACACCATAGTTCGTCACGTTCGAATTTCGAATAATTTTTCCACGCTAGCGGATAAAATAGACATTTGCGCTCAGATTTCGAAGAATAAAGAAAGCTTTTCCGAGCTAGTGAGATGAAGAAGAAGAGAAAAATATTTTTCATCCCACCATCTCGGAAAGAGTATTTTTAATCTTCAATATCTGAGTGGAAAAGCCGTTTTTATTCTCTAGAGGATAAAGTAAATTTTCATCCCACCATCTCGGAAAGAGTATTTTTAATCTTCAATATCTGAGTGGAAAAGCCGTTTTTATTCTCTAGAGGATAAAGTAAATTGAATTTAGAACATCGTGTGCACTAAGTTTGTGAATTAAACGTTTTTTTTTTGCATTTAGTCATTTCCTCGCTGAGGTGGAATGAAAAGTTACGTGTTGCACTCGAGTGCAAAGATTTTTCACCTCGTGCTCTTTTGATTCCCTCGCTAACGCTCAGGATTCTAATTTTGAATCACTCGCTGCGCTCGTGATTCAATTTTAGACTCCTTCGCTTGCTCGGTCATCAAAATTGAACACGCGGTTAAAAAGCAACTTTGCACTCTTGTATAACAAATAACTATTACCAATGCGCATGGGCCTACTACTGCAATGGACGGCAGATCTAGAACAAAATTCACGTAAAATGTGTCCCGAGTCAACCTAGCTAGTTGTTTTCCTATTGAAATAACCACATTACCCTCCTTTGGGTCACGCAGTCGTGTAAAAACGGGCAAGATATTTTCAGTTCAGAATATTTTACAATTTTTATTAATATTTATTTTTCTTTTTTACTTTGCACCTCACTAGGGTTTCTCTTGTATCGAGGGTACAGTTTACAAACAGACATGTCACATGCACACACACCCAGGCCCGGAACAAATATCTGCAGATCATACAAATATTTGCTCTGTGCGGGAATTGAACCCGCGGCACGTAGCGCAGAAAGCTAATCGCTTAGCCACTGCGCCAACCGTGTCGTTAAAGTTGTGTTTAGTAACGATTCCCTCACTTTTTATTCATGTTTGAGTGTTTACGTAATTATAAAAATGTCATAGGTACCCATGACAATATGGCCATAGGCAGCAACATAGATATTTAAGTGGTTGTGTCATAGACGGATGTAGTTTTTATAAAACACTGATATTTACAACTTTATCTCTGGCTTATTAAAATAATTGGATAATGACTACCGTCAAAACGCTTGGCATTTGTCTTTTTTTTAACGTCAATCTTACAATTATCATGATGGATAGATTTTTATTATCTATAATTATAATAAAACTGAAGAGTTTGTTTGTTTTTTTGTTTGAACGCGCTAATCTCTGGAACTATCAGTCGGATTTGAAAAAATATTTTTGCATTTGATAGCCCTTGATTGATTCGATTTGATTGATTCTTGAGGTAAAAGTGATACTAGACCGGGCCTAGAATACTACCTTTAGGTACTCCAGCTTTAATATCCCCAGATTAAAATAAGCGTCTTGCTTAATTTAATTTACTCTTTCTGGTAAGTGAAATTCTAAAGTAAGTATCTGCCCATTACTTGCGTTAGCATCAAGTATCTAGCAGTATTTTTATTTCGTGTATCAGAATTTCATGCCAAGCTTTATCAAAAGCTGCTAGATATAACTTGTAATGCTGAATGTTATATTTTGCATAAGTAAGTACCTGATAATTATACAACTGATACAGTAAATTATGTAAATGAGGTTTTTATCACAGAATTCCTTACCGATGAATGGACGTAGAATTGAATTAATTTCTTATTATTTGACTCAATTAATGAAATGCTAATTATTCTTGAATCGCTTATAGTAATAAACCTTGTTATTGTAATATACAAACATTACCTGCACGTCCATGAATTTGTAGTGAGTTTTCATTAAATGCTTTTGATTAGCTTCTGAAATAAAGAAGTACCCACATTATTAGTTCTTTGCCTCTAGATCTGAGAACAGTTCTCCAGCCAATTAGACTGTTTGCATGTTCCATTTTCAGACCAATCTCGAAATCTGGTGGAGTTTGTTGTGGATAGTTTTCATAAACACCTTCACTGGAAGTCTAAACAATTCTAATTTTATTATACCTACATCTAGATTTTTGTCCGGATACATTGGCCATACAGGTCTACTCCCTACATAGAAATTAAACCCACGTCTCTAAGATTTGAAAGCGGTATCTTCATTGCTGACTCATCGGAAATTATGCAGGTATAGATTTTTATGAGTGATTTACCATCCTCTATAGGTTTTTCCTAAGGTTGGGGGAACAATCGGGTTTCTTAAATTTTAAGTGGTCGGAATACCACAAAAGGTTGAGAGTGAGACGTCATCAAATTAGAAACAGTTTAATTTTTATGCTTAATTAAACAACAGCTTTGAATTTAATAGTGGTCTGGTTAGATTAGATTCTTTATATTATTATTTTAAGGTAACTAACACTGTTTTATTATACACAGAATGTTACCTACCAGGATAAATACATTAGTGGTTTCTACCTCTTTTCTATGCCTAATATAGCCACACCTAGCGCCACAAAAAGTAACAACTTAGCAACACAGCAACACATTGGCCTTAGACAATACAAATTTGACCAATCAGATTAAGAAGCCAGCATCACGCAAGTAAAAAGATTATCGTATCTAACACATTTATAACTGTCCGACATCAACCGTCGGGCTTCGTCCCGTCAGGTAATATCACATCGACTGGTCGGAAGATCCTCCCTTTTCAATGGAGAAACACCAAAGCTCGTACCTCCACACTTAACACAAAAGACAGGTATTTTTTTAGATAATTATCGAATAGGAGATATCTACAAATGGAAAGATCGTATTGTGCCCCGAGCGGGAACAAATATTGATGCATCGGTGTTGACTATGAAATAAATGAAGACTTTGTTATGAGGGATATATCAAAGGAGATTTATGGAATCCCACACTGTATGAATTATGTATATTCGAAACCCGTAGTTAGCTCGTAAGTAAATATTACCGTTAAAGGACGGTCAGTGATATTTGTACGAGAGGAAGTAACGGATTGGGCTGGTTATAAACTTAAACCTTTTCAGTTTAAAGCTCGTAAAAATTGTGGAAATATCGGTAAATTTATAACTTTCCGTGATTTTTTTGTTGCAAAGTAAGTGCCTCTTTTCGCCCTTTTTGAGGCTGATTTGGAATTAATAATTCGAATTTCCTACACAGGATTTTAAGCTGGTATTAAAACCTATCCTAAGAAAATACAATTTCAAGTCGTTATTATGCCACAGATAAAAAGAAAACTAGGCAAAACAGCCGCATTTAATCCGTAAGGTTAAAAGATAAACACATTTGCATCTAAGAGTTAAAATTCACTTTAACTGCAATCGGCAACCGATTCGTAAGTAGAATGCGCAGTTTCATTTAGGAACAGATACTGAACCACTCTACAAATTATGCACATTACATAAAAAAATATACTGTACTGTGTAATTAGATTATCAAATTAAATTATCTATGGACTTTTTACTTTTTAGATTCAGTGTTGTTTGTATCTTTGTTCGCGAAAGTACTTCAAAGTTATTAGCAAACCAGAACATTTATTCTGGGCGTACAGATAGCTTTCTCCACTTAACTGGACAAGTAGTTAGATGCATTAGGTTCGTTAAGCAAGTTAGAAAGATCGATGACTATCGCTCAGTAGTTAAGTTAAATCAAGTGACAAACAAAGAGGTGCCTTCTTACTCATATCCTAAGCATGTACCTAAAAATGAGCGCTAAAGTCTTGGCAGCAGTGTCTTTGTCTGAAGGGCACAGGACACAACTTAAATAACTAATGATTCATTATAATAATAGGTATGGTTTTGTGCGAATAAACTGTGTGCATTTGAGTACTCGAAGCGGTGGTTTTCCGGTGGCAATAAGATTATGTTATTGTTTTGAATAATGCACTAGGAATTTTTTATTCTTTAAGCTAATACATGGCTTTTATCCATAATGGCATGTCAGCCTCATCGTGACTTAAACTAGGTATATTAAAATTAACACATATAATATATGACGTATACATTTGACGACACGGTTGGCGCAGTGGCTACGCGATTAGCCTTCTGCGCTACGTGCCGCGGGTTCGATCCCCACACGGTACAAATATTTGTATGATCTACAGATAGTTGTTTCGGGTCTGGTTGTGTGTGCCTGTGACATGTTATGTTTGTAAACTGTACCCTCGATACAGGAGAAATGATAGTGAGGGGCAATGTTTAAAAAAGAAATAACACTTTACTCAGTAAGTAAGTTTGCATTCTGAGGTGTAGGATATGCCAATATGTTTATAATTATATGGTGCAATCATTCTCTAAAAAGATTTCTAACCATGTAGTCTGCAACATAGTGCACAGTTGCACCGTAATAATTCAATAATAGTAGATATTTCTATTGAACACTAATCGCCATTTTTTAACCTCCGACAAAAAAGAAGGGTGTTGTAAATTTGTAGTGTGTATCTGTGGATCTGTGGCATCATAGCTCCAAAACAGATGTAGGTACCGATTTCAATGCAGTTTTTTTTATTGAAAGCTAGTTTAATCGGATATCATCTTAGCTATGTTTCATATAAATCTGTTCAGCCGTTCAAAAGTTACAGCTCTTTTTCTAGTTGGAGTCGGGGGTTGTTGACCATTAGGTAATTTTATTGTTAATTATTTTTCAAACGCAAAATGCAAGCGATCAATAATAACTTTAACCTTTATAATAATATTTATGTAAGATGTAAGTATCTTAAAAGGATAGGCAAAGGCCAACGCCCATATTATCTCATATTTTTGGATAATTTAATCTTGATTTGGTCTTATTTATGGAAAGAAGCGACCAGGAAGTGTTCTTATATGTAGATATTTTAGCTATACGTAAATGGCATAGGTGCAACTATTATGCAAATTATGTATTTTAGATCTAATGTTTCTATTCCTGTTCCTACTAATATAATCATGTTTTTTAAAAATATATTTTTAGTTTTACCATAAAGCTTTTGCCCCCGATTTTTTTTCCGCGTGGATTCCCGTTTTTCCCTAAACAAACATCAATGAACTTTGCATTGACTATCGAAACCAAACCTATAATTATTATAATTATAAATTTATAATAGACCAACAATCCCACTTCACACGGATGCAATTTCTCTACTATCCTGAAATTAAATGTGAAAGTAGAGATGGAGTAGAGAAGAGAAGCATAAATCGCGATCGAGCAATCTCACACCAAGTAAACAAACGTTCATACGACTTAATAAATAAAAATAAATAAATAAATAAAAAACATCTATAATTTCGTGCCGTTTTCATTCTAGTTAAATTTCTAGTTCTATCGCTATCATTAATCTCTTACTTACAGATAAGGCTGCTATTTTTAGCTGTCTATCTCAGATAGCTTTGATTATCAGTGCTCAAGTGCTCAAGGTACTGCTTGATATGCTATCACTTATCAACCTGTTCTTATAAGTTTTGTTATCTCTACGTGCGATTTATTAAGGGCATCGGTAGATTTTATAGTCAATCAATTTGATTTTTATTGCAATTTGTAAAAAAAAATGCATTAAAATACCGCTGTCTCTATTAAAGTAATGAGCATTATTTAACTGATCTATATGGCCTTTGACCCGTTGAAGCTCTTCGGTAAGCTGAGTTTACACTATACAACAAACTTGCTCGCGGTTTCAATCGCGAAGAGAACCACTTCTTGTGAATGAATAAATCCACCCCATTACTGTCCCACTGCTGGGCACGGGCTGCTTCTCAGAATGAGAAGGGCCTTAGTCCATCATGCTGGCCTAGTGCGGGTTGGTGGACTACACATACCATCCAGAACTTTATGAGGCCCTCTCAGATGTGCAGGTTTCCTCACGATGTTTTCCTTCACCTTTAACGCAAGCGATAACGAAATTCTGATCCGCACATGAATTCGAACAGTCCTCGAACAGAACCTCCTGCATGGAAGGCAAGCATCTAACTGCAAGGCTACCACTGCTATACCACTTCATGTATATCCGAATTAATATTATCCAGGACATGGTCTATCTATGTGCAAAATCTCATCCAAAACCGTTGGTTGAGTAACAAGCCAGCAAGTTTGACGACACGGTTGGCGCAGTGGTTAAGCGATTAGCTTTCTGCGCTACGTGCCGCGGGTTCGATCTCCGCACGGTCAAATATTTGTATTCAATTCAATTCAATTCAATATTTATTGATAAGTTACAAACTTACATGTCAAAAAAATTATAATAACATTATTGTTAAATATTGATGAATATTAATTGTTATAAATCCATCTAAACAATCAAAAGATTTATTTATATCCTTAAGTTTGGATCATTGATCGATTTGTCGGTTAGGTACTCGTCCACGCTGTAGTATGCTTTGTTGAGCAGCAGCGTCTTGAGCCTGCGCGTGAAGGAACCGGCGCTCGGTGCACTAGTTATACTCTCAGGTAGAGTGTTATATATTTTAATACCTATGTATTCAAGTTGTTTTTGTGACTTGCTAAGGCGTTTAACCGGCAACCGGAGACGATGTCTCTTCCGTGTGAGATGATTATGGGAATCCGCCCATGTCGAGAACTGTTCCAGGTTTTGTTTGATGTAGCTTGCTGCCTGCAGAATAAACTGACAGGGTAGGGTTAGTATGTTTTGTGCCTTGAACAGTTCTCGAGCGGGATGATGCCACTCCACTCCACACAATATTCTGACTGCTCGTTTTTGCATTCTAAATGCTCTGTGTCGTTCAGCGGCTAGACCCCACAGGTCAATCCCGTAAGTTAATATTGAGTGGAAATAACCGAAATATGCCTTTTTTATATTATTACAACTTAGGCTAAAACACAGTCTAGACAAGGCAAAGCACGCAGATGAGAGTAGACCGCAGGTTATATCGATGTGGGGTCCCCATGTGAGACTCTCATCTATTGTGAAACCCAAATATTTTACATTTTCAACCTGGGGAACGTCGAGGCCCTGGCAGGTTATTTTGAGGCGACTTCGCTTTTTGCTTCCAAGCCGGAAATGGACAATGTTCGTCTTTTCTACATTTAAGGCCATACCGTTTGCCGTAAACCAACGAGCTACTTCCTCGATCACCTTATTCAGCTTGGTTTCCAGCTGTTGGTTGTCTTCAGCGTTGACGATAACGCAACCATCATCGGCAAACATGACATACTCGGCGTGTAATGAAGATATTGTGAGGTCGTTCATTAATACTAGAAACAGGTAATTACCCATTATTGAGCCCTGTGGCACAGCACTGTCACCCATTGTTTCGATATCGGATCGGACGCCATGTACCGATGTGAGTTGCTTACGTTTGTCAAGGAACGAAGACACCATACTGAGGAAGGGCCCGTTTACGCCGTAATGCTCAAGTTTTCTTACTATCAGCGTATGATTCACCAGCTCGAACGCCCGCGACAAATCGCAGAAGATAGCTGCTGTCTGCCGCCGACCCTCGAGGTGGAACATCACTTTGGAAATGACGTCACGCGTTGCGTGGACCGTCGACTTTCCAGGTTGATACGCATACTGCTGGGGGTTGAGTAGTTGTAAGTTGAAGAATGTCATCATCCTATCACTCATTAGTTTTTCCAGTACTTTAGCCATTATAGGTATAAGTGAGATCGGTCTATAATTTTTTAACGCCCGCAATTCACCCTTTCCTTTATATATAGGCTGTACTTTAACTATCTTCAAGGCATTTGGAAACTGACCCATTTGAAGACATTGATTGAAAAGATCGCAGAATATCTCGAACATAAATCCTGGGATATAGTCTAGTACACGAGTAGACATATCGTTTACGTCGGTTGAATTTTTTCGTTTGATGGATTTGACTATTTTTAATACTTCATAAAGTGTGAATTGGCAGCAATTGAATTTATCGTCACATCTTGGCGTAAACATGTTTAGATATTGCATAGCTATATCGATGTTGTGCGTTACAACAACATTCAAGTTTGCTTGTATATAAAACCGGTTTAGGTCAGCCGCTACGGTGGCAGCGCGAACGCAGTCACAGTCGCCGGCCGATCCGCGTATGAGCATATCCAATGCATCACATTTCCTATCACGACACGTCTCGGATGCCACTGCCTTCCAAACGCCGCGACAGATGTTTTCAGATTTGCTGATTAGGTCATTAATATAGCTTTTACGTGCTACTGTTTGTTCCGTGTATAAGTCTCTTTCCAGTCGTAGAAGTTTTTGTTCTAAGTGATTAGTGTCATTGGGCTTCGTTGTCAATAAGCGTTTTGTCTCGCGAACAGAGTTACGTAATTTCCGCGCACGATCACTGATCCAAACTTTTACAGTTTTACGCACAGGATATTGTTTCACGGGGAAGTGAACGTCATAGTAGTGTTTAATTACATTAAAAACAAAATCTAACAAAGAGTTAGGACACGATGATCGGTTTAAGGTACTGTTCCAGTCATGCAAAATCATACTTTCAATGAAGCTGTTTATTTTTGTATCAGTGTATAAACGTTTGAGTGCAAATGGGTTAGTCAATGTGGTGTTTTCAATTTTTGTAGTCACAATTACACCGTTATGGTCTGATATATGCATGTCTATTAGGGCTACGTCAAGTTCACTCGCAGATATGTTGGTGTAGGCGTGATCAAGGCATGTTGCTGTGGTATTTGTTATTCGGGTTGGGAATTTAATAATAGTTTTGAAGCCCATTGGTTTAAGGGTGTCTTTTAATTGTTTAGTATGTTTCGTGGTGACAATTAAATCTAAATTCATATCGCCAAGAATAATTACTTTTAAATTTAAATCTTTCAACATGTTAAGAAGTTCGCTGAGTTTTGCGAAAAATTGTGTTAAGTCAGAGGACGGCGGTCTATACAGACATACCACAATAACGCCTACATCAATACATTCAATGGCACATACTTCGAACTGTGATTCTACTGAGAGGTTTGTTATCTCACTCCTTTCGATTACAATAAGTGTATTTTTTGAGTATATGCAAACTCCTCCACCCAGTTGTAATGTTCTACTATAGCATGCACTTAACTTGAAGTTCATTATATTGACATTTGTTATATCATTGGACGATATCCAATGTTCAGTCAGGCATAGTATGTCGATATTTTGGCATATCTGCAGTTCGCATTCCAGTCTAGTTGTTTTGTTTTGTAGTCTGTTTACATTCTGATTTAATACGGTCAATAGTGTTGAGTTTGTTGCTGTTGTGTCGCAGTTTTTGTTGCAAGTTGATGTCGTGTTGCTAGGTGGTGGGTCTTGTGTGGTTTGTTTTGAGAAAGGGCTTCCATGGAGAGACGCTGATGTTAGTCGGCCACGCAGTACCGTTGAGGAAGTCCAGATACACAGATACTGGTACTCCTATCTTGTATGAATTATAGGTTTCACGTTTTGATGATATCTCCTCTACTAGATAATTTTGACCTTCTCTAACTTTTTTCAGGTGTTCCAGTATGTCATTTGTTGTAGTGCTTGTTTTGAAGAAGCAAGCGTGTAGGAATTTATGCATTTCTATACCACTGACGCTAGTTCCTGTCGCCGTTCCGATAATCGCACTTGCCTTACCTTTGGAGCGTCGCTTGTTTACTGTTTGCCAGTTGTCATTAATGGGGTTTTTTTCTAAGTGTGTGATTGTGTTTTCGTTGCTGCTTTCATTAGTGTTATTATCTGTCATTGAGTCGGCAACCTTCATTGTTGTCAAGTCAGCCATTATGGTTGCATTCTCACTCGAACGGGGGGTAGATGTTTCTTTAGGTTGCAGAGTGGCATTTTGCTGGGCATTGATTGGACGAGCTTTGTTAGTGAGTTCCTTCTTTGCTGTATATATGTGTATGTATATGTATGATCTACAGATAGTTGTTTCGGGTCTGGGTGTGTGTGTATGTGGGATGTATGTTTGTGAACTGTACCCTCGATACACGAGAAATCCTAGTGCGGGCAAAGTTTAAAAAAACAAATAACAGAAACACCATCAAATACTTTCCAATTTATTAGTTAGATATTAGTGTGATCTAGACCTAAGTCCCCAGTTATCTAGAACATCCCGACATTGTTTTCCTATGCCTTTAAGATTACCATTAGAACAGCTGATTATCTTGCAAGTGTGTCACGGATTCAGGTTGGCACACAACACGGTCCTGTCTTTTATCATTATAATGAGATAAAGTACATTATTATGCAGGGTGGCGCAGATGTTATCGCATTAGAGACAATTTCAATAAATATCTATCTGCAATTTTTATAGATTCACATAAAAAGTATTTCTATTATATTTAGTTAAGGCAAATTATCCAAAACGAAAAATATTGCCGTTTTATTATGAATAGTCAGCGTCATAAGTAGATAAAAAAAAACATTTTGTATAGTTCTATATTTGTATTTTTTTTAGCTAATTACTTGTTAAGTTTAGGATACATAGTAGATAGGTTAATATATAGTTCATTGTACTGTAAATAATTGTTTAAGTAAGTTCAAAAATAATAATACAAATCATCATAATGATCGGTGAAGTTACGCTCTAACCTCATAAATTATTACAAACATAAAAAAGTGAAGAAAAAAACTTCACCCACTTTTGACATTGACTGTAGGTACTTTAAAGTATTTTTATAACCACCTACCTAACAATTGTACCATAACTGTGACAACTAGGCCCATAATGCCACCAACCTTGCTGATCTGATCTGAAGCGGGTCGCGCAGGCCTCAGGCCTCATTTGAATACAATGGTCGTTACAATGTCGGTATTCAGAACGATCTGTGTAACACCTAGCTAGATGTCCATTATCTGTCAGCTGGGACCACCTAGATACATAATTTCAATGCTATTAATGCTATAATATTTCCTATAAGTAGGTGTTTAATGTACTTACATGTCCTACATGGAGCCTATTGATGTGGGAGGTGTCGTAACGTCGACACAGAATAGATCATGAACTTTAACTAGGGGATATCAAATACTTATAAAGTAAAGCAGCTGAATATTGTATCGGAAAACTACACAGCTAAGAAATTTCCAAAAAGTTCTCAATGGTGTGTGTAGTCCACCAACCCATACTGGGTCCAGCGTGGTGGACTAAGGATACCAAGTGTATTTTAATAACATTTCTTAAGGGGGTATTTTACAGGAATGCCGCAAAAACCGATTTGTATTTACAATTTTTTGAATAGAAATTCTTATTTCTTTGTCCTGAAAAAAATATATATCAAACTTGAAGATGTGACAATCTCTGCACGGTTGTCCGATACATGATTGGATGAAGTTGGCTCGATAAAAAAATTTCGCAAAGTTACCCCTTTTAAAAAAGTGTTTACAAGATTATTTCTAAAACATGATATTATTTCAAATAATTTTTACATCACAATATTGGTCGCAAATATACCAACCAAAATCGGTTGTTATTTTTTTATAATATTACGTATATTGGTCACAATTTGATAAAAACCACAAAATTCGTGATTTCTGTCATCTCTGCCATCAATCAGTCGCGTTTCGGCGCGCATTGAGGTCGGAACTGTGCAATTTTTTTTGACTTTCCTGCGCTTACACTTTATTCAAAACCAAAAGAAAGAATGACAGTAAAATCATTAAAAAAATTATTAAAAAGCAACAGGAAGTATAAGTAACTTGCCTTTTATTCAGAAAATCTAAGTATTTCGTTTATAAAAATCAATATGCTAAAATAATTTCTTGACATCTCCGTCAAGAATTCATTTTATAGGATGTAGTATAGAAAAATCAATACGACAATTTGTAGTGTTGAGAACAAAGAGTATGAAGTTTTATATACACCATGTCGCAAAATTCAAAGATAAGCGGGCACCAGAGGGTTGACCAGCTCATGACAACTCGAGAACAAAAAAAAATTAAAAATAATCTCAATTTTTAATGAGAAAGAATTTTTAATGAAAAAGAAGTTACATAAAAAATTTGAAATCCTTCAAAAATTTACACCCCTTAAGATATTTTTAATTACCATGACCACAATGTTTAAGATATTTCTGAATTTCTTTTTGTACCGGCAACCTAAGTAGCACTGCTATCCACCACAATCGTTAAAAATCCCAGAATGCCTGTAGATTTGACACAAAAATCAATCAAAATTATTTTTCACCCTAAAATTTTGAAAGATTTTTACTTTTGGTCCACTTTCACTCATCGTGGTGTAAAAAAAAAGTAAAGACACTACCATGGTAAGTTTTTTAAAAATTGACGCATCTATCCAAAATTCCAAAATGGTATAATAATCTAGGAAAACTAGCCACAAAAAAAAGAAATGCGTACTATTTCTGAACAAGAACCAAATTTCATAACTTTTACTATGTGGTTTTTTGTTGTAAATTCTTCGAATTTGAATGATACATGTCCGTAGTTAATAAGATTTAGAAGTTAGAGAGAGATAGATAGATAGTATGTAAAGAAGGAAAGAAAACGTTTTTAAAAATTATATTTATTTTTAGTTATCGTGATTGTCCGTGGCATCACCACGGTCCTATCCGAAAACCAGCGCTGCGGTATTTATTTTATCTGTCAGGATTAACTGTCAGGATATGCTGAGATAGGGACTTTCTTTGGCCTCTTGCAGGACTTTTTTGACCCCCGACAAAATAGAGGGGTGATATAAGTTTATAATGTGTATCTGTGTATCTATGTGTCTGTGAATTTGTGTGTCTGTGGCATCGAAGCTTCAAAGCGGATGGACCGATTTCAATGCAGTTTTTTTTAATTGAAAGCTAGTTTAATCGGGATGGTTCTTAAAATCTGTTCAGCTGTTCAAAAGTTACACCTCTTTTTCTAGTTAGAGTCGAGGGTTTTAGACGGTTGGGTTATTGTTATCATTATTTGAATTTTTGTGTGTTTATGTAATTTCGTGTGCGAGTCCGATTTAAATGTTTTTTCTTTCTTACTTTCAATTTTGAAGCTCTTCATCTGCATACATAGCGAGGAATCTGAACTAGGAATATGGTTTTGATCTATGAATATGCAATTTCTTTTTTGGTAAAAAAGCAACCCTGTGAACATACTTAAGTAGGTATGAATACGGAAACGGACGACTCCTACAGGTGTGGGTGAGAGTAGGTTATTATCTCAAGGCATGGATTTGAGTTGGCTTATTCTTCTAACATTACACACACATTGGCAGTGTCATCAGGTTTGTCATGCCGATATATCGGTTTCGTTACGGCATTATTGGCTTAGTGTGAAAATGCCCAATGTTGGTCGAGACAATTATGTGCACTTGCATAAACTCATACACAATAGGTATGACTGATAGTTTATAAGTAGATAGTTAAATAGGTATAAAATCTACAAATACAAAACGGAGGAACAGATTTTCTAGCGTAATATAGGACGCTGGGTATACGATATTATGGATTTATATTTTTCAAGTATTTGCTGGTGTCATACTGCATGTTGCTAATTAATATTGCTATTCTGTGACACGTGTGTCACACAGTCTGATACGTCAATTGCGTAATTGCGAGAACGGAGCTCCCCTAGTGGGTGGGGCTTAGGCTGATACTTCACCCCCTCAAAAGTAAGAAATCGTCGTAAAATACAACCTTAAGATTATTGTGTGCTTAAAATTAAGCTATAATAAGTAAGTAAGTAAGCACTTATAGCCTAGTGGTTCAACGGTTGCCTTCCATCCAGGGCCTGAGTTGGAAACCGGCCCGCAACTCGGTGACTTTTTGAATTTATGTGAGGATTAGAATTTGATAAATCGCTTGAGCTAATCGGTAAAGGAAAACATCGTGAGAAAACCTGCACAGCTAAGAGGGCTTCATAAAGTTCTCGATGGTGTGTGTAGTCCGTCAACCCGCACCAAGCTAGCGTGGTAAACTAAGGCCTAACCCTTCTCATCCTGAGAAGAGACCCATGTCCAGCACTGGGCTAATAATGAGATGAATTAAATTTAAGGTAACCGATTGTCATGGATATGTAACGCGGACAGATGAGAATCATGTTATCAGAAGAGTTGCAAGTATGAATACTGATGGCTATCAGAGACGAGGCAGACCAAAGAAAAGATGGATGGACTGTGTGAAACATGACATGAATGTGAAGGAAGTAAATCTGGAAATGACGTCTGATACAGATGAATGGAAGAAAAGGACATTGCGCAAGTACATGATCACAAATAAAATGGGATAAGGGCAGGAATGAATAGAATAGAAAGAATTAATTCGACAGGTACAGGACATTAATAGACAGTACAAAAAAAATTGGAACAGAGATCACAAGGACACAAAAAATTATTAAAAAATAATAACAAACACGGAAAGAAAATAAACAGGCTATTTTACTGCACTGACGAGCACGCCCATATCGAAAGGGTTACCAGCTCAGCATTTGCTGGGTGTGGAAATGATGATGAAGTTAGTGACTAGCTCATTTATACACTCGGTGTATGTACCTATACCATAGTCCACTACGCTAGCCTGGGGGCCTAAAAAGGCCACATTGAGCAATTCATCTAATGAGCTGCTTAGCAACTGTCAAACAGATGATTACTAAATATGAACCTTATGCGGATGACATTAAGAGTTGTTAATTAAGTAGATATTTTGACATTCGTAATATGAATCATATTATGATTCATCTAAAGCGGCCTTTTTAGCCCCCCTGGTGCGGGTTGACGGACTGCACTCACCATCCAGAACATTTTGGTGCTCTCTCAGGTGTGCAGCTTTGTTAACGATACGTTTGTTCACCGTTGACGCAAGTGATCATCAAATTCTTTCTCATCTCCTGTAATGGGTGTCAATATTTCCTTAAATCACATTCAATGCATTCTTCTTGGGACTGTAGTGCGTTACCCGACTGCGGAATGTATAAATGGTTGTTGTGTCTTTGTTTGCCGTTTGTTTATTGGACATAATTGTGGGCGAAGGTATGTATTGGTCTATTGACCTATACAGTATACATACCAGAGTGTTAGGCAATCCTATTGATCTCGTCTGTACTGTGGCAACGAGTGCGCATTTTTTCTGGGTGGCGGGACACTGCCCGTTATTATTGTCATTTGTGGGTAGATATAAGTAATTTATTTTTTTATGAACGAACGCCGTAAATCATGCCTACGACTGCATATTATAATTTTTGATAAAGGATACTCGGTTTTCTTTTTATCTTGTTTCCATCTTTTTGGTCCTTTATTTTTGCAGTCGGGTTTTTTGTTATTTTTTTTTTTTATTAATCTGTTTTGTTTTAAACTTTTTAGTTTTATTAATGTGGAGTTATTCTAGTGTATTCAGATATATATATTTATGAGTACGTCGAATCGGAGGCATGTTTTACGGCGTTCGTTACATCCTAGATGCCTCCGACTGCATCATGTTATAATTTATAATAAGGGTTACTCGGTTTTCTTTTCATCTTGTTTCCATCTTTTGAGTTCGTTTTTTTTCAGTCGATTTTTTTTGTTACTATTAAATTTTTCTTTAAAAAAAAATATTTTATTTATGTCATGTCTTCAATGACACTAGCAAGATTAATAAAAATCAATTGACGTAAGAATCAGCAAAATTGGGCCACGCCACAAAGGAAAAAACATACATACATAGGCTGATAAACACATTACCCTCCTTTGCGTCGCGCGGTCGGGTAAAAAGAAAGGCAAAGGTGCTCTTCAAAGCACGATATTATGCAAGTAGATAATATATTTATATCAAGGGAGGCAACAGAATCGATGTGTTATCATCATTGACGTAGAAACACATGGACAACAAACACACCGAACGGTCCCGGGTCCGGAACGGGACCGGTTTTTTGTTGGTCCTAGAAACAGCGACGAGCGAGTGACTAAACGTCAATGTGACGGTGCAGTGCAGTCGAATCTTCGTATGGTAAAAATTGATGCAAGCTAAATTAGGCAATGTGATGACCACATAGGATTTAAATTAGTTTGTTGGTAATTTCTACAGGATACTGTATTCGAGAATTTTGTACGAGACCATATTGTGTTCGGACGTCAATAATTATAGTTATCATTAACAGTCATCAAAATCTTGATGATATCAAATATTTAAACCGGTTTATCATATCCTCGACCGTGTTTGATCAAATATTTTAGTCGATGACGTATGCCTTCTACGATTCTGCGTATTTAAGGAAAATAAAACTACCGAGTGTAAATTACTAAGCAAATACTTAGTCAATATTTTCTACATTATGTAGAAAGGTAAATGCAATCCAAAATATTCTTTGATTTTGTTCTCGAATACGACTTATACCAGTGGGCCGAGCACGAATGTTTTGACTTATCGGAACCTAAACGTAACCAAAGAATCCTGGCGAGTCCCATACATTGATTTGTACAAAAAAAAAAAGATAATTTAGAGAGTTTGAAATGTCTTCTAATGTTGAGATTACCTTACCAGTAACACGTTTATATACATGAAATATTTTTAGAACTCCGCATTATTAAAATATTCCACAATGAAAAAACCGGATTTTCGTCTTAATTCCTAAGGCCATTTTTTTTTTTTTTTTAAAGTTGTTTTGTTCTATCAAAGTGACATTTTTAAAACTTGTCAAAGTGACGTAAAGTGACTAGATACCTACCTAGTGGTATTATTTGCTTGTTTATGTACCTACCTATATTTATTGTTTGTATTGTATTTAATTGTTTGTAAGTAAGTTAATTAGTTAATTATGTATATTATTATTATGGTCTGACTAAACCAGACCACAGACAACTGATTGACAATGACATCGACAGCTGGCAGACTTCAGTTACAGAATATGCGCTCGGAAATTAGTTCATTGCTTATTATTTACTTAAAATCCAAAGAGATTAAACCTACCTACTATAATTTAATGTCTTTGTTAAAATCATATATTTTATTCCGGGGTTCTAAAAATATTTCAAATGCCAAAAGTTATTCTTGAGGGACCAAAGATCAACTTCTCTAAATTTATTTATTATTTGTGTACAAATTCTGCCATGATCCTTTAGAACCAAAAATACACGTTTACCTATGATATTTTTTTGGAAATACATGCATAGTTTTTTCATTTTCATGAAACAAGTGTGTTTGTTGCATAAAATTGAACAAAAATGCGATAGATTTATAGTATTTTATAATCAAAATTTGCTTACGTTTACGTTACCTACAGTACGTCAAAACATTCGCGCTAGGCCCTCGTTCTGCACTGCGTGTCCTGGTGGCATGGAAAAATATATTTGTCTGATTTACACATAAAATATTCTAAGTTTATGGATTAACAGATAGTTGTTTCGGGTCTGGGTGTGTGTCTCGTATGTGTGCGTGTGTGATTTGCCATACCGAAAAAATCCTCGCGTGGTGAAAAGTTTTGAATATTATTTAATAAGTATATTTATTTATCTATCACAATATATTGTCCTCCTTTCCACAGAAACAAGATTCGACGGTATTTTCTCACCCACAGTCATCATACTTTTGAATTGAGTCGATCTGTTGGATCGTAATCCATTGAATCGATTCCCGATCGAATTCGTGTGAATCGATCTTTCAAAGAATAACACATAGTTTTTTTTACATATTTATTACGAACGTAGTTTGCGTAATTATTACAAAAGACAATTATTCTCCTCCGAAAAACTTCCAAACATTCGACGTGACTCGTGGGACAATTTTATTATTTAAAAAAGTTAAAATTTGCATCAAAAACTCAATTCAGGAGATTTTAATCCGATCTTAGAAGAATGCGAATAGATTGAGAGTTGAGATCGCATCGGCGGGAATCGATTAAAAACATCGAAGATTATATTATCATAAAATATCGATTCAGATCGATATTCTCATACTTCTATTTCACCTTCATTTTCTGTTTCAGGAATACACTAAAGTACCAGGGTAGCTGAAGCATCATTAGCATCGCCCAGCATATGCGGACACTATGCGAACTTCGTCAAGATGCTGCTCAAACTGTGCAAGTCATGCCAGTAGTAAGTACATTATTTTCTCACTTAACTCAGTCTATTGTAGTCCACAGCTGGACATAAGCTACTAACAAATAACAAGTCGATTCCCTAATTCCTATCTTCAGCACTAGTGACACCTAAATGCTCTTCATTCATCAAGTAACTATCCTACAGGTAGAAGGTATTGCATATAAATAAATCCAGCCCCTTACTGTCCCACTCCAGTGCACGGGCCTTTTATCAGAATGAGAAGGGTTAAGCCTTAGTCCACCACGCTTGCCTAGTGCGGGTTGGCGGACTACACACACCATCGAGAATTTTATGGGGCCCTCTCAGATGTGCAGGTTTCTTCGCGATGTTTTTCCTTCCCCGTTATCGTAAAGTAATCAAATTCTAAATCGCACATGAATCCGAAAAGTCAAAGGTGCGAGGTTCGAACTCAGACCCTCCTGCATGGAAGGCGAGCATTTATCCGCTAGGCTATCACTGCTACTATTGCAAATAGTGCAACAAATCTGCAGTTCTATTCACGTAACTTTAAATGTATGCAGAGGGTCAATCATGAATGTTTTTGACTTATAAAGAAAGAAAGAAAGATTGAAATAAAACAGTTTTATTCTGGACTCGCCAAGAACAAATAAAATTACAAAAGTACAAAAAAAAGAAAAAAAAGATAAAAAAAAACAATAATTAAAGCAGCCTTATCTTATCGTAAAGTAACGTAAGCAAACTTTGAATCAATTATCTATATTAATACGTGAAGAGAAAACTTTGTACCCCTTTTTAAGCATAGTGCACGCACGGAGGAGTGTGATATTTGGCATAGTTAAAGTTTATGTGGAGAAGGAGTGCAGAAACTTATAATCTATGTCATGATGTGGTCGAATTTCGATCACTGGGCAACCACTAGTACACGTTAAATCCATGATGAACTTTTTGGAAATACATGCAGTATTTATAGATTTTCAGGAAACAAGAGAATGTTGCGTAAAATTAAACAAAATTGCTATAGAATTATTGTACTTTTCATTCTAAAGCTTACGTTATCGTTACGATACGTCAAAAACATTCGTGATAGGGCGTCCCAGACAAACGGAAGAACGAATGACGTAATCTTTCAATATCATAAGTTTCTATACGATTAGAATTCTTAAGAATGTCGCTTGCCAACACCTTTGACTAATATACTATATTATATCAAACTATATAACATCCCATCTGTGCCCATACATCATAGGTCGCAAAACGTCTCAGGCCCCAGATAGTGTCACTCAGTGTCATCTGTCAAGATAACTGTGACAGTACACGCGTATAGTACTCGCAAATCTTTATGAGTCCTGAACTGAGCTCTGAAATCTGTCTCTCTCTCCCTTTAGCACCTATAATAAGCGTACTGTTATAGGTGCTAGAGGGAGAGAGGCAGAGAGTTCAGAGGGCTCATAAAGATTTGCGCGTACTATACCACCTGCAACATTTCCTACCAGTGACTTGTACCGTGATATGTCGAAATGTAGTGGTTTTGAGTGAAAATTGTGTTTTTGTGGAATTCTAACAGTGATAGTGTTTCAAAAACGATTTCTGTTATATTTTGTCTTGCTCGTTCAGTTTGATTTTGTTAGGCCATGGTTTTTAAAGACAGTGATCGATCGAGAGCAAGGTATTGAATGGAATTTCCTTTCAGTGGGCCGAGCACGAATGTTTTGACGTATCGTAACGTTAACGTAATCAAATATAGAACCAATTATGAGGTAACAAACATAAAAAAAAATGCGTCTAATTGAGAACCTCCTCCTTTTTTTGAAGTCGGTTAAAAATACACGGTTAATCTATGATAGTTTTTTGGAAATACATGCAATATTTTTACTATTTCATGAAACAAGTGTGTTTGTTGCATAAAATTGAACAAAAATGCGATAGATTCATCGTATTTTATGATCAAAATTTACCATACGTCAAAACATAGGTACGTGTTCGGGCCTACGTTTGAAATTATGGTAAAACCACGCGACCACTACATTGCCTTAACAAATAATGTGTCAATACCGTGAATATCGTTGTTGAAATACTGTTTAGTAGGTACTTGGTACATCTGAGTGGATCACAGTTTCAAGGGCTTATAAATTTTATACAAATCTGGCTTAAAAAGGTGAGAGTCTGAGGCTTACATTCAGAGACGACAGAAACGAGTCTAAGCGTGAACCATAGACTTATTATCTAAGTAACAGGACTGTGCACTCTGCTAAAACAGCGAGCCACCTGAGATAGTTACCACAGAGTAATTTTATCTTGCTCTATTAGAGTGACCATCATTTTGTGCATCGAGTGAGACGTTGTCATTTTTAATTTTCCTGTGATGAATTGTGATGTAATGACTTGTGTGTGACTGAATTTGAAAAATAAGTTACGCAGATACCTTTAAAAAAAACGATGAATTTTGGAATTATCGGGGTGGGCTCGGTCTGTCATTGTTTAATTACATGTAACTACACTTGTAAATATGGTTAAATATATCCACTCCGCACCGCATTTAGTACCCATATCGTAAACAATAATTATGTAGAATCAATTTTCTAATTAAACAGTTTTCTTAATCTTCCTTGATTTCTACAAACTTAGATATCAATAAAATTCCGTTTTACCAAGGATAGAAAATCTTGGACCATTTATCTAATAATGGTAGGTCTGTTTTATTTGCCCACGGATGCAACGGACGGACGGATGGTTTTATTTAAAGTGGTACCTAATAGTTTCACAGCATTGCACTATCACCGCCAATACCAATAAGGTATGCGAAACATGAAATGAATATAATATAAAACATGCAGGTAGCAGTGCACTCCGTGCACTCCGTGAAGAAAAAAGACACCTGCCTGCCTACTAGCCTGCCTACCTTAAATTAAAAAAAAAGTAAAAACCGACTTCAAAAAACTAAAAACTATAAAATAATTTTCTTAAAAAAAGCTTAACAGCTTCTGAAGTCGGGGCCACTGCCAAGCTACGAGTAGGTACATTGAAGAATTATAGGCCCCGACTTCAGAAGCTGTTAAGCTTTTTTTAAGAAAATTATTTTATAGTGTTTAGTTTTATGAAGTCGGTTTTTACTTTTTTTTAAAGTATTTTATTTTTCAATTTTGAGTGGCATAAACAATACATAAACATGAGATTACAGCAATCGCGAGTGATGTGCTGTTATTCATTCAAGAGTTCCATTGTCTATCTCCGAAGATCTTCATCAGATCCTCACTAAATTTAAATTGGAACACTTCGAAAGAATACCCTTTCAAACAAAAAAAGAATCATCGAAATCGGTTGGCGTGATATTGAGTTATTCGACCATTTGTCGCGCACATACTTAATGTAAATTTAAGACTTATATGGTTTTCTCATGGATCCCATCGTCAGACCTGGACCAAATTTCAAATAAAAAAAGAATCATCAAAATCGGTTCACGCAGTCGAGAGATATGAGGTAACAAAGTAAAAAAAAAAAAAAAAAAAAATCACTCGTCGAGTTGAGAACCTCCTCCTTTTTTGGAAGTCGGTTAAAAATAGTATTGAATAATATTATAATAATTACATTAATTGTGTGTAATATCAGTTAATTTAAGTCTTAGAGTGAGGTGGCCAATCATAAAAAATCATTTAACTTGACAATACAACAAGTAAGCTATTTTTACCTACACCGTAAGAGATGTCTGTGCACGCCACTGGCAGGTAGGTACTTGCTACATTTCGTTTATACACACGATATTGAATACACAGCATACATAGGGATAGACAGCGGGAAGCGACTTTGTTTTATACTATGTTATGTAGTGATAGGCGATTAACACACGGCACCGCGCGCCGCCGCGGAAGGCGGTGGCGGTAAAGCGGATTTCGTAGCGGTACCCCGCGCGGTAAGGCGGTTTACGCGCCTGTCCGCGCGGTTGGATTTAACGCGGATTTGACCAGTTTGATCACAGACACTGGCAAGAATGGACGCTGAAGCGGTGGCAATAATCTGGCTTTTATGGCGTAAAAAGAAATTAAAAAGAAGATATTGGGTTCATCCATTTTTACGAAGCAGAACACTAAATAGGACATTCATGTTATTCATTAACACATCCTGCACACACGATGATTCGCGCGGTTATGCGGCGCCCCGTGTGTGATGCACCGCCCCTCCGCGCGGCCGGCCGCGCGGAGGGGCGGTGGCGGTGAGAGCACCGCTCGAACGCGCGGTCAGGCGGTGTACGTGTGTTAGGCATCGACGGATTTAATAGAGATCAATGCGACATGAGATCCGCTTCACCGCCAACCGCGGCGGTGCGCGGTGCCGTGTGTTAATCGCCTTAATGTTAATAGTTCATTTAATTTTGTTAAGTAAAAGTTGTTTTTTTACTTAAGTAACCTAACCACAGAACACAGAAAAGAAGTAACGAGAGAGAAACCGCTTTCTGTGTTTGGTGAACCTAACCGCCAAAAATCCCCGACTCCAACAAAAAAAAGAGATAATATAACTTTTGAACAGATTTTCGTGAAACATAGCTAAGATGATACCCGATTAAACTAGTTTTCAATTAATAACTGCATTGAAATCGGTCCATCCGCTTTGGAGCTACGATCTATGGCTACGATGCCACAGACAGATACACAAATCCACAGATATACAGCTACACACTACAAACTTATAATACCCCTCTTTCTTGTCGGGGGTTAAAAAAGGATTTTAGTTGGTTTTTGTAAAAAAATTACTTTACTTTTTTCGTCTAATTACATTATGGACATTAATTTGCATTGTCAATAAAAAAGCAGAATTTTATATACCTTACGTAATTTTTTGTTTGTAATCTTAAATCCCGGGATTATCCCGGGATCCCGGGATTGACTGTGTACAATCCCGAAATCCCGGGATTAGAAATTAGGCCCGGGATCGAATTCTCTACATACATAGCACCACGTCTATGTAGGTATTCCCCGAAAGTTTAGGCAGAAATGTAATACTATTGTACATCCACATTCCGCCGATACCGTTATTAAGTAGGTCCTATGTAATAGAAAGAAAGAAAATAAATTTATTTTTTGCACAAAGGACACAGGATAGTAAAATAAAAATATAAAAACGAAATTATAAAAACTTTTAACGCAACTATACAATAAGCTTTTAAATTATAGTTTAAAAAAAACAAAAAACACGCTTCTGAAGGTGCCTGCAAAGGCCCAGTTGAAATAAAAACCTTGGGCTTCCGCCTCAACTTTGGCTTCGGCTTCGGCCTCGGCATCGGCTTTGATTTTGACTTCGAATTGCACTTTGTCGTCGACTTTGACTTTGACTTCGATTTTTCGTATTCTTCTCAGCAAACCCTTTCATTTGATACCTATATCATGGAAGTGTTTATTAATTAACTAGTCCGCCATCTTTGGGAGCCTGCCATATTGGATTTAGAATGACGTAACTTAGCTAACCATGCATTGTCATCTAAACTAAACGTGTATGTAAAATTTCAGCTCAATCGGAAACCGGGAAGTGGGTCAAATTTAACTTCCAAGATTTTCTTACATGTTAGTTAGTTACTTACAGGTGAAGCTAATAAAAGCGTGCTAAAAAGACAGGTTAACATAAACAGTATTATTTCGAAGCTATTAATTAGGCATTGCAGTCGGGTCGGTACATTAGTTAATGTCTTTCGTGAACATGACTTAATGAAGTCATCTGGCTTAAAATGATGACTGGCATCCCCACCGAATTTTTCCCAAATTTTATAGTAATCAAAATTTTTAGGATGCCGAAATAGCGAACTAATTATAATTAATAATTATATTTTAAAATTTGTCATTAATTTAATTAATATAGTGAAATCGTAGCACTAGTACAAACCCAAAGTCCGACAGTAATATGTAAATATTGTCACCCTATCAGCAACTTAGACAAATTATGTAAAATTTCATTATATTCAAGGTTACCCGTGGAAGGATATTATTACAGCCAGAATATGTTGCAATTCCACAACCTTTCACGCATCACATTCACCATTTTTGTAAATAAAATATTAAAATACGATTAAATATTAATTTAGTACCGTCAATCTGTCACAAATTGAATGACACGAGCTTCTTTTGAAGTTGTCATAATACACTAATAAAATCTA
This sequence comes from Allophyes oxyacanthae, assembly GCA_932294325.1. Lineage (NCBI taxonomy): Eukaryota > Metazoa > Arthropoda > Insecta > Lepidoptera > Noctuidae > Allophyes > Allophyes oxyacanthae. The sequence continues at coordinate 425,875 of OW028633.1, forward strand.
TCATAAAAGTACGGAGGTTTAGTTTTTTAATTATAAAATTACGAAAAAAGATTATGATGATAAATTTGTTTAGATTTAAATTTAAAAAAACATTGTACATCTAGCAAGATAGTAAATTCATTATTTTAATAATTTTTGTGTACGATTCCAATCTTCGTACCAAATCTACTAAAATGTACCAACTTCTATCCTGGCAATTGTTAAAACGAGACACACAGCTCCGTGGTCGCTCTTTCTAGAGGGTCTCGTCTCCTTTTACTTCAAATACAATTCTTAAGCGATTGTGATAAGGTCTGTTTTTCTTTGCGATATTTTGCTTATTGCTTGTTCTAGTTGTAGGGGGGAGCCCTACTTATTATTTCTATGGCGTGAACTTACGCTTCCATCTGTCAAACTTACGAACAAATTTTGACAGATGGAAGCGTAAGTTCACGCTTAGACTCGTTTCTGTCGTCTCTGAATGTCAGCCTAACAACCTATACAAACTTGCCCCTGGTTTTAAACCTTATTTTACTGCCGCAATATAAAATGGCTAGCTGTGAAGAATTTTAAGTCGTCTGGGATACGATAAAAAATGATTATCTATACCTACTTGTGATAATGAACAACTTTGCAAAAGTAAAAACGTTTCGAAAAAAATCGGCTTCCCATACATAATGATACGATCAGCTGGTTGAGTGTGTATGTGTAGTCAAAGATTTTTCCTTTTGCAGATTTGTTTATTACCTCATACAATCATTCCTTAAAGTATCCGAAACGACTCAAAATTCACCGCGTATTGTACGTCTCTACCTAACCCCGCGGGGAATACAGCGTGATGCTGATTATGTCCAGCAGTGCATGTTTATGCAGCAGTTGGTCTAAAATACCTACTTATTTTAGTGTAGTTTATCAGTGAAGGATTTTACGTGGTTTTCCTCTAACATGCATATTTATAATGATTGTACAATATACATATCTACCTCGTGTACCTATATATATGTAGAATAATCCAGCAGAGGACAGTAAATTAATTTTTGCTTATTTGTGACATATTTACTATAAATAAATATATATAAAATAAACCAATTAAAATTACATGATACTTATAATCGAATAATATACATAGTAGGTAACTATAAATTTATATATAAATATAACATAAAACAATTAAAGTACATGATACTTAAAATTAAAATAAAATAAAATACATATTATACTTGCAATTAAATATAGGTAATTTAAATACCACTAGTTTCAGTATATTTAATTCATAATATCACTTAAAAAGGTACCTAGTCATGTATAATTTTTAACCCCAGACATTTTATATGTATAAGTATGTAATGTGTATCTGTTTATCTGTCTGTGGTATCGTAGCTCCAAAATGGATGGACCGATTTCAATGCAGTTTCTTAAACCGAAAGCTAGTTTAATAGGGTATCATCTTAGCTATGTTTCATGAAAATCTGTTCAGCCTTTCATAAGTTACAGCTCTTTTTAACACGCTTTTATTAGCTTCACTTGTAACTAACTAAGTAATTATGTAAGAAAATCTTGGAAGTTAAATTTGACCTACTTCCCGGAAAGATTCCGGATTCCGGATTTTCGGTTCAATCGAAAAGATTGAGCTGAAATTTTGCATACCTACACGTTCAGTTTGGATGACTAAAGCGTGTTCTATAGTTTTTTTTAAACTATAATATTTTTTCTAGTTGAAGTCGGGGGTTTTGACGGTTATGTTAAATAACCAGTCTTTGTTGTAGCAAGAACCACGCGAGGAACCAAACGTCATACATTTTTCTTTGTTCTCAGTAATTTCTTCAACAAATACATTTTAAAATATGTACCTCTACAAAGGCATACTAGTCTATTTATTTGCATAATGTTACACAAAATGGTGTGAGGTTCAGTTCTCAAGTCACGACAACACGGAAAAGTCGCGTTAACACAATTATATTCCGTTTACAATAAATTATATTTAAGTGCAAAAACAATTTCAAATAATGTAGTATGTAGTGTATTTTCATCGTCATCGATAGCCTATTGCAGTACATTGCTGGAGATAGGCCTCTTCTAAAAGAAGGTATTGTCTGTAGTTACTACGTTACACACGCAGGATGGTCATTTTATTTATTTTTCTTTTAAATTATCGTTTATTTTACATTGCACCCACCATGTTTGTCTCTGCATCACCCTAAGGCAGACTGGCAGAATTGCCTATGGCATTACGTCCGCCATTGTGCACTGAATTTTTTACCTGTGCTTATATTATAGCATTAAATAAATAAGAAGAAGAAACATATTTACAGCTATTTCATTTATATTGTACCGAATATTACCGTGAAGTTTGACCACGGTGTTGTCCTTTCTCCTTTTGTGTTTAAGAAGTAATTTTACTAACATTTATTTTTGCCCACAGCTGCCTGGAGACCATGTACTGGAACTGTTGCGAGGAGCGGTTCTGTTTCGACAAGAAGATAGCCACGTACAAGTAAGTGTTCCAGTAAAACGTCACATGCTTGGCTTCGGGTGTTAGATGTGGTTGGCACTGCATCAGACAAAGAACAATAGGTTCTTCTTCCCTCATCACATAGACGGTAATTGGCGAATAGAGTAGTTGACTACTATTAAAATGGAGTAATATTTTATATTCCCTTATAATAGGCAGATATAGAACACCATAGTTGTCAAATATATAAAAATCTGACTCGAGCTCCATGGTTATTTATTTATTTAATAGATGACCCGGGTGAACTTTATACCACCTAAAATTTATTTGATGATTAATCTTTTTCAACCTTCTAACTCCAACTTATTGAGATTGATAATATTGGCCGCGTCGTGTACCTACGGTTTGAATTTAATTTGGTTATTCTATGAGAAAACGAATTACCTATTTTAATAAAAAGAAAATTGTGAATGTTTCTGGTATTTTAATAGTTATTCTGCTATTCGGGGCGGAGACAAATCCAACAAATCAAAGATCATAAAAGTCGGTCCAGCCTTTCTTGAGTTATAAATGGTGTAACTAACCCGACTTTGTTTTATTTATATAAAACAAAGTCGGCTTGCTTCTTTAAAGATATATTCTTTATTGTACACCAATAAAACAAATGTACACTATGACTTGCACGAATACAAATGTACAATGGGCGGCCTTATCGCACACGGCGGAAAATTCTGGTTACATCGTTGGTTAGCAACACAGAAGCTGTGTGTCTAGGTCTACCCAGCAGGTAACGCTAATTATTGTCGAATTCCCAATCGTATGTAGGAAGGACCACATGATTAGCAGGTGGGACAATTAGACAAAAAGATAAAAAAGTAACCATCCCCGACGTAGTCGAATTTTAGTCCGAATTTAAAATTGATTAATTTAATTATTGATTTAATTTGATAAATTTGCTTCTCCAAATAAAATGCGAAATCTACATAAAACACATTAGACTCTCCTACAATGGTTATGCAGAAATCAATTTTAAAACACCAAAAGTTCACCAATATATCTCACAGTATCGAGATTATTAATTCGGATATGAATCCGATAGCCGGCGAGATATAAGCATCGAGTTATCGTAATCAAGAATCGTTTCTCGATAAAGCGAGTAACTGGTGTAGGTAGGTAGACAGTGTCCCATGTAACCATTTAACGGTTACCAAAAATCTACTGACATTACTCGACTCGAGCATCAAACCTAACACTAACCTAACACTATAACACTAACCTAACAAAGAATGGTTGCTAACATACCTTTTGGTAACAGTCGAAGATGATGTCTTTCTCTTTTCATTTTCAAGTACTAGTCATAAAAATGATTGACATGTAAAACATGCATGTCTCATACGAATGGCCTGTCAACAACACTGTATACTGAAGCATTGTGCTGTAAATCATTGAAACATTACAACTTATTTGCAAAGGAAAACCACGTAAAAACCAACGTCAACATTATTACTGTTAACTTGTTAAACTAGTTATGTACCTCGGTTTTACCCGAAGAGTGACAGAGTGCGAGCGAGACGCGATACTCGTTTGTGATCGACTGCTCCTTTATTTTGGGTATAATCTCCTGCCCTTATCCCATTTTATTTGGGGTCAGCGCAATATCTCTTTTCTTCCATTCATCTCTATCAGACGTCATTTGCAGATTCACTTCCTTCACATTGATGTCATGTTTCACACAGTCCATCCATCTTTTGTTTGATCTGCCTGTTCTCTGATAGCCATCAACATTCATACTTACAACTCTTCTTATAACATGATTTTCATCTCTCCGCATTACATGTCCATACCACGACAATCGGTTACTTTGCAGCTTTTCTGCAACTGGTGCGACTTTCATACTTGCTCTAATAAACTCATTCCTGATTCTGTCCAATCTTGTTACACCACACATCCCTCTCAACATTCGCATCTCCGCTGCTTGCAATTGCCGTTTTTGGGTGTCATACAACAGACACAAATTAATAAAATCACATGCACAACCACCCAGACTGAACAAATATGCGATACGAATATTGTCACAACGCGGGATATAAAACAGTAGGTTTGCAAGGAAAGCAAAAGCCTCCGTTACTGCTCTTTTTAAATCCGACAAAAAAGAGGGGTGTTATAAGGTTGTAGTGTGTATCTGTGGATCTGTGTACCTGTACATCTGTCTGTGGCATCGTAGCTCCAAAACGGATGGACAGATTTCAAAGCAGTTTAAAAAAAATTAAAGCTAGTTTAATCGGGTATCGTCTTTGCTATGTTTCATGAAAATCTGTTTAGGCGTTCAAAAGTTACAGCTTTTTTTCTAGTTATAGTCGGGGGATTTTCACGGTTAGGTTTATAGGCTTTCGCAATTCAGTATTATGGTATTAGGTACCTAGACACCAATTTTGGTGAGAACCCGTAACAAACATACACATCATTATTTTTACACAAATATTCAGAGATAACTTCAGTTTATCGTCTCCAGTCTTCATAAGCCGCGTCAATCCGTGAGCAAACGAACAAACATGTCAACCTGATCCTGATAGATGTTATGCTAACACACCGACAGAGCTGTAATAATACATTTATCACGGCTCGTGAGTATTTTTAAAGATGATACCTTTACATGTAAATAATAACAAAATTTGCATACCTGCCATTCTATATGAGGCTAAGGGGCTGGTGTAACTGAATCAGACTTCGCTGATGACAGTGGTAGCTCTCGAGAGTAAGCAATTAATAAAAAATACGAAATGTGTGCTGGGACACATAGTAGAAATGAAACTTCAACGGACAATATATCGTTTACCCCCTCCACGCGGCCGTAACGCTTTTTCGTGACAGAAAAATCCTAATACCCCCTAATTTCCCCCGTCTATATAAAAGTTTCACTTAAAAATTGACGTCATCAAATGATCCATCTTAATTTCATAAATGATTATGCTAAAAGCGATTCATTTCAGGACACTGTTCTTGTTTTTTCCTGCGGAATATTTATCATTACTGATTAGGAACAGGTATTACGTAACCTTAACCTTCTCTGCCAAACCAGCCCCGTGATTACGTATGATAAATATGACAGTTGCTGTCGTAAATAAACGTCCTATTCCGTATCCTCTTATGAAAACGTCTATAAGCGAGAAAGGGATGCATTGTTTGTTGGTTGCTGTGGATGTCAGAGTTTTCTTACGTAATCAAGGCAAGGGTCAAGGTTCCCCAAATTGTCTCTACAATAAATTAATTATATCGCAAATACTGTGAACACCACGTAGGGGTGATGGTTTGTGTTCGGTGTTGGTGGGTGACCCATCGCGTCAGCTGAAGCTCTAAACATGCAGCTTTCCCATCAATGTACCCTGCCGATACACCTAGACACTAACCAACCAAGTTTTAATGTCAAACAGTACCAAAATCATTACACATACTCTCCATGATAAGTTTTTTCCTGTCTTTCCAGACTAGAAGATGATGCAGCCCACACGAACGGGTACACGAACAACGGCGCGAGCGTCGAGAGTGTGGTTACCGAGCAACCAGTCAACAACAACCACCTGCCTCCTCGAGCCATCACAGGGAGGGAGGTCAACGAGGTCCCGTTGCATGCTGATAAGCTTTATGAGGTAATATATTATGTAACTATAGGTCCTAGTTTAGTAGCGGAGGTCCTTTTAAGGGGTGGATATAATATAAGTGAAAATATCTCAATTGAGCATAAAATAAAAATTAAAGAATCAAGATTTTTTTGAAATCTTAAAATTAATACAATAGAAAATATTGATTTACTGGTTTGGTTTGCTATTATAATTATAGTTGGTGAATCTAATAAATGAAATACTGTACTTAAGAGGTTGTTGTTTTTCAGGTGTTTTCCAAATCTCTAATATTTAGAGATGATCACGAGCTTAAAGCCAAATCAGCGAGCATCGACTCACTCGATGAGCTGGAGACCAAATCCGAACCAGACTACCTTTCTGACAGACCCAACAGGACCAAGGTTTACTTCGAAGACGAAATCAATTCCCCTGTTACTGACTTCGAAATCATGTTCAAAGATGAACTCTTGGCTAACCATGATATGTTTAAGATTGACGAAGAAGAAGAAAGTGACAGAAGAAGTCAAGATACAGAAGACGGACTAATTATGAACGTATCAATCATGAAACAAGATGTCATTAAGCCCAGTACTATAACTATTAAAGACGAAACAAAGATCACAACACTCAATCCTATATACCAGTATGAACCAATACCTGTGACTGGCTTAAGTTTACCATCGAATTTTTCTTTACCAAGAGTTGAGAATGTAAAAGGTATTTTGAGACAAAGAGGAGATCTCCCACGAAGTGACAGCGCGAGAACATTGGAAAGAGTTGACAGTGGTAGCAAACTATCCAAACCGATGTTAACCAGAGTCGAAAGTTTGAAGAACATGGATCCTAATAAACTAAACAAAGTATTATTGAGGGTTCCACATCGAAGTGCATCGTTCTTGAATATTCCAGAACATTTGTCACCAGTGAAACCTCCACTAATCAAGAGTAAGTCCATGGTAGGAGTCATGTTTGCGACACATGAACTAAAACTGAGTCAATTACCTGATACGCCAATAATAAAGAGTAATAATCTCCCAAGATTCTTTGCTGACTGTCCACCTTTACCGGAGTATAAAGGAGAAACAAGCTTGCAGAGCATAAAACAGGAATCTGAACTGAAAATGTATCAGGAAGATTTCAGTATGCCAAGGTACTATGGAACCGTTTCTAAGTCTACGGAACACCTGCCAGTTCATGAGAGTAAATCGATGCCTGATTTGAGAGATCGCGAGGAACAGGCGAATTCCTCAGGAAGAGTCAGCAAACGACTGGTGAAGCTACGAAGTAGGTTAAAGCCTTTGGTAATAAAGAAAAACTCTAATGAGAGATTGTAAATTTAGATAAAAAAAGTGCCTTAGTAAGATTTTAATGATATTTTAGCACCTACGATGAACTTGAAGTAGGAGGTAAGTTTATTTTCATGTCTGTTGCCATTTTATTCAGAAACAGATACGATTTGAATGATAATTTTACTGAAGGATTTTAGGACCACATAGCAGGTTTCTTTGGTCTAGATTCTTTAATAATCGAGGGAGCTTCTTTTGACGTGTGCCTTTGTAATTTATTTTGTTCTAAAGTAATTTTGTATAGTAGTTTATCGACTTAATACGAAGTGACTTTCTGAATTGTATTATGTAAAAGTTGTTGTTATTTAAGAACAAATATTTACCTGTTTTAGTATTTTGCTCAACTTTAATCACAATTTTATTACCTATATCTTATAACTATACGTACTTACACAGTCTATATATCTATATATGTCTGGCCTATCTGGTCTTTCGTTTAAAAATGATATTCATAGCTCCAATTGTATGCAACAAATCTATCAAAATAATAAGTAAACGAGCTATGGATTCATTTCGTGCGCCATTATGGTCAACCTTTTTATTATTAATTGTATTAATCCTAATTTCTTTTGTATTATTTTATCCATTTACAGTATTTTCTCTATAATGTTATGCATATTTTTTATACCAGTGATTATTTATTATGGTTTTATTATGGTTTCTTGTAAATCTTATAATGTACTCCATGTCATCTTAAATTCTTTTCCCGTGACTAGTTAACTATCTTTTATAATATTTCTAAGCAAATTACCAAAATAAGCAATAACTAAAGTGATTGTTGCTCAGAACAATTTGTGATTTATAATAATAATTTAGATTTAAGTTAATATTACTTAAAGGTCCTACCTATTAATAGAATAAGTACTATGTGTATGTTATTATCTAGTCATTGCATCACATCATTATGGCGACACACCAAAACCAATTTTGTACAACCTTTAATAATTTCTTGTTCCTTCTACGGAAAAATTAATAAATTGTAAAAAGCCGGTTTTAGGACAAATTTTAATAATGTTTTATTTAATATTCTTGCTCCAGTGTCTATTATTATCTATTTATTTTGTATAAAACTTGGATGTGTTGCCACTAAAACGTAGATTTTCGGACAAATAACAACTAAGATCTGCATAATATTCATTGTTACTTAACTTAATATTTAACTTGTACATACTTATTGTTAAGTTTTGAAGTTCCCAAATAAAGTGATTCAAAGGATACGAATGTTGTTTATCTGAAGGAATGAGGTATGGTGTTCGTCCATTGAAAAGGGAGGTTCCTCTGACCAGGTGAGGTGTTAGACTCGTTAGGCGGCCAGTAGATATCACTGGCTCCTGACATTAAGCTAATCTATGCCACAAAAACTCATTGTATTTTGTATTTTTTGTAATGCTAATGAACTGTTTCTATTTCATGCTTTCTATTGCCTGGCGAGTCGAAGCTCCGCGGTTGATGTCGGATAGTTGTATATCGGTATATCGGTTAGACTACTTGCTCCTCATGTCGCGCATGCTTTTATGCACAACAAATGCAACAAGTTCTTTAGAACACACGATTTTTCCTAAAATGTGTAAAATAAAACAAAAGTATAAAAAAGCGCACGATTTATTACAGTATCACTATTTCATACAATTTTCCGTTTACATAATATTAGGTAAACTCCAACAATAAAACTTTATAAGAAATCTTAAAACCCTACACTAGAACGCGTCTAGTAAAACTGAAACTATTCTCAAATACACCTAAACTTCATTACAATAGAGTTTAAAATTACTTTATCAAGGCGAATCTTAGACGACAGGGAAAAGGGTTATAACTAAATAAGTACTGAAAAGAGTTAGTTACATTATATTCTCTAATATTATTAGATAAATTACAATAATTGTAAGGAGTTTATATTTATAATGAAGATCACAAATTTCTACTTAAATCTAAGGGAATACTATTTTAATTGGTTAAAAATAGCATTACACCGTTTTTCCTGGCAACGTAGATAATTCAACAATTGCTCCAATTATTCCTCTTTCAAAAATGAGTTGGTAATTACATAATAGGACCGCTCTATTCCGCTAGTGAGTAGCGTGGGTCTAATGTGGCCTTTTTGACATAGTACTGCTTATGGGAACAACTATAAAAATATTTAGGATCTATTAAAATCTTCGTTAGGTTCTAAGTAGAATATGACAAAGATTTCTTTAGGTTCATTTCAGAAGGTTGTATCTGATTAATAACCCAAATAATTAATAATTAATTATAAAATTGGAATATCTGTAAACACATTTTACGTCGGACTTAAAAATATTTTTTAGAAATAGGAGATTTCTTTTTTATAAAAAACATTTTTTTTATGAAATGATTTTATGGTTTATTTTAATTTCTCAAAGATACTAATCCATTTTTAAATTGTAACTATAGTAAAGTTTTATAAACCGAAATAATCCGTAACACTGAAGTTTGTTTGCGTAAAATTCTCTTAATAAAATAAAATGTTTTGTTCTGGTAATGGCATTCTAGATTTTTATATAAAACAATTTATTTTCGTGGCACACTTTCAATTAATTTTTTGTTAAGCTTTTATTATACATGCTCTTTATACAGAATATAGCTACAAGTGAGGCCGTAAGTACTACAAAAATCTAATAGTTCTAACACAAAATGACACGGTTTGATATCACTCTCGATATCCATTGCTGCTTTCATTTGCAAAATATAAAAAAGCAGCTAGTAATCTGTCAATGTAGGAAGGTACTCCAAAATGTGACGTTCATTTTGTATTAGAACAGTAATTAAAAATTATCTAATTGTTGACTAATAGTACATTTTCTAAATATGTACTTAATAAAAGGGCAAAAATAACTTTATACACTTTACAATGATTTAGAATTATGCTACGCAATCCATTCAATATTTAAATGCATTATTTTACATTTTACTATTATATAAAAAGTCGCATGTTTCGCGTTTTTTTTTCAGTTTTTATTATAATTAGTAGTGTTGCAACGAGCCACAGGCCGAATACCGAATATTCGGCGGATTTGGTGCAAATTTTTAGTTCTTCTTGTGTCTCACACGTGAACCTAAACCAGTATGAACTTATCCTTCAATTTGGCAGCACGGGGTGTATGGGTAAAGTACCTAACATGACAAAATATGTCACTTTATGTTTCTTCTTCTGTGGAGTCGGAACGAGCTATCATATGGGAATCCGTTGCAAAATGGACAGCTATTTGTGACAGATGATGCTTCTTCAGGGAAATCAGTGCCTGCATTTTTGTTTATCTTTCAGACGGCCAATCTACCAAAAAATAGACAACACTAGATAGAATAATGCAGAATACTTAAGTTAAGTCAGTTACGATTTATTTTATTCACTGAGTTGACTGAGAACATCGTCTTTCTTTTTTATTCAGCGCAACACTATACAAATATTATAAATAAAATCATTACAATTTACGGGAGCTAATTCGTACTACAACAGAATTTTAAAAAAATGTCCAAACCAGCCTTTGTTTATCTGTGTCATAGATTAATATGTATATTGGGCTGGCCGGCTGACTGATGAGCAATGACATCTTACCCGCTGCCGCTTTATTGGTTAGCGCATATTACGACACTTTCATTTTAACATAAACGCATGTGTGAACGTGTAGCTAGTTTAATCAGATTGCTTCGTAGCTATGTTTCATCAAAATCTGTTCAGCCGTTCAAAAGTTACAGCTCTTTTTCTAGTTAGAGTCGGGGGATTTTGACGGTTAGGTTATGTTATTGCTTGTTCCTTTTGTCTGACGCGCACTTATACCCTTGCATTTGTTACACAGCTAGTGAACCGAAGTGTTCCCGGCCGGCTCTTTTTTAACACGCTTTTATTAGCTTCACCTGTAACTAACTATGTAAGAAAATCTTGGAAGTTAAATTTAACCCATTCCCGGTTTCCGATTGAGCTGAAATTTTGCATACACGTTCAGTTTGAATGACTAAAGCGTGTTCTATAGTTATTTAAACTATAATATTTTATTCTTTTCGAACTAACCTTCGACACACTTTCGCTTCGCTAGTACCGAATGTTTCATAGTCCTCCCAGTTACTAAGTGCGTTGCCTAGTAGTTAAACTTGGTACTTACTAGATATAGGAGACTAGCTTCTAGCGACTTGGAGAAGCCTACGCTAAAAGGCAACTTATACGACACTAAGTTGGTACGACTAGATTAAGTGTACTTCTATATTATGCTATATTTTATATTCTGTACTATATAGTTTGTTTGATGTGGTTCAAAGTTATTGCGGTAAGTCATAGTGGCACTTACACTATTCCGTGATTTAAGAAAATAACAAAACATTTCTATGATTTTGCTTAATAATTGTTATTATTACCACATTGGTTAAGAAAATTGGTGATTAGGTACATGTTATAGGACTATGCAAGTTTTATAAATAATGTAAATAATTTACTTATTTTTTTGTTAAATATTATTTATTATTGTGTAAAATCACAAAATGATTTGCGTAAATAATTATGAAAAAAAATACACAGGCTAATTTTTACTCTTACTTTGTTCCCCTGTAACAGGATAAAAATACCATTCACTTTAAAATTCTATAGTTAAATTAAAATAATGTACTCTATAAACTGTACTCTAAACTGCAAATCTAAAATACTGAGGCTCTAAAGCTACAAACCAAGGGTTATATCGGCCTTAGCAAATAAGTTTAATCTTAATCTCAAAAATGATCTTAGAATTTAACAAAACTTAATTTCACAGTAAATGGCTTATAATTTTACTGAAATAAGCAATTCGCTTTTTTTTAAAGTAAGTACCTCATCTATTTATAAAAAATCAACCCTATTTTTTTTATTAAATATTTAATTTTATAAAGTGTAGTGTATAATGAGAAAAAAATCTTTAAAATATGCATTCAAACTAAATTCAGAAGGATAGCATTATTACAAATTATAGTAGAATTCCTACTAGGTAGGAACCGGTATTTATGTAGTAATAAATTATATTTAGGTTTATTTTTTTACTGAGTAATACAAAACATATTTCTTTCGAGTGTAATATTTTTCGATTTTAAAACAAATTGATCATATTTTAAGCTTATTTTAACATAATTTGTTCGAACACAATAACGGTTATATTGATATTGTGGTCCTTAGAGCGTATTAAAATTTATTATTAATGGGCTGGATATTTTTTCTGTCTGTGATGGTGAACTTGCGTATAATCTAAATATAATTTGATGAAACAAAATCTCCTATTTAAATGCTCTCAGATGGAATTCTTAAATCGATTGTTTACAAACCTGCATCTTAGGGCTGTGTTCACCGACAAATGAACAAATATTTATTATAAACAAGTCGTTCAAAGATATGAATATTAAACGACTGTTATTGCCTTAAACATTTGTTTATTTGTCGGTAAACTCTGTCCTTAATCGATTCTATAAACAGTTTTGCAGTTGGTTGAACAATCGGTATAAAGTAATAGTTATTATACCTATGTAGGTATCGAATGAGTGTAGGTAATTTATTGTCTAATCACTTGTCAACACCCGATGTTAACTACTGAATAACTACTAGGTATTATAATATTTGGCCTAGATTTTATTCTAAGATACTTAAAGAACGACATATTTGCATATCAAAAAAATAACAGGTATCTATAACTCATAAGAGAGTCCTTTTTAATCATCGATGCAAGAAGCATGTAATATTATATTTCATCTAATTAATCAGAAGGACCAAATCTTATATTTGGTCTTTTGAGTCATCTAGAATTTTTGAAATTCTCTTCTAAAATCTTTTAGATCTGCAAACTGTCATTAGGTATAATAATAATTATCCTAGTTTTGGTGTCACAGTTCACTATTTTATAAATTATTTTGTTGGTGTTTATGTGTGTACCTACTATTATATATATTCAAGTGTATTAAATAAGACTGGTAAGTTTCATCTATAACTACTGTATCAATATTGTAAGTTCTGGTAATCTCATTCGTTAAAAACTTGAAATTATCAAAACTATATTTTTATTTCAAGAAAACGTACCTACATAATATCTAGTCCGTTTAACGCCGAAAGTAAAACAAACAAATTCGCCAGGGTCTGCCTTCTATTCGGTCTCTAGTCAGTTATTTCTTATTCCTCGACGATCAGATCTCTAGTATCATATCTTTATTTATATCTGTATTCACAATAGCCTGCTTACAGTTTTTGGAAAACCAAAAGTATTCAAAGTCTCTCGTTCACTTAGAATTTTTAAATTAACATTTTCTTGCACATCTTGTATTTTTCCAAAATGTATGAAAGTATTCTTCATTGTGACCTTCATTTTCGTTTCTTGTCCTTCTGTATTCCCATCATCTAACTCAACAACGTAGACATCTTGAAACTTAATCACCTTAGCTTATACCATCACATTTAGAGTCCTCGGACTTCGAAGTTTCTGGTCCTTCGATCCGAAAAACGGTGACACCAAAACTGTTCACTCCACTACAAAGTTACCTAACCGTCTTGAACCGCTTAACCTTGATGGTAGCCTTGTTGGCGCACAGCTTGAGAGCCGTGGCGCACCCCAACAGATCAGCAGCCGACACGTCCTTACCGTCCACTGCGATCAAGAAGTCGCCCTTCTGGATGCGACCGTCCAGGTCCGCGGGAGAACCGGGGAGCTGCCACAGAGAGAAAAATTTGAAAATGTGGTAGGTACCTAAATGGTAATGGTAGGTATTCCAAGTACAATAGCTTGTTCTTCCATTTGAATCAGCGAGATCCAGAGAAAACCGAATTAGGTACCTATCTTTTTTATGAATAAGGAGGTTAATAATTAATACTTACAAGTTGTCCTATATACACTCCCGGCGCCTGTACGGGCGCGACACAGGTGAGGCCGAGCGGTTTGCCTGCCTTCCGACTCAAGTCTATTTCTACCTCCTCATACTTCAGCGGCTCTTGTCGATGCACTGTCAGTTTTAACTGGAAATTGCGAAAATAATGCGTTAAGTTAATCAAGGCAACAAGCTTTTCTCTTCCTATGGGCTATTATGGGCCTGGGTGAGGGGCTCGTAACTACATAGCTACCACGTAGATCAGTCGATCAGTGAGGTTAAGCAACGCTTGCCATGGTCAGTCCTATGATGGGTGACAGTTTCTCAAAACATCGAGACCAATGATAAATCAAGTAATGTGATGATAATGGGTCAATCCATTCGGTAATAACAGTGTTCAAAACAGCTAGAATGAAATGATATCGAGTTCTGGAATACTACATGAAAACTTTGCTTTTTAGGGTTCCGTACCCAAAGGGTAAAATGGGAACCTACTACTAAGACTCCGCTGTCCGTCCGTCCGTCTGTCACCAGGCTGTATCTCATGAACCGTGATAGTTAGACAGTTGAAATTTTCAGATGATGTATTACTGTTGCCGCTATAACAACAAATACTAAAAAATAGAATAAATAAATATTTATGGGGGCTCCCATACAACAAACGTGATTGATTGCTCGTTTTTATAGATAATGGTACGGAACCCTTCGTGCGCAAGTCTGACGCGGACTTGGCCGGTTTTTTTAATTGAAAAGTTATCTGAAATGATTATCATTTTAATTCATAATGCTTTTTCATTTGGTCCTACTCTTTTTCAACCGCAGAAGTCGTTCTTTCTTCTTGACGTACTGAACATACCTTAGCAGTTTTCTGCTTGATACTCAGACAGAGCCTCTCGTGCGCCATCTCCTTGGTGATGGCGACTCCGTTGCACTCCAGGATCTGGTCTCCGACCTTCAGCCGCCCATCCTTTGCGATCACGCCGTTGTTGTATATGTCTAGGATTATAGCTGACGCACCCTGCAAGAGACAGACAAAGTTAAAAGATATGCAGGAACTATGGAGAATTGTAGGCAACGAACTGAAGGTTTAACTCTGCCAGTATGCACCAGCCGGATTCGTGATTAATGCCCAAGTTGATCATGTGAGATGAAAAAATATATCCGTCAGTCACCATAAAGCGGAATTTACACGGGTCGATGTCCGCCGCACGACTAGACCGCTCGACAATCAACTGGATCGTAAGTGACATTATGCCAATGCAGACTAGCTTTGGTTTTGGTTTTAAAATAGTCATTCAAAAAATATCAACAAAATTGATACCTAAAGTATGGTAGGTATTGTTCACTAAAGTAGTTATACCGACTTTCCAATTTCTCTCACTCTTTAAACAGACAATTCTTATTGTAAGAATCGACTCACCAGATGAGATTAAATCCCTCCACCCCAAGAATATAGTCAATTTTATTATTGACTTACGGCTAGAGGGAGTGCTGTAATAATACAAGAGGCGTCACAATAGATCTTCGCAGGTCGCAGTGACAAAGGGGCTTAGTACCCTACCTCTTCAAACAAATAATAAAGAATCGACTAAAACGTTCACTACATTACTTGAGGTACAGTAACTACAAATCTTTACTTCTCTTCATTATTATTTTTTGGGATACAACCCTGAATAATCCTTCTGTAAATTACAATCTAATTAAAATACAACCGATAATGTCTCATTGTATATAATTTTAAAAGTAAATAAATGACTAAGATTTTTTTTTATTTTTCTAATAACTGTCACCACCTGGCCTATCACCCGTTTCAGGCTTGACGTTGATTTTTGGGGCATCCTGTATAAGGTTTATTTTCTAAGATGCTTGTCAATTAGACATTAATTCACCTTCAATCAATATGGCGGCAGATGTTCAGCAGTAGACGTGTTTTGCTGGTATGATAATGATGTTGTAACAGGTATAGATATTAATTCCACTTCTAATTAAGCAAATTCAAATCCAAAATTAATTTATTGATGCTAGACTAATAATAGTGCTTTGCGAACGTCAATATTTTCCTCATTGGTAACTTTACTAACATAGTAAATAATAAAATTGTAATAAAAAAATTGGTGATACATTCTAGATTTTGACATTTTTTGTACCTATTACTAGGTAATTAATATTATTTCTTTTTTTTACATTTTTTGATTTGTCAGTTACTAACATTAAATATTATTAACTTTAAATATTATTAATTCTTGTTATTGTAATTAAAATTTTAGGGTTCATTAAATTTTTCCTAATTTTTGCATGCCTAAATTAAGATAGAATGCAATGGGATCAGAAAAGTTTGTTAACACCTTTATTTATGTACCTACATTCTATGCAAATTTACTAATATTCTATTCTATTCTATAACCTAAAGTTATAAGTTCTCTTACATTGATCAACGTGTCACTGCCTCCCAACAGCTGCACCCCTAGTACTTCCTTGGCGGAGTTGATCTCTATGACCGTGTCCACGTTGGGCGCCACCGGCGCTACTGAAGGATCCGGAGGTGGTTCCACTGGAAAGAACGTGATAATTAAGCGTTAAGAAGTTTTCACAACTTTCTCTTCGTTGTCGTTTCTTGACAGAGCGACCGTGGTCATCGTGTTGTACCATGGTCAGGTGTGACTCGCCTCACGATATCTCGCCATCTCGGTTACTGTTGGCACTCATGCAAAGCCACACAGGATTTGATTTGGTCGGTCCATCGCTTGGGTGTCCTTCCGCGCAGTCTGGTGCCTTGCATGACACGACGCTCTATCGAGTCAAATTACCGCCTTGAGACGTGTCCAAAGAAATTAAAAATCGGAGTCTAAATCGCTATAGTAAATATAATGGGTTCCTGTATAACTGGATGGTGTATTTAAATTTCATACACAGCCTTCCCACGTTTTCTAAGTTCTATAACCTGTACTTTCTGATCTATTAAGAGGCTTTTTGCAGATCCGATTGAGATGGATGAATAGTCTCATATAAATTCTGTCACCATCCCGCAAGAACAACGATCATGCAAGAGCATCATGCTGCCTTAAAATGCCCCATAAAGCCGTTTATTCAGTAGGCAACAATTGAGGCCCCAGCTACATGTTGAGCAATATGTTGAGTTAAATGTTGAGCAACATGTTGAGCAATATGTTGAGCAACATGTTGAGCATCATGTTGCGTGTCAATTGTTCCCTACCGAATACGTCATGGCCTAAGAATCAATTGTTTGAAAGTGTCAAATAGACCCCTGAAGAGTAGTACCTTTAACAGGTGAGGGTGCAGGCCTCGGCGTCTGCGGCCGGCTGGCGCCGAGCTGGTCCGCGTTGCGACTGGCCGGCCGGGACGAACCGCCTGCCAACATGAGACGCTGTATGGTAGATGGTACACAGAGAAATATCTATTGGGATATTATCTATAATGCAAAGTAGGTACAAAGAAATCAATTTTGAGCATCGGCATCTCCCACTATTTTACGAGATAAGACGGATTTCAATTCGCAATTCTGTGCAGGATACTAAAAATAAAATCAATCGCAGCTAGCAGTAGACTACGTTTGACTCAATTTACACAGGAAAAGGCTTAGCTAAAGAAGTTCCAACACCATATAGTTACATGACTTTAACGAAGGGAACAGTCTCATTATGCTACAATTTTGCAAGGTGGATTATGCCATATTAATTTTTTTTAAGTACGTCCGTCGCTCCCTAAACAATCAAATTCTTTACGAACCTTGCACACTAGCTAATTATCCCACTACGGCGTGAGCAGGTCCCTTGTGAGAGCAGAACATCAACATCGTTGATATAAACTACGATAACATGGCGCGCCCCTCCAAATTACTGTTTCAATGTGTGTAGTCATATCCTTACAGAGCAAACAATCCTTGGATTTCGTTTTGTTTGACGGCCGTCTCAGTACGCACACATGCGTTATGAGTCTTGGTGGCGCTTTGTTACTACTTTCAAACGTTTTGAATTTTGGAGTGGCGTGCCATGTTATTATCATTTAACTCTAACAACACATACCGGCCGGTGTGCCGGGAGTGGTGGCAGTGGCTGGCGACTCATCTCCCTTATCGTCCTTCAGGTTTGGAGTACATACTGTTAGCACTACCACGCCTTCAGTCTGCTTGAGCTTTGCTGCCGCCTGTAATATTAAAAGAACATCAATAAGCTCATATTCCATTTGTAATGACGGTCGCGAGACAGTCAGAAGCCACGTACAATACACGTTGTTATAGTCTATCCCTAAGCGACATTGCACACTCGATACTTCTAGTTATTCCCAATTGCTTCCACCGTCGACGCCACAACTGGTAACAAAGGGGATTTTCTTCCAACAAATGCCACATTTAAAAGCAAATTTTAGTATCAGCGATTAGCGATTTTGTGATTGCATCGATGCTCTATCGCATGATGGCGACTCGCGCGTTTTTGACTCTATAGATGCGGAGGTGAAGCGAGGGAGAGACGGCGGGGTGGAAGCACGCGCTCGCAGGCTACGACTGGCATCCGAGTGTGTGCGGAGTCTAGCGTTCAGTCTGTGTTTCGAACTTCCGAAAAGCGACTAAATCGCTGATAGCTGATGCTAAAAGTATCGAGGGTCTAAATGCTCAAGAAATTATTTTTTAAATTATGATTATGTTATTCATGACATAACTTTGTCCCGGTGTACCTCCGTCTACGTGCTTCAGCTAGCTCTCTGGGGATAAGACTACGGAAACAACGTTGAGGGTAGCTCAGTGAAATTAAAACATAGCCCCTTGGGGAAACCGGGTTTATTTAACAACTAGCTGGCACTTCACAATAATAATCTTGATCTTGGTTGTATGATTAAGTAAAAATTGTATAAAAACACATCAATACATTTTGATTTTAATTTATTTTATTAACCGACTTCTTATTCCTGGAAGTCATGGGGCGAGGCCTTTGCTCAGCGGTGGGATGATATAGGCTAACATCATCATCATCATCATCATCAACCGACTTCATATTTCAAAAACTTGTTGAAGGTAGGATGCAACAGCTGTGTCTACGTCATAAGAGTGTTGGAGAAGGAATGACGAATAAGAACATGAAAAATGACGATTCAGCGCAACGTTCTAAAGGCAAATGCCCACTCTTGGCCAGTAGGTAGGCAGGTTCGTTACACCAATGTGAAAAATACAAAAAAATATCTTATTTAGTAACTAAAATATTGTTATTATTTATTTGTTTGTAACACTCGGGAATTAAAAACTTATATTAAAAAGACATTCAATCAATTATGCATGTGATGCAATCTTCATTTCCGCACGTTATGTCAATCTTATAAAAGTAGTGATGGCAAATGTCACAAAAAATCGAAATCAAATAAATCGAGAACTGAATGATCTTCAAAAAAACTTTTTTCTTTTGTTTCGCTTCCTATATTAAAACGTTTAATTTCTATAGAATAGGTAAAATAAATGTCTATTGATTGTCTTCCGAAATCTATGCAGTGCTGGTTCAAGTTTATTAAAAATATCGATTCATAGCTCTATAACATCGGTTTTTGATAAATCGATGCCGAATCGCCATCACTACGTCAATGATAATTGAAATTGACAGTCTGTGTTGACAGTTAACATTTTGTTTGTTGTGCTTTGTGAGTTGTGATTTTTCCTACACGGTTTTGCTATTTTCTATCCGATGACTTTGATTAGTATTATAGCGATGACAACCTTGGGTTTACATTAGATTCCGTACCCGCTTACCACGACAACACTGGCTTGCCAGTCAACTCCATGTTTGTTTTATATCAAACTTGAATTTTTTTCATACAATTTTAAAATGCTGTCCAAGTTCTATGTAAAAAATTGTGGTTGATATTGTATCTATGATGTTAACCCTAATGCCTATGATTTGCTGTATTTATGGACGCCACTTGGCCAAAACCTCCTTAACGAATGGGCATATCCCTTTGAATTGATATTTTGGAAGCATGAAGTAATATAGGAGATTGCCTGTACTAAGTAATAAAACGATAAAGGACGATTTCGTCACAACTTTATACATTGTTTATAGTGAGGGGGTTTGAATACTCACTGCATCGTAACTGCAGTTTAGTAGCGAGTCTCTATTGACTGCTAGGAGCATGTCACCAATCTGAAGTCCTCCCTGAAATCAGGAAACAATAACAAATTTTAAAATAGAATTATTTAGTTTTCTCGAAATTTGCTAAATTGTGTGAAGCTTCAGTTTGTTTGTTTTTTAATGTTAATAGTTGGTCTTTGTTTCAATAATAATCCAGCCCATGTGCCATTACTGTCCCACTGTTGGGCACAGCCTTTTCTCAGCACGAGAAGGGTTAGACTTCAGTCCACCACACTGGCCTGGTGCGAGTTGGCGGACTACACACACCATCGAGGTCCTTATGGAGCTCTCTCAGGTGTGCAGGTTTTCTCTTGCTTTGTTAGTAGAATTTTAAATACCTACCTAAAAACAAACAAAACTTACTTAGATACATACCGTACCATTTAGATTTTATACAATACTAACCACTACAAATATTTGTTCACTGATATTTAATTTCCTGTGTAATTTTGGAAATGACGTTATCTACGTTAATAGAGCCATATCATAAAATAAAATATTATCTCGCAAAGACATGTTTAGCAATGTAGGTTGTCTTTACTCAGACGATACGTTTGCGACAATATTGGAAGGGTTTACAAAGATACTCCATACCGAAGTTAATTAGCACTGCACTCACCTGTTCAGCGGCGCTGCCTTCCTGAAGGTCTGACACGAAGATGCCGCGACCTGCCTCCGTGTGGCGACCCTCGATGATCATGATGCCCAGACCCGAAGGACCCTGGAAATATTGACATTGGTCTTATTAATTTAGCTGCCGGAGAGCATAGTGAGTGGTGGACAAAAATAAAAACTGCACTAACCTTCTTGATGGTAATATCTCGGACTCCTTTGTAGCCAGCGAACCGGTCCTCCGACTGAAATACAAATAATAATGACATTTAACATAGGTATCTAATAATAAAATTCAAGATAGTTTTATTAATGTGACTTTGAAATGAACATCATATAAAAACGATGAATTAGGTAGTTACAGAAGAAACGTGCGCCCGATTTATAAAAGGCTGATCAAATCTAACCAGCGCAACGGTCAAACGTGTCAGCTGATATGATTGGTTGTTAAATTAATAGTTGACATTGTCAACGAAATACAAAGTTAATAATTATGAAATCTGAAATGATCAGAGATTTAATATACAGATTAAATGAAACCACGTATTTGGTACCTATCATGTTCTGAAGCCGTACACAAAATATCTGTGATTTTTACGCAAGTTTTTTTTGCATCATATTTCACTCTGCTATCATTCGACTAGATGAAGGAATATCGAAATAGAAATTTGACACATTTATCTGTTCAACATGTGTTAATAAAAATAATTTTGGTTAGAATAGGTTGGAGACTTTACAAACTTTGCCTAAAGATTGTGATAAGTGTAAAATTATGAAATTTTTATGTAGTTCCTGTGGCTAAACTACATATTGGATTTCATTGATTTTTTGTCTACGGTCACAGAACGTGATACCAAATACGTGGTTCTCAATTCAATTCTCAAATTTTTATTGCAATCCATAATGTACACAGTCATACAGGTGGTAAGTATAAAATATAGAAACAATTATGGACTCTGTCGGGTACAGCAACAGTTTAAATAAGTAGGAGAGAGGAGGAGCGCTTTAATATTTTTTCATAATATGAAAATGGTTTCATTTGTGATAACATTTACGGCACCCTGTATATCTGACATTAGAGAGACCAGCCTCTCAAGGTGAGGGTTGACCTGAGCTTGATCGTAATGTAACATCCGGAGCGAGGTTTCGTTACGGCGCGAGCGGTACGCAACGCGGCTCTGCTCACTGTACTGACTGCTCACTTTGTAACATGTTACATTACACATACGTACGATACGATATATGATACGAGGTTCACGCCTTCGGAATCAAAGGATTATTTGAGTAAATGATCGAAAATAGTTTTACGGCGCGGATGACTATAAATAATTACCTTCACCAAAGTTACAGATAAAATATAGGATGGTAAAACATTAATCATTTTCCGCAATTGATTATAATCTGTCGGAATGATAAACATAATTTGTAGATTTTCCTCGTCCAGAATTATATCACTCAATTCCATCATATGATATTCAAGACATGATGTTTTCTTTATCGGATCTCGTCCCAATCAGTGAGCTAATCTATACAGTATCGATACGAACTGCAGCATCAACAGTAAACGAACATGATTTTATAAGGTTTTGAGCGTTTTGTGAGCTAATAAGCTCCCCTTCCCTCAAAGGCTAGCTGGCAGAAAACCAGACATATTTATAATTTTACGGCACTGAAAACTATTTCTTTATACAGTCTGTTACTCTAAGGCAGGGGTCACCAATTAGTTTCGCTCAGGGTCCGTTTTAAGAAATGAAATGACCATCGCGGTCCGCCCAACATTTTATAGAAAAAAATATTTATTGAACAATAATTAATGTAATAACGGAAATAAAAAAGATATTTATTTATTTTAATTAGAAAAATGTCATTTTTTGTTGCGGATTATCTGTCTAAAGTGCTCTGTAGTGCAAGTTTATAAATGGGTCGGTGGTCGGATCCGGACCGCGGTCTGCCATTTGGCGACCCCTGTCCTAAGGTCTGTCATTAACATAGAAATAATAAGTAGGTACTCCCGTAGTAGTACTAGTATATTATGTCTATGGTTACAAATTATGAGGATTCTTTATTAAACAACATTATTTAGCTTATAATAATTAATTAGACTAATAACAATTATTGAGCCGTAGGAATCATTCAGCGATACGTAACGCAGAATCCAAATACGTAACGCAGAAACTTTGGTTTCAGGTTTGGGTTTTTTATTCGGTTTTGGTTTTCTGAGTATTTGTACTTCTACGCCAAGCGTATCGTCTTTATAACGTGAGTGTAACCTTTTTAATGAAATAAATTAATTTAATATAACGTTAGTTTTCCACAATATATAGTAAACAGAACTAGCCTGTGTTTGTTCAGTTGCTACTACCTATATACTTATTATAGGTATACATTTGCTATGCACAGTTAGCATTATGTTGGTACACAGATTTGGTCACTGTTTTAGAACATCCATTTTATAAGTTTAAGCCTTAAGGTTATTGTCATTGAACTAACTACGAGCATACAAAGTTAAATGGTCCAATCCTAAATTCCTAAGCGCAAACGGCCAAATGGTGTCAACGTTTCACGATCTTATCTGAGAGCAAATCTTGGGGTTAAATTGAATGGCTTCTTAAGCACGTCCGGGGTACCCTGCGGTCAGCCCAAGACTAATCTTACTGATTAGCCATTTTTCCACCATTGTTGAGCTATTTCCGTGACTAGAGATAGATATTTGAGATAATCTGCAAACCTCATTCATATTTTAACCTCCGCCAAAAAAAGGAGTGTTATAAGTTTGTAGTGTGTATCTGTGTGTTTGTGTATGTGTCTGTGGCATTGTAGCTCCAAAACGGATGGACCGATTTAAATGCAGTTTTTTTGACTTGAAAGCTATTTTAATTGGGTATTATCTTAGCTATGTTTCATGAAAATCTGTTCAGCCGTTCAAAAGTTACAGCTCCTTTTCTAGTTGAGGTCGGGGGTTATTGACGGTTAGGATAATTAGAAATATGTTTTATTTTTCTTTTTTTCTTTGCATGCCTCTTATGAGTAGGGACTCGGTTGGACCCGAAATTAGTTGGGCATCCCCGGAAAATGCAAGTGAGTTAGCGCAGTACTGATGATTCATTCGTGCGTGCACGCATTAATTTGAACCCACGACCTACGAACTCCGAAGTCCACGACCTGTAGGCTAATTCACGTAACTAAAGAAGTGCAGTTGCAGTAAAGTTTTGATCAAAACTCATTTGGTATTCTCTTAGCTTCAGTGCGATACGTCATAGCCGGGATCCAGCAGAATATCAGCGTCAGGTGTCATAGCCTGGCACATGCTGAGCTGGACACCCATTTGCTACAGCTCGGGACACACACTGAATACTCAAAAGGCAAGGTGAAGCTCAGTCGGTGCAGTATAGGTACCCACATTTATTTTTATTTTTTCAAATTATATTTTTTCTGCATAGTTTTACACTGTCGCCATCCTAAAATTGTATTCTCTGTCTATGCACCTGTCCTCTTCTTAGTATCTTATGTCTATCATTCTAGTGCGTTTTGTGTTTGTGGCAAATAAATGTTTTTTCTATCTCTCTTTCATACGCTCGCGTCAAGTTCGAGCATCACTGCAATATGATCGGCGCGGCGCTTCATAAAATTACTTGAATTAGTCTTCTGAGCCACCGCGAGTACATTCTGGTCCATCACGAACTAATGAACAAATCTCGACGACTCCACGCATAATACTCACATAAATAATGTTTTTATGAACACGTTTACATAACACAATGTGTACTACAGTGACTCACATTAAAAGATAAGTAGTTCAGAAGTTCAACGCGGGCTCGTGGCGGAATATCGCAAATTGATCGATACCGACACCTTATTCGAGTTCTATGTTACGAACTCGATTGTGGCAGTCTAGCCTTTAGCTAACTACATTGTGGTCGGCTCCCAGTCTAACCAGGGGGTCTACCGCGTAACTAAAATGGTAATGAACATCGACTCTGGTAATGCATTTCAATACGACCGTGAGAGACTGAGCTATGAGCTACCTTTTATTATTTTTACCGATCATGAATATATGAGTCCTAACTTTATGATCATTATTTTTTTTACAAGATAGCTCGAAGTTTATTCTGTCAGGATCATATTGAAATTTATTACCAGAGTCGATGTTCATTACCATTTTTGTTACGCGGTAGACCCGCAGATGCGGCTGAATATCAGTATTGTACACGGAGCGATATAATCATGATTATTTAATTAATATGAAGTCGAGTGACTATTGGATAAAATTTTAATTTCATTTGATTTAAATAACTTCGAGCATGCAAATATGTCAATACCTATAAAATTACAATTAGGTATAAACATTAGGTTGTGGATGTTCATGGGCCGCGGTGGCGCTTCCCACTGTGACCCGGAAGCTCGTTTGCCCCCAAATAGGTACCTTTAGTAATCGGGATTCATAGGTCAGATGGCAGTCGCGTGTAGGTCATTGATAAGCCGCATGTACGAGCAGGTCTGCGCTATGCATAGTCGGGGTAATGGTGGCATTACATGGCATGGTACATTAAAACACATGTGTTTTAATACCCCCTATTATGCAACAGTTTTATAAACTACTATTAAAGCGAGGCTCTAAGAATAGTATAATTAATTTCAAATATTAAATTAATGATGTAGTAGATTCAAAAATTATGTAGGTATTAAGATCGGGCGGTGCGGCGACGTGATGCGTGTGTGTCAGAGTAGCCGAGCCCGCCAGGTCATGAGTTCGAGTTAATGACTTTACTGCCATTCCAAGTGAAAAAAACAGCAATATCCCAATGGTTAGATTAGTTGATGGGCTTAACAGAAATAATAGCCATCTTTTTTTAATGTTCTCTGTCTAAAGTGGACCTTTTGAATCTTCTTGTTTAGTGGTGATGCGTTTAGTTCCGGGTTTTATTCCCGGCGCGGTAATACTTTGTTTTTGTGTTTACCCGACTGCGCGATGTTTGTGGTACATGTACCGATGTTCACATCAAAGGGTTATCATTAGACAGAATCTCGCAGATTTTGAAGGATAAATGAAGATTAAGATTTTTTTGCAATATACCGTTGGATGATAATAAATCAGTTAAGATAAAACTGACTGTTATGACTCTTCTATAATGTCAAGTGGTGATACATCATTATTTTATCGATCAAAACAATATTCTTATATTCTTCTTTATAACCGACTTAAAGAAAAGAGGTGGTTCTTAATTCTACTGATAATTTTTTTATGGTTGTTACGCGATCTCTCTGCCAATTGAAGAGCGATTATGTTTTTTTTTTAATATACTCTCGAGGTAGTTCCATTTATTTGGTGAAGATCTGATGACCTTCGGAGATAGACAATGGAACTCTTGAATGAATAACAGCATATCATAATATTGTTGTAATTGCATGTTTATGTATTGTTTACTAGCTTCCGCCACCGGCTTCGCCCGCGTGATATCTTTATAAATTATAGCCTATGTTACTCAGTGTGTTACTCTGCTGGTGAAAGAATTTTTCAAATCGGTCCAGTACTTTTTGAATTTATCCATTACAAACAAGCAAACAAACAAACACAAAATCAAATCTTTTCTCTTTTTATTATTATGACCTTTATTCAATTTTTAACATACATTTTGATATTTTAAAATAATTTTACAAAAAAAAAAAAAAAAAAAAGTGTAGTAGGCCACCGGCACTTCTTATTATTATAGTTCAAATTTAATAGAAAACCACACCTTGAACGCACGTCTACATATCAAGTTATACATTTTCAGTATAAGCTGCTTACTACAAACTCTTATAGCAGAGCTGAAATTGAACTGCCCAGACATTTCCAGTATGAGCTGACCTCGCACTGTATAGGATTTTCGTACAATGAAAAGTCAGCTTATACTGGAAATGAATAATTTGAGCTAACTTTGAGCTAACTTGTATTTTTTTTACCGATCATGAAGATACGAGTCCCAACTATATGATAGGTATTTTTTTTACAAGTTAGCTCAAAGTTTAGGCTCTCACGATCGTATTGAAGTTTAATACCGATGTCGATGTTCATTACAATTTTAGTTACGCGGTAGACCCGCTGCTCGTACATGCGGCTTATCAATGACCTACACGCGACTGCCATCTGACCTACGAATCCCGATTACTAAAGGTACCTATTTGGGGGCAAACGAGCTTCCGGGTCACAGTGGGAAGCGACCACCGCGGCCCATGAACATCCACAACCTAATGATTATACCTAATTGTAATTTTATAGGTATTGACATATTTGCATGCTCGAAGTTTTTTAAATCAAATGAAAATTTAAATTTTATCCAATAGTCCCTCAATTTCTGCCCGACTGCGAACTGCCCAGACATTTCCAGTATAAGCTGACTTTTCATTGTACGAAAATCCTATACAGTGCGAGGTCAGCTCATACTGGAAATGTCTGGGCAGTTCAATTTCCGAGTAAGCCCCCTAACCTCTCATTGTATAAAAAGCCTATAAGTATACAATGCGAGATGGATTATGTACGATACCGTCACACAACTTTTTATCAATACAATATTAATCTTACTTTAAGGACGTTATAGTACGAATTTTTGATGTAACGTTAAAAAAATACTGCTGTAAAACATCATGGTAAGTTTCCAGTACACGCAAAGCCGCGAGATCAGCTACCTACTATTCATAATCAATTCATCAATCACAGGAGTTAACCTTATCACGCCCAAATTCATAGTATTTCATCTATAACATCTGGTTGAACGATTACGTCTGTAGGTTCAACTAATCGTGCGAGTTTGTTACTATTTTTAGCATACACATGTCTTACGATAATATTAAACCATGTTAACGTAATGCGGTAGGCAGACGGTAGATTATTTGCGTAAAATCATCATCAGCCTATAATATTGTCCACACTGCGTTTTTGAGAGGGAGAATGAGTCGTAATGGAGTTTTGATAGACATAATGTAATGCGTGGGCGCAGGGCAAATTGGTGGATGATCGTGACGAAATCGTCATATCCTAGACACGTATGGTCTTAGTACTTTTATTCGGGTTCAGTTGGAAATCAGCGCCGGGCATTGATGTCTGCATACTATGAACTGAACCTTTTTGGTGCAGCCGTGAGGCCCACATGATTGTGGTATAACCTACATACATACATAAATCTAAATATAAATATCTACCTGATTATTTTAATATCTGTTTTTTTTTGTTGTTTTTGCTTTTTTTTCCACCAAATAAATTATTTTTCTTTCTTTCATGTTTTTTTTTTATCGGATCAATATGTTGTCTCATGCCACCTGGTAATTTCTAATAAATTCTGATATAATTTGTATAATTTGACATTTAATTGATTATTGACTATGAATTGTTATTGATTTTTGACATAATTATTATGTATTTTTGTTTTTATTATACCTATGCCTGTTATAGTTAATTGAAATGTGTGCATTTAATGTTTAATTTAAAATGTAATTTGGATTTTGTAATGTATTTTCAACAAAATGTTAAATTGTTATGAAATAAATTGAATTGTTGTTTATTTCTTCTAAAGTCCAAAATTGGAACACTTTTGGCATTCACCTATCCGCTGTGGCCACGCGAGGTGCATTACAGCCCAATCCCTCTGAGTCGCGGTTTGAATACCAGCATTGAAGAGGGAGGTTCATAGCAACCAGTAGACATAGAGGCTGATAGTGATACCGCACTTCCTAACAATGTTGGCACAAAATAGACATGGATGTCCCACAAACACACACGGGGTGTGTGTGTGTCTTTGTATTGTGTACACACATGTGGTGTCCCAACACACCAAGAGATGAGGAGGTATCTACAAACCCAGTTCGACGCTGGTGCCTTGCCTTGGTGGTAGGCTGTAGGTTTTATAAGACTGGAAGGTTAGCAGCAGGGGGTCGTCCCCCTATACAGCAATCAAGTGGGTTGTATACATTGATAATATCATAAATCATGATAGTACCACTTCATTTTGAGTGCATATTGTAATAAGTACATAATATTGTACGTGGACCATGATAAAATATTGTGTCTGACTTGAGACTATTGCAATATTTAGTTACGAGACAATCGATTTTTTGTTTGTTTTGCCGTCAAAAGTTTGTGACTCTAAGATTTTGTTCAGATTTTCCTTATTTTTTTCTATAATTGACTACAACAAGGGCGCAGATAGTCAGCTGAATCAATTCGATCCGCGCCGTAATTGCGTAACGCACTAACAATTATTACAATCGCTTCAATTTTGACATAACATTTCGCAATACAGGGGCTTGTACAGGGGGCTTACATGCTCTTATAGCAAGACAGAAATTGAACTGCCCACACTTTTCCAATTTAAGCTGACCTTTCACTGTACGAAAAGCCTATACAGTGCGAGGTCAGCTCATACTGGAACTATCTGGGCAGTTCAATTTCTACCCTGATAAGAGGTCGTAGTAAGCCCCTGTACGACACAACTAAGAAGTAACGTCGATGTACGATCGAACAACCAATGAGAGTGACTCATTTAGATAATTTTACAACTTATTGCTTCAACGTAAAGATCATGTTTTACTGCAGTACTAATAACATTCGTGGTCTTGAAGACGCACTCAGTTCGGAGGAGATCGGTTTTACGAAGTTTGCCGATGAGACTTCTAAGTAGTGTCGTACTATACATAATTATTTTGTTTTAAAAATCACTCCGCTCGAAAACGAGATGACCATTATTCATTCCAAGTCCAATTAAATCGATTCGGATTATGTGTATCGCAATTACTTAGCACATTGGAGTTGTAGTTTCTTGCCGGTATCTTCTCCAAAACCAACCCACATGGAACCGTGCACCTAGAATCACGGCGTTTTGAAAGTGCCTGCAAAGGCCCAGTTGAAATAAAAACTTTGACTTTTGAGTCTGAAGTCATTGATTGGCTTCTTCAGCTGTTTTCAGTACAATAAAAGCCGCAGTTTGTAACTCACCTTTTTCTTCTTGAACGACAATGTTCTCCGCCATATTGTCCTCAGAAAAGTGGACGGGATACATTGTTCCGACAGGGGGCGCCGGGAGCGCACCTCAGTCATCACAGTCATCACTACTCACAGCATCACTTTTTTTGCAGTCGGTAAAGTCGTACTTGTACACTCACTGGGTTTTTTGCAGTCGGTAAAGTCGCACTTGTACACTCACTGGGTTTTATTAAGAGTAGGCAAACCTTTATTAAATTTTGGTTTACTACCTGATCTATATTTCTATGTTGTTAAAAGAATTTAGATCTATGTGGTTGTTATCAGTTAGGTGATCTATATAGCAAAGGATTTGATGGTCAAGTTCATTTGACGAATAATAAATTGCCCGAAATATAACACACAACACAAAAAAATATTATTCGCTGTCGAAATCAATCACTCATCATTGAATTTTAACAAAAATAAACAAATTAAGTATTAAAAAAATATTGACAATTATTTTCGGTATTTCTCAACTCAACGTATAACATATTTTATTTACTCGTGAGTTTTTATTTTTGTGTGAACTAATGTCAATATTTGATTAATCGAATTATAGTCTCCAGAGATTAATATCCAACATGAAAGCTGTTTTCCTACACAGGCCTATAAGACAATGTAACCCGCACCTACAGTTTTAGCATCAAGACAAAATCTTGTTTGGCCAACAGATGTTTGTTCCCATCTAATGTTTCTGCTGTGATTTATGATCGAAGATTTATAGGGTATCGGCTAAAAACATAGGACATCAAGGTTTATTTCATGATTGTTTCGGGTTTAGACACGAGGGCCAAGCACGAACGTTTTTGACGTATCGTAATTCGTAACGTTAACGTTAGCAAATTTTGAATCTAAAATATATCTACATGTTTAATTTTTTGATATTTAAAAAAAATACTTTGGTTTCCTTTTCCATGAAACAAGTGTGCGAAAATTCGATAGAATTATTGTATCTGAGGGCACGGCAGTGCCCCAGCCAAGTCTCGAGCAAAACGGGCACGGCCGTACCATCTTTTCTCGATGCGATTCGCGGCTGTTTCGCCCCCCCTATATCTTCGACGTGGACAAAGCTACGAGTTTAGGTTTTCGGTGAATAATAGTAGGCATTAGAACAAGCTTAAGTTCGAAATTACATGCCAATTAATAGTTTAGGAGTTACGGTCGATCAAAGTTACACCATTTTGTCACTCACTGACTCATTGACTCACTGACTCACTGACCGATCATCAAAAATCTAAGGTACTTCTAGCAGACTTAGAAACTTCAAATTTTGTACCAAGATAGGTCATTAGCCACATATAAAGGAAAAATTATAAAAACATAAAAAAATAATATACCATAGAAAACAATTTTATATTTGCGGTTTGGCAAGAACATTGTGTATGGATTTTGACTGCATTGTTAACTTTGTTCGTTGTTTAAGTATTCAATTGGATGAATAAATACATAGAATAGAAAAGAATAATATAAACTGTGGTCAAGCATACGTGGCCCTTTCAAGAGTGACTAGTTTGGGTGGATTACATTTAATAAATGTGAATTTTAGTAGTATCAAAGCTCAGGAGATAGCAGATCGCCGCCCAGACTTGTCTACCTTAGAAGTAACGAAGCCTCAGAAAAGAAACAAAAGAGATAGACATAGAGAATGGGTTCTAAGCAAAGCAGTAGCTGAAGTCCAAGAAATTATGAGGTCACCTAAAAAAAAAAGAAAGAAATTTACTTACAAAAAATAAATGAGATCCCACCAAAAACATTAAATGTAAAAAAAAAATGCCAAGTCCCTCGATGCGGTCGCGGGACTTATCTCATTACCGTGACCCCGGAACGTAAAGGGCTATTGAAGGAACACCGTGGATTTTAGTCAGTACAAGTCTGACAGTCCCTCCCGCCCTGCCCGGGGTGGGAGGACTCATGTGATGACTTCACCACGATAAAAAAAAAAAAAAAAAAAGTCTCTCGATGCAGTCTTTCCATCGTAAAAAGTTTTGAGATCTCATAGAATCCAAGTCCTATTCAAATTATTTTGTAGTTATAAATCAACATTTAGTAATTGTATCAATAGTTTTCTTTATATTATAATTATAGTGACTTGGCAATGAGCACAAATTAAAAGCTGCTTGCTGCCTGGAATTATGTGCAAATGTTACTGACGAGACCTGTGATCAGATTATCCTGCGCAGTTTACTAGTCTTGGATGAGACTGACTGCCGTTGCCGAAATTCGGTTGGGACGACACGGATAAACCAAAAGAAAATTAATTTTGTGATATTAATGTTTACGCATGCGGTGTGTGACTTTCAACTCCTCCAAATATGCCGTTTTATTTGTTTCTTCTTGTGCTCATTGCCAAGTCACTATAATTATAATATAAAGAAAACTATTGATACAATTACTAAATGTTGATTTATAACTACAAAATAATTTGAATAGGACTTGGCTTCTATGAGATCTCAAAACTTTTTACGATGGAAAGACTGCATCGAGAGACTTGGCATTTTTTTACATTTAATGTTTTTGGTGGGATTTTTTATTCAAAATTTGTTGTGTCGTTCATTATTGTTCGAATTCGAAATAAACGTATGTCTCGAATGGCATCGACTAGTTGAATTTCGAGCAGATTTCCATCGTGAAATGTCGGGCTGGACTTATCCAGAATAGTTCAACTTACCACTCGAAAAAATTCGAATTTCAGACCGAACTTTTTCTCAAATTCGAGAATACTTTGACTGCACAAGATTTGCCGCGCAGTTCTTCGACAAATAAATACAATAAGGATATATTAACTATTGCGATTTGTTAGTTCGAAAACGATAGAAATAAATATTATAGTTTAAAAAAAAAACTAAAAATAGCGCTTTTGTCATCCAAACTAAACATGTATGCAAAATTTCAGTTCAATCGGAAACCGGGATGTGGGTCAAAAACTTCCAAGATTTTTTTACATAGTTAGTTAGTTACAAGTGAAGCTAATAAAAGCGTTTTAAAAATGATTACAAAAAATATCAGCCAGGATTACAAAGCTCTGAATAAAACAGTGATATCTAAGGCTGGACGCAGAGGATGAGATTACGTCGCCTACGCACAGTCGCTGGGTATGGATCACGCCTGATAAGGCCAGTCCGCACTGATAAGGGAGTGCAAATATAAAAGCCCACATAAGCCGAGATCATGTTAATTCAAGGGCATCTAATGGCTGCCATATTGTTCATGTAGTATTTTTGGAATAATACGATGTTATTTTTAATTGTTTTAATAATCATAATTTGACCATAAAGTGATGGCATTCGGTGGAATTGTGAGCGAAGTAAAGTATGATCAGTAAAAAAATAACCTTTTAAACAAAATAAAAACTGACTTCAAAATACTAAAAAGTTTAAGATCGTTAACGGAAATAACTAGGCTTTGAAATCTATCTTCTGACAATCATGGCCACACATAATACGAGAGTTATACGAATATCCTAGTCTTATTTTATATTCACATTAAATTACATTATTCTCGCAACTCCTACCACAACATTGTAATGATCAAGATTACAAAACACTATAAGAACATAGATAATACATACACACCATAGATACGGCAACTTTAGTTCCCAAAATAGCCGGGGATTCCCTCTAGGAAATTCCATGGAGCTTGACGTAAGTAATGTCAGAGTCTCGCTCTATAATGTTTCTAAAACAAGTTATGACTTAATATACTTAACCGGCTATGTATTATACTTTCAAAAACATTAATGTTCCGTTTCAATAAACGGTCTGAAGTCTATCAATGGTTTACTTTACTATGGATAGAAATATTACATTTCTTAAGTTCTCGATGATTTAAATTTAAACTACCGTCTAATACAAAAATTCACTTTGAACAAGCGTTTGGTCTTAAACTTCTGTTATTTTTTCTGTGAACATGGCCCTTATTGTGATCTATATCTAAAGACTAGCTTCCACCAGCGGCGTCGTCCGCGTGATATCTTTATAAATTATAGCCTATGTTACTCAGTAATAATACAGCATTCTGCTGGTCAAACAATTTTTAAAATCGGTCCAGTAGTTTTGAGTTTATCCATTATAAACAAACAAACAAACATACAAAAAATCAAATCTTTTCTCTTTATAATATTAGTTTAGATAAACAAGTGATAGATATATTATGTTACTGAAACTTTAAACTGTAATTAGTGGCTGTTAATAGTTCTAAGGTAAATACCATTTGTGAAGATTTTACACATAGCTAATTTTGTTTATTCGGAGAAAATGGATACATGTGTGGTTTTGGCTAATAATCTTGCGTTCATAAAATAATATTTTTAAAAGAAGGAAAGAAAGAAAGAAAAATATTTTATTTCTGCAGCAAAAACGACACATACGTTTTGTAGTTTTCAGTTCATT
This sequence comes from Allophyes oxyacanthae, assembly GCA_932294325.1. NCBI lineage: Eukaryota > Metazoa > Arthropoda > Insecta > Lepidoptera > Noctuidae > Allophyes > Allophyes oxyacanthae. The sequence goes on from OW028633.1 coordinate 460,220, forward strand.
TTCTTTCGAAGCATTATGTAAAATGTCGTGAATTTGAAACGGAAGTAGGTATAGTCGAACAACGAGAAAGATATACAGGGTGACCAGGTATCTAAGATGAAGTATTAAAATTTTGAAGTAATCTTTTAGAATATCAATAGAACATTAAAATGAGACATGACATACAGAATTAACACTTAAGGAAAATACAACAAGAAAGAGAATGGCATAAAATTAAATAAAAGGAGTAAAAACTTTATGAGTATTTATGAGTGGAAAAAGGAGAGGGAGGCCTTTGCCCTGCAGTGGGACAACCCAGGCTGAAAATAATAATAAATAATAAATAAAAACTTTATGGCCATGTGTCTCAAAGTTGGACCATATAGGTCAAAGTGCTTGAAGCTGGTTTTCTGTTTTCATATTGTTATAATCATAGAGTTATTAACTAAGGGGAATACCTACTTATTATTTCTATGGTTATAATGGAACAGATTCTTTTTTTAGAAAAATGTGAAATAAGGTTTATTTTATTGGGGTGATTTTTTCAAATAATCCGTTTATTAGGCCCTTTTAAAATGTTACAGACTCTAGATGCACTAAGTGTTATTTAATTAATAGATACTAGTGGTCGCGCAGTGGTCGAAATTCGACCATAATTGTAGCTTTATGCACTCCTTCTTAAACTGTAACTATGCCAAATCTAACACTCCTCCGTGCGCGCAATATGCTTGAAATGGGGTACAAAGTTTTCTCTTCACGTATTAATATATAGATTAGAATTGTTTTTGTGCTGTGTCAAATAAATACTTTTTTTCTTTCTTTCTTTCTTTCTTTCTTTCTAGATAGTTGACCTATACCTACAGGATATTTTTTTATTTAGCGCGCAAAATTTGCAGAGTGATTCAGTGTCCGCTCCCAAATGCAACCGCAGTACTATAATTCACTGCAAAACAAAACAAAAATTGGTTTGCGCTAGTTAATGATACGTGTCCCCCGTACTAAGTCGAATTTTCATTTGGTTTTAAAGTGTATCCCAATACTGCGGTTGCATTTAGGAACAGACTGAATCACTTTACAAATTATGCGCACTATATAAAAAAATATCCTGTATGTACAACAATCTGTGTCTGGGACTCCGCCCGCGTGGACTTCAGAATCAGGGAATTTTGTAAAAATATAGCTTATGTCCTTTCTCATGCTGCACACTATTTCCTTGTCAAATTTCATCAAAATCGATTCAATCGTTTAGTCGTAAAATGATAAAAGACGGACCGAGATAGAAATTACGTCGTATTTATATGTTAGTAAGGTCTCTATTTTAAATATCCATCATCAGTTAACAAGCAAACTTCATCTATAATCTGGTGATCGTTTAACTATTCTCAAAAGAATGGACCGTAACATTCCAGTAATTTAATAGCACTGCTCCCGCGGCGCATATCGATACGGTAATCGATACTGTGCTGATATATATATCATTACTAGCGATTTACACCAGCTTTGTCCGGGTTTTTGTTAAGAAAACATACCTACCATTTTTGGAAAGAAATGCTTAACGTTTCTAAATTAGTTTTTAGCAGTGCAATGTATTTTTAGGGTTCCATACACAAAGGGTAAAACGGGACCCAATTACTAAGACTCCGCTGTCCGTCCGTCTGTCTATCCGTCTGTCACCAGGCTGTATCTCATGTACCGTGATAGTTAGACATTTTAAATTTTCACACATGATGTATTATTGTTGCCGCTTTAACAAAAATACTCAAAAACAGAATAATATAAACATTTAAGGGGGCTCCCATACAACAAACATGATTTTTTTGCCGTTTTTATAGATAATAGTACGGAACTCTTCGTGCGCGAGTGCGACTCGCACTTAGCCGGTTTTTTTGTTTTTCTACGTAGGTACCAAAGTGTTCCTTTTAAAACTGTATCATGCTTATAATAATCACATCATTCGTCAAGTGAATTTTAATAAACACAATGAAATCTCAGGTGCGGATAGAGGTAGAATAGTTTATACTAAGCCAGGTGGATCCCCGCAATTCGCAATATAGGTACCATTATACCTAAAGTTGTTGTTAGAAGAATCTAAACTTATATTAGCAAAATCTGGTTCATTAAAATATTGTAGAAACCACCATTTACATCTGACAAGGTTTAGCTATGCAAATACGCTATGCTGAACGATGACAAAGGCATGTGCTAATACTTAACCTAACCGTCAAAAACCCCCGACTCCAACTAGAAAAAGAGCTGTAGCTTTTGAACGGCTGAACAGATTTTCATGAAACATAGCTAAGATGATACCCGATTAAACTAGCTTTCGATTGAAAAATACTACATTGCAATCGGTCCATCCGTGTTGGAGCTACGACGCCACAGACAGATTTACAAATACACAGATACACGACGTTATACACAGATACATACTACAAACTTATATCATCCCTCTGTTTTTGTCGGGGGTTAAAAATAAGGCTGAATGAATGCTGAAAGGCTATTTAGTATGAATGTTTCATAATAAATATTATAGTTAAAAAAAAAAACTAAAGAAAACGCTTTTGTCATCCAAAGTAAACGTGTAGGTATGCAAAATTTCAGCTCAATCGGAAACCGGGAAGTGGGTCAAATTTAACTTCCAAGATTTTTTCCATAGTTAGTTACAAGTGAAGCTAATAAAAGCGTTTTAAAAATATAATAATACCTATCTAAATGCTCTGAACGGCATGGCTAGGTGATCAAAAATGCCAAGTTTGGAACGATACGAATGACATGAAATACAAAACGGTAACCGTTATGATTAACGCCTTTAAAGTAAACTAACTAACTAACAGATGCGGCTAAAATTTACCATAATATACAACTCTCGAGGCCGTGTGATTCATGCGTAAGAATAGGCCGACCTCTTCTCCCCATAGAGTTGTTTTTGCTAATAGACATGAATAAGGAAGTATCACAGGTAGGAATTTACCTGAGTGACGGAGAACATTCATAGGGTGTGATGATACCAGCCGGTGTACCACGTAACTAAAATTGTAATGAACATCGACACTGGTATTAAACTTCAATACGATCGTGAGAGCCTAAACTTTGAGCTATCATATAGTTCGGACTCCTATCTTCATGATCGGTAAAAAAAATACAAGTTAGCTCAAAGTTTAGGCTGTCACGATCGTATTGAAGTTTAATACCAGTGTCGATGTTCATTTCAATTTTAGTTACGCGGTAGACCCGAGGTAGGAATTTTGAGAAATTCATACCGCGGCTAGTGATCATTCTGTATTAAAAATGATATATCTCGCATCACCTCACAAAGTCTATCTTTAACCCCCGACAAAAAACAGGGGTTAAAAGTTTGTAGTGTATATCTATGTAGATATCTGTGTATTTATGTATCTGTCTTTGGCATCGTAGCTCTAAAACGGATAGACCAATATCAATGCAGTTTTTTTTGTCGAAAGCTAGTTTAATCGGGTATGATCTTAGCTATGTTTCATGAAAATTTGTTCAGCCGTTCAAAAATTACAGCTCTTATTCTGGTTGGAGTCGGGGGTATTTCACGGTTAGGTTATACAACGATTTGTGCGAAGACATAATGGTGGGCCGTTGAAAGTCGAAATTGCTTCAAATATCTCAGTGGAAATGATTTACATAATCATTAAATTAGCTTAAAAACGTCTTTCAAGCGGGATTTCAATTTATTGGGGGTCAAAGATATGCCTTAGTCATCTTTAACAACACGTGTTGCCGGGAATCTTACGGATTTCCACCTTGTATGGTTAGTTTGGATGCCATAGCTCTATACCTATAATACGGACTTAGGATGCCAACTTAGTTTTATTTTCGTAATAAGTAAAACAAAAAATAAAAAGTTGACGGTACCCTAAAAAAAGTAATAAAATTCTTCGAAATTTGTAGCCAATTTATTCAAAGTACAATAAATAATTCATGATTTTTTAAATACCGACATAAAGACGTCATGATTATCAGTTATAGAATTTCAGAGGGGGGGTATTATCCACTCTAAATATTTTCCTTTAAGTGTAGGTAAATATGCTCTGCTTACTCCGGTTTCTGATAATGACTGAAAGACTAAACAGGGAATCAAGAAATCAAGGAATTTGTGTGTCCGGTTGTTGAGTTCCCTCCATTATGTTTGGGTCGGGACTGGTCAGTTTGTAACTGCCATGGCAATCTTTTTCAGAGGCAAATGATTATTATCCTATTCCTATTTTTATTCACATTAAATTACATTATTCTCGCAGCTCTTACCACAACATTGTATTAATCAAGATTGTAATCTATTATTTTAATGAGTTTCCATGGAGTTTCTTGCCGGTTCTTCTCCATAGAATCTACTATTTGGAACCGCGCACCCAGGGTCTCGACATTTCTTAAGTGCCTGTATCTGGTTTACATGAAATAAAGTCTATTCTACTCTAAAGAACGAATGTAACAACGATTGTTGGAACAAACATCTGTTGGGCTCAAATACATGTTGTCTGTCTGAATATCTCTACAGGTGCCTATGTGCATGGACTTCAGAGTGGTCAAAATTTTTATGTATATACAGGAATTCACAACAGACTCCTAGAGATACACAATGAGTAGGTATCAGAAATTCGTGGTCATATTTAAGGGTGTAGATCAGGCCATTAAACAGAACAACTTTCTCTATGGGACTAACTAAGTAATCCTGAAAAAATTATCAGTTGTCCCATTTGAAACTTCCTACCTATTCGACCCAAATACAGGACAGAATAGCTAATAATTTTTTCGCGATTATGATATTAATCCCATAGAGAAAGTTGTTCAGTTTGATGGCCTGATCCACACCCTTAAATATGACTACGCATTTCTGAAACACGCTGTATATTTTACTGGTTAGGTAGAGTAATTGTCAATGTATTCTAGATTTTGTATAACAATATACAAAAGTGGTCTACCAAGACACGAATAAATGTCTTTTGAACCATTCCTTCAAGTAGAGTTTCAATTCATCATCTTTGATCATTGACCCTTAAGATTCATAGGTACATTATAGGTAGGTAGTGTGTAGAATCTCTTTTGCAAACAAGTTATTAATTCCTATACATTTTCTTGCTAAAGCCTTTTTTGCCTATTATTATATGAAACAGAGTAGTCATCAGAATTTAAGTTCGCTTTGTTCATATAATTTCTGATTGTTAAATAAAACTTGTTAGACTTGTTTATTCATGACTGCATACTTTATTATTTATTTAGAATCGTCTTGAGCAAAGATCCGGATTCGAATCAGATACTAAAGTACCTATCACCACTATATAACGTGTTATTCTTTGAAAATAAAAAACAGTGAAAAACAATCTACCTACACATACCGACACTATACAATAAGCTAATATAAAATAAAAAATAAAAGTTGATTCTCAGCATAATACACTTGGAATATCATGAGAATTAATTTGATTTATGACACAAACAGGATTCTAAATGTCTTTCTAAATTTCAAAGTTCAGCTTGAGGATAAATACAATAAATATGGCTAAAATAAAACCTATCTGCGAACTTATTTATATGGATTACATTATGAGCATAGAATCCTTTGGTTTACACTGTATTTTACCTGCTATATACAACACCATAATATAAATAACACGTTTTTATATAACTTGTATCACTAAAGATATTAAATAACTTATCACTTCACTTAATCACTGTATTGTGCCGTTATTATATTTGAGGTATTTATAGGTAATAGTATTGTAAGGTATTTAGTATTGTTACTAAATTGGAACGCGGTACTTCGTCTCCGAAACCGTACTAAATACTAACAGTGTTTTCAATATGACACTGCTAAAATGCCAGATAATACATTTAGTATACACCCACTGATAAATGCCGTTACTTATACAACACTACAGTTCAAAATCGATCATATTTTGCATGATATAAAGTTTAAATTCATTTGTATATAAAGTCGTATTTGCGTCATTCTAGAACCGTTTCAAAAGATAAACACTGAAAAATGTAACACGCAATCTATAATAAATTTTATATGTAATATATTAGAGTGTAAATTTGTTTGCGGCAAGCACTTAGGAAAACGCTTCGAAAATCTCCGGGGGCTTGAAATCCGTGAGTGCGAAAGAGACGGAATATATTCACAAGGTCAGCTTTATAACACATATAATATAAAGTTTGAGAATAATTCCTCTTATATTAAACTGGTTTTATTATGTAAATCGTGTTCTTAAAAATATATTTTGAGAATTATTTGATTTTCGTCTGGCACGAAAGCAGCTCGACTTGCATTGTATTAAACAAATTGTTGTTATGTGTGACCGTCGCATGTTATTTAGAGCTGCATAGTTTACATAAGCACGTGGCTCTTGCACGTGGGTCGGAGTTCGCTTCTCGCTGAGAGCATAATTAGCAAAACATATTGAGTCAGCGACATACATATATTATGCACATGCAATTCTGTGTGGTCCCAGAAAACAATAAGTTACACTCTCTGCCTGACGGTGATGGAAAATATTATGTCTACAGGCTTTGTATGCTCGAAACCGAAATGGAAATTGAAGGCTTTTTGGGAGGCTATAACTTAATTACTATGAAAATAACTTAACCGTCAAAACCTCCGACTCCAACTAGAAAAAGAGCGGTAACTTTTGAACGGCTGAACAGATTTTCATGAAACATAACTAAGATGATACCCGAATAAACTAGCTTTCGATTATAAATACTGCATTGAAATCGGTCCATCCGTTTTGAAGCTACGATGCCACAGACAGATACACATATACACAAAGACACACATACACACTACAAATTTATAACACCCCTATTTTTTGTCGGAGGTTAAAACATATGAGTAATGTGGATGTACAACAGTAGACCGCACGGTTGGCGCAGTGGTTAAGCGATTAGCTTTCTGCGCTACGTGCCGCGGGTTCGATCCCCGCACGGAACAAACAAAATATTTGTATGACCTACAGATAGATCCGGGTCTGGCTATGTGTGCATCTGAGATGTAGGTATGTTTGTAAACTGTACCCACATTACAGGAGGAAGAAGAGAGCTATTTCCATTTAGACCGATTCCGTTTGGACTGATTGCAATGCAGTTTTTTAAATTGAAAGCTAGTTTAATCGGGTATCATCTTAGCTATGTTTCATGAAAACTGTTCAGCAGTTCAAAAGTTACAGCTCTTTTTCTAGTTGGAGTCGGGGGTTTTGACGGTTAGGTTATTCAACATTATTTATTATTTTACAATGTGTTATTATTTTCTACTTAATTTTATACTGTTGCCATCTTAAGAAAAATGTCTTCTCTGTCTATGCACCTGTCCTCTTCTTATTAACTTTGTCTATCATTCTAGTCTGTCTTGTTTTGTGGCAAATAAATGAATTTTCTTTTTTTTAAACGCTTTTATTAGCGTCTCCTGTAACTAACTAAGTAACTATGTAAAAAATTCTTGCAAGTTAAATTTGACCCACTTCCCGGTTTCCGATTGAGCTGAAATTTTGCATAAACGTTTAGTTTTGATGACAAAAGCGTTTTCTTTAGTTTTTTTTTAAACTATAATATTTTTTCTTTGTGACAGCTCATGTCACCACGACTCACGACAATAAAACAGAACTTTAGATCTAGATATAGACTAAAATAGTTGAGTGTAAGTACAGAATGTATGGCCCTATTATTATTAACCTTCTCCATATTCAAAGGTTATCTGACAATGAGAGGAAAATCCAGGTAAGTATCTTAACAATGTTATAGTTATCAGATGTTTACCGCGCTGCGCTCGCGCCGTGTAAACAGCCAGGTTTATTGTAGTGTAAACCCACCTGTTTCTATACACGTATGGACCGGAATTGTAAACAATTTTATACGTATTATAATTGGATTACATTTCTTGAATCATTTCGATTACCTAGATTAGATTTGATTTCAGGTCGATTTTTATTTTGACATTTAGTTAGTATGACATTTCAAAAGGTCTTTTATTTTATTACTATTAACAAAATTAAACTCTAATTATTTACAGTACTAATTCTTAATCATCCTGTAGTTTGATTTATGTATATTATACCTAACTATGTTTTGTCCTATACGTATTCTTATCCTAACCAAACCTAACCTAACATACTAACTCATGTTGTGCTGTCTGTTTGTATGTCAGGTGCCTCAACCACTTTACTAAAGAGTAATTAACTGGCAACCATTTCTCCGGCCTATCTCCACTCAACTTATCACATGTTCTATTCAACCTTGACATTGGCAGAATCATCGTCAAAACGATGGAGCCATAATCCTAAAATTTGAATTGAATTGAAATCAAAAGTCTTGTAGGTATACCTAAAATTAATTTAGATATAATAAATAAATTAATTAAAACACGCTTTTGAAACTACCTGGAAAGGCCCAGTTGAAATAAAAAACTTTGACTTTGACTTTGTTTCCGACGTCGACTTTGACTGTATTTTTGCGCATAGTAAAAAGTAAAGATAATATGTTTCTTTACACACATACTTCTATGCAAAACAAAATCTTTGACAAGGAACAAGAAAATTACTTTTTCATCCCACCATCTCGGAAAGAGTATTTTTAATCTTCAATATCTGAGTGGAAAAGCCGTTTTTATTCTCTAGAGGATAAAGTAAATTTTCATCCCACCATCTCGGAAAGAGTATTTTTAATCTTCAATATCTGAGTGGAAAAGCCGTTTTTATTCTCTAGAGGATAAAGTAAATTGAATTTAGAACATCGTGTGCACTAAGTTTGTGAATTAAACGTTTTTTTTTTGCATTTAGTCATTTCCTCGCTGAGGTGGAATGAAAAGTTACGTGTTGCACTCGAGTGCAAAGATTTTTCACCTCGTGCTCTTTTGATTCCCTCGCTAACGCTCAGGATTCTAATTTTGAATCACTCGCTGCGCTCGTGATTCAATTTTAGAATCCTTCGCTTGCTCGGTCATCAAAATTGAACACGCGGTTAAAAAGCAACTTTGCACTCTTGTATAACAAATAACTATTAAAGTGTCACACGGTTTTTCATTATATATTGCTAAACTTACCTCTTCTTCTAACGCGACGGGAAACTGCGCAGGAGTCAGCGGTTTGACTGCTACGTCTTCTAGCGCCGACTTCCGTCTGAAAGCATAATGTACACATTGAAATCCGAACTACCAAAATGTTCACGGGAACGAGCAGTCGTTACATATGTGTGTGTATATTTTTGTTTTAGTTTTTTGTTTTACAAGTTTTATTGTTTTATTTTTGTTATATTATTATCTTTAAAATCGTTTTTGTGCTGTGTCAAATAAATACTTTTTCTTTCTTTCTTTCTTTGTAGCCCAGTAGTCTACCGTTCGCTACAGGTTGAATCTTACTCGCGTCTGTGGGCCGAGCACGAATGTTATGACGTATAGTATCGCTAAGGTAAGCAAATTTCGAATTAAAAATACCTGTGTGGATTAACCATGATATTTTTTCGAAAATACATGCATTATTTTTACTTTTTCATGAAAAAAGCGTGTGTATTTCATAAAATTGAACAAAAATGCAATAGATTAATTATATTTTGTAATCAAAATTTGCTTACGTTTAAGTTACCATACGTCAAAACATAAGTGACGGTCCATTTATGAAAATGGACAAACAATTTTTTTTTTTTAAACTTTGCCCCTCTCTTGGGTTTCTCCTGTATCGAGGGTACAGTTTACAAACATACATGTCACATGCACACACACCCAGAACCGGAACAACTATCTGTAGATCATACAATTAATTGCTCCGTGCATGGATCGAACCCGCGGCACTTAGCGTAGAAATTGTAATTTTACAATTACCATGTCGTAATAAGTACATATTTTATTGTCAAAATCGTAGGTAGGTAAACTTTTTAATGTTCTATTTTTTTAAGTAAACTATGTAATTTTAATTTTCTTTATTTAAATTTTTGCCAAAGTAATTTTATATACACTTTTTAATTTTCTTTTTTGTAAGTTTTATAATTTTCTATTTTCTATTTTTGTAAAGATTTTATTTAGCAGGTAGAGGTACCTAATTAGTAACCAGGTAAATCAGTTTTGCATGCCGTATATACGGCGAGATATGCTGTACAAATTACAACATAAATGTAACACCGATGTAACCATATTTCATGCAAATTATTCTTATTCTTAAAGCTAATCGCTTAGCCACTGCGCCAACCGTGTCGTCAAAATCACGCTAAAATCAAACAACGGGATAGGCTCCGTCATTTCACTTTTGGACACACTTATTTTTTAACCTCCGACAAAAATAGGGGGTTATAAGTTTGTAGTTTGTATCTATTGTATATATGTCTGTGGCATCGTAGCTCTAAAACGGATGGACCGATTTCAATGCAGTTTTTTTAATTGAAAGCTAGTTTAATCGGGAATCTTCTTAGTTATGTTTCATGAAAATCTGTTCAGCCGATCATAACTTACAGCTCTTTTACTAGTTGGAGTCGGTTTTTGACGGCTAGGTTATTTATTCTTTAAATTATTCATATTCATTGCCCATATTTTTTTTTATCTTTAATCAAGTTGTCTGTGCTGATTAAAGGATTTTTCTTTCTGTCTTATTTATCCAATTCTGTCATTGTGACTTATAAACAACATATTGAAATGATCGAAATTAACTGGTCGCGGTCACGTGGTACGAAACGTGAGTAAATTAATTTTTTGCTTGACTGTACAATCATCGCGGCCATTGATCCCAAGTGAAGGTGATTGCACTCATGTTATGGGTTATACATTATCTTGGTATGGTATAAATGGTGAGTGTATTTATACTTCCCATTGACGTAAGTATTTATCCATGTGAGATAGGCGGGATTATACCACCCCGTGAGTGTAGTAGACACTCACATTACATTTGCTAGAATAGATTTTTATTTCATGTAAACCAAATACAGGCACTTATGAAATGTCAAGACTCTGCGCGGTTCCAAATAGTAGGCCCTATGGAGAAGAACCGGCAAGAAACTCTACGGGAACTCTCTTGAAATAATATATTACAATCTTGATTAGTACAATGTTGTGGTAAGAGCTGCGAGAATAATGCAATTTAATGTGAATAAAAATAAATTAGAATAGGATAATAATGATTTGCCTTTAAATAAGAATGCCATGACAGTTATAGCTGAAAGATACGAGTCAACAACGTTCATCACGAGTACGAACTCTATTACGAAATTATAATAAGAATAATTGCTATTTTGAACCGACTGAAAAAAAGGAGGAGGTTCTATATTCAACTGTACGCATTTAAAAAAAAAAAAATCACAGATTTCTCCGTCAATTGCGGACCAATTTTGAAAATTATTATGAAAGGGTATACTCTCAAGGTGGTCCCATTTAAATTTGGAGAAGATCTGATGAAGACCTTCGGAGATAGACTATGGAACTCTTCAATGGATCACTCGCGATTGCTGTGATCGCATGTTTATCTATTGTTTATGCCACTCAAAATAGAAAAATAAAAAACTTAATAGCTTCTGAAGTCGGTGCCACTGCCAAGCTAAGGCGCATTGAAGAAATAAATGCCACGAATTCCGAAGCAGTTAAGTTTTTAAGAAAATTATTTTTTAAACTAATTTAGCTGGCGCTCTCCGAACCAAGTAACTCGGTTGTAAATACCAATAACTTGGTTTATTTGTAGCCGTTAAGTTGTTTCAGTGTAGATATTTTAATTTTACAGCGTCCATCCGAACCAAGATCTTGTTTATTTCTAGCTATTACGTTTTTTTAGTGTACAGGATTTTTTGTTGACTTCTAACATTTTTATAAACCTTACACACGTTGGCCCACTGCTCATCCTGTAACGTCAGGGTATGAAGATAAATAGAGCCATCAAGTAGCAGGACAGTAAAGGGCTCCCAGCCTAAATTGGGAGCCGTCCACCTAATAAATACGAATCGTTTTGTAGGGAGGACCATCGTGAATTAAGAACGTCTAGATGTGGCATAGTAACACGGACCAAATTTTAACGCCCGAAGATTTTCGCAACGACATAAAATTGTTCTATAACAAAGCCTTCGTCAGCCCCAAATATTATTGTAAATTGGTTTTATGAAAAGAGTATCCATGGAGTTTCTTGCTGGTATCTTCTCCAGGACCATCCCATTTGGAACCGTGCACCTAGAATCACGACGTTTTGAAAGACCCAGTTGAATTAAAAACTTTGGCTTTGGCTTTGACTTTGAAAATTCAACTCTTCTAGTCCCGATCCGTTTAATATACTCATTACTACTTTTGTGGTACTCATTAATGTGAACAACTTTTACTATGGAACCAAAAATTAAATCTAATTATAGCAGTTTCCTTTTTTTCACGATTTCATGATTGTTGATATTGCTTCTATTTAGGAGACCGGTTTGACCAATATATCGATTATTTTTTTACTTTTGTTTAGAAAGAAAGAAAGAAGAAGAAAGAAAATATTTTTATTCTGGACTCGCCAGGAACGAATAAAAGTAAAAGGTACAAAAAATAAAACAACAAATAAAACATAAAAAATAACAATGGTAAAACAATAGTCAAAGCCACCTGAACGAGACCAAAAATGGCTCCCATCTCAGCATAATGCTGTGGCATTTAGAAATAGAAAATGTCACAGCGCTGGTATTCTGATGGGACCGTTGTAGTGATGCCACCACGGGCAACCACGATACAAATAAATAAATAAATATAGGTACTTAATACTAATTAAAAAATATTATATGCACAAAATAAAATAAAATACTTCGAAATAAAGGAATTTTACACAAAGTGATCCAAACAATATACTATAAACTAATAAGATTTTGCAGCAAGCAGTGTCCGACCGTGTAAACGAGCCCCGAGCCAGCTGTTCAAAACAATATGGCTGTCAGAGGCTTCTTTGGTCATTGGGCTGACCGCTTGCTGCAACTACCATTAGTAATCTGTGGGCTTACATGAAAACAAACAAAACAAAAACAGAGTGAAACCCACCCACCTATCAATTATTATTAACCTGTCTACGAGTAATAAACAAAAAACTGCGAACTACTGTTACTATAAAATGTGAATAATACAGAAATAATGTTTAGTTTCCATAACATAAGACGTGACTTATCTAAAACTAAAATTTTAAATTAAGTCCATTTTAGTCGCAGGATATTTTCGGATTCATCTACGATCGTCCTAATTGTCACTTCTAGTAACAGTAGTATATCTGTGTAAAGCGCTGTTAGGGCAGCTTTTGTCAGTGTAATGTGGCCTACTCCCATCTTATACAGTCTTTTGTGTTGGACATCTCCATAGCTCTTCTGATTACCAATCGAGTGGTTAACGTGGTAATCTTACGTCTTATTAGATGGACACAGAGATACGTTTGTTGTCAAGGATAATCAACACAAGATAAAAATTAAAACGGTTGTAAATTATAATCCTTTCGTCTGAGTTATAATTATAAAAAATACTAATTATATTACTGTATGTCAAATCAACGCTTATGCTACACTGGAAATTTGATTTTGATTTGTGAAGTCATATTTGCCTTCAAAGTCGAACGTGTTCTTTTTATTATATCATAGTTTTCAACATAGGTAATGGTTTCAAATGCGAGAGTAAAACTCCCGTGTGCCATTTAAGTTTGATCCTGAGAAAAATAATGCAAAGATTACAATATTTTTGGATGAAAAATGTGAAAAATAATCCCCATAACTCAGGTGTTCTACATTTTTTTAATTATACGCTATCTGTTAGTGCCTTGTAGCCTTAGAGTATAGACTAAAGAACTTGTAGCATATTAATTTCTTTGAAAATTGTTATTACACATAGTTTACGAGGAAACAATATTTGCTACATTTATTTTTATTTTTTTATTTTATTTTTTTACTGACCTAATTATATCTACATACCTTGTTGAATTTTCTAAACAGAGCATTGGATTCTCCAGAATGAGCTTAACAAGCCGGTTACCAAACTCGTAGGTTTTCGGAGATAAATGCGCTAGTTGTTCTGAGTCTGGGTGTGTGTGCTTGTATGTTTGTAAACTGACCCGCGATACGGAAGACATGACAGAGGGCAAATTTTCTTAAAAAAAAAGTATCGGTTCCTTACCTTAACAAGATGATTTTGAATACGGGCCCGACCAGTCCCTTGATGATGGCGGACGCGTTGAGATGACACCTTCCATGCAGCACTATGCCGTTCACCTGAAACAAAATGGCGTTTAGTATGACGTCATGAGGTCACTGACTTTAAAGAGGCCACCTCATCTCTACCAGAGTATCTTAGGAGCGCCAACTTCAGCGTCCCTTCTTCTAAGTGGAAACCTTTAAAAGGCTGCCGATCTACAGGACAGAGGCAGGAAATATTACATTTTTTTTATGTATGATTTACTAAGGCACATGAAGTTTCTTTTCTTTTGAAAATCAGCGTCAGGTGGTAACACCTGGTGTAACCATCTGACATTATGCTGAGCTGAGGCCCTTTTGGCATAAATGTACTTAATTTTATCTATTAAATGTTATTTGTTTTAATTTTAATTGTGCCAATAAACGCAATTTTCTTTCGTTCTTTCTTTCTTTTAGTATAAAATTAGTCACGCATATAACTAATGATTGCGTCAATGTAGCTCACAATAATAAATGGTTTTAAAGCCTATAATTGCACGCAATTGCGTAACAAGAAACTTGCCTATTCCGAACGTTAGAGCAATAAGAATTCAAACGCTACATTTGCTATTATTAAAACGTAAGGCGCGCTCCATTTCGTGTTATTGTCTGAATTTCTCTGAATTATCTAATAAACGTTCATCCAATTGATAATCAAGTCATGCCAGTGACTTCGTTTGTATGAAAACTAGGTATCCAATGTTCATCTTCAAACATAATAGGTAATTTACGAGTCATTTATGGAGTATGGTAGAATAAACAGTGACATAAAACAGTTAATTATAAACATAGTTAAAATAAAAACGAATATTTGAATAATTTTGTAGATGATCCATGTTCGAATGAAAACAGATTATTTTGTTACAAATAATATCTAATAATAGAAATAGAGGGAAAAATATACAATAGGTAATAACATAGACATAGAACAACTCTATGGGTAATAATGATAATTATATAGTAAGTATTTGTTTTATGAAAAATTCAGAGCAATGATTCGCCTTCATGACAATTATTAGTTTTAACATTCCGAAACATTTATTAGTACAATTTCTGATACTGAATGTAAATTTAATTGACTTTCTAAGCCTAAAGCAGTCCATTCCTGGACATAAGCCTCTTTTAAAAGGAATATTATTATCATATCAAATCAGAATTTAAACGTTTTATTTCAGACACGTCCAGACAATTAGTTTTATAATTACTATACAAATTAATAATAAATTGAGACGCCAATATCGGAGCAACGCCACAACACAAATACGTGCTATGAAACTTTACAATGATTGTGTGAACATTAGCCATCTGCCAAGCTTAACACCTCACCTGCTTGGAGGAGCGTCCCTTTTCAATGAACTTCTACAATAAAATTTAAATTTTCCTAAAATTCCATTACGTATATAGACATTTCAATCCGATTGTCCGATACCTATTTACGTTGTCCTACTGTCGTCCGTGTGTCCGCTCCCATGAGCTGTGTAATTGAACCTGTTTACTGCCCTTTAAGGGACCTTATAATTAAGAGATGCGGGGTATCTTGATTATACAGAATATACAGGCTGTCCCAATAATCAACGTCAAGCCAGAAACGGGTGATAGGTAAAGACGTGGTGACTGATAATAGAAAACTTAAAAATTACATCAGTAAACGTTTTCTTTCTTAATTTTCTTTCAGTATTTCGGAGACAAAACCTTGAAGGGTCAGCAACGCATCAGCAACTCCCTTTATGAAGTGTAGATGAAGTTCCCATTTCTCTATCAAAGCTTCCACGATTTTTCTTGAAGTGGGATACTCGTCTTGAAAGTTCCCATTCCATAAACTAGACGAGCCAATGTCATCGACCTCTCATATGACCTTGCAGGCTGTACGGTTAATAGCCAAGGTACGGTCATCGTCACAAATCTATAAATATTTCAGTATTTTAAATTAATAATAGTTGTTCACAATTTTGGGTAAGGTAAGGGTATAACAGAATTATGAAAAAACATGTTTTCATTCATGAAATACTTTAGAAACTACACGGCCGTCACTCACTTTTGATGTTGGCGGCAACAAGGTTGATCACTCACTGTACAGTGTACAAGTGTACACCACACACAACTATGCTCATCTGTTTCAGTTGATGTGTTATGTTCTGAGGTAATGTTTCAATCTGTGCAGGCGTTACACTGGAATCGTTTCAGACTTGTTTCCAATTGGATAGAGGGTTCGTTCATGAGCGGAGCGGAGGCGGAGGCGATTCTGAACATTTCTAGGAATTTGCCTCGATTGAACAGAGCAATTTTTAGTATGAAAGTACGAGTAATTCTCTCCTTATATCCGATATCAATAGATTTCTTGTGTACAGTCACATAGCGTAATACCAAAACGTAGTTTAATTTAATATTGTAACGTCGTCACCATTCTGTATAAGCCCGGAAGGGGTTAATTGTACTCATCACTATGAATGAACACCTTTTATTTATTTATTTATACTCTTTATTCTAAACCAGGTAATAATTTAACAGGATTGAGAATCACATAAGCTAAGTACAATGCGCGATCATATCGCGCACAGCGATCTGTTCCAGACAACCTTTGGATGGACATAACAGAAATTAAAACATTTTGATGGACATAACAGAAATTAAAACATTTTACATTTAAACATTTGGATGGACATAACAGAAATTAAAACATTTTACATTAAAACATTTGGATGGACATAACAGAAATTAAAACATTTTGATGGACATAACAGAAATTAAAACATTTTACATTAAAACATTTGGATGGACATAACAGAAATTAAAACATTTTGATGGACATAACAGAAATTAAAACATTTTACATTAAAACATTTGGATGGACATAACAGAAATTAAAATATTTTACTATGGGGACAACCCTGTAATCGGTATAATCTGCTGTTCCATACAAATAATTCAACATTATTCGATTAAAAATGTATGGAACAACATTTTTTTTTTCTCGATGGTCTTTTGTTTCTTGCGCGGCTGCTGAGCATGATGCCAGTCAAGTTCAAGGATGGCAAAATGATATTGTAGTTTTTTTGTTAGTTCAATAACAAGTAGCAGTTTGGAATTATAGCCGGTAGATGGCAATAGGCTTGCCTCTGTTAGATGGCGTCTCAATAACGGCATCGACATGTGGGTGTACACTGTACAGTACTTTTTTGTCGAGCACTCCAGTGAAGAGAGGCGTGATATTTGTATTATAAATAATAAGAATGTTTTTATTAGGTATATTCATACCTAAATTTTATGCATCATAGAAATTGAGGCGGCCCCAATAAGTCATAATAATACTTGTATTGGTATGGCTGTGGTTGCCTAGTGGTCCCAATTCGACCGTCATTTTACCTTTCTGCACTCCTTCTCCAGCCTTCTCCTTATAAACTTTAGCTGTTCCAAATCTCACACTCCTCCGTGCGGGCAATATGCTTAAAAAGGGGTACATAATTTTCTCTTCACGTATATAGATTAGAATGCTGAGACTATTAAGAAAATATTAATAACCGTCACAAACCCCCGACTCCAACTAGAAAAAGAGCTGTAACTTTTGAACGGCTGATCAGATTTTCATGAAACGTAGCTAAAATGATACCCGATGAAACTAGCTTTCGATTTAGAAAAATTGCATTGAAATCGGTCCATCCGTTTTGAAGATACCATGCCAAAGACAGATACATAGATACATACTACAAACTTATAACCCTCTTCTTTGTCGGGGATTTAAAAATTAAAAATACATTAATGGCATGAAAATTTTATAAATTCTTGTTTTGATAATCATCCCGCCCCGCTACCATCTCCGCTTCTCTCAGCCACCGTCGTACATTGGCGCGCCGCCAGCGCCACACACGGAACAACAAGATCGCCTACTAATTTATGTAAATACACCAACATCGTAGCTATAGTACATTATGTTTGACTGTCTTAACTAAATAGTTAGCGCCGTGAATGAGTGAGGTAGTTCAGGGACGACATTAGTAGTCCGTTAACTTCTGAATAGAATAGAATAGATCTTTATTTCATGCAAACCAAATAACTTATGAAATGTCGAGACTTTAGGTCCGCGGTTCCAAATAGTAGGTCCTATGGAAAAGAACCGGCAAGAAACTCCACGGAAACTATTTTAAAATAATAGATTACAATCTTGATTAGTACAATGTTGTGGTAAGAGCTGCGAGAACAATGTAATTTAATGTGAATAAAAATAAGAATAGGATAATAATGATTTGCCCTTAAATAAGAATGCCATGGCAGTTACAGATAAACCAACTTCGAACAATAAACATTAGCCACCCCGGAGACCTCTACAATGATCATTGAGGAATATTGCCCATGGCAAACGCAGCGGCAGGTCACGGGAACATTATGTGACCACCGTATCCCCCTTAAACTAAAGGGGAAAATTTTCAAGACGATGATAAGTCCTTTGTATGGATCGGAATATTGGGCCACGAAAGGGACGGATGAAAGGCAATTGCATGCAGTGGAGATGCGAATGTTGAGAGTGATGTGTGTCGTTAAAAGATTGGATAGAATCAGGAATAAATATATTAACCCTTAAATCGACAACGGGACTCCCGGTATACGTTACTTTTTATAAAATTCAGCGTGTTATATAATTAATTGAAAGTATTTTTTGCACTTTAGAAATATACTTTATTTATTTGAGATTGGTATAAAAAATAATTTGAGCTCGCTACACAAAAATCTATCCGTCAAAGTCACAATTCCGTCATGATTCCGTCAAGGTGACAACTATTGCACCGACACTGATAAGATTTAAATTTATTTCTTTCAAATTTTGCACTAACCATCTGTTTATTTCGCTGTAGATTGAAAGAGTAAATGCTACTTATTAGATTGCAATATCATATTTTGATCAATAACTCAGAATAATAATAATAAAGTGTGAGAAATGTGTATGTGCCTCGTGGTTCCCCTTGCCAAGTGTATAGCAAGTTACCGAATATAAGTAACGGGTACCACGAGGTACGTTGCCAGTTCATTCAAACTTGTTTTTATAAATTTTTCTTGTATTTTTTTATGTAGCTTGCATATGCATTTTTTATACTGACATATAGCTTATTTTTAATTATTTTTGCTTAAGTGCTTGACTCTAACAAGCTTGCAATTTTTTTTGAACTTGGTACCCATACAAAATGCTAGTTCCGAAGATGAGTGTTATTTCTGATAGTGAATGAGCACAATTTTAGGACCACTTTTTTATTATAAGCTCAGATCAATCTTCACTGGATTCTTCATATGAAAATCTTTATATTTTGGGAAATGACGGAGACCACATTTGTTGAAAACTATAAAACCGTGCCACTGACACCGACATTCAAAACTGCTGTTATTTTCTTTTTTCATAAAATTTTATGTTATTTTGTGTTTTGTGGTACTTGAGGAACGTTACCGAAATAGTTTCCGCCTATTCCATATCGAATTAATGTTTTTTTAGTTCATATTACATTATTTTTTACTATAAACTGTTTCTTTGACTACTCGGCAACGTACACTACGGTACCCGTTATAGAATCTCAGCGTAATCGACGTCGTACCCTGTGGGACCCGTAAATTTTCTCGAAAACGGAAAATCCTACAATTTTTTAAATATTTTTCTTAATATTCAGAGGTCATTATAATGCAGGAAAATGCACAAAACAAAAGATTTAACTATATTTTTAGTCTTGCCTGTTTAAGGGTTAAAGGAAGTATGAAAGTAGCAGTTACAGAAAAGCGACAAAGTAACCGACTGTCGTGGTATGGACATGTAATGCGGAGAGATGAGAACCATGTTATAAGAAGAGTTGTAAGTATGAATGTTGATGGCTATCAGAGAAGAGGTAGAACAAAGAAAAGATGTATGGACTGCTATGATGCCACAGACAGATGATGATGATGATGATGAGAATAAACAGATACACACTACAAACTTATAACACCCTTAAACCTTGTTAAACGATGTTAAGGAATCCTATGCATTGAGTCCATAGACATTTAATATTAGTAATTGTTATTCTAAATTATTATTTTTTTGGAACGTGTTTTAAATTTTTAACTTTTTTTTTGTCTTCATTTTTAACTTTTTTTTGTTTCTATTTTTAAATTTTGTGTTGTAATTTGTGTAGAAATAAATTGGTTTTCTTTCTTGCTTTCTCTTTCCTTATTTTTTGTCAGAGGTTAAAAATACAGTTTAAAGATAAATGCACAAAGGCGAGCTTAACTCCGAATGAGTTTTCTTCCAGCAAACCTGACCACCTGACCTAGTGTTGATGTTCTATTGGATGTATTTAGCCTCGATATGTAATGCATCAATGCATCTGGCGCCAATATCTTTATTTATTCCTATTGTGCGCATCATAAACGATAGAAATGCACATCTGGATGCGATGTGGCAGAAATGTGGAGCAATATTATCGTTATATCAACATCATAAATTATGTTGATACTAGCTGCGCCCGCGACTCCGTCCGGGAAACGGATGCTGCGATTTGTGAAAGTAATTTTTTTTTGTTTTTTTGATCCTTATGAAAAATGAGGAAATGTAAAATGACTTGTAAAATGTCCTTCCTCATGATGCACACTATTTCCTTGTCAATTTTCATCGTGTTAAGTCGGTGTCACTACCAAGCTAGATGCTTTGGAGAATTAAAGGCCCCGTCTTCAGAAGGTGTTATGTTTTTAAGAAAATTATTTTATACTTTTTAGTTTTTTTTTTAAAGTTTCTTTTATTTTTCTATTTAGGGTACATGCGATTACAGCAATCACGATATGCTGTTATTTATTCAAGAGTTCCATTGTATATCTCCAAGGTCGATGGACCAAATCTCAATGAGACCACATCGAGAGTATACCCTTTCGATCAAAAAAGAATTTTCAAAATCGGAATGCAATTGGCGGAGTAATAGCGTAACAAACATCCAAAAAAAAAACATACAATCGAATTGAGAACCTCCTCCTTTTTTTGAAGGCGGTGAAAAAAATTACTCTTTTTGAAAAGGAACAACGGTTATGACTTGTTGAATTGGAAAAGAATATAAGAGAGGAATCATCTCAATTTCAATTACACGAACAGCTGACGCCAACAACGACTAACGTGAGTCTAGTGAATTATAGGTACTCGATTTTAAACGTCAAAGTATCGTTGAGTAATATATTGTTGAGATAAATCGTTCCCTCACAGAAAGTTTGGACCTGTTCCAACGATGCTTGTAAACATGGATGTATAAGACACTGAGATGACGTGATCATTTGTCCTCTTCATATTTGAAAGGATAACATAGGGCCCGTATACACGAGCTACTTTTAGCATCGGCGACTAGCGATTCAGTCGCTTTTCGGAAGCTAGATGCAGCGATCGATCGCTACACCGTTCCCACGCGATACTTTTAGCAACCGCGATCGGACGCAGTGAGTCGCCAAATCGCGATGCAGCATCGATGCAGTCGCTAAATCGCGCGATTTAGCAACCGCCATCGGACGCAGCGAATCACCAAATCGCAAAGCAGCATCGATGCTATCGCGAAATCGTTAGTCACCGATGCTAAAAGTAGCTCGTATGAACGGGCCCATAGTGGTTGACTGCCGTAAGGGGAAGTCACGAATTTGTCTGACAAGTGAACTGCTTCTTATTCGTCTGGCGTCCACACTAGGGTTATAATTATTTCTCCTGGTTCTTTGGTACAAAATTAAAAACATTTACACACATGCACACACATCTAGACTCGCAACAACACGACACGACACGGTTGGTGCCGTGGCTAAGCAATTAGCTTTCTGCGCTACGTGCCGCGGGTTCGATCCCCGCACGGAACAAATATTTGTATGATCTACAGATAGTTGTTTCGGGTTTGGGTGTGTCTGTGTATGCATGTGACATTAATGATTGTAAACTGTGCCCTCGATACAGGAGAAATCCTAGTGAAGGGCAATGTTTCTCAAAAAGAAAAACCTATCTGTAGGTCAAACAAAGATTTGTTCCGTGCGGGAATCTATCCCGCGGCACCGTGCGCAGAAAGCCAATCGCTTAGTCTCTGCGTCAATGGTGCCGTTTCTTTGTGCAGTAAAATAAATATTTTGTTTCTTAAATTTGTTCTATGGACTACCGGCAGCTCCTCAATGACAAATACGACCTCTTTAGCACAGCTTCCTTGGGTATTCCGCAATCGTGTTGATAACAAATTATACAAGTTCTATTGATCTGCTTCAGCTTCGCGACGTGGGATGAATATCTAAGACTTAAGATCTGTGTCGACTCAATAGCTTATGGAAGTGTGATACGAGGAGCGGTGGCCTTTCAAAGGTCGTGGTTTTGTTTTCGGGATCAGAACCAGTAGATTAACTGATATAATTGATGATTAAACGAACTTACCAAATGAAGTTCTTGTGGCATGGTAAAAGGCATTTTTTTTAAGAATACCTACTTATTTCTTTTCAAACGGTTAGCACTAAAAAAGCAAATGACAATTATTGGTGGACAGTATTGCCAATACGACGCGACGGGGTGACCAGAGTTAATTATGAGTTAAGAATAAAATATTATAAAAAAGTTAAAAAAAAACTAAAAACACGCTTTCGTATTCTTCGCAGCAAACCCTTTCATTTGATATCGTTTGATACCCATTTATCATGATGGCAGATAAGAAAATTTTGTCCGCCATCTTGGGGCGTCCGCTATATTGAATTTAGTGTGATGCCATTTTATTTTTTGTATTTTTCTCGGTTATCCCTTTTATTTGATATCTAATCCATATCATGGGAGTGCATAAAAAATAACTAGTCTGTTAACTTTGAAAGTCCGCCATATTGGATTTAGAATGACGTCACTTAGCTAACTATGCATTGTCATCCAAACTAAACGTGTATGCAAAATTTCAGCTCAATCGGAAACCGGGAAGTGGGTCAAATTTAACTTCCAAGATTTTTTTACATACTTACAGGTGAAGCTAATAAAAGCCTGTTAAAAACAAGATACAGGAGACATCCTAGCGTCGGGCAACGTTTTAGTAAGACAAGAAAAGAATATTGCATGAAATGCTGCCCAGCGGTGGCTGTCAAGTGTAAGGGGTGCCTTATCAATCCCTTGGCTATCTCCTCCACACCCGTTCTACGGTGACCCATATTTGCCCAAAATCACACAGCCGGCAAAATACTAAATAAGCAAAAAGAATCGTTGTTTTAGGAATTCGAGCCTATGGCACCAGTGGGTTGCAGCTGAAAATCAGCGTCAGGTGGTAGCACTTGGTGTTGCCATCTGACATTATGCTGAGCTGAGGCCCTTTTGACATACCATGTACTTTTTTTTATGTATTAAATGTTATGTGTTTTAATTTTAATTGTGCCAATAAACGCAATTTTCTGTCTTTTAAAACAAAGAATAACTAAATAGTGCTGGTAATTCAGCGCAGACGACAATAAATAACAGCTCTAGATATATCCTTTCTAGGTTATACACAACAGCACAAGATATAGTGCCGCAAACTTATCTGACCCGGTCGTGGCGTCGCTCCCGTCGCTTTTCCCAAAGTCATCTCCCTACAAAAATGACATTTTGAAGTAAGTTTTGTTCTGTAGTGACGTTAGTTCCAATTTTGGTCACCGGTTCAGATAAGTTTGTGGCACTGTATATTTATTTGACCCGCTTTGTACACTACTGTCTAAAACGTCATAATCTTTTCTCATGTTTTCAGGTCTGGTAAGGACACTTTAAAAGCGCTTCAACGGGTTATAGAAACTGTACCCGTGAGGATCTATAAGTTTGTAGTGTGTATCTGTCTGTGGCATCGTAGCTCCAAAATGGGTGATCGGATTTCAATGCAGTTTTTTTTTATCGAAAGCTACTTTAATCGGGTATCATCTTAGCTATGTTACATGAAAATCTGTTCAGCCGTTCAAAATTTACAGCTCTTTTTCTAGCTAGTTGGAGTCGAGGGATTTTGACGGTTAGGTTAAACTAAAAGTCTATCTTTATCAACTCACCTCCAAAATCTCGTCGCCAACTTTAACGGATGGGCTGGCCTTAGCCGCGGCGCCAGCGGGGTGCAGGCCGCACACGAACACGGCCATGCGGCTGCGGTCCCGGTGGCCCGCCAGGCTAAGCCCCAACCCCCCGCGCGCCGCCCGCTCCAGCCGCACCGCCACCACCGAGTCGCCCAGACCCGCGTACTTCTTGCGGATTTTGTCTGGAAAGAAGAGAAGCTGTATAGAATAGAATAGAACCGTCATTCGATGTGGCTCCCGCTGGAATCCAGCGCTGTCGGGTTCCTAGCAGCGCGGCAGCATATGCTGAGCGGAAGCCTTTTTGACACAGCTGCGACGTACAATCCATTTTATTTAAAATAAATATTTTTATTTTTGTTTACATGTTTAATTTTTTTTCTTTTATGTTACCTTTTAAATCATTTTTGTGCTGTGACAAATAAATACATTTTCTTTCTTTCTAGAATAGATCTTTATTTCATGTAAACCAGATACAGGCACTTATGAAATTTCGAGACTCTAGGCGCGCGGTTCCAAATAGTAGGTCTCACATTCCTCCGTGCGCGCAATTTCCTTAAAAAGGGGTACAAAGCTTTCTCTTCACGTATTAATATATAGATTTTGCTTATTCTAACAAAGATATTTTCTACATTGGTTTGCAGAGTACATAACTTTTCCTGTAACACTTACAAAGACCTAGAAACTAGTACAGACCTTGTACAAACAACCTACTTAGCGACAGTCAAAAGAAATATAACAAAGAAAATATAAAAGAGATCAAAACCATACCGCAATGATCGATAGATATTCTATAACACAGCCTGGCACATGCTGAGCTGGAGACCCGTTTGCTCGGGACACACACCGAATAGTCAATAGGCAAGGTGATGCTCAGTCGGTGCAGCACTATACCCACATCATTTTAACTTTCTTAAATTATTATATTTTCTACTTAATTTTACACTGTTGCCATCCTAAGAAAAATGTCTTCTCTGTCTATGCACCTGTCCTCTTATTACCTATGTCTATCATTCTAGTGTGTCTTGTATTTGTGGCAAATAAATGATTTTTCTTTCTCGCTTTTCTTTCTATATGATGCCGAACGGTAGATAAGGACACCGACACGATGCCGACATGTCAGCGGCAGTAACAACAAGTATCACCAATTCCAGACTGATTTTGTTTGAAAGGGTATACTCTCGAGGTGGTCCCATTTAAATTTGGAGAAGATCTGATGAAGACCTTCGGAGATATACAATAGAACTCTTGAATGAATAACAGCATATCACTCGCGATCGCTGTAATCGCGTGTTTATGTATTTTTTATGCCACTCAAAAAAGAAAAAACTTTAAAAAAAGTAAAAACCGATTACAGAAAACTAAAATATATAAAATAATTTTCTTAAAAAACTTAACAGCTTCTGAATTCGGGGCCTTTAATTCTTCAATGCACTTTAGTTTGGCAGTGGCACTGACTTCAGAAGCTGATCAGTTTTTACTTTTTTTATTACAAAGCGAGTTACTCCGCATTTTCCACCTCAATTTATTTTTAAAACACCTTTGACGAGGTAAATCGTTGAACGACGTTTTATTGACATAAAGCAGATACCTCCAGGAGACGTACAGAGGCGGTTGACGTAGTAAGACGTCTGCATTCTCAACTGAATGGCACATATAAAAAGAGATTTAAATTGCCAGGATTTGGACATAAACGTCTTTATTCTGTTCATTTACGTAGAAAATGCAGTTTATTCTCTATAGACCTTAGTATTTTTTTAAAGTTGCCCCTCACTAGTATTTCTCCTGTATTGAGGGTACGGTTTACAAACATATATGTCACATGCACACACACCCAGACCCGAAACAACAACAATAATTGCTCCGTGCGGGGATCGAACCTGCGGCACGTAGCGTAGAAAGCTAATCGCTTAGCGACTGCGCCGTGTTGTCAAACACATTACTAAACCATAACAGTTAAAGACGACATGGGGCATTTAGGATGCATGGACCATTTAAATAACAGTTATACCTACATACAAATTTAATTTCCAGTTTTCCTAAGATAAGGTTAAAAATGACACTTTTTTATACCACTTAGGTGGCAAACAAGCTTGCGGCCCGCCTGATGGTAAGCGGTTACCGTAACCTATGGACGCTTGCAACACCAGGGGCATCACCGCGCGTTGCTGATCCTGTAAAAATCTTTTCATTCCCTTTTTGAAGAATCCCATGCCACTACTCTAAACTACATAGAAATTTGCGAGATCTCTACTCTCCATATAGTATAAAATAAAGTCGCTTTCCGCGTCTGTCTGTCCTAAACCACGCAACGGATTTTGATGCGGTTTTCACCATCAGTTAAAAAAAATTTCACTGAAGGTATATCTATAGGTTAATATGTGAAGAGAACGCTTTTTACTCCTTTTTAAGCATATTGCGCACACGGAGGAATGTGAGATTTGGCATAGTTGAAGTTTATATGGAGCAGGAGTGCGGAAAGCTAAAATTACGGTCGAATTTCGACCACTGGCCGACCACTACTATGTATAATACTTTGATATTTAATGTAAGGATAGTAAAGAAATTGCACCCGTGCGAAGCCGAATAAATTGAAGAATTGACAACCCTGATCCTTGTCGAATTAATATTGGCCACAAGCGTTCATCGTTATCAGACGTTATGGTTTCTTTAACCAAATCAGTTACTAACAAAAACAGCGAAAACGAATGAAGCAGAACAATTCAAACCACATAGTCATCGCATGAACATAATCTTTCTGCATTAAACGAATACCATGTAATAAACATAATACGCACAGCCCTCACTTGACGACAGAACAATAAATCCGACACTTCATAGTTACATGTTTGCTGTGTCTTCGTAAAGAGAAGGAATAAATACAACAGAAGGCCCACTCCGAACAGCCATAAGAAACGATAGTGTTGAATAGTACCTATCAATGTACGCCCGGCTACATATCAAGATATAAACATTCAGTATAAGAACACCTCCCATTGAAAGAAAAAAAAGAAAGAAATAAGATTTATTGGTCAACACAATACATGTTTAAATCACACCATATACAATACAGAAACAAAAAAGCCGGGAGTGACACAGCAATAATTGCACATTGCAGCAGGCTCACTTGAGCACATAAATAATTAATGTAAGCTGTGACATTAAATTTGGCTCTGTGTGGTATTGCGTGACCAAAGAGCCTCAGCTCAGCATATGCTGCGGTAACACTACAGCGCTGATTTTCAGCTGAAACCTAAGGTGGCTGACATTGTATAGGCTTCCCGTACAATGAGAGGTCAGCTTATACTGAGAATGTATAGCTTGATTAGTAGCCGTGCGTACCTATTTCCTGAATGGTGAGAGGTATACGGTTTATCAGGTAGGTACTCGTAAGACGACATTTCGCTAATGCTGTTATTGAGACCCATGAGCAGGCCTAATTCATAATGAGCCTATTTTAAATCACCACGAACAATTCTAAACTCCAGGCAGCTACAATAAAAATCCTGTCAGAAAAACGCGATAACAGTTTGCATGACCAAAGTCAAAGTTTTTTTATTTCAACTGGGCCTTTGCAGGCACTTTTAAAAGTCGTGATTTTAAGTGGACCAGTGTGTGAACCCAAAACCTCAAGCTCAGTAGCCGCGCTTAAGACCACTAAAGACCACAACGTCAGATGGCCAGTATCACTGCCTCCTGACATTATGCTGAGCTGCGGCCTTTTGGCACAATAACTCATTTTTAACCGACTTCAAAAAAAAGGAGGAGATTCTCAATTCCACACGTATGTTTTTTATGTTTGTTACCTCATATCTCTGGATTGCGTGAACCGATTTTGATGGTTCTTTTTTATTTGAAAGCTGGTGCTTCCCGAATGGTCCCATTTTAATTTGGTCCAGTTCTGACAATGGGATCCATGAGAAAACCATATAAGTCTTAAATTTACATTAAGTATGTGCGCGACAAATGGTCGAATAACTCAATATCACGTCAACCGATTTCGATGATTCTTTTTTTGTTTGAAAGGGTATACTTTCGAAGTGTTCCCATTTAACTTTAGTGAGGATCTGATGAAGATCTTCGCAGATAGACAATGGAACTCTTGAATGAATAACAGCACATCACTCGCGATTGCTGTAATATCATGTTTATGTATTGTTTATGCCACTCAAAATTGAAAAATAAAATAAACTTTAAAAAATAAGGAAAAACCGACTTCAAAAACTAAAAGGTATAAAATAATTTTCTTAAAAACCTTATCAGCTTCTGAAGTCGGTGCCACTATCAAGCTAGGTGCATTGAAGAATTAAAGGCACCGACTTCAGAAGCTGATAAGTTTTTTATGAAAATTCTTTTATACGTTTTAGTTTTTGAAGTCGGTTTTTACTTTATATAATTATGTTTTCTTTGTTTTAGCTTTTTTTTTTGTTGTACTAATATTCTTTCACTAGACCAATGACTAGGATCATACTCATCTACTACTAGTCCGAGTGCACCTTCTATATCTATCTATTATGTGGTTCCATTTTCGCGTAGTCCCCTCAAGCGAGTATATCGGGGATATCGGGACGTTATCGGCGCATAAACTCAATTTACTGTAGGGGAGGCGCGGGACTATTCAATAATGGATGGAGCGTCTTCATGTTAGCAGTCTAAAAGGTTACAGGGTAATATTTTCGTGAAGAAATATCGGGATTGGTGTTTCTGGATAAATATGAAGTTTTCAACCTTACCATAGCGGCTCGAAAAGAGCCTCCCCGAGTGACGACACTTAAATATGATCGGCGCACCCTGAGCAGCAGTGGCGTGCACCGATATATCTTACAGGGTAAGCAAAAACTACTTAATGTTGTAATGACAAGTTGAATGAAGTTGGTGATCGGCCACCTCCTAGGACTTATATTATCTGATATTAGAAAAAAAGAAAGAACAGTTTTATTCTGGACACGCCAGAAACAAATAAAATTAAAAAAAAAAACGAATACAATACCTAATTAAAGCAACCTGGACGAGACCAAAAATGGCCCTCATCTCAGCATAATGCTGTGGCATTTGGAAATAGAAAATGTCACAGCGCTGGTATTCTGATGGATAATAATTATATAGACATATAAACGTCTGTATAATATTTAATTTTTTAGGGTAGGCAGTGTGTTTTGTCTTTATGAAGTGCATGCCACTGCTCAGCAGTCAGCCTCAATACAAACATTTCTGATAAGTAAAACTTTCCACCTCGGCCTCTGTAATTCCTATGTGAAAAGCCAACAGTAGAAAAAAAATCTCCCGATTTTTGGTCGACTTTGAAAAAGATCCGAGGACCAATTTGCAGATGCTTTTACTTCCGACAAAATTTTAATAATGACTCCTTTTACTAATTAATTTTGCGCTCTCTCAATTTGTTCAAAAGAGTAAATATTCTAGCATCGTCAAAGGAAACCGCAGGGTGGTACATAAAGTACGTTAAGGGCTGTTATCAGTGCAAACGCTATTAAATTATGGCGAGTCCAAGATATAGGACATCGTCAGAACGTGCATAACAGGTGCAGAAGTATAGGTTTGTTATGTTCTTGTAAATATTTTGTAAAAGTTAGCCTATCGCGATCCGGCTCGAAGGACCAAATTGTTAAGGATTACTAGTGATCGTAAATAAAAGTGGACTGTATTATTATAAGCGCTGGTTTATTGACAGGATGGGCAGAACCAGGTATAACTATAAATTCCAAATCAAAGTAAGTAGGCATATAAATACGCTTAGCAAAGTTTAAGTACAGTCTGAGCTAAATTTAGATTTATTTTAGATTTATTGTACTTAGGTACGTGCTCTATAGACCTCAGCCTAAATGAGGGACGTTTGCCTCCTCGTTAATTTAAGAAAGAATATTAAAAAAAAAGCAGGTTTCATGTTCTTGTATCCTTAAAAATATATTTTTTTTGCGAATTTCAGGACATAACATTATTTCTTTGTCATCCAATATTTTTGCACCAACACAATTCTAGTAATGCTTCTGTCATATTTTCAGTACATATAAAGTAAGGGCAGGCGTACACTTGACCCAGCTATTGTGGACTAACAAAGCTGACACAATGAAAACATTCCAGTGGGAACTAGCCTTATTATTTTTGTGTAAACAAAACAGTCCGACATGGGCCATCTAATAGAACACTTCAGTAAAACAATCTTTGGGGCCATTATTATATTAATTGTATAAACGTTGCCTCACGCTAGAATTTTTCCTGTATCGTGGTTTTGTGGCTACAGTTTACAGACATAAATCTCACATGCACGTACAAACACAACTGGAACAGCCCTCAAAGACCGCACAAATGTTTGTTGCGTAGGCGCAACGAAATCGTAGGCGAAATCCAACCCGCAACGCTGACAACCAAGCGTTTACCGCCAATGCCAACCAAGCCATCATTATAATAATCTATGGCTACAATCACCGAGCTTGACAATAGAAGTGGCTATGTGACCGATTTAGGATACGAAGTACTTACTCATTAGTAACCGTAGCTTTGATGCGCTTTCGTAGACCTGTCTACGCCGTAGTCATTTAGCTACGAGCCCATTTTAACGTAATCATAACTTGATTCGTTTATGTTATCTACGTATATTCGTGATTGTTCGGAATACGAAGATGCTCTATTATAATTATTAGAATGAAACAGCAGTTTTTTTTCTCGATTTCAGATTTGGTCCCATAATAATTATTATTATGTAGAATGATGAACAGATACAATTTTTTTTTCTTGTAATTAAAAATAGTGGTGTTTACGTAATTTATTGTTGAGGTAATCTTGAGCAGCGTTGGGTAAGAATGAGCCAAGAATCTTATCAACTACATTTCCAACTCGCTACTAAGTTTAAAGCGAGTCCCAAGTTCGGCAATACACTGGTTTCTGGGTCAAGTGGCGACTTGAATAGCGTGGCGCTGCAGATCGCGATACAACATGACTTGCGACCGTAGGGGCATAAGTAGCTATACAGCTGCTAAGAGGCTATTTTCCCACGTTTATAGTTTAAATGTCAACTATTAAACTTGTATAAGAGTTTCTTAAAGAATCTTATTGAAGAATGAGTTCACATCAGGCGGCAAAGGTGACCTTAGAGGAATTATTCATATTCATATTATTTATTTGCATTCCACAATGTACATAAGGTGGTAAAAATAATATTTGGTAGGTTACAATCATGGACCCTGTAGGGCACAGCAAAATATAGCAGAGAGGAAGATAGTACTTATGTTTACTTGTTGCTTTAATTTATTAATAAATATGGATAACATAATAAAAAAATTAATTTACTAATAATATTTCCTAATATGTATTTAGTTTATTATAAATTATTATTAACTAATAGTTATGGAATTTAATATGTTTTTATTTTATTTTTTATATCTATTCATTTATTTCGTTTTATTATTATTGTTTTTACTACTACGTACTAATTACTACTACCATACCCATCAAAATAAAACCCACATATCAGCCTGAACGACTATGTTCTTATATAAGTTACTGAACAATCAATCTCCAGATTGCTCTCTTACTAAAACTAAACCGTAATAAATAGTTTACACCGCGGTGACGTCGTCGGCTAGTGGCTGTTAGCTCAAATAATTGCTTTTTAATTAAACTCTTACAAAAGCTTGGCGTCAGACGTGTTGGTGAAAAGCTTATACAACTTCATTTGTTAGTATTGACGTGGTTATAAACATTATTAAGTTTATACAGAATATTTTTGAAATGAAACTTCTATATAGACGGGTATAATGATTTTCCTGTCACGAAAAAGCGTTACGGCCGCGTGGAGGGGGTAGACGATTATATCCGTTGAAGTTTCACTTCTACTATGTGTCCCAGCACACATTTCATATTTTTATGTAGTGCGGAAAATTTGCAGAATGATTTAGTGTCCGTTCCCAAATGCAACCGCAGTACTAAAATTCACTCCAAACAAAATAAAAAATTGATTTTGTACTTGCGCTAGTGAATTATGCGTGTCCCCCATACTAAGTTGAATTTTTGTTTTGTTTTAAAGTGTATCCCAATACTGCGGGTGCATTTAGGAACAGACACTGAATCACTCTACAAATTATGCGCACTACTTAAAAAAATATCCTGTATGATTTTGTTGGATAACTCTGTGGTCATCAAGCTCTTGAACTTAATTAAGTACTGAAAAAACCTACTTACAGATCAGCTCTAACTGCTATGTCGCTTTCATCAAAAAGCCATTAAAGCCAATAATATAACCTAACCATCAAAAACCCGGAGTCGGGGGTTTAACTAGAATAAAAACCGACTTCAAAAAACTGAAAAGTATAAAATAATTTTCTTAAAATACTTATCAGCTTCTGAAGTCGGGGCCTTTAATTCTTCAATGCACCTAGCTTGGCAGTGGCACCGATTTCAGAAGCTGGTGAGGAGTAGGAATGCCCTGGTGTTATAACTTTGTAGTGTGTATCTGTGTATCTTTAAGGTTTGTATGTTATCTTTTATTTTATATTTCTCTCGTGTGTTGTCACTGTCCGTACTGAATAAATGTATTTTCTTTCTTTCTTTCTTTTTCTTTATTGTCAAGCAATAGACTACATTCGATTGAACAGAGACAATTCTTCCAAAACTTCCAAGAGAAGTCAGTAAAAAGTAAGCATTCCTTTGTGAACAGCCGATTTGCATGTCGTTATCTATTTTAGTGGTATATTAAAGCTCTTGAGAGCTGAGAAGCGAGGGAAGCAAGAGGCGATAACTTTAATGGGCAGTTAAATGGCATAACTGAGATGTTCTCAGCAGCTTGGGACTATTGTGACTATGGTGTGCACGTATACGACGTTCGGAGTCAATTAGGAAATTCTAGACACGAATATTTTGGGAATGATATCAATTTTTGGGCATGAGAAACTTATAGAAGTAAATACAGATGCCCCTTTGGATTTTAACTTAATATTCACCTGCTGTAATCCTAAAGGGTTATTATAGTTTTTGGCCTCTAATATGTATAGTCCGCGCGCGAGGTCCGAGGAATCGGCATCTGAGGAAACCAGTATCTCGGGGTGTTGGAACTGGGAGAGTGCGGGGTATGGGCGGCGGTCGGGCGCAGCGCAAAGTGCCAGTTTCCTCAGGTGCCGATTCCTCCGAGCTCGTGCGCAGACTATAGAATAGATCTTTATTTCATGTAAACCAGATACAGGCGCACTTATGAAATGTCGAGAGACTCTAGGCGCATGGTTCCAAATAGTTTTAGATCCTATGGAGAAGAACCGGCAAGAAACTCCATGGAAACTCTTTTCAAATAATAGATTACAATCTTTATCAGTACAATGTTGTGGTAAGAGCTGCGGGAATAATGAAATTCAATGTGAATACAAAAAAGACTAGGACAATAATGATTTGCCTCTGAATAAGATTGGCATGGCAGTTACAACCTGACCAGTTCCGACAGACGGCACCCGTTCACGAGCATGACGCATGTGTCAGCATCGCCAAGCTCGACCACCAACCGACCGAAAGTGAGTTGTTCATTTAAAGTAAGGGGCTCGTAGCTACCGCGCAGATTATTAGATTATTTGCTGGAAACATGGTTTTATGGATGTTACATTGGTTTAGTGCAGCATGTCTCAACGAACAATCGGCACGCAAAACTTACAAAATATTTATGATTTTAAAGAAAGCTCGTTCTCACAAAATATCTAAACAAAGCTAATAAAATAATGATGTTGTTATTACAATTTCAGTGAAAATATAATTATTAATAAAATGTCAAATTGAAAATAAAATAATGTTACATAATATACGAATGAGAAATGAAATTTATCATACATTAATATTTTTACATGTCATGAATTCTGTAATCGTGTAAAAACAATTTTCTATTAGCCATTTCTTATGGACAGAAACGACGAAGATGACATAGATTCGATAATTTGCTACAATACAACACTACAAGCTAATTGTGGCAAATATTTTACTGAGACTGATATTCATGGAAGATGTTCTAGGAAATAATGATGAACCAGAGATTTCAATCACCACCTCTGTCCATAGATCTATTAGAGACTCAATTTATTTTTATCATCCTCTGTGTACATTAAAAGGCGAATCAAAGAGAAACATTATAAGCAAATTGTAACGGTATTGAGCTAAGTAGGCCAATGCCCACGGGAAACCATAAACAATGGACTGCCCACGTGAAAACTAATTGTAGTAACTGGTACATGTTAATTGTATGTTGCTTTCTTTCAAATGGTTTGGGAGAAGAGGCAGATGTAGAAAGCAGAATATATATCAATGAACAAGATCTGTAAACCATAGTCAAGACTGTGGCTAGACTGAATATCCATTGGATAAAGCAATGAAGGCACTTGGAACTAAATTGTCTCTTAAATCAATGGAAAATTGTCTCAACACTAAGGCATTTGGTAGAGAAGACTTCAGACTTATTTTTGGTAAGACTAGTCTGACTAACTATGTTGACTATGATGAGCGTGTGCTCAAATTAGGGTGCTCCGGATGAAGCCAATAATCAGCCATCTGGTTTGCCTATACAGACTTATCCCAAAGTATTATTATTATCAACTTTATCCATATTGATACGAAATACAAAGGCATGCTTTAGCAAAGGTATTTGATAACAATATGTCCATTTGTCCAACTCATAAAATTTTAATACCTTTGTGTGGTAGGTTCATCAAAACCGATATTAATTTGCATCGAACAACTGTATTATTGAATATCGACTATCTACTCGTGCAACGTTATCTCCAGTGGGAATCATATTCCCGATGTTTATATGACCATTAGCAAGCGGAAAATTGTTTAGCTTCTAATTTAGTTTACGCTTAACGTGGTGCAGCTATTACCATAGTTAACTTCCTTTAAGGAAGACTGTGTGTCCTTCGATGGGCATATAAGAGACAATGCTTAATAATACAGCTATATGTACATGTATTGCAACCTTGAATGTCAGCCAAACTTCGCAAACAAATCTAGAATGCACACCACTCCTGTAGTAATACAGTGTGGGGCTCGTTCTAAATTAAAGTTTGCCCAATTTTGGTCAGTCCCTAAACAAAGCATCGTCGAGGTACTATTTTGATCAGAGCTTGTTAATATTTACCGAATGGCTCAATAAAATGAGCTGCTAAATAAATTTAAAGGAAAGATTCCGGTATCCAGAATTTTGAAGATTTTTTTTGTCGTATAGTCAGCGACATAGTACATGATTTTTTTGTAATTTTTAAATCAATAAATTATCAAACAATTAAAAAAAATCATAATACTCATCGATAAAGTTACACTATTTCATCCAAAATTGTTTAAAAAATTATACAATTGGATAATTTTCATACATAAAACCACTTTTGAAACTAAAAATCTTTAACCTTTTTACCGCTGCTGGCTGTACCACGACGATAAGCGGGAAACTTACCAACCAATTTTTTTGCTTGTTTCATTGCCGTAAACTAACATCCACTGCTGTTCATAGGCCGTAAACCTCATCTGCTGAACATGTGGTTTCACGTAAACCACAAAAATCATTGCCGTAGGTAATCACCAAACTTGGCAAACAAATTGGTGATAATCATAATCATTAATGTTATTGTTAAACATAGGTAAATAATACAGTTCCCACAATGTCAATGGTAATAGCGCGCTATGTTTTGCCACTAGAGCGTACAAATTAAGTTTAATATCATATTGTCATGCACAATGTTAGAAAGTCAGCAATTAATAAAATATAAAAATTAAACACAGCTTCAGCCAGATCAAAGATGAAGAGACAACGTCAGCCTTAGAGGAAATCGAATTGTCAAAGTATTACATAATCGCAGTATATTGTCATACTTCCTCACAGGATGCTGCTGGCAGTGGCCAAATTATTTGCCGGAAACCACGTGCCCAATAAGCCGAGGCAAATAAAGGCGGGTAAAACTTTTTTATTACATTTGCGCATAATTTTGCGTTTCCAAGTGTGTTTTTAGGATTCTGTGGGTATAATATAGTCTGTCCTTTTTTAACAAGCAAGAAGGGTCTAATGTTTTTGTCATTTGTTCGCTTCCTGCAGAATTCGGGTCTGGTGATTTACATAGTACCTTTTATCAAATTGTAATAACAATGTGTGCGTATGTTGATGACATTCTTGTTCCTAGTTGAACTTTAGTCGGACTCACAAGTATATTCATGTTTTGTTATCTAAGGCTGATAACAAAGTACTCGGTTACTATAGTGGAAAATGCCTTTGCCCTACTAGGCAACAACTGGCAAGTGTTGATTGGTCTTTCGATGTATAAGACTAGTGTATTTAACTGACTTCAAAAAGGGAGGAGGTTCTATGTTCGACTGTATGTATGTTATTTTTGTTTGAAAGTGTATACTCTCGGAAAATCTGATGAAGACCTTCGGAGATAGATGATAGAACTCTTCAATACAAACCACTCGCGATTGCTGTAGTTGCATAGGTAACTATTTATGTAATGTGTATGCCACTCAAAATAGAAAAATAAAATAAACTTAAAAAAAAGTAAAAACCGACTTCAAAAAACTAAAAAGTATAAAATAATTATCTTAAAAAACTTAACAGCTTCTGAAGTCAGAGCCTATAATTCTTCAATGCACCTAGATTGGCAGTGGAGGCGACTTCAAAACCTGTTAACTTTTTTAAGAAAATTATGTTAAACTTTTTAGATTATTTGAAATCGATTTTTACTTTTTTGTTATTAAGTTTATTTTTTTATATTAATTGTTAGCAAACTCAAATAATATAAATAGTTACATTTAAATTAAGTATATCCACCAAACGGCGTCAGTAAGTCTACAATGTACCCCCAGGGGAGTCCAAACTAGCTGAGTTTGACCCACTTCAGTTCGCGATATTGTCGACAACTGTCGATGTCGAATAGTGTCGCCATGTCGGTGTTATGTCGATCGGCGGATAAACTGGTCGTTTTATCAAGGTTTTAGTTTTGAATGTTTGATCAGTTGGACAGTGTTGAACTTGAAATTATGGAAAGTTTTGTTATTAAATTAATATACCTACTATTGTAAATATGGATTTTGTTTTTCTTGTAGCTATAGAAATACTTGTGAAACGTATTTGGGAAGAATTAGTTGACGATTCCTACACGGAACAAATATTTGTATCAAAGACAATATTAAGATCCCGTATAGAATAAAATTATTTTTGTTTCTTTCTCAAATTAGAGGATATATCAAAGACATTAGAAGAGATCTCTTTTAATGTCTTTGATATATCCTTTATTTAATTATATTTAATATTATTTAATGTTTTCCCAGTGTTCTGATATATATTATAGTAGGTATAAAATTTTGAAAAAATTTGAATAATTGTCTTCTTTAAAATATAATTTAACACGTTCCGGGACAATTGACTATTTGCAAATGTCTTAATATGACACTTCAAAATCCCATACATTTTATCAAACCGTCTACAGCCGTACTACCATAATTATTACATTTTTTTTTTTTGATACGACAAATGCGGCCACAGACGCTTAGCATGCAGACGCTTGTATGGCTCAGTCTACGCCTGTCGGCGGTGTGACTGTGTTGTTTTAGTGCATAAGCACTGCGTACGTGTGTGTTGAAAAATGACACGAAAAGTGTTTGCCGTGACACCTACGAACGTACAAAGTCGCGTGATGTGACACTAGATCATGTGCTTCCTAGGAATGTTATGGGCAAGCAACGGCTGTTGACGGTTTGCCAAATTACATGAAATAAAGTTCAGCGCCTTTAACCGTACTGTCACGTAACGATATACCGAGATAACGTCGAGAGGCGGTCTGTCCCGGAAAGTGTTAATCAATTTTAATATACCAAAACTACGTATTTTTATAGGTTTTTAAACATAAAACCTAATTCGGAAATATACCAAGCTATACATTTCCATTGTAAGCTGACCTCGCATTGTATGAGCTTTCCGTACAATGATAGGTCAGCTTTGACTGGAAATGTAGCTAGATATGTTATGTAGCCGTGTGTACCACTGCTTCTTTAGTCTAGGGGTCGCAAGCGGTGGTGAGTGTGATGTCCAAGGTTTAGTTCCCGGGTTGGACCAAGTTGTCTAACCCAATAAGGGTTAGACAAATTTGTAGTACCTAAAATTGCAACGTACGTTGTCCATGCGGACAGAGTCGCGTGCATACCTAGTATTTAATATATACAATGTATGTACATTGTACAATCACTGTCATAACGCCATCCCGCAAAACGTTGTTAAAAGTCAATAGTGAGCGGTCGCATATCGAGATTCCATTACGACATGTAAAATGGTATACGCGAACACAAAAGTGATTTAAAATTGGATCAAGATTTTTAGAGAAACAAGAAGCAATGTCTATTTTATTTTAAAAAACGCTGTAATTTTTCGTCGTATTTGCTTGCCGACTTACAGCCTAACCAAATGACGCTAATATTATTATACTAAATAATATAATCAGTTTTCAGTATACAACTATACACTTAGCGACTACTTTGCCTTCGAAACTATAGTGTGTGGTTACTATTCTACAGGACGCGTATCATAAAACCCCTCTGAAGTTAGCCGTTCCTGCTCGGACGTCAACCAATGGTCCCCGATTCCATAAGTGCTCGGCTCCCGCGTCCCCTGCAAACCATTTAGACCTAAAAAGTGACTACTTAGCAGCCACTTGGTGCATACTTCAGTGAAGCAAAGTTATAATACGCGTACTGTAAGGTGAGGACTAGTTATTAATGTTACAGTCTTCAGACTGGCACTTGGAAGCTTAAAAGACTGCCAAAGATAATCTCATGACACACAAGAGCTACGAGATACGGACGAGTCGCGATGTGTAAATAATGATTACTCTTCTGTACAGCATAACCTGACCGATCTAACAAGATCGATCGATTTGAACTGTAGCCAGTAATTTTTAACGTGTAACACGATAACATTTGACTGAGTAATCCATTTCCATAGATGAGACACGCTGAGAAAAGACGAATATCTTGGCGCGTTGTAGCCAAACTGACAAGACCGTTAAAGATTTTATCAAAGCAATTTATGAAGTACTGGCAGTAATCCAGAAATGTTTGATGGAAGATTTTTATATGAAAATTTTTAATTGCATATCTTTTCATACGACCGATACGCCTCAAAGGGGTAATTGAAATATTTTTAAAAGACTCATTACAGACGCGTTTATATGATTTTTTTTACTGGTATTCCATGTTGGCAACTTCTCAGAGGAAATACAGGGACAAACTGTTTAGAATTATCAGATTCAATTATTTTATAACACACTTTTATTAGCTTCACCTCTGACTATGTAAAAAATTCTCTTCCCGGTTTCCGATTGAGCTGAAATTTTGCATACACGTTTAGTTTACATGGATTACATGGATGACAATGCATGGATAGCTAAGTGACGTCATTTTAAATCCAATATGGCGGACTCCCAAAACTGATGGACTAGTTATTATTCACTCCCATGATATGAGTATCAAATAAAGTCAAAGTCGAAGTCGAAGTCAAATTCAACGTGAAAGCCGAAGCTGAAGTCGAAGTCGAAGTCGAAGCCTAAGCTTAAGCCGATGTTGTTGCCGAAATCGAAGTCAAAGATTTTTATTTCAACTGGGCCTTTGCAGACACTTTCAAAAGCGTATTTTTAGTTTTTTAAACTATAATTAATTAATTTAAGTAGGCCTGCTGTATTTCCCTCTCAGTTCGCCAAAAAATAAAATTCTAATGCAAACTGAGTATTTCACAATATATCGGGCACACTGAAAAACCCAATATATACTCGTCAAAACAAAATAAGGGCCACTTGCAAATTTGGACATTATGGATGATTTAATGATCATTAACTATATCCATGTGGTAAATTGTACAGCGTTGTGTTATTTTAAGTGTTTGCGAACACTTTTACAGCATTCCGCTTGAAAAACCGTTAAAATGGGTAGATTTTATCAACTTTTTTGAAACCAATTAATTTTACCCTGTTTTTAACGTGAACTTTAAGCTCATTTAACATTTGTATTGTACTGAAAACAGTTTAGTGTCTCGATTCAGTGCGTACATCGGCATTTTAAGAACGTAATTCCACAGGTTCGACTTCAAATGGACTTGACTACAACGACCAGGACCATAACACTCATCCAAGAAGGCTATTCGTAGCGATCTGTAGTTTTACAGCCGAGATTTTCGCAGCGAGCGATTCAGAATGCCTGGAATTGCTTTTATGAGATCCAAAATTTGGTCAGAAGTCAGGAATTAGGCAGAGCTAGAGGAATCACCGCTCAGGAAGACCGCTACATAGACTTAAATGCACGCAGAGAGAGCACCGTCACTTCCCGCTCTGTGCAAACCCGCTTGTGCCTGGCCACAGGCACGTGACTAAGTGCCCAAACAATTAGAAACCAGTTTTATGAAGACCAGCAATTGTCCAGGAGTCAAGTGGTGCGAAATCCATAGACCAGTATTCATCATGCAAATCAGTAAACATCCGCAAGGCAGCAATTGGACTGTAGCGTAAGTGACTGAAGCACATTGCTTTTTACAGATGAGAGCAAAGTAAAAGTTTTTAGTGTTGACCGTTGCATAAGGGTGTGGAGATGAAAAGGGAGCAATTTGCAGATGCCTGCATCCACAGCAATGATTGATTTGGGGGGCCCAATGTTATGGTGTGGGGAGGCATAAGCCAAAATGGAAGAACTGAGCTCATAAGTCAGAACCAGGCTACAATAACAACTTTACGATACATCCAGGAGGTCATAAGACTCTATGTGGTGCCATTTGCATAGCAAGTGGGTGCAGGTTTCAAGCTGTTGCACGGCAATGCACGCGCTTATAATGTTAGAGCCACCAGAGAGACACTAGAAGAGGCTTGTATACAAGTGTTGCCGAGGCCAGCGAACAGTTCGGGCTTGAACACAATTGAACACATGTGGGATCTGTTGAAAAGAAGAGTATGAGACACAAATTGATCAGTGGATAATGAAAGACAGCCCTTAATCGTCCTTAAATCGAGCTAGGAACAAATCTCTCAAGAAACAATGCGGCATCTGATAGAAAATGCCCTCTAGGCTTCAAGAATATGTTCAGAAAAGAGGAGGTTACACCAGATATTGATTCAAAAAGGAAGAAAAATAAACGCCGTGGAATTTCATTTTTAATTACATTTTTAGTCCAAGTGTACTTTTTGCTAAAATTGCACTTTTTCTTGAAAATGTTGTAAAATTGATTTTCTTTTCTGTGGATTGTGTAAAATTTAAACCCATTTCATTAAAAATAAATCATTGCAATGAATTTTACAACTTAGAAACCTAGGAACCTCATAATTTGCCCAGAAGATTAAAAATATAAGGTGGCCCTTATTTTGTTTTGACGAGTATATTTGATTAGTCTTCGAACAAATCCTGGACCGTACAATGAATAGTCGAGGTAGTAACCCACTACACAAATAAGACGGTGGTTATTTATCTTTTCATTCAACACAAAACTCCAGGGTTCCATATTCTCTTTGAGAATGACATGAATTAATACCAGTTGTATGTTACTCTTTAACAAACAAAAGTCCAGCAGTGAAGGTGCCATACAGCTGGCAACACTAATGCTTAATTTAATAAACGCGACTACAAAAGATGAAAGTACAGTCATATTCACGGTACGCTAGGGTTGCCAACTTCCATTATACATTTTTGGCATTAAGTTCTACTGTTCTTACACCCAGCCATTAATCCAGTGATTGCAGTCCTGTAAATAAGCTAGGCTTTTGCTTTCAACAGCTCCATCAACCCGAAAAAAATATTTTGTAAAGATTTTAAATGATATCCTACTTTTTGTCACATACATCCAGAAATCTCAATTATCTTCCTGGTAGATCCAGCAACAAGATAAAAAACATCCAATCAGTGCTAGGGAAAATCTAGAATTTTATAAGTAAACCTTCCGTCTTATTTAATTATGTTTTGTTTAGCAGAACAATGATAATATTTAGTATTAAGTGATCTTGGTGTAAGGTTTTGAGTTTATTTAAGTTTCGTGCGTCATACTGGGCGTAAAAATAAAAACTTTTTCTTTCTTTTCTTTCTTTCTTATTCCAAAAC
This sequence comes from Allophyes oxyacanthae, assembly GCA_932294325.1. Lineage (NCBI taxonomy): Eukaryota > Metazoa > Arthropoda > Insecta > Lepidoptera > Noctuidae > Allophyes > Allophyes oxyacanthae. The sequence goes on from OW028633.1 coordinate 502,457, forward strand.
ACGGACTAAATATAGTACCGGGATTATTACTAGATTTAAATTACGGACTAAATAAAACGTTATGATAAAATCAAGTTTATCACCTAACATGGATTATAATCTATGGTAAAGTTAATCCGCCGAGATAATAAGAAATGATCACATTTTCTTTAAAAAAAAAAACACCTTTTTTTTAGTCCATGTTAAATAAGATTCATTTTTATTTTTGTTTTACATGGTTTTATTTTTTCTGTTATGTATAAATCTTTAAAATCGTTCTGGTCTGTGTCAAATAAATACTTTTTCTTTCTTTAATTTTAACTTTATTCACTGTAACAGTGAATAAATTATAAGTCCTAGACTTATAAGTCCTGGTTTTAACCAGTATCTATTTTTCCTATAAATAAATATATACAGGGTTACTGGTAATATGACGGCAATCCGTTATGGGGATGTAGGAGAGATCATTTCCAACCAAATGACTCCTGATGACTCCTACGCAAATGTCAACCATTTTCGAGTAATATGTCATTTTATATCTTTTGAAGATATTTACATTATACAACTTTGAACATTGATAAAAAAAAAGCCAATGCATACAATATTTTTATATTAATATTATCTGTTTGCTAACATTTCAGTACATAATATTCAATGATAAAATGACAATTATCTGCAATAGTTTTGAAATCAGAGCTACAAATCGTTACGCATTTCATAATTTTGAGCAGGTCTTGTGACTAAAATGGTCGATTTCTGCAAAATAACACAGAAGTACTTTATCGGCAGAACATTTAGAAAACATGTACAACTTTTCAGCTATCCAACGAGTTACAATAATCTAACAGAAATCAGAATTTGAGTGAACAGTATACAATTATTGTGATAAAGACAAAATCAACTTCAACCAAAATTGCATGCTGTCCTCCGCCTGAGGGGGGCGGAGGGTTGTGCTGGACTCCTACCGGCTAAACTCACCACGGTAGTCCACTTTGGCACCTACAGGTGGGTTTCGGGTACTCTTAGAAAACCGCGCCGAACCTAACCTAACCTAACCTAACCAAAACCTAACCTAACTTAAGCTTTTTTTTTTTTGTTACTTGGTGTAACCGGGGACTGGAGAATCACTGTTCGCCAATGGTTAGACGCCAACTTTCCTAATCGATGGATTGGCAGAGGAGGCCCAATTCCTTGGCCAGCAAGATGCCCAGACTTAACCCAATGTCCGGCACACGCCTCCGCCCCCCCCCAGGTGGAGGAAAGACCTATGATGGGTTCTCATCAAGTAAAAAAAAAGCTTAAGTTAGGTTAGGTTTTGGTTAGGTTAGGTTAGGTTCGGCGCGGTTTTCTAAGCGTACCCGAAACCCATCTGTAGGTGCCGAAGTGGACCACGGTGGTGAGTTTAGCTGGTAGGAGTCCGGCACACCCCTCCGCCCCCCCAGGCGGAGGGCAGCATGCAATTTTGGTTGAAGTTGATTTTGTCTTTATCACAATAATTGTATACTGTTCACTCAATTTCTGATTTCTGTTAGATTATTGTATCTCGTTGGATAGCTGAAAAGTTGTACATGTTTTCGAAATGTTCTGCCGATAAAGTACTTCCGTGTTATTTTGCAGAAATCGACCATTTTAGTCACAAGACCTGCTCAAAATTATGAAATGCGTAACGATTTGTAGCTCTGATTTCAAAACTATTGCAGATAATTGTCATTTTATCATTGAATATTATGTACTGAAATGTTAGCAAACAGATAATACTAATATAAAAATATTGTATGCATTGGATTTTTTTTTATCAATGTTCAAAGTTGCATAATGTAAATATCTTCAAAAAATATAAAATGACATATTACTCGAAAATGGTGGACATTTGCCTAGGAGTCATCAGGAGTCATTTGGTTGGAAATGATCTCTCCTACATCCCCATAACGGATTGCCGTCATATTACCAGTAACCCTGTATAACATAAACCAATTAAAATTACATTATACTTATAATCGAATAATACACATAATTACTATAAATTTATATACAAATATAACATAAAACTATTAAAATTAAAATACATGATACTTAAAAAAAAATACATATTATACTTGCAATTCAATATAATTTAAATATCACTAGTAATTAAAATTTATCGTTTGATCCTACTTATATTAATTATTATAGCTAAGTACATAGTTATAAGTTGCTGTACCCTTACGGGGTTTCATGTTGAAACCTATAAAAATATAACACCTGTAACTAGATACACATGAAAGCAATAAAGAGTTTGAGTTTGAGTTTGAGTATTTATGTAAAATGTTTTTTGGAACAAGAGGACTAGGGTTGTGAGTGTTGTGACAGCCCTGTCCTCAGCACAGTATCAGTTACCACGGCTCAGGCTACCCTCATTATAAAGTTTTAATGGTTTTATCAAACGTTACGAGTGGGCTTGGGCGAGTAGCCCACCGCTGAACAATATTTACGTCTGTTTGTACAACTCGCTTGCTAACTTTGTTTTGGGGCTTTAAAAGTATTAACTTGGGTAATTTTATCTTCTTATAAATAGAATGGAATTAATATATTATGTAGCCTGACTTTTATAGGTAGCTAGTAGTTTTTTTAAGGTACACAGATAATGTCCATGTAATGTAATGTGTGCATTGAGATAATATATGATAAATATATTTTTAATGTTTTTTAAATATTATTGACTCTCTACACGTGTTGGTTGAAAACTGTAAGTGTAGAGAGTAATTGAATTAAAATAAATAAATAATAATAAATAAATAAATAAATATGGTACCTATATGTGTGTTTGACGACGCGGTTGACGCTACGTGCCAAGGGTTCGATCCCCGCACGGATAAAATAAATGTATGATTTACTAATAATGGTTTCGGGTCTGGGTTTTGCATGTGAAATATATGTTTGTAAACTGTGCTCTTGATACAGGAGAAATTTAGTAGGGACAAAGTGTAATAATTAAAAAAAAACTTCATTGCGTTTTATATGACTGTGTCCTCATTTATACTTATTCCAATAAGTCCAGTTGTTAAGTAATAATCCTATTAGGAACGAACAAGTACTTTGCACTATGTAAATAGCATTTAAATATTTTTTCAACTCTGACCTTTTATTCGTTAAGTTGGCCAAAGTAAAATAAAGCCCATAATAAAATGGTCGCGGAGCGTGGATAAATTTGTTTTTGTGGATTTCTTCCTTAAGGTGAATTATTTTTACTACCTACGCAATAGAAATACACGTGTAAAACATTGGTCAAAATTGGTGGAAAATATCTTTTTTATTGTTTTTTCTTTCCTGTTTTTCTTGACTGAAACTAATTCACGATTATCTTTTGTTTTGTAAAAGCGTTTCATGTTTTATATAGCTTAGAAATACGATAACTAGATAGAGCAGGTTCTGACATTAGTTCGTTTATCTCAAAATAAGGTAACATACCCTGTCCACTATCATTACGAATGGATGTAATCAATTCATCCGGTGTCCATAATAACGTTGCAAGTTGGACAACTATCAATGTCCTAAAAAAAAATCTTGTAAAAGATCGCTCGAGTATCCATGGCGTTTCTTGTTGGTATCTTCTCCAGGACCAACCCACATGGAACCGTGCACCTAGAATCACGACGTTTTGGAAGTGCCTGCAAAGGCCCAGTTGAAAAAAAAAACCTTTGACTTTGACTTCTAATAGTTCTTCCACACAAAGCACTGCAGTTAATTTTCTTTGAGGTCAAATATTAACATGTTCTACAGGGGAATTATTTGATGTTTTTGATTAAATTCTTAGTAACTTCTAGTGAAACCGTAATTATTCCTTTATATTTAGCTCTGCTTTCAAATCAATCAGCTTTACAGTAACTGTGAAAAATTTCATTCACATACATTGCTATAAATCACTTCCACACAAAAGCATACCCTATTATGTCAATACAAAACGTATTCAAAAATAAACTACTCAATAACACTTTTGTTGACGACTATACCACTCTGAACTCAACGCATCAATGAGCTCACTTTTCAAACAGACTTGCATCCAACATAAATACAACTATAAAAATAAGATGATAATTTTTTTTATATCATTATTCAATTTCTTACATATAGCTACCATCCTTAAAATAACAATATTAGAAATAATCCAACCATCAAGAACTACTACACTACTACTACTCCAATTAGAAAAAGAGCTGTACTTTTAAACTGCTGAACAGATTTTAATGAAACATAGCTAAGATGATACCCGGTTATACTAGCTTTTAAATAAATAAAACTGCATTGAAATCGGTCCATGCGTTTTGGAGCTACGATGCCACAATACAGATACACCCATACACACTACAAACTAATAATACCCCTCTTTTTTGTCGGGGGTTAAAAATAAACTACACAATTACACTTTTTCCGTTGACAGTACCACTCTGAACTCAACGCATCAATGAGCTCACCTTTCAGAATTGCATCCAACACAAGTACAAAAGTATAAATATATTACGTATGTTCCTATGTATTGCAATTTCGTATTGAAATATAATGAAGATATCGAATTTTCAGTAGTAGGTATAATGGATGGTGTTATTTTAAGTTTTTCCGGAAGCTTTAGATACGAATTGATTTTGTTACTTATCCAGTTTCATGTTCAGAATTTCTATTAATAACATATTACATTTTATGTATTTAACAATTTCTTCGTCACGATTCTTAAGGGGGTATTTTACAGGAATGCCGCAAAAACCGATTTGTATTTACAATTTTTTGAATAGAAATTCTTATTTCTTTGTCCCGAAAAAAATATATAGGTATCAAACTTGAAGATGTGACAATCTCTGCACGGTTGTCCGATACATGATTGGATGAAGTTGGCTCGATAAAAAAAAATCGCAAAGTTACCCCTTTTAAAAAAGTGTTTACAAGATTATTTCTAAAACATGATATTATTTCAAATAATTTTTACATCACAATATTGGTCGTAAATATACCAACGAAAATCGGTTGTTATTTTTTTATAATATTACGTATATTGGTCACAATTTGATAAAAACCACAAAATTCGTGATTTCTGTCATCTCTGCCATCAATCAGTCGCGTTTCGGCGCGCATCGAGGTCGGACCTGTGCAATTTTTTTTGACTTTCCTGCGCTTACACTTTATTCAAAACCAAAAGAAAGAATGACAGTAAAATCATTAAAAAAATTATTAAAAAGCAACAGGAAGTATAAGTAACTTGCCTTTTATTCAGAAAATCTAAGTATTTCGTTTATAAAAATCACTAAGCTAAAATAATTTCTTGACATCTCCGTCAAGAATTCATTTTATAGGATGTAGTATAGAAAAATCAGTACGACAATTTGTAGTGTTGAGAACAAAGAGTATGAAGTTTTATATACACCATGTCCCAAAATTCAACGATAAGCGGGCACCAGAGGGTTGACCAGCTCATGACTACTCGAGAACAAAATTTTAAAAAAAAAAAAAACTCAATTTTTAAGAAGTTACATAAAAAAATTGAAATCCTTCAAAAATTTACGTTAGTTTCTCCACAACTACAACAGTCTGCTAGTACGTCTGTGGCATACCATCACCTGTCGTCCCACTTAGGATTTCAGGAGTGAAAGTGGACCAAAAGTAAAAATCTTTCAAAATTTTAGGGCGAAAAATAATTTTGATTGATTTTTGTGTCAAATCTACAGGCATTCTGGGATTTTTAAGGATTGTGGTGGATAGCAGTGCTACTTAGGTTGCCGGTACAAAAAGAAATTCAGAAATATCTGAAACATTGTGGTCATGGTAATTAAAAATATCTTAAGGGGTGTAAATTTTTGAAGGCTTTCAATTATTTTATGTAACTTCTTAAAAATTGAGATTTAAAAAAAAAAAAAAATGTTTTCGGGTAGTCGGCTGGTCAACCCTCTGGTGCCCGCTTATCGTTGAATTTTGGGACATGTTGTATATTCTATTAACCTACTTTTATAGAACAATATTCATAGTACTTATATCATTTTGATATATCGTCTGATACTATTAAAAATCTCGCCTGCGGCTCGATTTTTAAACACACTGATGTTTTAATACCCCCTATTATGCAACAGTTTCATAAACTACTATTATTTCGTATTGAACTGATCTACGTTTCCTTAGATTTTGTATAATTTTGTTCCTTATTAAACGCTGACATTTTAAAATGTGTCGGTCGGCCCTATAGGTACGGATTTGCCGGTGGCCCAACCTAATTTTACTTCTTTAAATTTTATTTCTTTATGGGCTTTGCAGTCCACTAGAAAAATGATTCACCAATTTAAATTATAATCTTTACCTTTATTTATGTATTATGGGTTATCGTGGTTGTCCGTGGCATCACCACGGTCCTATCCGAAAACCAGCGCTGCGGTATTTATTTTATCTGTCAGGATTAACTGTCAGGATATGCTGAGATAGGGACTTTCTTTGGCCTCCTGCAGGACTTTTTTAACCCCCGACAAAATAGAGGGGTGATATAAGTTTATAATGTGTATCTGTGAATCTGTGTGTCTGTCTGTGGCATCGAAGCTTCAAAGCGGATGGACCGATTTCAATGCAGTTTTTTTTAATTGAAAGCTAGTTTAATCGGGATGGTTCTTAAAATATGTTCAGCTGTTCAAAAGTTACACCTCTTTTTCTAGTTAGAGTCGAGGGTTTTAGACGGTTAGGTTATTGTTATCATTATTTGAATTTTTTGTGTGTTTATGTAATTTCGTGTGCGAGTCCGATTTAAATGTTTTTTCTTTCTTTCTTTCAATTTTGAAGCTCTTCATCTGCATACATAGCGAGGAATCTGAACTAGGAATATGGTTTTGATCTATGAATATGCAATTTCTTTTTTGGTAAAAAAGCAACCCTGTGAACATACTTAAGTAGGTATGACTACGGAAACGGACGACTCCTACAGGTGTGGGTGAGAGTAGGTTATTATCTCAAGGCATGGATTTGAGTTGGCTTATTCTTCTAACATTACACACACATTGGCAGTGTCATCAGGTTTGTCATGCCGATATATCGGTTTCGTTACGGCATTATTGGCTTAGTGTGAAAATGCCCAATGTTGGTCGAGACAATTATGTGCACTTGCATAAACTCATACACAATAGGTATGACTGATAGTTTATAAGTAGATAGTTAAATAGGTATAAAATCTACAAATACAAAACGGAGGAACAAATTTTCTAGCGTAATATAGGACACTGGGTATACGATATTATGGATTTATATTTTTCAAGTATTTGCTGGTGTCATACTGCATGTTGCTAATTAATATTGCTATTCTGTGACACGTGTGTCACACAGTCTGATACGTCAATTGCGTAATTGCGAGAACGGAGCTCCCCTAGTGGGTGGGGCTTAGGCTGATACTTCACCCCCTCAAAAGTAAGAAATACAACCTTAAGCCTCATTTAGAAAAAGTCTTAAATTAATAAAGCACTCAGTGCTGTAATTTTTTTGTAATTTTTTCTATTTTTATTTTTGTTTAATAACCTAAAATCCTATTATGTATCTACCTAGTTTAGTTTAATTATAACATACCGTTATTATGCAAGCTGTGCTCACATCTAGAAGGATACTATAACGCCATGCTGTAAGATCATTTCTTAAATCTAACTTTAATTATGATAGAATTCAGTTTCGTGAACCAAATTAAATAAATAAAAAATTAGGTACACACAGAAAGAAGAATAATTACAATTAAATAGGAAAGACGACACAAAGGTACTGCCTATTTCTCAATTTTCTTCCAGCAGACCTGCGAGAGGAGAGTTGGAAAAATGAAACGTAGACTTTAGTGTGGAATTAATATAAAAGGTTACCTAAACAAAACTTATGATAATAAAGTACCTCTTAACTTAATACAATAGGTACCTACTTATGTATACGGAATGTCCCAGGAAACCTGTACCAGCGAAGGTCTGTGGTCAGGGGACACTAATACTTATCGATTGAACCCCCATGTATGTTCTACGATATTTTGTAGATTTCGAGTAATTAATTATTTTGTAATATTTTCTCCGAAACAGATTTTTTTATCTTGTGATCATATTCTGAGCTACTAAGAAAGAAAAGAATGAAAAATACTTTATTAGCACAACAAAAAATAAAATAAAACCAATAAAAAAGAAAACATATAAAATATAAAAGTTATTGTGCCAAAAGGCCACAGCTCAGCATAATGTCAGGAGGCAGTGATACTGGCCACCTGACGCTGGTTGGTACTAGTAGTTAGAATTTGGTTGTTTTGTGTTTTTAACAGGTGAACACACATTCTAGCCATAATACTGACAAGAAAAATCTCAAAGAAACGCCACTCAAAAAAAGTTATAACTAAAACCGCCTACAATTTTGAAAAATCTGAAAATATTACAAAATAATTAATTTCTCGAAAACTACAAAATATCGTAGAACATACACGGGGGTTCAATCGATGAGTATAAGTGTCCCCTGACCACAGACCTTCGCTGGTACAGGTTTCCTGGGACACCCTGTATAATATACAGGGTGTCCCATACGTGAAGAAAAAACTTAGCATTATGCGCGCACGGAGGAGTGTGAGATTTGGCATAGTTAAAGTTTACATGGACAAGGAGTGCAGAAAGCTACAATTACGGTCGAATTTCGACCACTGGGCGACCACTAGTTATATTCAATACCTGTATAAATATATACACAGACTTTTACAAATATAAAATAATTATAATATAACTCGAATGCATTCATTATTTCCTGACAAAATTAAACTTATAATTTTATTGGTGACTCTTTATACTTATCTATTTTTGTTAGACTGTACAAATGTACAATTTGTTGGCATGTCAAGCTATTCATTTTCAGTATAAGATGACCTCTCATTATCCAGAAAGCTTATACAATGCGAGGTCAGCTTATACTGGAAATGTATAGCCTGATATGAAGCCGTGCGTACTACCTTATTAACACGCTTTTATTAGCTTCACCTGTAACTAACTAACTAACTATCTAACTAACTAACTATGTAAGAAAATCTTGGAAGTTACATTTGACCCACTTCCCGGTTTCCGATTGAGCTGAAATTTTGCAAACACGTTCAGTTTGGATGACTAAAGCGTGTTCTATAGTTTTTTTTAAACTATAATATTTTATTTTACGCTTGGCTCAACATTGCGAAGATAACAAACAATATTTGCCCAAATAAAACTAACGTTTGTTATCAGAAAATCCTGATGGAAGCAATATGTCGCAGTCAGGTTCCATATTACAAGACATTACTATAATATTGTACGTATCAGCGAAAGTGTCCGATTTCGTAAACAAACAGCGTCACCACAGCGTCGGCAACTAAATAGATCGCTCTATCAACTGTGGCGATGTATTTCATTTATTAACCCCCGACAAAAAAGAGGAGTGTTATAAGTTTGTAGTGTGTATCTGTGTGTCGGTCTGTGGCATCGTAGCTCCAAAACGGATGGACAGATTTCAATGCAGTTTTTAATTGAAAGCTAGTTTAATCGGGTATCGTCTTAGCTATGTTTCATGAAAATCTGTTCAGCCGTTCAAAAGTTACAGCTCTTTTTAAAACGCTTTTATTAGCTTCACTTTTAACTAACTAACTATGTAAGAAAGAAAAATCTTGGAAGTTAAATTTGACCTACTTCCGATTGAGCTGAAATTTTGCATACATATTCAGTTTGGATGACTAAAGCGTGTTCTATAGTTTTTTTTAAACTATAATATTTTATTAATGTAGTAGAAGTTGGGGGTTTTTAACGGTTAAGTTATAACATTGATTGGAAAGAAATAGTCGATCACTCTCACTCGATCATTCAAAGGCGAATCATTATTACCCTATTCTTATTTTTTTATTCACCTTAAATTACATTATTCTCGCAGCTCTTACCACAATATTGTACTAATCAAGATCTATTATTTTAAAAGAGTTTCCATGTAGTTTCTTGCCGGTTCTTCTCCATAGGACCTACTATTTGGAACCGCGTCTAGAGTCTCGACATTTTTATATATCCTCTAGAGGGCGCCATATTCAATTTAATGTGACGTCACATAGCCAGCGGACGATCACGCTTCCAACGATACCTTATTTGTTAAATTATGATAAGTAGGTAGTTTAGAAGTTATGAGGGAACAGATGAACATCGCCGTAGTCGGGTAAAAAGAATGAAACAAGAAAATATTAATACCTATTCATAGTGATTTTCAGAGGATAGCCGTGGTCGTATGAAAACAATACATTCTAAAAGTAATCAGCGTTCCACGGCTATCCTCTGAACATCACTATGAATAAGTATACAGGGTTATTTGTAAAACACCGGCAATGCTTTAAGGGGTGAAACTACTCATCAATATGAACAACTTTTACTATGGGACAAACCATGAAATCGCGAAAAAAAATCAAACTTTTCATACAAAAGATTAACCTTGCTCCATCAAAATGTATGAAAAGTTTGAATTTTATTTCGCGATTTCATGGTTGGTTCCGTAGTAAAAGTTGTTCATATTGATGAGTAGTTTCACCCCTTAAAGCGTTACCAGTGTTTTACAAATAACCCTGTATAATTATTAATATTTTCTTGTTTCATACTTTTTCAATAGTCGAGTTTTAGTTTATGACCTTACTATTTTTAAATCCATATTTCTTTCCCTGGAATTTGAACTTTTAAGACTAGATAAAATGTCGGTCTTTCTAAAATACACCCTGTATAACCGGTAACAACAACCTATCCCCATTGATTGATTCTCTCAACTTCCGACTGTCAAGCTGATACATTGCCTTTCTCTCCCCACACGAAAACAACTTTCAAACAGAAAACAGTATTACAAACAGTCAAACAAAACATTGAAGAAAAAGCCACAGAAACCACATTACTTTATTTCTTTTTTCAAATAAATCCGATAGGATTGCATTCTGGAGTTTATAATTGGAAATTCGAAACCGATGTATTTGTGGAGGAATGAGGTATAGTTTCTTCATTGAAAAGAGAGGATCTTTCGACCAGGCGAGGTGATAGTGGCTGGCGAGCCGAAGCCCGACGGTTGATGTCGGACAGTTGTATATATGTTAGATACGATAATCTTTTTCCTTGCGCGATGCAGGCCTCGTAATCTGATTGGTCGAATTCATATTTACGCGCCACTGTAGTTATCCTGCTGCCTTGCTAGTAGTTATTCTATGTGGCGATAGGTGTCGCTTGTCCCATGGTTCTGTGTTATTTTTCTATGGTTCATAGCTTTGCTAGGTTCGGCTGGAGTTTTGATATTGTTCAATCTCCCCATCATTACTGGACTATGTCCATCGTCGGACACAGGTCTCCTTCATAATAAACTACTATGAACGGTCCAAAGCCGCTTGCATCCAATGGCTACCTGCGACCCGTTCCACAATCCCTAAGTCGTAGCTATCATTTTCATTCGCTTACTCCCCCTAATCTCATTTTATATTCATAGCATCACACGAAGTTGTAAATCATAAATCATCAGTGTCATAACAATATTTGACAGAAATTGGTTGGTTTAAAGATATTTATTGTTTGAAGGTAGATTGCCAGCCCATTATCCTTGTAGAGAAGTGTCAATTCAAAAAAATCTACGTTTAAAAAAATCCTTTAAGTTCAGTAATCACAGAAAGACTAGCAAAATTCTAGTCGCCAAAGTCAAAGTTTTCCAAAAAAAAACAATCGTCAAAAATCCTCGACTTCAACTAGAAAAAGAGCTGTAACTTTTGAACGGCTCAACACATTTTCATGAAACTTACTTAAGATGTTAGCCGATTAAACTAGCTTTCAAGTAAAGAAACTGCATTGACAATGGTCGGTACGATGCCTCAGACAGATACATAGATACATAGATCCACAGATACACACTACAAACTATAACACTCTTTTTTGTCGAGGGTTAGAAACATAAAAACGCGATTCTCAGTAGAATTACAAAACGTATAGAATTGTAATATAGATCGTTTATCTTGTGAAACAAAGAAAATGTAGGATTGTGCCACATTCACATGTCTGTGTAATCTTACGCCGGAGTGGATTCATGAGCTGAATTGATAATTGGATGGTTTTGCATATTGTAATTTGTAATGTCGCGACCTTTGAATAGAAATGCTTGGAGATTCTGTGTGACACAGGGTTGTCTTTGATGCTGTCCCTTTTGCCCCATTGTCGAAACCAATGTGATTGATCGGTGTAATGTTCAGATGTCCATTATCATCTATTTCTTGGACAAACATGGCATTGGTCCACTAGCCCTTGTGGATTCTGGTTCCGTCTACCCGCGTTGACACCAAGCTTAGGAGTTTTTTTTTATACCACTCCCTGCCCACCTGCGAGGGCCTCATATAATCCTCGATGGTGTGTATAGTCCACCAACCCACACTAGCACTAGCGTTATAGACTAAAGCCTAACCCTTCTCATTCCGACAAGATGCCCGTGCCCAGCAGTAGGATAGCAATGGGCTGGATGTATTTATTTATTTTTTATACCACTAAGACGGCAAACTAACATACAGCCCGCCACCTGATGGTAAGCGGTTACCGTGGGTAACCTATGGACGCTTGCAACACCAAGAGCATCACTCGCGCGTTCCCGACCCCACTACTTGCACCGTGTTGGTAGTACGGGTCCCCAGTACTGCCAACAGACGATTCGATTCGGTTTCAAGATTGGGGGGAAGTAATATAAAGAGGGTTATTTATCAAAACATTTTCATTTCAGTCCTAACACAGGATGGATGTGCCAAAATAATAGCGGAAGGCTTAAATTGTACTTGTGCAAGAATAAAATGGAAAAGAGGAATTTAACCATCTTTCCTTTGTCCCAAACGGGTGGAGAAAGAATAAGATTAATTACCCGGGTAATAGGCCTGTGTTGTAAGTTACTGTTAGCGTTGTCAGCGACGACTTACGACATTTAAAATTGGTCCTTTGGGCCGAAAGTATACTTACTGCAGAATATTAAGTATTCCTCTTTTTGGTCCTTCGAGTATTTTATTTATTACGATGATATTGAACGCTGTTAAAATGTGACGAGCCAATAAAGGCAACGTGACTTTGCCAATTTAGTCAACTATTGCAAAAATTCTCCATTGTACTCGGAGACCAGTAAAATATTTTTTATTTGAACTCTAGATATCTGAAAAGATTCAAATATTTTTAGCTGTTTTAGGTCCTGGGAGTTGGGACCTGTTTGTAAAAATCATAAAATATAAAAATTATTCAAAAGCAAACAATGACTGTTTTAATTTTGTCATTTACACCCTAGGCCGTCCGGTGGCCATGTTGCTCTATGTGCAAACTTAAATATCAAGCAAAATCTTATTCTTGTGTGAACCAGGATGATTTCGTCCAGAATTCGCGAGCAATCTGGTGAGTGGATATAAATAGCTTACAATCTTACACCTGGGCACCTGGTGATCACACCATTAAATGCGGCGCGAATTATAGAATAACAGGATGGAATTTATCAATGTATCTCTAAGAAGCTAATAGATTTTCGGTCGCTTGCATCCAACATTTACGTTTGCACTTTTGACGATAGAAATACTTTTACATTATACGCATACTTATTTTTAACATGTTCTTATTCTTATTCTTTATTGTACACAAAATATTGAATATACAAAAAATTAACAATTAAAAAAAAAATATGCACAAAGGCGAGCTTAACTCAGAATGAGTTTTCTTCCAGCAAACCTTTGGGTGAAAGAGAAATGAACATATTATAGAGTGAGAAAGTCAAGCGTACAATACAATTACATTACAACTTAAGTATCAAAAATAATTATATAACTACTTATATAACATAAACTATATATCTAAACACATACCATAATATATAAATATCTAAATACATACCAGCAAATAACAAAAGGAAAATCATGCTGACAAGAAATGTTCCTTAAGTCTTTTCTTAAAGACGTAAGGAGATGGGCTGGCCCGAATAGAGTGTGGGAGAGAATTCCAAAGGCGCGCCGCACGAATTGTAAAAGCACCGTCATAACAGCTAGAGCTGTGACGAGTAGTTCGCAGAAGAAGTGATGTTATTGGTATTCATAAAGAAAATAACTGCAGAAATAAAACTTCAAGCAACCAAAATTGTCTGTTTGATGATTACTTACCCACAACATTTTTTTTAGGGTTCCGTACCCAAAGGGTACAACGGGACCCTATTACTAAGACTTCGCTATCTGTCCGTCTGTCACCAGGCTGTATCTCATGAACCGTGATAGTTAGACAGTTGAAATTTTCACAGATACCAAAAGAACAAATACCAAAAAACAGAATAAAATAAATATTTAAGGGTGCTCCCATACAACAAACGTGATTTTTTTGCCGATAGATAATGGTATCGAACCCTTCGTGCGCGAGTCCGACTCGCACTTGGCCGGTTTTTTTATGTTAATGTAATTGGTATATTACTGTTTTAACTATAAATAAATAAATCAAAACTGTGTCCGGCAAAAAAATTATGACTTGATCAGTTCCCAGATATGACCCAACACAAAAAAATCTTCGTGATGATGGGAAGAATACGTGGCTCTCGACTGTGTTAATGGTCTTCTAACACCTGTTATAGCAACATTTCCTCACGACCAACAGTTCATTATTGAAGTCGTTAAGAAGGCCTTCGTTTCACAACAAGCATAAGTCAATAAATATTAAAAATTGCGCAACGAAAAAATCAGTTGCCCAACTCAACCCTCCTACTTCAACAATCAACCCCTTTTTTCCGATACACGTGACTACCGTCGTTTACAACCTTGAACGTTTTGACAACGTGACTCCGACTCCTACTTACATAGCATAACGCTTTATAATCTGAAGGGATAGGCACAGGTGTATGTATACCCACGTTTTGTCGACGCAATTGTTAAATCCCATGTAATTAGGGTTACCAGATGTAAAATCCGGCCAAGTGCGAGTTGGACTCGCGCACCAAGGGTTCCGTACCATTATCTATAAAAACGGCAAAAAAATTACGTTTGTTGTATGGGAGCCTCCTTGAATATTTATTTTATTCTGTTTTTTAGTATTTGTTGTTATAGCGGTAACAGAAATACATTATCTGTGAAAATTTCAACTATCTAACTATAGCGGTTCATGATATATAGCCTGGTGACAGACGGACGGACGGATGGATAGCAGAGCCTTAGTAATAGAGTCCCGTTGTACCCTTTGGGTACGGAACCCTAAAAATGAAAAGTCCTGACAAAAATAAAACAACTAGGTATTAAAATTCGTTTTACTAACACCTAAATCATCTAAAAATTCTTTTTTACTACATTCCGACCGGAATCCTGATAGATGCCTAAAAATTCAGATATGTCTGGACAAATCCAGACATCAAGTAACCCTAGATGTTATAGGGACCGATTTTATAATTTTCTATCCACTTAACACCGTTCCAAGCTTCGAGCTGCTCAGTACTAAGAATTTCCTAACAGTAACACCCAATAACACTGGAAACAGGACCAACTACTACACCAACAATGGGATGTGTTACACTATCAATACCGTATCGTGATCCTAGTATCATGATAATATAATTAAATTACTACGATACTGTTAAATCAATATTTCCTCGATACAGGATCGCGTAATCGCGTGATAAACTAAACGGCTAAACTCACCGCGCCAATGCCCACTACGGTGCCACGCCTGTATATCTTGGGGGAGAAAACTGTAAAGAAATCTCCCCCAGGCACATCTCGGGAGACATGCCTGGGCTCATGGGCTGTTACCCACCTGAGGAGACACTGGTACTGCAAGAGTGTGGGGCATGAGCGACGGTCGGGCGCAGCGCAAAGTGCCCGTTTCCTCAGGCGCCGATGCCTCGGAGCTCGCGCTCGGACTATACCTACCCCTAAGGTGAAGTACACGTGGGCCCGAAATAAACACTATTTAGAGAAGCGGTCAATGTTCCCACAATAGTATTGATAAAGGCCGATCGATGAACTATTTTTAGGTTCTTTTCGGTGTTAGCTAAATAAGAAAGTAGGCGAGGATATTTCTACCGACTTGGTGAATGAACTTCAGCATATTATGACGTCAGGTCGTTGGCGTTAGGGAACATAGACATCCTTAAAGACCAAATCAATTTAACGATTGTGAAGCAATATTTTTTATTCACCGCGCTGCCCATATTAAAGTAATCTATAAGAAAGAATGAACGCCTCTACGTCTAAGGCACGGCGCAAATGACGGACATTTTGTCCACTGTCGTCCGCCGTCGCATGCCTGGCACTAGTGGTGTATTGAGTGGTGGTCCTTTTGTCCGCGTTGTGCGTTGTTACATAGGACTCCATAACCTCTACCATGCATTACAGTAAATGGTCCACCAGAAAAAATGTCCGTCATCTGCTTGGAGCGTTACATAATAGTGACGCACCTAAGGTGGATGTGTGCGTGCAATATTGCTACGAAGTGGTGACCGATCAGCACCTCATGATGTTGCTGTAACGGAGAGTTGGCTTGTGTGTACAGTTGAACAAATAGGTATTACGAGGTCACCATATACAGATGAAGTTTTCGTAGGAAGTTATAGATGCATTCGAGGAATATACTTTTTAATTAATCGACATAGTTGGACTATATTTATTTAAATAAAAGTATAGTATAGCGGGACTTTCCGCTCAAAATTGGAGCTGCCCGACTGGGTAAGTACCTCCCCTTGAAGAATATCGTAGCCAAATAATGCTCTTTTGTAGTGTTGTTCCTAACAGTGAGCAAGGTCGTCAGTGCTCCTTGTGAAGCGTCTCGTGTTGACGCTAGTAGTAGGGTCGGCAACGCGTGAGTGCCCCTGGTGTTGCAAGTGTCTATAAATTACGGTAGCCATCTTACCATCAGGCGGGCCGGTATACCACCTCAGTGGTATAAAAAAATGCCATAACCCTTTAGACTGGTTCCACATTGCTGAAACCAGAGTACGGAACGAATCCACAAAGGTAATTCGTTTTGTTCGTGCTTTGAATGTAAAATCGTCAATATTATGATAATCCGAGCGATTTACATATAAATAACTTTGCAGTATAATCCTTCGGTCAATGCTTGGTGAGAGCCTGCTCGAGTCGTGATACCTAAGTACAGTCAACACCGTTACGAACCGTGCTAACTAACTGATCTACCACGGTATGAGCAATTCTTATTTTAAGAACCAAAGGACCAATCCAATCAATCTCAATCTTATTATGGAATTTAGTCCAAATGCTGCCTAGAAATTAAAATAGATGCATTTGATCGTTATCATCGACTAATATCTGGATATCAAACCGCATTAAAATCGGCCCGAGGATATCCGACTAAATATAATGTAGAAGTACGTCAATTAGAACTGAAAAACTATATTTTTTTTAAATTACCTACCATTTCTTAGAGATCGGTATAAAAATAAAGTATCGTTATCGGTTATATTACTGTTCCTTATAAACAAAACTATTGTCCTATATTTTGATACATCACACGTGTATTTCCCAAAGGGTTAGGCAGAGGTCTAACCAAGAGTTGTGCAACTACTTTACAAAGGCAAAAAAAGTTAGGACCTACGTAACTTTTTTTTACCGGAATGTTTTTTTTTTCGTAGTTAATAATTAATGATAGAATCCCCTGATGAGATCTACATAATGCCGTTAAAGATGATTCTAGGCGACATTGGGATCAAAATCCTGGCAGTGTCATTCAGAATTAGAATCATTTCTCATCGACTAGAGACGACAGGTACCATTCGGTGTATACCTAAGCTATCAAAATATTACCTTATAAAAATGTTTGCCTTCAAAAGACTTGAGTAATTTAAATACCTCAGAAGAATGATTGACACGTTATTTGTCAAAGAAAATGAAAGTTACAGATATCTCAGGCTGAAGCGGTCGGAACTTCTGGAATTGAATTAATACTGAATTTTTATACCTCGCGTTTGCTTAATAAGTAAATTAACATAGGTATATTTAGAATTGTCAGTAACTTTGGTGCTAAGTGAATAAAAGAAAGAAAAAGAAAGAAAAAAGTATTTATTATAATTGGAATAATGTATTATAATTGGCCAAATAAATTCTCGCTACTACTTTTTACTTTATTTGCTTTTAGGGAAACTTACATTTTGGCAACACAAAAAACCTACTACTTCTTTTATAAAAATACTAGCGACCCGTCCCCGGCTTCGCACGGATGCAGTTTCTCTACTATCCTTACATTAAATATGAAAGTATTATACACATAAACCTTCCTCTTGAATCACTCTATTTAATAAAAAAAACCGCATCAAAATCCGTTGCGTACTTTTAAAGATTTAAGCATACATAGGGACAGACAGCGGGAAGCGACTATGTTTTATACTATGTAGTGATTTTATTTCAACATAAAATTACCAAGTTCCAATTCAGCCTCCGCATCTTCGGAGATGGTCTCCATGACCCGGTCAGCGCATGGCTCGAGATCGCGCGCGAGCGTGCACCGCGCGCGTCCTGCACGCCGCGCGCACTCGCCGCACGTCGTCAGCAACAACTTGGCTGTTGTCCAACCTCACGGTGAAGTCACTGCACTGCACATCACTTTGGTTGCACTACACTGGGCGGAACACTTGAGCACTGCACTATTTTGGATATACGAGTAGTGTACTATTGAAGAAGTTCGAGGCTTTGCCACGAAATATTTGATTTAATTTTAGTTTTGCTTGTATTTTAAACGATATTTTAAAGGTTCCGTTATGGATTTAATTTTAAAGTTAATGGATAAAATAAAAGAATAGCATAAATAGTTCAAATTGTATACAGAACAAACACGGAGTTAAGTTTGAATTCTGATAAATTGTTGTTTTGATCGAATAATTGGTTGTTATAATGATTTAATAAACTAACTACATTCGGTAGACACAACAATAACATTGAAGAATAGAATAGATCTTTATTTCATGTAAACCAGATACAGGCACTTATGAAATGTCGAGACTCTAGGTGCACGGTTCCAAATAGTAGATCCTATGGAGAAGAACCGGCAAGAAACTCCATGGAAACTCTTTTCAAATAAATAATAGATCTTGACAATCTTTATCAGTACAATGTTGTGGTAAGATCTGCGAGAATAATGCAATTCAATGCGAATATAAATAAAACTAGGTGTTCGCAATTATGCTACCTAAAATGGAACGCGGCCCTGGAACGCGCCGCCGCGCCTGTGACGCGGCACTAATATCCGGCCGCCATTACTTCTCTCTACCAACTTGCTCCCGACCGGAGCGCACGCGCACACAATTGTTCTACAAGAAACTTGTACATTTGATATTTTTCTACATAATAAACTCAAAATTTCTACTTTACTACGCTGGCTGTTTTTCTGAACAATCCTCGAAGATCGAACCTGCCGGCGTATGAACATTTGGTGACCCCGACGTGATCAATGAAGAAAAGGGCATGTGGTGTGTGCACGTGTGTGTTTTTGGTATCTGCTCACAGGGAAGTACGCTCAGTTTTAGTATATTTAAAACGCAATCTATCTTCATAATGCCGCAATCTGCACTAACAGTGTTCCCTGTACTTTGACCTTCACAGCCCACTCGCTATACCTACTTACTTTTTAACTAATATGGAGTCAGATTCTATGTAAACTGAGACACCTAGGTACCTACGAGAAATTTATTACTATACTAGATCGAAGTTCTAAGTTTAATTAATATTAAATCTGAGGTTGCCTACTTTCATGATACTTTACAACCTCTTGACATTTAACTTCGTAATAGGTACCTACCTAATTCTGATGACGATCTATTCTCTTTTCCCTACTACCTATATAACGTAACGATATTAACTAATGCGTACCTAGGTAACTGCCTACTGATTAACTTTGCTTGCATTCCTTGCACCTCGCTTACGGGACCACCCTGGCATTTTCCAGAGTCGTCGTGTACACCTGCTTCTTGGGTCCCGCCGGAATGCGCTGCTGAGAAAGATAACTACGCCTCACAGCTTGCTATGCCTGTGTGTGACCTGCCTTGCTCGTGAGTTGCTGACCTGAGTAGCCGCTGACATATTGTTGTCGCAGTTAATGCACAACTTGCACGGTTTGGCATTTGTTTATTATAATCTACCTAATACCAGGATTGGTATTGCTCGTGTACTCATCAATTACCGATCTGTTCAGTTTGTTGTGCTCTATTTTTCATTATGGCTGAATTAAAAGCTCTTATTCAGCTACGTGGTACTATTAAGGCAAGAATAACTATATTTTCTAAATATTTAAACACTATCAAGCTGATAGATACTGAAAGCCTTCCTAAACACATACTTATTGAAATTGAGTTAAAACTGTCAAGATTCAGAGAGTTGTTTAACCAATTTGACGATATAAAAACTAAAATTGAAAGTTATGAGCCCGAACAGTTAGCAGAAAATGACATAATTGAGAGTGACTTTTGCTTAAATATTGCTAAAGCTCAAGCGTTGATTGATAGCCTTGCTCCTAGTCATGTAGTACCCGATAAGTCAAGTTCTGGGTCATCGTCTAGCGGACAGAATAGTAAACAACGTAGCCGGAACTGTAACATAAAGTTGCCTACCATACAGTTGCCTTCCTTTGATGGAAACTATTTA
The DNA here is from genome assembly GCA_932294325.1 of Allophyes oxyacanthae. Taxonomy (NCBI): domain Eukaryota; kingdom Metazoa; phylum Arthropoda; class Insecta; order Lepidoptera; family Noctuidae; genus Allophyes; species Allophyes oxyacanthae. Next base: position 523,032 of record OW028633.1, read on the forward strand.
AAGTGGATGGAATTTCGAGACACTTTTGATTCATTGATTAATAACAACGATACTATTCCAGACATTAATAAGTTCCATTACCTACGTTCATCACTGGAGGCAAGCGCATCAAATATTATAAAGTCTATTGAGTTTACTGCTAGCAACTATAAATTAGCATGGAATTTGCTTACTGAACGCTTTGATAATAACAGGATATTAATAAATAATCACTTAAAAGCCCTCTTTAGTTTTGAAGCGATGAATAAAGAAAATTACAAATCTCTGCGTAACATGATAGATTACTACTCTAAAAATCTTCGTGCCTTAAATACTTTGAATGAGCCTACGTCCCACTGGGACACTTTAATTGTTTTTGTTATGGCTTCAAAACTAGATGGCGCCACAGGTCGAAAATGGGAGGAACACAGGAGTATGATTACTTCTTCTCCAAAAATTGAGGATTTCTATAACTTTCTACGTAATCGAGCGGACGTACTAGAAACATTACAATATAGTAAGAATGATATAACTAAGCTTTCACAATCTAACAATAATTATAAAGAAAATAAACACACTAAATCTTTTGTTTCTTCTTCTAACACCAACGATAAAAAATGTGTTGTATGTTCACAAGATCATTTACTTTACAAATGTGATAAATTCAAAGACATGTCATTAGATGCTCGATACAATGAAGTTTCAAAGCATAAGCTCTGTCATAATTGTTTGCGCCCTGGTCATTTTTCTTCTCACTGCAAACACACTTCTTGCAAATTCTGTAACAAAAGACACAATTTATTACTACACAAATCACAGACTAATAATAATACTACTCACTCACCTACTGATACTCCTTCTGTGACATCTCTCCCTCAGGTTGCTGCTTCTCCTCAGGTAGCTGTGCCTCCTCAGGCATCTACTGTTACCATGTTCAATCCTGTGTCACGCTCTGTGGCAATGCCCAGGCAGATCCTCTTGTGCACTGCTGGTTACTAAAAATAGACTGGGATGATAAAATACCAGAAGATATTGAAAGGTCATGGATTGAATTCTACAAAGAGACCAAATACTTTGCTGATATTCAGGTACCTAGATATATTCTCTGTAATTCTCCTACCTATATAGAAGCTCACTGTTTTACTGATGCGTCGCAAGATGCCTATGGTGCTTGCATTTATTTAAAATCAACTAATAATTTAGGTGAAATTAATTGTCACTTATTATGTGCTAAAACTAAGGTTTCTCCTTTAAAATCTGAAACAATTCCACGTCTAGAATTGTTAGGCGCTTTACTTGGTGCAAAGTTACACGCTAAAGTGCTACAATCTTTAAAAAATAAGATTTCACGCTCAGTATTCTGGACAGATTCAACTATAGTTTTAGGGTGGTTACACACGCAACCTAAAACTCTTAAAACTTATGTTTGTAATCGTATCGAACAAATTCGCGAATTAACTGACAAAACTACTTGGCGTCATGTACCTACTGAATATAATCCTGCTGACATGGCGTCCAGGGGCATTCAACCGCGTCTTCTCTGTGGTAATACCTTTTGGTGGCATGGTCCTTCCTTTCTGGCCAAGTCTGAAAATGAGTGGCCCCAATCTAAATGTACCTCTTCAACTTTACCTGAAACAAAAATAAGTTTAAATATTAAAACCCTACCTAATGATGTCATACCATTTGATAAATACTCTAAATTGTATAAATTACAAAGAATAATTGCTTACTCACTAAGATTTATAAAGAATATAAAGAAAAATACTACTAAAATAAGTGGTGAACTTACCTGCTCAGAATTAAACAATTCACTGATCCTCATTGCTAAGATGTCACAAAGAGAGCCTTTCGCAAGGGAAATTCACTCACTTGAAACCTTTAATAAATTACATTCTAAGTCACGGGTTCTCTCTCTAAACCCATTTCTAGATGAAAAAGGTGTATTACGCGTCGGTGGACGGATTGATAATGCGTCCCACTGTCCTTATGGGAAAAAACATCCCATTCTACTAGACCCCAAACACACTTTAACTAAACTTTTATTCGAACAAGAACACCTTCGTCTCCTACACTGTGGCCCTCAACAACTTCTGAGTTCTATTCGTGAACTATTCTGGCCTATAGGTGGCAAGGTGCTAGCTGCTACTACTGTTAGAAAGTGTGTTCGATGTCAGAGATTTAGAGCTAAACCTTTAACTCCCATAATGGGTAACTTACCTCAACCACGAGTAACTCCTGCTCCTCCGTTTGAGACCTGTGGCACTGATTTTGCTGGACCTTTTTTAATTTTAAACAGAAAGGGTCGTGGTGCTAAGTCTTCCAAGTGTTATCTATGCATATTTGTTTGTTTTGTTACTAAAGCTGTGCACTTGGAAGTCGTGAGCGACCTAAGCAGCGATGCTTTTATTTTATGCCTACGTAGATTTATTTCACGACGCGGTAAACCTCACACAATATACTGTGATAATGGAAAAAACTTTGTAGGAGCCAATAATGAACTGAACAGATTGCTTAAGATGAGTGAACGATCGGTCAGCGATTACGCGAGCAAGGAAGGCATAACCTTTAAATTCTCTCCTGCGTATGCACCGCATTTCGGCGGTATCTGGGAGGCCGGGGTCAAGACGGCCAAATTTCATTTAAAACGCATAGCGGGCAACTCAAGTTTAACTTTTGAAGAGTTGTCTACACTGTTTGCGCAGATTGAGGCTATTATGAACTCGCGTCCTATCACTTCTTTATCTGCCGATCCTTCTGATCTCTCTGTCATCACCCCTGGGCACTTCCTTGTGGGTCGGCCATTGACCTCACTGCCTTCACCCGTCACTGAGAAAGCCAGTATCAATAGATACGAACTGGTAGAACGACTACGAAGACACTTCTGGTCTCGATGGACAAGGGACTACCTATCTACGCTGCAGCAACGCGGCAAATGGAAAAGGTCACAAGACCACGTTCGAGCCGGCGACCTCGTCTTAGTTCTGGACGACCAGTTACCACCTATGAAGTGGCTCTTGGGCCGAATTGTGAAAATGTTTCCTGGAGCGGATGGCGTCTGCAGAGTGGTCGACGTCAAAACGAAGGGCGGCATCATCCATAGATCCGTCTCAAGGCTCGCCTTACTAGATTCCCAAGAGCTCCTTGGGGAACCTGTCCCCAAGGGGGGGGAGGATGTTCGCAATTATGCTACCTAAAATGGAACGCGGCCCTGGAACGCGCCGCCGCGCCTGTGACGCGGCACTAATATCCGGCCGCCATTACTTCTCTCTACCAACTTGCTCCCGACCGGAGCGCACGCGCACACAATTGTTCTACAAGAAACTTGTACATTTGATATTTTTCTACATAATAAACTCAAAATTTCTACTTTACTACGCTGGCTGTTTTTCTGAACAATCCTCGAAGATCGAACCTGCCGGCGTATGAACACTAGGATAATAATGAATTGCCTCTGAATAAGATTGCCATGGCAGTTACGAGCTGACCAGTTCCGACAGACGGCACCCGTTCACGAGCATGAAGAATCCAGCGAATCTAGAAATAATAGCTGGACATGATTGCACGACGCGAATTGTCGGAGTAGTTAGTAGTAAATTAGTAATGCTTTGGACCTTTTTGGTCTAAAATATATCAAACAATATGTAAACGAATCAGGATAGTTGTTGGCACTCAATACTTTAAAATTTTAGCTAAGATAAATATTTTAATTCATTTTTTATTAAAACACTGCCTCTCTGTATGATATTGTATCGTGGACTATACCCACATAACACACCCTGGATCCAAAACTATCTGTAGATTATATAAATATTGGTTCCGTGTGGGAATCATACCTGCGACACAGCGCAGAAAGCTAATCGTTTAGCTACTGCGTCAAATCTATGGCGTCAACCGTGCCGTTAATTTTGTATCACTGTTAGTTTGCAAAAACTAGCGTTTTCGTGTGACAGCTAAAATTTACACACAATTATTGACTCTACAGTCGTATGATAATTACTTGGAAAAATACACACGATAATGTTAAACTGTTACCTATTCTATTTCGTAAACATTACGCGTTTACGCCTCTTGTCCATCAACGAAGTAAACATTCTAACACATAGTAATACTACCTACTACTACTTTATCGACTGATTGCAGAAATAACACCTCTACTAAGTTTTTCTGCAGCGCCATTAACCTTTCGTCTAAAACAAGAATCTCCCCAAATAATGGACATAAAAAACAAATAATGGACATGGAATAACAAAGCAGTTCCGCTAAGCAGATAATCTAGTTAAAATCCAGAATCCATGAAAGAACGCGTAATGCTAACGAAAAACACATCATCGAGGTAACATAACTGACAATAATGATAGAATCATTATTGACAATAAAATAACTGTCATATACTAAACGACCACGATACAACAGCTAATTGTACGAGCGCTCTCCCATTACCCGCTAACGACACCGACACAATACTTGTAACTACTTTTACTTCATTTATTCTGTGACAATACGCAGTGGCAGTAGCGAAAACAATTAAAAATATCGGTGTCAGCGACGTAGTGAAAAAATTATACATTTGTATGAATGAGATTCTATAGAGGTATTCCACGAAGAGCACTGATTTGAACGGTACTTATGGCTGATTTTGCAATTAAACCAAATAGTTAAAACCTAAAAAAAATATGATCAATAAACGTACTTACTTCTGATTCATATCGATATGTTTTATTTAACAATGTCCTGAGCAAAAAATTGTTCAAAAAATTTAAGAGAATTTTACGTTGGTGCCCTTCGTGGAATAAAATTAATATTATTTTACTGTTCCACGAAGCGCAACCAAACCAAAAACTGGATCGGTGCCGTTCGTGGAATAGCTTTGGTGCTATTCGTTTCAGTGCCGTTCAAATCAGTGCTCTTCGTGGAATAACTCATTCTATATCCACCGATATCGTTATCAGTGTCGTGTCGGTGATGTAACGGACTTATGTGCAATCGCCGTATAAGCAGTACAATTCAGATAATCTCACGTAGCTGAGTGAACTTCAAGGAGGCTCGCAACTGTTACGAACACGTACAGCCATATATTATGCTTTACTAATGAAGATCTGTGGTAGGACTTACCGTATGAAATCTACCTTTATGAAGGTACGTTACTGAATATTTGTTTAATTAAGTTTATGTTTTGTCCTTGGCTTAGAATTAGCCACCATATCTTTGCTATTTTGACAGCCATTTTGAAAAATAACCAAAAATACATAATAGGAAATAGCGTCTGGCTTTCTATAATAATTTGTCATGATTTCAACTACTGATCCCCGAGTTCGATTCCCGAGTCGGGCAAATTGTTATTTGGTTTTCCTGTATCCAAAGACTTAGTAGCGCTGGAGTTTGTAATTGTGCCCTTTAGATGGTAATACGCTCGCCTCCTATTACATGGGATTCAAAGATAGTATCAGAAAAATGTGGATGTACAATACACCTCTGCCTAACCTTTCAAGGATTACAGGCATGATGCTAGGTAAGTATGTATAGAATAGAATAAAATAGAAATACTCTTTAATATACACTAACTGTATGTAAGTCCTCAGCTAATACTGACACTAATAAAGTAATAACAATTGGAACAAATACAAAGTGATGAAAAGTAATTCTAATTAACCATCGCTACGACACTCGTAAACAAACAATAAACGGACAGTTAACACGGCCATCTTGCAGTAAAACTAAAACAACACAGTTGCGCTACCGCCTCGTAAAAATTTACTAACTACATTAAAAATATTGGGTTAATTGATAAATTCTAAAGTTGAAAATTTAACGTCTGTCATCAAAATTGTTGTAAAATTGTGGTTTTGAATTTATTATGTGCTCTCATTTTGATCTGAAGAAACTAAAGATAGTGTAATAAAAAATTGTCTTGCGCAAGTTATACCTATACCTTATTCAACTGGGCTTGAGACATGGTTAAAAAGAAAGAAGGTTAAACAAACAACAAAATATAATCTTACAATGTGATTTAAGGGTAATATCACGTGCTTTCCGAGTCATTATGTGAGGAACGGTCACATATCCAAGGACTGACCGCGGCTAGCATTACTTAAACTCACAGATCGTCCGATCTGCGCAGTGGCCATGTAGCTACAACTCCTTCCTCTTCTCTATATGACGTGTTTAATACTAAATCGAAATTCCTCCCAAATGTAACAATTGAAATATTATTCGTATATTCTAAACCAATACAATATGTAACCAGTAACCACGGTGGAATGTGCCAATTCTAGCGCGTTGCATCGCATCAGCGTTAAGTGCATTGCCTAAATTTACGCTTATAGCTGCCCACAACAGGGCTGGCTAACCTTTGGTACGCGTAACGAAGATAGTGAACGCGGTCGTTAGGACAAAATGGAATTTGGTCCTTTTGAAGAGTGAAACGGACATCATTGAGTTCCCTTCATTGTGGTCGAGCTCGGCGAGGCTGACACATGAGTCATGCTCGTGAACGGGTGCCGTCTGTCGGAACTGGTCAGCTCGTAACTGCCATGGCAATCTTATTCAGAGGCAATTCATTATTATCCTAGTTTTATTTGTATTCGCATTGAATTGCATTATTCTCGCAGATCTTACCACAACATTGTACTGATAAAGATTGTCAAGATCTATTATTTATTTGAAAAGAATTTCCATGGAGTTTCTTGCCGGTTCTTCTCCATAGGATCTACTATTTGGAACCGTGCACCTAGAGTCTCGACATTTCTATTCTATTCTATCATTAAGCTACTTGAAATGCCAATCAGCGGTTTGTCGACGAGGCTCCCATAATTATTGGTAGACTAAGCGCGCCAGCCAAACTACCAACACAAATGACGAGCAGCAGTATCTATGAACTAGCTTCGCTGTCACCAACTGATTTTAATAGTGGAGCTAAAGAGAAAAATCTTCATCACAACAAACAAATGTTTTCTAGTGAATATGGGCTTCAAAATCATGATAAAGGGATTGTTTGTCACTGTATGATGTCTTTAATACACAAAAGGAGGTTTCTGTCCATCCTTTTGTAATCCTGTATTTATCTTTTTTGTTGGGAAAGTAAGATTATAAAAAAATCTGTCTTGTATGTTTTTCGCTACGTTTTTGTATGGCACGTGATTTTATGCGTGATGTAATGGTTTGCCATCCCTGGCCCATAAGACCGATGCAATCGATCAATATCACCCAACAATGTTCTCTTGATATAATGCGTGGGTTTCATCCTATGTAAATGTACGGGAATGTACAGGAATGCTATTTGTATAAATTTCCGTTTTTAACATATGACGCTATCAGTATTGTACAATAAAGTTACGAGGTGAAGAAATCGATTCAACTTTAGTTTGAAACCATTCATGATCAAATAGTAATTTTTTTCTGCCGTAGACAACAAGAAGAAAGTACTGAAATTCAAAAGTCTTTACCAACTTTCCACGCTATGCTCATATATTGCTTTTCTTGGGAACAATATTGTTAAAGTAAGTTTAAAAAAAAACCAAAATTTTGAGTTTCTTTCGGAATTTATTCCGAAAGAAATTCCGGGTTATCATTGTCATGTAGCCTATCATCGTTTTATATCTTCTTCTTCTTCCCCTGGCTACTGTCCTAATTTATTTGGGGTCAGCCTTTCTAGTATTCTTGCCCCACACCGAAGGTCACAGTTGTTGGTCATCTCTGCAGTCGTGTTTGCACATCTCATGTCATTTTTTACTATCTGCAACCACGACTTTCTTCTATTCTATATTCATTACTTTTAGTCTTATGGTCATCATCCAGTCTCATCACATATACGTACCAGCGCAAGTGGTTGGGCAGTTTTATGGTACCACAAAAATATTTGTTTCTTAAGATGTGCAAAAATGTTTCATTAATGATACCGGTCTTAAGATCTACGATATTACGTTCTATGCTTCCACTATATTCTCACACAGTAAAAAATCTGCTTAATCATTTACATAATTATGTTTTTGATACACAGCTGTAACATAAACGGTACTTATCATTTGTAATAGCTTTCCGACGTGATGCTTTAAATGATGGCACATTTACTACGGTATTTAATGCTACTGCAAGAATATTGTTATCGTACAGATAACAATATCGTTACATACTATAAAAGTTAAATAAAACTATATGTATTATCCATCTTTTTATCTACCTCGGTACCAACCATAGGTCTCACAGCAAGCCTAGCGGGTAGAAATGTTGATTCTGTTGTTTACAAACTAAACTTATTTAGTGTTATTATGTCTCTTTCTAACAAAAACAGAAAAGGATGGAAGATATTTAGTCCTGTTAAGTTTGTCCACTTGCTTGGTATCATCGTCAATTTAGTCGCCATCGCCATAGGTCGCGTCTAATTTAAATGACACGACATAGACTAATTTGATAGTGCTAAATATGTATTTCTGTCCTTTTTAAATTATGTTTATATGAAAGAGATAAAGTGTGTTCAAAATTAGTTTAGTGCGATGTTCAAAGAATGAGCAGCAATATCGTGTTACCGATTATGATTTATTTTATCGAGTCTAGTGCATCAATCATTATGATTCGAGGACTGACAGAATGAAATAGCACTATACGACAATAAAGCACCAGAAAGAGAGAATAGGTATACGATACATTACGACCGTCTATCACTTTGAAATAAATGCGTATGGCTGTGAGATAAATGTCTTTTTTGATCACTAGTCCCAGAGCCGCGTTTAAAACATTCGGGATTCCACCATTCTCCTCTATTTATTTCGTTTCTCCTTATAGTTGCAAAACATTTCCCCAGTTGTCAAAAGGCTGAACAAACTTCTGATTGGTTCAAACCACATGTTAATTGGGTAGCTAAATTCAACAATAAATTCAGCAGCCATTCATATTAGTTCAAGTGAGATTTGGCAGTTGACTCATAAGATCAGAGATTTTGATTTAATAGAAGATCAGGAGTTTGAAACAAAAACCACAGATGACATACAATAGATACTACTAGACCACACTATCGTTTGTCCGTAATACCGTACATTTGATAAGCGACATGAACAAAATAATAATGAATCAAATTAATTTGATCAGCCTTTGAGGAACGATGTCTTTTCGTAAGGACACAGTCGCTGCACGTTCAGAATTATACAGATATTTATTCTGAGACCCCGACTTAAAGATTTTCTGGTAAGTTATCAAATGTTACTCAAGTTCCTGCATAAATTATTTGACAAAATGCAAATTCCGGATCGGAAGTTTAGCAACGATCATAATTGAGTCCTTTTGTCCGAAATGAATTTTGTTCGCGATTTAGTGACTTTTCAGTGTGATAGCTTAGTTGATTAGAATTGTTTGACTAAATAAATTTATATCGAAACGGGATTTATTATTTATTTATTTAATGCTTTTCATACAAATATGTACAAAGGCGGTCTTAATGCCAAAGGCATTCTCTGCCAGACAACCTTAGGGTGATGCAGAGACAAAAAAATGGTAGATGCACTAGTCATTATTATTAGGTGAGGATAATAATATACCTACTTATGTAGAACCTAAGCAATACAATACACATATACCTACTTAAATTACAATATATAATTACCTACATTATTAGATACATCACGTACCTACATACTATACAAATAATATACATACATATTAATATATATAATATCAAGATAAATCAAAGTCGAGATGAATCCGCCAAAGTCTTATCACGAAAGTGCTTACGTAACTTAAACTTAAAAGAAAGCCGACTGTTAGCCATCCTAATACAAATACTCAAATACTTTAAAATAGAATAGATCTTTATTTCATGTAAACCACAGCACACACAGCACAACAGGCATTTATGAAATGTCGAGACTCTAGATGCGCGGTTCCAAATAGTAGATCCTATGGAGAAGAAGCGCAAGAAACTCCATGGAAACTCTATTAAAAGGATATTACAATCTCGATTAGTACAATGTTGTAGTAAGAGCTGCGGGAATAATGAAATTTAATGTGAATAAAAAATAAGAATAGGATAATACTAGCACTATTACTACTACTACTGCTGCTGTACTACTGGATTAGTACTGGCATACCGACAGCACATTGTTTTTATTGTTACTTTTTTGTTTTTTTTTTTACTTTTTTTTTTTTTGTGCACTGTGTTGTCTGATGTCTAGTCCAAATAAATGATTTTTCTTTCTTTCTTTATAATAATGATTTGCCTTTGAATAAGATTGCCATGGCAGTTACAAGCTGACCAGTCCGGAAAGACGTCACTCGTTCACGGAATTTATCGAATGTTATTATTTTTAATTCTGCATCAGGTTTTTAAACTGTTGAAAAAAGGATATACCAACATCAACGCTATCATGTTATGCCAAGGAATGGCAAAATGTCCCCTTTGGTAAAAAGGTCGTATAAATTGAATTTCACATTATTCCGCATATTTTTCTAAGCTACGCATGACGCGTTATTTTAAATTCCCACCATTATCTCTTTCACTCCATTACACGACGCCACATGTAGGTGCACATTACATGTATAAAACATTATGGATGTATGTATATGAGGGAATATGTCCTCAACGACTTATTTTTGTTTTTTTTCATACACATTCAACGATTTCCATTTATGTGAACATTCCCAGTTTAAAATTTAAAACTGCTCTTTATATTTGTGCATTGTTATGAATGTCTTATTCTCCACAGAAAGAGCAAGGCTAATTAAAGTGCTGCGGGCTTACTACTAACTCTTATAGCAGTAGGCTAATTCACGTAATTGTCTGATGCGCCGATAAAGTTGCAGTGACGCTGCATCGAAGCTCAAGTTTGAGTGCTAAATGGTATTATTGTAATCTTTGAACTGCGCGTCCGCTTCGCGGCTACTTCGCGCTCCCTAAACTATACTACGGTGTGGCCAATAGGGAGAAAAAAAATTACCCACTTAATAATCGAATGGAATCGATTACGTTTCAACGAATTTATCGTTAAAGAATATGAAAATAATATCCCAATAATGATTTTAGTGCATTTTCTTACTATAAAAACAAACAATTACGTTGTGATTCATAATAAAAGATATATTTCGCTAATATTTGGCCGAATCATGGTTTAACATGGCCGCTTATAACCATAAAACAAATAAAAACAAAACTGTCAAAAATAAAAAGTCAAATTATGATAGGTAGTTATTTTGTAAAAAACTAAATAGAAACTATGAAAACTTAATAAGGTATGTATAATATTATATTAAAATGATATTTATGGGTGTATAATGAAGGTTACTTTACGAAGAAGTAGCAGTTTATATTAAAATATGGTAATCTTTCCTTGTATGTTTTTGCTTTCAGCTATGACTTCACGAAAATCTGTTTCTGTGCGGCAAATGGAACTCTTGGTGGAATATTTAGAGGGCCACAGGAACCTTGCCTTTGGCAGACTAAAATCCAAAGAGGCGCGTGCCCTCTCATCACGCTTATGGGCCGAATGCGCATATAATTATATTGAATGCCGAGGCAGACGGTGATCAGAGGACTTATATAGAAATGTATGTATAAATTACACATATTTGATTTAGTTGTATATTTTGTTTATAATCTCAAAGGATTCATAACCAATAGAAACTGAACTGCAGTAATTTTATATGATATTATGTCTATTGTACAACAACCTTCATAATCCAGCATATCCTACCTACTTGTATGAACGGTTTTCTTATGTTAGTCCTTCTCATGCCCCGGATTGAAATTTAAAGAATAATTACATATTTATACAAACTAGTACCTACTTATTTTCTTTGTCGTGTGTATGCGTGTACATAATAATAAATAAATAAATAATTTTCTTTTCAGGCAAGACGGGGGAGTTCAAGTGGGGAAGACGAAGAATAAAGAAGACAATTATCTAATTGAACATAATTATATTATTATAAAAATAAAGAACTCAATAATTCAAACTCTATTTTGACTCTAATCACTATTTAGCCAGAGGCGATTAATAAGAGCTATAAGAGCTTGTTGGACAGCCCGACCTTCCAACAAATCTCTGTTCCCTCTTCTATTTCCTTGAGCGAGTATGTTCACGCTTTCCACTCGCATATCCTCTTCAGCCACCCTACGCCATACACGCATACTTTCTTCATGCTCACGCTCTCGGTGTGTCAGTCGTGGCACTGGTAATCGTGCCTTGTTAGCTGCATTGGGTAATCTTCTTCTTAGCGTGTCGATGGCAAATTAAATGTACTTGGCCCAGTATTCCGCCACGCGAATAGCAGAATCAGTTGCAGACATAAGCTCCTCACGCGTGCATTTGTGGTAGGGCATGCGGCGCAGGATGGAAGGTGGGCCATGGTTTGCGGAGAGACACCGCACATCCATCTGTGAAATTCCACCTGTGGAGATTATCTTTACTTCGGCCGACTTGGGATCGTAGTCTATTAAGAGATTTCCAAGTCGGCCATGGTAGGGTGAAATGGTTTCCGATGGCGGGAGAAAGTATGCAGGTGGATCGAATTTTTCTCGCCAGAGATTGCACCTAGCTTTAGAGGCATCGATATCAGCGGGTAATGCAGCACAGGCGTTCACTATTTGCACTTAATTTCACCAAAAACAACCAAACAATACCAACAAAAGTTAGGTATGATGAGCTTATGTCAAACTGCACTCGAGCTTGAATAAAACTTACTAAGCTGTCAATTTGGGACGTCAAATGAATAGTAGTATACCGATAGGGTTGCGTTCCGAATCCCGCATTAATGACGCGCGACAGTAGAATGCGCTATTGCGCCCGAGTGACGCGAACTTGACTCGAGCGTATCTGACAGCGATCGCTAAAGCCAAGCGAATGCCAAATGTGTTGTTTATGTCAAATTTTTACTGCAACTGCGCGGCAACCGCACTTCTTTAGTTACGTGAATTAGCCTACAGGGCTGTTTAACTGCCCAGAAATTCCATATGTATAGGCTTTCTGTCTAATAGTCGCTAGTACGGGTGCTGAGAATGAGGTTTGGGTTCGGCTCCTAGATCTAATAGTGTTGCTATGATTTGTGGTGGTATGTTATTGATAGGAGCAGGTTTTGTCTTAAGTTCAGGATTATGTATTAGAGACATTGCTAGTCATGAAAATTTTGCTAATGGATGTATTAATATCTGTCTAGCTTTTTTCCAACTACGTTGTGGTCAGCTCCCTGTCTAACCAAATGTGGCTGAATATCTGTATTTTAGACGGAGCGATTGCCATCTGACCTCTGCCACACAATTACTGGGAGACACTGATACCCTAAGGTTAGACAGGTTGTCAGACTTTTTGGGCTGCTAATTCCCGTAACAACTGTCATAGATATTTGTATGACAACCGGGACCAATTGCTTAACGTGCTATCCGAGACACGGAAGGGTCTCGATGTTCGAAAAAACGGTCCCCCATCGGAGGACTAACCGCGGCAAGCAGTGCTTAACCTCGATGATCGACTGATCTGCGGTAGCTATGTAGCTACGAGACACTCACCTAATGGATTTATCGGATGGCCTATTTCTTATAACCAAGTCACAACTAGCACAAGAAAAACCGACACGTTGTTTTTTACTCCATTTCCTATCCGATCAGATAAAACAATGGCGCAGTTAAAATCGAAAGTAGATCGCATCATGACCTGTTTACCAGAAAAACCTCCAAAGTTTTTCCTTTTTTGGCTTTCAACCTAGTTATGAATTAAATGAAGACATACCTACTTGAGATTCAGTTCGTCAAAACTGTATGAAACAACAAACGGATTGTTTCATAAATTTTTGACGAACTCAATGTCAAGTACGTATGCCTTGTGATAGACTTAACTTCATTTTTAACACGCTTTTATTAGCTTCACCTGTAACTAACTATGTAAGAAAATCTTGGAAGTTAAATTTGACCCACTTCCCGGTTTCCGATTGAGCTGAAATTTTGCATACACGTTTAGTTTGGATGACAAAAGCGTTTTCTTTAGTTTTTTTTTAACTATAATATTTATTATTTCGTAATAACCAGTACCTGTATATTTAGACAACTTTACTTATTTTCTTTGTCATGTGTATGTGTGTAGGTACATAAATAATAATAATAAAGCCGAGAAAAATAAAGAAATCCAGTATCTTGACTTAGCATACGAGGTTGTCGATGTGGGAGGTGGAGTCAGCAGTCATTTTGCCGATAGTCGTAACGGCTAATGACGTCTCGACCAACACCTCGAGAGGCTCTCGCTAGGTGTCTGGATCAAGGGCCTGATTTAGAAAGCAGTCTCAGTACGGCGCGCATAGTTAGGAGGTTCCCCTTTCTCGAATCTTGACCACCGGTAACTTGGATCCTGTTCCCGATGCCGGTGGGCTACTACTCTTTTGTTTATTTAAATAGTTTTATTTTTTGTCAAAATATTTGAAAAAAAGCGTGTTGAAAAAATTTTTAAAGGAAATAATGAAAACAAACAAGACACACTTACAAAAGGTAAGTTCGTGGAACTACTTATTCTTGGCAATTATTGACTCAGCCTAACGCCTGAAGCAAAATAATAATTATCATTTAATTGCAGAAAAAACAATGTTCCATACAAATAATTCAATATTATTCGACAAAATGTATGGAACAGTAGATTTTTTTTCTCAATTTCAGAGTTGAGCCCATAGTAAAAGTTGCTCATAATTATGAGTAAAAATCCCCTTATAGGGATCAAAAAGAAGGGGGACAGAAAGGTAGGACCTTATAATAGTCAACTATTTTAAATTACTGGTCTTATCATGAAGCGCACCTAGAGTCTCGATATTTCATAAGAGCCTGTATTTGGTTTACATGAAATGTAATGTCAGGTCTATTCTGTTCTATTCTGAAGCTTCAATATAAGCAGCAACTGAAAGCATGCTAGCATCGTGATAGATTGATGTTATCCATCGCAGTCGATCCGTGCTCGTAACGATTAGCGGTATTAAATTAACTAGGGCCAATTGACAGCGGCGCGGCGGCGGCGTATTGAAACATCGCCGTCTTTTAACGAAGTTGTACAAATAAGATCAGCTGACAAGCTAGTTGTTCTAATTTTAAAAGAGTTTTTGTTTTTTGTATTGAAGTTTAAAAGTAAATTGTAAACTGTTACGGTATGATAGTTAAAATTCGAAGTGACCAAAAGTTTATGTGAGATAGGAATGAATATTGTTGATAACAGTCATTTGAATAGTGACATAGAGGTACCGTATTCAATTATTTTTAAAGAAATAATGCGGTTATTATTTCTTGAATAAAGTCTAGTAAATTATTTAGTGAGTAATGTTGATATTTGTTTGATATTAGTGCAGCGTCAATGTTAATAGGTACTGTCAATGGCTGTGAGTACCTACAATCAAAGAGGAAGTTCAATCAAGGATTATCATCCTACCATCGTTTTACCAACTATGTTAGTGTCAACTCCCATTCTAACCAATGGCATTTGCAAAACTACGCATAAACAATAAAACTCTTTTAATAATTGATTGCTTCCCTCAGGGTTTCCCGGGGCACTTAGTTCAATGGGGAAATCTATGAGGATCAATATCATACCGGACATACTTAGCAAACTTATTTTGGATGCAAACATTATCGATTGGTTATATTTATTGATTTGGAAGGAAATAGTAGATTTAAGAGCTTTTTATATTGTATATTTTATGACTTATACCTTTGCCGCCTTTTAAATGATTATTCATTCTTTCAAAATAATAATATTAAAGTAGGAAATTAAGTAACCCATTACAATAATGTCAGATTTTGCCTACATAGTCACGCTCGACTGTATTCTAGTATCCGCAATTTTTTTTTAAACACTTTGTGCTTTCATAAGCATTTGACTCAAAGGACCAAACATTTTGAGATCTCATTTTGTCTTGTAATGGTGAACGATTGTTCTTGTATTAAACGATAACGCATTTAGTCATTTCTTTCCTATTCTCTCGCTACGCAGTCATAATATTTACAAGCCTTTCATATTTTTTTTTCTTTTTAAACAAATCTTAATTAAATCTGTTGTCTTAGTTCGTCTTTGTAGAAAATGTGGTAGCTATACTTTTCATTCCGAGAAGAAAATCTGGCAGAAATGTGTTATTAACAGTGGGTAAATGTTTGTTAATTACGAACGGGAGTTTGCGGGCTCACGGCCTTCAAAATTGTAAAATATTTGCAGAGTAATTGAAAACAAAGAACAACAATGAATGGTTGTGTGTTTTTTACGATTGTCATTGTCAATCATACCTGTGAAATATATTTCCACACTTCAGGGAAATAGACCAAGGACAATAATTATTGAGCCTATTATTATGATGTCACTTCCTATAAAAATAAACGGAACTTTAAAATTAAATATTAAAATAGTAGTAATAAAAAAATATCTATAGAGGTTTTTTTTGCTTGTTTGTATGTAGGGGTAATCTTTGAAAAATTCTTTCACTTATAGTAAGCTACACTATCCCTGAGTAATACAAGCTATATTAATTTTATTTTGAAACCGCGGGCAACAGCTATTTAAATATAATTTTAATTTTTTTAGTACCTTTACGAAAAGCAAGTTTGGCATAGGATATCTTTCTTTATTAAAGTTGTGAAACTCACTTTACCGTATCTACGATTTGGGTTGTGGAAATCATTCACAATCCCAAACTCCAGTCTGCTACTGAGCATTTTTCTTACAGGTCCAAGAACTCTTCGCATGGTGGAATTCTAATTAGATCCGCACACTTAGCAGCCGTGCCTGCGGCTACTAGACCAACGAGAGAGTCACTGGTGTTAGAAGTATGAGTAACAGTCCATTGTGTACTCCAAACGGCACCAAAGCAATAAATTTTATTATCACTAAAACGTTATTTTGGGTCAACAAGCATGGAATTATAGACCAATTTAAAAAAACCTATTGTGTGAGAGGTAATACCTAATAGCACACGTCCGGAAATCAATCGCTATAGCAAATGGGTGTGAGAAAATACTTTGACTGGTAATACTGGCAATACTGTATTGTATTTGATGGCACACAAAAGGATGCCACTGGCCATCCCTTGACATAATCTTTTAGAAGTCAAAGACGACTAGGCTAGGCCTGGACGTTATCGACGCAAACTTGGTCATACTGCCTATCTATAGGGCAAGTCCATGTTCAGAGATGGTAATTTACGTGCTGCAGTGTCGAATCTAGGTAGAGTATTGAGTGCCAATATCGGTGATTTATGAGCTACTTATATTTCTTGAAAAAATTAGGACGTGACAGTCGGTATTGCTATCGTGTCGTCAGTTTAATATCAAAATCGTTTTCTGTCAAATAGAAGTAATTATAACAAATATCTTGTAATAAAAATATATTTAATGTATGATTGATGATGTAATTATAAGCTGTTACTATACCGTTTACTGGAAACCCGTGAAAAATGATATTAACGTCTTTCACAATTATTTACATATTTACAAAAACATCGTTTTAAACACAAGCACTCATTGAAAAATAATTAATTCACTATTGAAATAATAAACAAACTCGCGAAAATAAATTGAAAAGAAAATACGGCGTGAAAAGGAAAAACGCGCGAAAATCGTCACAGAACGCGTCTGACCTCGACCATAGCTGACGCGCCACTGAACGAAAACTAAACACGTGGTTCCTTATTACACGACAAACAACAACATTAAACCTTACGACCTTATTATAAAGTCCAAATTCGAGAATTAAATTCTTGCTTTCAGCTGGAGAAAATAGAAGCATGAATAACATTATGCATTCGACATTAAACCATATTTTAATATCAATAGGGTGTGCTGTGCCTTGGCAAGTAGCCCTCAAGTACTTTTCAAATATGGAAAAGTTGAAAACTCGCGAAAATTCGTCATCGGTCGGAAGTTTTCGCTCGTTAGAGAGGGCTTTTTAAATGCGGTCGGAATTACAAATATGTAGAACTAAGAAATGTTATTCTCGAGGAATAAAGTCGAAATTTGAATAGCAGATTAAAAAATTAAGTTGTATAACGGCAAATTTAAGTTGGTAATGTGATACAACATTATTTAGCTAATGATCTGCGAAATATTCATGAACGGAAGTATTTGTACGTCAAATTATTTGTTTGCGAGAGAATTCACTCCAAAATAACATAGGATAGGATGGATTGGATAATTGAGTTTGAAACGGTCCGATTATCAAAGGCCTCGGAATTGGAAAGTTATATCACTCACACAAAGTACGTAAGCTGCAATTACTTATACTTACATCTTTTATTGTAGGGCCAACAATGAAATCGAGAAGAACAAAACAGCTGTTCCATACTAAAGTGTATACCTAACTGGGTTAAAATGTATGGAGCAGTTCACGATTTCTGAGTTATTTCCAAAATAAAAGATGTGTAGAAAGATGAGCAGAGCATGCCCTTAAAACTTTTCTGGTAATTATAAGTCTGTGGTGTAATAGATTTATACTGGTTAAAGAGCCACCTGACAAAAAAGCAACAACTGGGTTATCTGGGTGTCATAGAAGGCAAAAGAAGGGATTACGACAAGCAAGAGGCAGCTAGATCCTGCACACATAGCAACCCTTCACAATATACTGTGATCAGTAATCCGTTTGTTGAGAGTGGTGATGACATATTTTCACTCACACATTCATGATCAATTATCAACTGTCCACTGCTGAACTGAACGAGCCCGGCATTGGGATGCTACGGGCTAACGGCAACTGCTTGACATAGGTCTTATAGGGAACATTATCGTAATCACTACTCTTGGTAGAGGGATCGGTGATAATGGATACTCATCATCATCATACAGTGCGACCAACGAAGAGATACTAAGAAGAGTAAAGGAGAAAAGACAAATATTGAAACACATAGAAAAAAAAGGAGGAAGCATGATTGGTCACTTGATTAGGCACGATAACTTAATTACCAACATTATAGAAGGGAACATAGAGGCAAAAAGAAAAAGAGGAAGACCAAGAAGAAAATACATTGATCAGCTGAAAGAAAAAGCGAATATAGAAACATATAAAGGTTTAAAAAGATGTGGCATTGGATAGGACTGGATGGAAGTTGCTACACCGACAAGTGCCTAGCACTTAAATTTCGGATGGATGGAGTGCGACTCTCCCTTTTCCATCTTGATATAATCTATGAGTTGCTTTTTTCTGTACCCACGTGTAGAATGGAGGTGGTCTATTGAGAAAATGTTCCTGCATTTCAATTGGCATGATTTCCTCGTGATTCATGAGCAGTAACTACGAATAATGTATGGAGTTCAGTTGCCAAAGTTAACAGTTATAGTTCGATTAAACTCACCGCAGTTCGCGCAAATGTAAACACGATTATAAGTGAAATAGATGAAAATACGATTATATTTTGACTTTGATGTAATGGTAGTAAGTTTGGCTGCGGTTTGGCTGTTTGGTTACGGATCTTAGGTTCGAATCTCTCCATTAGATAAGATGACGTCAATGGAATTTTGGCAATAAAAACTCCGTAACATGTCTTGGATACTCTTAAACAGCTTTTGATAATAATCATTAGAGCAGTTATAAGCTTAGTATTGAAAATGTAACAAAACTGTCATTACAGAACATTTTCCTTGTGAAGGAACGAGGTATCGTGTTCCTTCATTGAAAAGGAAGGATCATCCGACCAGGTGACGTGATTTGTACCTGGCAGGCAGAAACCCGGCGGTTGATGTCGGACAATCGTACATTATAGGCTATTTGCCCGTGAACATTTTTCATAGTGCGAAGTAGGATATGAGTTGCCGCTATTATTCGAATAGTCGACGCTGATGTAGTCTATTGCCATGCTGTTAGTAAAGAAAGAAAGAAAGAAAGAAAGAAAGAAAATGTTTTTATTTTTACGCCCAGTATGACGCACGAAACTTAATTTTACCCTAACTTATTACTAAATAATTAATACCATTTTTTTTGCTAAGCAAAACTTAATTAAATAACTAACTAACTTAACTATTTCATGTAACACTAGATGACGCTACAATCTATTCTTTGGATTTTTTGGTAAAGGCTATTTTCACTCATTTTTTCTTACCCAAAATCATTATCAAAATTTTCTTTCGAACTTAGCCACCAACGTAATGAATTGAAGGATTGGTATAAATTATTTTTCTTTCTTTCTTTCTCTCACGGTTTGCCGTTGCTATGACTAGACTAGACCGTCGAATCTAATTCTAAAACATTGAAACGGAAAACAAAAAATTATATGCTACACAAATTCGCGAACGTTCCCACTTGAATGCATTCAGTTGCTGGTTCAGCGTACCGCGTTGTGACACACACGGAGCGGAAGACGGGTGAATCTGCTCAAGACTATCACAAAGTCATTGTATTAAAAATATGTGATTTTTGTAACTACCAAATGCGAATAAAAGGACCAATAACATCTACATTTATATAAGACGTATTTGGTAGATATCGCTATTATCTCACAAATACCTTTGTAATGGTAAAGTATGGACATTTATATTGTGATAAGATGATCGTTATTCTACCGAACAAGCATATTTGACAGGTTTTAGGAACGCATTCTCTCGGCGGCCTCACTATAGTACATATTTCTAAGGATCAATAGGTCTAGTTCTAGCACAGACAAAACGCTTTGTATTTGTGGTTACCGTGGACCTCTATAACGAAAAAGCCTATGTGGCACAATAGGACAGATTAATTTCTGAACAGACTTCAATATAGAGTGCCTCATATTTGAAAGAAAGAAAAGAAAGAAAAATTATTTATTTGACACAGCACAAAAACGATTTTAAAGATAATATAACAGAAAAATAAAAGAATAAAAACATGTAAAACAAAAAAATAAAAATATTTATCTTAAATAAAAAAAATCAATAAAAAATTGCTTTTTTATAAGCGTCTATTTTCACAAACAACAAATCCTACATACATCTAAATATGTATCTTATGTACATAACCAAAACTTGTGACTTCTAAGATTCAACACGATAATGTTCATTAACTTGTTCGTTGCTCTAAAAGTCGGTATACCACAAAACAAAAATAGAAATCATTGGTGTACACACGTAGTTACATTTTTACGACACAATAAAATATCTTTATACTGACTCCTATACATCATAACATCAGTCCTCGGACAGACATATTCTGACGAATTAATTTCAATCATAATGTGTATCGTAAATGTATGTTTTCATGGTTAAAGTTTCCGGTACTGAACTGAATATTTTTTATGGAGTAAACGAGAAACGTCTGTATCAAAATTGCCTGGTGTATGTTGTAGAATTTCGTACCTCGGAGAGCACGTTCAGTTTGTCGATGGTCTTAGATCACTATTACCTATCAACATTTAGTATTCAAAATAGACCGCAAAAAGAATAGTCATGAGGAAATAATAAACAGATTGGTGATTGGCTTCACCACAAGAGAATGCTGATGTCCATTATCTTAACATTACGCCTTAATTCTCTAAGTAATCTGTGTGCAGCTATAGATTTCCACATGGATGATGGAACGGTGTTGAACCGATATCAGACAGCGGCTGTCCTACAACCATAAAAATACCTATGTAGTTGTCAATGATAGTCAGAAGCCCCAAGTCTGATAACTGCTTCTAACCTTGGAATATCGTTATGGCAGTATTTAGACTTGGAGTCGCTTCTGTTTATACTGACATATCCTCACCTTAATATGGTAGGCATCTTATTAAAGTGAGGATATATCAAACTTGATATGGAGATTTATATGGAGAATTTCTCTTATGGCCATCCAAAGGTTGTCTGGAACAGATCGCTGTGCGCAATAAAACCGCCCATTGTACACGAGTTTAAGTGAAGCTCATTCCTTTGTTTTACGACCTGGTGTACAGTAAAGAGTTTAAATTAATATAGGCTATGTGAAGAGAAGTGAATGCATACCTAGGTAACTCTTTTAACACACTCTTGTAACTGCTTGAACATTGGCCTCATTTTTGTAATAAATTCTTGGCTTTACAACCGGATGTTGAGCGTTCGACTGAATGAAAACGTTCGTGTAACATTAACATTACATTCAAATTGTATTTATTATTGGATTCCTATTTATAATTCTGTTGAATACATGAATTTACAATACAATCATGTTTATTAACAGAGAAGCAAAGTTTAATTTTAAAGTGTGATTTAATATCAGGCCATAAGTGTAACATAAGCCTACTCATTGACTTCTTCCAAAATACTCAAACGAGATTAAATATTGGCATTTTCTTCACGTTTGGGTGCACAGAAAAAGTTTCCCCAAGTAGTGAAAGTCAAGTATATCGCACGCTGCACAGTCAATCGAGATACGAACCCTGATAACTGACTAATCTTTCCAGTACAGCTTGAGAAATTCCTGTGTGAATACCACAGAAGAAGACGCAGTATGTTATGAAAACATTATGATGGTGCTGCTCATCCTCTTGCTGTAAGTACTTTGTTGCTTTCTATCATTTTGTATACAGTAAGTAACTCTTTCCCTCTCTCATAATAAATAGTTGATACGTCTATGTTCCTTTACTCGTACAGCAACATGAAAAAGAGTTTTCACGTAAACATAAACCCCTGTTCCTTATCCTTCTGACTTTCGATCTTATGAAACTTTCATGCTGATATCGAATGGAAGCGATTGCTACGCGTGTGTGGGTTTTGTACACAAAATAGTTAAATGTACCGAAGGACCACACTTAACAAGTTCTCGCCGACAATCATATTTCATAGTTTCATGCACCGCCGTGAATGAAACTATGAAATATGATTGCCGTCTCAGACTGAAGTCATTCTTGGCTATTCCGTTTTGCGTACTCATATACCACATTGATCGTTTACGTGCAACTGTATTTATCATCATTGGAGTCTTTTCCCTAAAATATTTCAGTCAGCTTCTAGACTATCCACGTGACTGATTATGCTAGGCAACCTTCGCCAAAATTGCTAAACAAATATTAGAACATGTGTGACCTTCGGGTTTCTCGTAAACACTACTAAGATTCGGAGGGGTTTCTATGTTTACGTCCCTCACAGTCACCGATCAAACACTTGACTGCGGCAACGTTAAATAACCTCGCAACCCTTTGAGCCGCAAGCCACTCCAAGTATAAGTCGGTTTTCACACGTTCTTATGACTTTACATAAGTATATTTGGCATATCCTAGGTAGTCAACTTCGTTAGATCCTTGCTAACTGTGTCTTCTTTCCACTATACCTTATGTCCATTACACCTTATATTTTTACATAGGTAGACTTTGGTCCTTCTGTACGCCAACTTAGTGTTGTGTGTAAGCATCTATTTTTGACAACCGAAGGTCGTTTTCAGTAAACAATACGGTGAACAGGTGTGCGCGGTACGGTACGTATGTTCGTAATTATATCTTTTACATATTTTTCATTAAATATTTTTTGCGAATTCGTCGATATTTTCAGTGTGGATCCGGTTTGGCCTATTTTAAAGTAAGAATTGGATTAAATTAGGATAATTAGCTAATTGGAACGCATGGGGCATAGCATATGGCTATAGCAATTACCATTTGAATATCTAGGAATGAATCCATGTAGCTTACAGCTTGTATTTGGGAGCCGTACCTGTATTTCGTATACATTGATATCTAGCAACTTTCTTTCTTTCCTGAACGCCTACCATCTTTCCATCGGATTATCTATGAGAAAAATAAGAACGCAGTTTTTTTACAGGAAGATTCTGCTACATGTTTTCCAGTAACATGCTTTAGCAACTGCAAAATATTCACGAAAAAATGTGACTTGAGATTGACCTACTTGTGGCAATATAACTTTTTGCCTTCAATTAACCATCAAACTATTTCCAATCCAATGGAACCGGAAAAGTTACGTGTTCATTCTGTACGAGTTATCTATTGATCACAATGTTAAACAACTGTATTATCTGATAAGAATATCCGTAATAGAGGCTGATAAATTTTGCCCTAAAAAAATAATAGAATGCGTTTACACTACGTGCGTAGGTATTTGCGCTAATTTGTACTGTGGTATCACTTCGCTTTCAGAACTTTCGTGCTTAACCGAAGCGAAATATATAATGGTAGAGCCGTATTGGCACTATAAAATGAAATGACAAATCTTTTTCTACCAGTCGATAGCGGGGTTGTGTGAAAAAGAAAATTCTGTAAAAAATATACATGTATATTTATAATACCAACAAATATATACAAACAAATATAACAAGCAGTGAAAAGATACATTATTTAAATTAATGTAAATAATTTTGAACTACAGAACACTACGATATTAAAATGGTTTAAAATGTTTTGGCAGTTTGTTTTTCAATGCGATGTCGCTTTGATTCTTGTTTAGACCGGGTTTTAAATTTTATCATTGTGTCTAATGTCAAAAGTGCTAAATGTCTTCTTCTTTAAGACCGGTTTCTCAAAGCAAAATCGTAGAAATCAAACTAGTATTGCACTATAGCATGATATTATTATGACACTCATGGCGTCAAAGTCAAGCTCTATCAAAATTTTGGTCCTTCGAGCCGAAGTCGAAAGTTTCTAAAACTTCGGGAATTTAGAGTTAAGTGCTACTAAGGGCATTCTGTGTGCCGTCGGAAAATAAGAAGCTTTCTTTTTTTTCTTCTCAATTACGTCATTAGAATGTGCGACAGCATTCTCTTTTGTGCTACGTTCAAATACTACGATTTCAAAACGGTCAAGCGTGATGTTTTCAGTAGTATTCCTTTATGATTGCTCCTTATAGTGGTCTATTAGGAGGCTTATGTTCGGCTGTAGAAGATTAAGGTCTGATATAGTGAAGGACTCAAACGCAATAGCGTTTATTTTTTCAACAGTCATTGACTGGTAACTAACAGTGCTTAGCGCCTTTGTATGTAAATTAAGACTTAATGGGCGTGGAACATGTCAAACCTGAGCGTACAGGTGGCATCAACCTTGGCACCACAAAACCTTGAAGTTTTAACTCGATCCCTAACAAGTAGGTGTAAAAGTATTTCGTCGGGTTTACCCACAAAGTAACTGAGTTAACTTTCCCCATTTATATTTTTGGAGTGGAATTTAAAACTTCTAACTGAGTTTTTATATTACAATTTCTGGAACATTCAAAAGTAGTATTTATACTTAAGTTAGAAAGGGGTCTTTTTTTATTATCAGCCCGTACTTTCCCACTGCTGGGGAAAGGCTTCTCCCAAGTTCGTCCACACGTCTCTTTTTTGTGCGTCCTCGAACCAGCCCCTCTGATACCCGTCAGATCATTTCGCCACCTTTTTCTGGGCCGGCCTCGAGGGCGACGTCCATCAAGGGGTATTTAACTTTTTATAAATTCTTTCCGATCATTGGCATGAGAATGCGCCATGTTGTGTGAAAAGTATAGGTCACATGTATAAATCATTGATATTTTAAAATCATTTAGTCATGCAATGACAACGATAAAATCATCAATGCTTATATCATCACTCGATATAATGACATAACCCATGACTGAATTAATGACCATGAGTTGTGACAATGATAATTATGAAATGACAGAGAGAAATATTCGGTGAAATGATGAAATGAATGGCACACGGCTCACGTCGCGGTGTACGTGCCTCACTCATGTCGACATTTTGTGCGTGAGGGAGTGAAACGAAATATAATAATCTAGCTAGATTCGACAAGGACAGAATATGATTACTGCAAATGCTTTTCATCTGGCATTTAGTATTTCATAAGTCATTATTTTGTTTTACATAAATGACGTGGCGTGGCATTTTCGCTGAAGTAGAAATCATTGATGATTTTGTCATTGTTCCACTCATCGAATTTTTTTTGTCATTGCCATTTAGTCATCGGTATCAAAAAATCGTCACTCAGCCCATCGCTACAGTCAAAGCTGCCTCGGTAAATCGTACGGAAATGTGTAAGGATCTGCACACATGGAGCTATTTAGCCACTTTGTATTTATATGGGCATTACAAAACGCTCTTGCATGCCTGCAACCTTAATGTCGAACTCATTTTAAGAAGTTTCCGTATATGAAGTTGCCTTAAGTTGTTAAGTAAATTTCTCAAACTACAACGATCAACAAAAATGCTCCAACAAGCTTACAGTTAATATTTCCATGAAAGTTGGCGAACAGTAAATACTTGGCTGTCGAAGGCTTTACCAAGTCGGTTGGAGCGAACTTGGCTTTTATGCGATAAACGTCTTTAGGAATTGAGTTGTTTTTCGTGGATTTGAAGACGTAAAACAGTGGCGAGTCCGCCTTCTTTTAAATTAGTCGCGGTTTCGAATCCCTCACGGAGAGAAATTAGAATGGACTAGAGATCTGAGTCAATAGGTTCGTTCCTATGAGATTTGTATGACAAACATACCCACACTAAATTCAAATTCATTTATTTTTTCGCAACTAAGGGTAGTTCAAAGTCGATAAAAGCATAATGTATACGTAAGTGTTTTCAAATATTGTCAACTTTCATTTGATTGCTGAACCGGTGAAAAACTTATTTGAATTATTGACAAATATAAAGTCCAACCATTCTCCCGATCCTTTTACTTATCATTATGAACAACTTTAATTATGAGACCAATCTTGAAATAGCGAAAAAACTATCTGCTGTTCCATACATTTGGTCGAGATATTGAATCACATTTAGTCGAGTAGGTAATATTGAATTATTTGTATGGATAAGCAGATTTTTTTTCGCGATTTAAAGGTTGGTCCCATAGGAAAAGTTGTTCATAATGATGAGTACAATAACCCCTTAAAGGGATCGGGATTAGAAAAGTAGGACCTTATAATTATATACTGTTACAGTAATTTTTATAAATAAAAACAGAAAAAAATCAATAATGATGTACTTGAATCATTTTACCAGCGTGCAGCGTTTAGGTACAGCCAAAAGATCGGTGATCAGGTAACTAACCATAGGTACCCTATAGGCAGGTATTTATTTTTACCGCTCGTTACCTTGAACTACCGATGTTGTTAACACCAAACTTCCGTCTGTTACAATATTTATGCTGTTTACGTAGTAGTTACTGGTTAATTTGGTTTCCTGGGTAATTTGCGGTTCCTGGACCGTTTTATGGATCATAAACAATACAAATTTTGTGAAGACCAAATAGATCTTAATAAATAAATAATAATTAAATAATAATAAATCAATACGTTAGATTTGGAACTACCAGCAGATGAGGTTTATAAAAGAATTTGGTCAGGTCATAATTATAATGTACAGATAATTCAATATTACTAGGATTTTTATTAGCGATTTCTTTATTGGTCCCATAATAAAAGTTGTTCATAATGATGAGTACATTATCCCCATAAAGTGATCAGGAATAGAAATGTTGGAACTTGTATACATCGCCTTTCGAAAATTTTAAGTATACAGGTTGTACAATTTTGAGATTTCGACCTATGTTCCTTGGGTACAGTTGTTCAGTTTCTTGTATCTGATTATCTCCTAAAATATGGCTGGTCATTTTTATTTCACGCTGTATTTTATAAAACTCAGAGTATACTCAGACAGATTGCTAAGAAATAGTAAAGGCAATGAAATATATGGGAACAATACCTACGAATCACATGACAATTCTTTAGCATGCATAGTCTGTTCCATTGACGACATATGATTTCATCTACTGTATGAAATTGGAATTTCATTATTTTCGATTATGTAGTCAAAATGACATGTTACAAAATGACATGTTACAAAATTATGGTAATTATGTCCCTTTTAGAACAATAGCAATTATTTTTAGTTAGTTCTATTGGGTTAACAATATTGTGGAATTAAATAGGTGACGTGAACAATATGGACGGGTATACCATTATTACCATTACTATAAAGTAAAAGATAAAGATAGGGTATACCTACCTAAAGTTGTTTACGTAGAAATAACGCAATGGTCCATCGAGATTTGTCAATATTTTCGGTTAGTACCGACCAAAAATATTGACACACACTAAAAATAGGTACACACTTATTTTTGTCATTTAATAAATCTTAAAAGTTCTTTATAGTTATAATACCAACAAGTTAAATTTGTAAAAAATATTCAGTTATCATTTAGGCACTGAATCACTGCAAATTTTGCGCACTACATAAAAAAAATATCCTGTTACTAAAGTCGTTGTAAAACCTGAAGTTCGTCGCAGCCCGTTTACACGCAAACTTAATGTACCTAAGTTTCTAAGCCCGTTCACAGAATTGTGTACGCAATTTTTACGATCCTTAAAACGAGGAGTGTATTTATTTTAGTAAAATAACGTTTTTGTATAATAATTTCCTGTAAATATCAAAACAGTTCTACAAATTCACCTATTATGTTCAATAAGGCACGCATAGAAGTACACGTGAACTAAATAAAAAGAGAAGTTGATTAGCGTGAACAATGTATCTTTCCACTCACTTTTTGTGTATCCAAAGTCATCTTCTTCTTCTGGGTCTGCTTCCTTCTCTTCTTTGCTGCGTTTCACTGCTCCGGCTGAGGCGCGGTCAATCTAGAGGAGAAAATTATATAGATATTAGGTAAATTATTGTATAAAACCGACTTCAAAATACTAAAAAGCAGTTTCTGAAGTCGGTGCCACTGCCAAGCTAAGGTGCATTGAAGAAAACTTTAATATTTATAAGGTGTTAAAAAATTTACTCTAAGAATTTCGTGAAGTTGTTCATAATGATGAATTTTACTCATCATTATAAACAACTTTTACTAAATGAAGAACACTAAAATTGCGGATAAAAAAAATTTTTTTTTTAAACGTTGCCCCTCACTATGATTTCTCCTGTATTAGTCTAAGATCCCTTTAACAACGACCTTCACCGAGATGTTTATTTAATGAAACATATTTTATATTTAATTTAATATGTCAATAAATATATTGCATATGGGTTGCCTAACAAATTTCAGTCCAGTATATGTTTAATTAATAATTAAAAAAAAAAAAAAAAAAAACTTTGCACCGGTCTGATTATTGAATAAAAATTAAATGAAAATAAAGATTATTTCATTATGAACACGGTGGTATAGGGTTGCCTGCGAAAAATCAGTCCCGAATTCCGGTTGCCGAATTTTGAAAAGTGAAAACTGATGCGAGTGAATATGTGCGACATAATTTTTATTTCAAAGCCGCTTTTTAATCCTATTAATATATATATATTTGAAATGTGCTAATTATGCCCTTTCATTTGATACCCTACACGACATCATTAAACAATTTTTTTTTTTAGTTCATCACTCTATGTCCTCTAGAGGGCGCCATATTAAGTTAAATGTGACTTCACATAGCCTATAACCAGCGGACAATCAAGACGCTTCCAAAAACACCTCATTTGTCGAATTATGATAAGTAGTTTAGAAGTTATGAGGGAATGGTAAAAAAAAAAGTTTTTTTCGATTTTTTGCATTTTCTGAGAAAATTTACTATATTATTATTTAATTTTTTTCACCATCGGAATGTAGAGATTTCAACGAATAAAAAACACACCAACTTTTTGAAAAAAACTGATATTTTGACGGTGAATTTTCGATTGAAAATTAGGGTACTTTTTCGATATTAATTCAAAATAAGGTGAAAAAATAAATATTTCAAATCAAATAAATTACAGCGTATTTGGCACATAAAAAGCAAGGTATAACCTCAAAATTTATGCGAAAAATTCGAAAAACCAAGTTTTTGGTTTTTTATTTTTATCTTTTACAATTTTTTATATTTTTTCATGAAATTTGGTGAAAACTTACCTTTATTATACTACCCCTATATTTATTGACATATTAAATTAAATATAAAATATGTTTCATTAAATAAACATCTCGGTGAAGGTCGTTGTTAAAGGGATCCTATACTATATCGACGGTTCAGTTTACAAACATACATGTCACATGCACATACAACCAGATCTGAAACAACTATCTGTAGATCATACAAATATTTGTTCCGTGCGGGGATCGAACCCGCGGCACGTAGCGCAGAAAGCTAATCGCTTAGCCACTGCGCCAACCGTGTCGTCAAAATAATAGTAATAATAGTAGTTGTTCATAATAATAAGTACACACAACAACAACTCCACGAAATTCTTAGAGTTAATTTTTAACACCTCTTATAGATAATATACAAAAACCCTATGCAAAAGCCATCCTCTGGTTGTCTAGAAAATATTGCTTTGTAACGAAAATACTGCTCTCAGAATCCGAGTAAATAGACTTGGTAGACTTAAATGACAGTTCTTCGTCAACTGGGTTTTATGCACCTTCTGCTTTATCATCAGTTCTAACTTCTGCTCAGTTCCACTCACCTCGGCTCCCTTGTCAGAGTAAGTCCTGCCCTGCAACTCCCTGTCGTCTTCCTCGTCGCTGCTCTCGGAGTCCGAGTACACCTGCTTGGCAGGCTCGTCGGCTGCTTCTTCGTCTTTTGCCTTCTCTGGTGCACCGTCTGCTTCTTTTTCTTCGTCATTTTCTGAAGTCACCGTTATCTGTAAAGAGAAGATCATTGAGGTTTTGGAATGCGGTACAGCTGGAAAAGCTCAAGTCCTTCTGGATAGGTATAAAGGCGCTACCTATTTCGGCCGCAAAATGGAAATACCCATTATTATTTAGAAGTGGTAGGGTCCTAAGCTCCTTTGTCACTGCGACCTGCGAAGATCTATTTCGACGATGAATATGTACCTTTCATACCCATATTCAGGTATGAAAGGTAGTATAGCCAGTGAAATTACATGCACAGACGCATACGATCTTAAACGTTGACCTATTCTAAAACAAAGAACTAAATCATCATTTACAACAACAGATAATACGAAAAGTATTATTCCAAACAATTTTAAATAATCAGAATTCCAGCAGTCTCCAAGTTCAGGTCATTAGTTTTAAATATTTGGAAATTCTGACTTTTATTTGACTGTGTGTTGTGATTTATTTGATCATTTATAATCCAATGCCGTCCCGCGGGATATAAAATTGTGCCTACACCGCCTAATAACTATGAAAATCGTAAAACTGTATAAACAAGAACAAGGAAGAACATAGGTAATATTTTTTTATTACTATTCATCATTATTCTCCTGCCCTGTCAGCAGAAATAAAATTGTTTTTCAAAAAAAAAAAAACGATTTTCCTCCCCATGAACGGAGTCGTGAGCACAGGTAGTAGGTATCAAATATTTCACAACAATAATTTCGACATAGCACACACATGTAAATCAAATTAACGCTTCTATGTTACCTTTATCTCATGCTGCAGTGTTTTCTCCGAGGGGGGCGCGGGCGGCGCGGGAGACTTCCTGGCTGACGGCGGCGTGGGGGATGCGGGGGGCGAGGACGCTTCCACATCCGAAGAGTCTGTGTTCTGTAATAAAGAATCTAGATCTATCAATAGTTCTAGGAGTCGGCTGCTGACCCACAAAAGTCAAGTTCGTCCCTCAATCCAGTTTATCTTGTCTTCGAAACTCTATTCCCGTGATGGACGAACTATTTACATACTTATAAGTTTGCACAGAACTTTCGGTACGCGAGTGTGACTCGCACTTGGCCGGTTTTTTTGTTTTTTTGTTATTGATAGCTATCAATTGCAGATTATTATGAGTATGCTTAACTCCATACCGGTCATAGGGTTACCTTTGCATGAAGTCTGAGAATTATTATTTGATAGTAACTGTCAAGTGTAGCGAGTACAGCCTTGTAAACTCAATTACTAAACAACTAAACTAAAAACGGTTACTAAAAATTAAATAAACTTTGAAAAAAGTAAAAACTGACTTCAAAAAATTATAAAGTATAAATTAATTTTCTTAAAAATCTTATCAGTTTCTGAAGTCGGTGCCACTGCCAAGCTAGGTGCATTGAAGAATTAAAGGCCCCGACTTCAGAAGCTGTTAAGTAAATAATAAAAAAAAGAATTTTCAAAATCGGTCTGCAATTGGCGAAGTAATCGAGTAAAAACATAAAGTCAAATTGAGAACCTCCTTCTTTTTTGAATTCAGTTAAAAAAATACCACTTACCCATGCTAGTAGACTCTGCACAGTTAATGTGACAGTATCCCCCGCGGCCTTGATGAGCTGCACGGCTCGCTCATGCTGTGCTGATCGCACGCATGCGCCGTCCACCTCTAGGATTCGGTCGCCTGTCTGTGGGGAACGGAAGGTAAAAGAAAGAAAGAAAAGATAATTTATCATGAACAGTTCTGAAGCTATTGAAACTCAAACAAATGCAACTCACTTAGTTGCATTTGTTTCAATAGCCACAACTTCTTCATAAGCGCTTAATAGTGGCCTTTATTTAAAGTGTAAAATTATAATTCTGAGAATATTGGAAATCTATTTTGAAAAAATATTAAATGGATGATTTAAAGATTGGATCCCTGTACTTGATAGCTCATAAAAATGACGTTTCACTATTGAAAAAATTAACAGCACCTACCTGTAACTCTCCACAGTTCCCCGCAGGACTCCCCGCTACCACATTTTTGATAAAGATGCCGAATATCGCCTTCTCTTCACCGTCATCACCGTCGCGGTTGGAGATTATGTCGACCTGATGATAATATTTAATTGTCAGGAAAACCTAGATTCTGACGCCAAGGTAGTTTTTGGCACGATGGATATGAACAAGTCCGTGACATCTTATGACTGAAACCTTGTTGTCGTATGACTGAGACCTTGCTGTCGTATGACTGAGACCTTGCTGTCGTATGACTTAAGACTCTTTTGTCGTTTATATAAAACTGATACCTTGGCATCTTACCAACGTATGCTTATCGTCATATATTGTACTACGCACCTTGCCACCGACGATGCTGACACCCAGAGGTGCGCCGGGGCAGCGCTTGAGCGTGACCAGTCTTGGCGGGCCCCACCGCTGCGCCGCCAGCTCTTCGGCACGACGCTCCGATGATACCGTCACCGTCATCGTCGGTGGGGCGAAGCTGTTGGTGGGATAATTTTTGTAAGCTTGTGATAAAACCGACGGAATATTTTTGCACCATACCATACCATCATGATATATGATATTTGGGTTTTCGAAACCATGATTATGATTATATTCCTGAATTGTAACCACTCAGACATGGCAAGACTTCTAAATAATACTCGTATTGCCGAAGTTGTTCCAAAATGTACAGTTTCACGTTAAACATGATAATAATGAGTTCTATTAAATACAATTAATTATCTACCCACGCGTGGTCCTTAGGACCGCGGCCCGTACCCTAAGATCCATGCCGAGGTAGTATAAAAAAGAATTGTTCCTCTTCTAAAAATATATTAACGATAGAGCAGTAAAATAACTATTGGTATTACTACGGCGTGAATATTTTTACCCTTATCATCATACAATCTGTAACAAAGAAGGCTAGGTATCGACCTCTACAGTGGATCATGAGCGGACGCCGTAACAGATAACCGCCTCAATTGGATAAGTGCGAAATGTAACAATTGAGAAGTGCACGCTATGAGCGACACCGGCTAGCGTGATATGGATACAGAAGAATGATGATTTGCTATGATCTATGAGCAATTTATTGTTATTATTCAGACAAGTCCTTAGCTGGTGACGGGACCGTAGTGCGGGGCACCCTCCGACAACTTGGACCTGAAAAAGGTAGCTGGGACAGTGTTGATGCGGAACGCAGACGACCAGAGGCGAGATCCGAAACTTATAGAGATATTTATTGACGATTACATTTTGACCACGTTAGCAGAATGTTTATTTATGGATTGAAGATCAAAGACATGAGAAATCGCAATAAGTCTTCGAAGAGACCAGCTTTTGATCTTTGGTAGACTATTTATTTATTTATTGCACAATGTACACATAAGTTGTTATAAACTAATTATAAACTAACCTGGTACATGACCCTGTTAGGGTGCTGCAAGGATTAGAAGAGGCGGTAACATTAATATTATATTTACAAACTATTATTCTATAATAATTATAATTATTATATACTACGTTACGTTATAACTTATAATACTTTTATATTGTGTAATTATTGTTATAATACACAATATAAAACTACACTACTATAAATAATAGGTAAATAAATCCAAGCAGAAATGTTGAACCTACTTGCGTCAAATCATTGAAAACAGCTGAACAGTCTTGATGGATACCAATTTTAGGTAAACGGTCTAACACTGTTGAGTTTTTTGGTCCTTCAAGCCGAATAGAGGTGTTCGTGTAAATCGTTCCAATTTATCGAACAAAACATTTTGTAGAGCCATCGCTGAATTCAGGACTTATTTGGAAATTGGTCTTTGTATTAAACGACTTAGTTTTTGTTCAAAGTAAGTAGCGCTGGCTGGATTTCGTAAAACCGTAGAATAAAAAGGAAAATAATTTAAGTAGGTAGCTATAAATGTGGAACATGTTGAGTCGCCAAAGTACATTCAGCTGAAAGGTGGACTCTGAAAACAACTGAGATTCCAATAGTGGAACGCTAAAGATGAACCTAATTACCATTATCAAAACATACATCGGTTTAAGTTTAGTATGAAAGGATTTTTTTTGAAAATTCATAACTTATTAGTTTCATACCAAAAATACTAACATAACTTTCTTTACGACCACAATCCCATTTACACAAACATCAATAACTCGTGGTCGATGAAGCGATGTATTACACGTTCAGTCAAACAAATTAAAAAGGAATGGATTAAACGATACCTGTCGGCTGTCAGCCAATACTTGCATACAGTATGGTCGCGCGAGAAAGTGAGAAAAACAATAGGCGATCGATGTTAAAAGCAAACCGCAATAATGTATTTTTTTTTTATATCTGTAACGAAAGTTAGCGTTTTTATCTTATATATTTAGAAAATAAAAACTGAGTAAGATAAGAATAAAGTCAAAAAGTTTCATTAAAAGTAATTTGGTCCTTCGGTACAAAACCCAAAAAATTATTATTAGAAAGTTGGTTCGTACTTCAATGGAAAACGTAGGTAGGATACCCCACTGGGTCTAACTTTAAAAGGATCGTCAAAAAGGCGTCAAGGCTCTGCATATCTCAAAAGACACATATTGCGGCTTTATGCTTATTATAAAGAGTGTTGACCACGAATGTACAGGATGCATACGAATCAATCACATAACGACACGACGGGCGCGCCTCCTATCATATCGATGTCCACATTGTAGTACATTGACTAGATAGGGACAGTAGTTATTCATGATGAAGGTAATTCAAAAAAGTTCATTGACTTGCAGGAAACAAGTCATACTTTGGACGAATAATTTATTTTTAAGGCTGTACGTCAGGGTATATGAAGAAAGATATTCCTGTTATAAAATATTTGTTTTACTTCGAATTTATTTACCAGAGACAGTTATTGCATTTAACTTCTCTTTTTAGCCATCCTCTACTTAACCCAGCGCACTTCGGGGAAGATGGGAATATCGTGTGGAGGTGATAGTTAGGATTAGAACAACGGTACGCCGCCGTTCACCTTTCAGTGACAAAACGTAGACATTCGTATTGTTCTGGCCGCAGGAGACCTCTCACCGCTTGGTGAATTAAAAGAAAAGGCCTACCAGTCAGCAGTTGTAGATTGATAGTCTTCGCGTAACCTATTTCAATGCATGCAACAATGCAGCTTTTCCACGAAGGATGTCATATTTTTTTTTTTTGCTTTATTGCACTGCTCCTCATCTCACTACTCCTTCCTGATTAGTGTAAATAATTGGCAGTTTATAAAAACTCAATATTTTAATAATTTGTTTTCTCTTTAGTTTTTATCCAGTTATTTTTTTCCCTTAGCTATTCCATTTATAAAACTTGAAACGTGTTTTACGTCAGATTCGACGCGACGTGAAAATAAATTCACTAGAAACCATTCCCCCATTCGTTATATTGTCATAGAGACGCAATACATAACAATTAAGTAATTAAAACCCACTGTTTGCGACAAAACAATAAGATTGTGTGCACTGCGCAGGATGCCTTCAGAAACGATTTACCTTCATTTGCGACATGCGACTTCTGACATTAGGATGAATTGCGCACGCCTTTGCACGTGATCCAGGTATCATTATTTTCAATAGATGGTAAGACTAGACTCATATATATCTAGTTTTCTTGCACGATAGTCTGATCCCCGACAACCTGAAGGTATCTAGTGCCATTACCAACAAATAGACATAATGTTTAAAATGGAATCAATCTATCCCTACATAGAAATTCGTGTTAAACGACAAATTTTGTCTTAAACTTCTGTTGTACTGTCGGTGAACTTACGCCTAAGTAGTTTAGTGGTCATGCTACACTTCGGATCCAAATACCCATCCGATTGGGTGACAGAGTCGTTGAACGAAAAAAAGAAGCAAACTAACAAAATTATGTGTTGGTCTTTCGGTCCGAATATTGGATTAGATAATCGGAAATACGTAGCGGACCTTAATCTCATCTGTGCCCCCATCGCCATTTAGTTTTTACCAAATAACCATATAGGCATACAACCTGATCTTCACGTATGCGTTACCGCCATAAGACTATAGCTAAAATGCTTTATGTCCCAATAGTTTCACTGGCTGTTCCTATTTATTTGCGGCAATACTACTGCCCAGTCGAGGGTAAACATGGAACTCTACTATCATAATACTGATGTTAGCTAATTAATTAGAATTCGGTTCGCTTTGATGAGGTATTGGTCGACACTGTTCACTAGTTCTTCTGCTCAGTGTAGCGCGAAATTACGTTAGCTGTGTTCACCGGACGATGCAGTTTTTACCTAATAATTGGATGTAAACGTAGTGGCTAAGCGAATTACTTCTACGCTACGGGTTGCGGTTTTTACCCGACTACGCGACGCAAAAGAGGGTAATGAGTTTATCAGCCTATGTATGTATGTATGTTTGTTCCTTTTTGGCACTCTAGAGACCAAACGCGTGGGCCGATTTTGATGATTCTTACGTCAATCGATTTGCCTTAATCTTGCGAGTGTCACTAAAGACATGGCAGTAAGCAAAATTCAATATGGCGACAACCAGTTGCTATGTTCCGCATTAGAATTCTACTGGACTTGTTTTTTCTTTTCAGTTTATATTTTAAGTTCACTTTTAAAGCAGTTGGGTTTTTTTATTTATTATTAATTTATTTTTTGAAATATTATTGAGGTGTTCTGTTTATGGTTCACTAAGTTCTCCGTAAATTGCGGACCGATTTCGAAAAATATTTTTTTGGTTTGAAAAAGCATTTTCTCGAAGTAGTACCAATATAATTTTGTGAAGATCCGATGACGACCTTCCTAAGAAAATTCTTTTATACTTTTTTGAAGTCTGTTTTAACTTTTTTTATTTGTGCTTCTATTAGTGTAAGTGACCATCACAGTTTTTTTCTATTCATGTACTACGCATATTTAACAACATCATTGTGTAAGTTTAGAAGCTCATTAGACATACCTATTATTTAAAACAATGGTAGGTAATCATTATCATAATGAGCAGTAAATATCTGTCATTTCTCGCTTAATGTACTCTGATGCTTGTTCTATGTGGCCAGTTGTTGATGAGATAATCATATTTATAGTACTAACAGAGTTAGCGAGTCCATCCGCGTGAGAAAACTGCTCGAAAAATGTATAAAATTTTAGATTTTTGTACTTACTCAGGACAAGACACATTACTATTAGATTAGAATGGACGGACTATTAGCTAAATACCGAAGCGAACAGTTAAAAATTATGTTATACCCGACTATGCTAAAGCAATGACGGGTTTTTACCCGACTACGGAGAGGGTTATATGTTTGAACGGTATGTATGTTCATCTGTTCCCTCATAACTTCTAAGCTACTTATCATAATTGGACAAATGAGGTATCGTTGGAAGCGTTTTAATGGTCCGCTGGCTATGTGACGTCACATTAAATTTAATATGGCGCCCTCTAGAAGACATAAAGTAACGAACTAAAATCATTTTTTTGTTTGTTGTTTGCGTGTTGGGTATTAAATGAAAGGGCTTAATTAGCACATTTCAAAAATATATATATTGATGGCAGTCGCTGGCGGCTCCGAAAAAAAAATTAAGTTCAAAAACTAAAACCCGACTACTGAAAAGGTATGAAACAAGAAAATATTAACACATATTCATAGTGATGATCAGAGGATAGCCGTGGTCGTATGCCACCTACAGCTACCCTAACAAAACAATACAGTTTAGGGCAAAGTGGCATACGACCACGGCTATCCTCTGATCATCACTATGAATATGTGTTAATATTTTCTTGTTTCATACCTTTTCAGTAGTCGGGTTTTAGTTTTTGAACTTAATTTTTTTAATATTTATAATGATGGAGTAGTTAAGTAGAACTCATCTTTAAAATGGCACTCATCGTGTGGAAATGTAGTTTACTTGAAAGCCAAACAGCAATAAGTGAGAACATTGAAAACTATAACTGACAATTTATAGTAATTATAATGTTTGTAAGTCTTTGTCAAGAGTCTTCTAATCAGAAGGATTAGCAATTCTGAGTGAAGTGGACCTTGGCAATAAGCCAAGAAAAACTATACATGGAAAGAGAAAACATATAACCCTCTCCGTAGTCGGGTAATGAAAAGAGATGAGTATATAGTACTCGCAAATCTTTATGAGCCCTGAACTGAGCTCTGAACTCTCTCTCACTCTCCCTCTAGCACCCATAATACGCGTACTATTATAGGTGCTAGAGGGAGAGAGTTCGAGGGCTCATGAAGATTTGCGCGTACTATACTTACGTGAACCATACATCAATGACTTTTCAAAGATAGGGGCAACATTGTAAGGAGTCGATAAATAATTATTTGAAATAACCCTCTCCGTTGTCGGGTAAAAATAATATAATAATAATTTGTCTTAAAGAGGGGTGATAAGTTTGTAGTCTGTATCTACACTCGAGAGCAATGAATCCGGGTCACCAGAAGAGTAAACCTTAATAGCTCGGAAACTAAGAATGTTAGCTTGTTCAAATAAAAAGTATTTTATAGACCTATTTAATACTACTTAAATAATACGATTCGAGAGCTGATCATTGCGTTGATAGAGGAATGCGAGAATATTCCCCAACTTCGGCTCAGAAACTTTGTGCCGTATACCGAATCGCATGACATCTGTATTAACAATACACGGAGGTAATACAAAGTATTAAAATGTGAGAAAATGATATATTTGAAAAAAATTGAAATTTAAAAAAAAACTTGCATTAAAATTTTCGCATTTTTAATTTATGTATTTTTAATAAGTAAAACAAATGATAACTAAGTTCTTTTATTAATTTTATTTGAGTGGTATTAAATGGTCTATGAAATGCTTTTTATTTGAATAAGCTAACATTTTTAGTTTCCGAGATATTAAGGTTTATTAATGACCCGGATTCATTGCATTCGAGTGTATATATCTGTGTATATTATTATGTGTGTCTGTGGCATCGTAGCTCCAAAACGGATGGACCGATTTCAATGCAGTTCTTTTTAATCGAAAGCTAGTTTAATCGGGTATTATGTTAGCTATTTTTCATGAAAATGTGTTTAGCCGATCAAAAGTTACAGCTCTTATTCTAGTTGGAGTCGGGGGTTTTGAGGGTTAGGCTATTGTATCCAGTTTTTCTTCGCATGAGGACACAATATACACGGAAAAATACAGTCAATAAACTACCTTTCGACTCTTGAATGGATGCGCCTGCGACCGCTGAGATCACGCTGACTATGGTCCCTTAGCCGTCATACTCCAACAACGGTCCCATCAGAATACCAGCGCTGTGACGTTTTCTATTTCTAAATGCCACAGCATTATGCTGAGATGGGGGCCATTTTTGGTCTCGTCCAGGTCGCTTTAATTATTGTTTTACTTCTTTTTTTTTTTACCTTTGTTTGTTGGTTCTTTTATTTGTTCCCGGCGAGTCCATAATAAAACTGTTTTCTTTCTTTATTTCTTATAAAATATTTACTTACTTGGATTTTTTCTCACAAACCATTACAATATAATTATCACAAGTCTCTCGTTCAGAAATTAATTCAGTATAAAGGCCAACTTTTTCTTAAAATACTTATAGATATCTATTTAACGAAAAATTACCAACAGCAATTCACTTACCGATACAAAAACCACTATTCACCGTCAGCCAACACTACATGTCAAAAAATTCGATTCTCCTCGGCTTCGGCCGAATCTGTCACCGAAACTATAGACTTTCGCCGAAACTTTAGGCTTTCGCCGAATCTATCGGCTAATGAAGGATGTAACGTTAGCCGACAGCGGCCTAACAATCCGTTATGGAGCATTGAGGTCGCTTGAACGTAACTCAATTACGGGTATTAACAATTTTCTAATAGTGATGGGATCTGTCGAGGAGTGATTTGTCGATTTGTGTATGCTTGAAAAATTTAAGGTCCAAATGCATTAGAACTAACTTTAATCGCTTTCACGCGAACCGCAAGCACACAGACATGTATCAGTTTTGTTGAAATGTAAAATTGAGCGTTTTAAAGATAAAGACATGCAAAATCAACACAGCCTAGCAACAACATTGTCCTGCTCTGGTTGCCTTCTACGTTTCTATGTTTTATAGTGTTATATAACCTGACTCCAACGAGAAAAATAGCTGTAACTTTTGAACCGCAATTTTTTTTTTCATGAAACTGAATTCTGTCCATCCGTTTTGGAGCTACGATGCCACAGACAGATACAGAGATCCACAGATACATACTACAAACTTTTAACACCCCTCTTTTTTGTCGTCGGTTAAAAATACAAAATCATATTATTATGGATAGTACCGCACTGAGCGACAGTACACGAGTCGTCACGTTACTTCGAAATATTTTTTTCGTATTATTATATAAACTAGAAACTAGAATGCAATACAACGTTGTGCAGTGTAGCGACATACAGCGTAAGTACACTATAGCTGTAGAAATTTAGACGATTATGACATGAATAATTGTACCCGATTTATCTCTTCATTAACACAAAACAGTCCGTTACCATCCAATTCCATATTGATGATCATACGCGACAATAACACATGAAATATTGCCTCAATCAACAGGCAGACTGATTGATGATCATTGTTTTTCCAAAACATGCTTTTGGGAAAATACAGCCGACGCAATTGGCAACTTTGTTTCATAAACTGACGAAATAATAAATTGTCTGACTCGTTACGTTACGTTTACGTTATTGACGCAGGCTAGCAGTTACTTCAAGAATTTAAAGTACTTTAAAATACGAATGAAGCATGAAAAGGTTACAAATCAATCATAATTATTAATTGTGGACTACGTAAATCTTGACTGCGATGTGCTGGTGTTAGGAACTAGACAAACTGAGGCGAATCGCGGACGGCTTTTTAAACTCGTTCACAATGTTTGCTGCCGTAATCGCGTCACGCGCAGGTATTGTTTTAGTTTGACGAGAGCTTAACCGTCTTCTATGTATTGTAAACAGTATGTTCCCGTTGAAGTATTAGTTAGTCGGGCGTGCATAAAGGAATCTGACTACGATAATAATTGGTTTAACAATGAGTTTCCTAAATAAATACTTTTGTATACTTTTTTAAGTACAAATTTGGTTCATTTTGATTTTTTTATCCTCCAATGAATAGAAACAGTACCTACTGTAAAATAATGTAAAAAAATCGTCGCATTGTTCAACATTTATTGAGAAGGATTTTGAGATCAATGAAATATACGATTATAACATTGTTGTCCGTTAAACTAGGTACATCCTTGCCATCTAGTTATAAATAATGGAACTACTAACTAGGAGCAGTAGACTAGTAAAATATAATAAAACGTCTTCTTTGTCCGTGGAAGAACATTTGAATACGTCATTACCTTCAAAACCATCGACAATGACACACTTTGACTAGACCCTGTGTCCCATCACTAGTGTTTTCTTTAATCCTACATAAGCTGTCGCGGGCCTGGATTTTATTTTTATTAATTTTCTACACAACAGCTCAATTTATGCTAAAACATTTCTATTTTGTTGTCTCTGAGGATAAAAGGACACGCGATTTTTTTCACATACCTGCCTACGTAAGTAGTAGCTATTTTACATACAGTTTTAAAGACATAAGAACTCTGGGACTCACTACTGGTAATAAATCGACACGTCCAGCGATGAACACTACGCTAACTTGAATTTTAGGCAATTTCCGTCTTTAATGTCTTTGTTTATCGTATGGACTATAAATTAATACAAAACAAATTATATGGAAATTCCAAAAAAATAAAGAAGTTTTGAACTAAGCTTCGCTAAGGGAACTTAAATCTTGTAATCGCCTGATATGTATTACGCTTCAACTGACTCTGGTGTAAAATCGACTTTTTCAAGTTGGCGTAGTGTTCGTTGCTGGTGTCGAAATATCCTCTTTCCGTTTAGTCTTAGCCTTTAGTCGTTTTTTTTTTTTTTCTGTAGATTTTGCTAGCTGACTA
Source organism: Allophyes oxyacanthae (assembly GCA_932294325.1). NCBI lineage: Eukaryota > Metazoa > Arthropoda > Insecta > Lepidoptera > Noctuidae > Allophyes > Allophyes oxyacanthae. Next base: position 565,360 of record OW028633.1, read on the forward strand.
ACTTAATCATACTCGGCTTAAGTAATTAGTAGCCAAGGAGAGTCGCATAGCTATTCTATAAGAACATGATAACTTAATAACGTACTGCAGCTGTGAACATGCTCTAGTCATGTTCACAGAGTATATTATATCGTAAACGGATAGACCGATTTCAATGTAGTTTTTTTTAATTGAAAGCTACTTTAATCGGTTATCAACTTAGCTATGTTTCATGAAAATATGTTCAGCCGTTCAAAAGTTACAGCTCTTTTTCTAGTTAGAGTCGGAGGTTTTTGACGGTTAGTTTATTTAAACTTCGGCATTCTGGAATTCAGTTGTATATTTCCCTCATAAAAATATTTATATTTTATACCGAAAACGTGCCTGCTTGTTCCTCTGTATCCCAGTCTTGAACTCTTTATTCTTGAGCAATCGTTAGCATATTGATGAAGTAAAGTACCGATGTATCGGTTCGGTCCCTAGAGGTGCACTTCATTACATTAGAACTACCGCACTCCCCCGAGGAAGATACACTTAGCCAAATTAATGTACCTAATACGGTAGTAATATGGAAATTGTTCGCTGTAATATTGTTTCCAGTTTCAGCGGAATTTTGTAGGAAAATTTGAATAGCGAGAGGTCAATGAAGTATAAAGTTTTCAGTCAAAAGGTCAATGAAAATATTGAATTGCCTTACTTTGATGATAGCATAATCCCAGCTATAATTATACCAAGTGATCCATCAAGATGGGTCAGTTTGGAGAACTCAGAAACTATGAGAGATAAGAGTTTGTCCGAAAGAAGCATGTCGTCGATTATAGAGTCAAGAAAAATTACATACAAAAAATTAATAAGATTTTTTTTTTAATTTTCTTTTCCTGTTTGGTCTGGTAACGAAAGTTCCATACTTAATTCTATAAAATAATGAAATCTTTATCAGTTGTTATGATGGTCCTGAAACACTTGAAGGCCATAGAATGTAGAAACGTGTGCCTGTGCGTAGCCTCCCAATAATTTGATAGTTAGTCTTCAGTTACTTTCTATTTCTCAAGCTATTTGGCAGGAAGATAATGTATTTACATTTTACTGTTTTGAATTGGCCTGTGGTATAAACCTTTCAAGTCAATTCAAAGTACCTCCACTTGCAGTATATCGTAGCTAAATATCAGTGCTGTTTTGCAGTGTTGTGTTCCTAACGGTGAGCAAGGTCGCCAGTGCTCCTTGGAGAAGCGTCGCCTCTACTGCCTACACGACTCTAGTAGTAGGGTCGGTGACGTGCGAGTGACGCCCCTGGTGTTGTAAGCGTCCATAGGTTACGGTAACCGCTTACCTGATAGGTGGACCGTACGGTACTACCAACTTATCTGTGAAGTGGCAGAAAATGGAACTACAACAAATTCATACGATTTGACAGTTGAAGTCTTGTCAAAAATGCTTTTTCTTAGCCAACAGCGCCATCACTCAGTTCACGGATAACGTGGTCGAACTGTATGTTTGTTTGCCAAATTAGTGGTATAAAAAAAATGAAGAAGTCCAACAGTGGCTATACTGTAAGGACTGATAATAATAGTTTAATAAATGTTAAACAACTTGAAACTCTAGACTTAGCACAACGTTCTTGTTCACGTGAATTCAACAATGACTTTGACAACTTGAACTACGGGACGATATTGGAGTAAGCATCACGTTTATAAGATCAACCTTCCTAACCTTTATCAACCGAAAATCCGCTTTAATATACCGTGTATAAGATCCAATATCAACTGCCGATCATTCTAAATACAAAGGACGTTGACTGTTAAAAGAATATGAACTTAGTGACTAATGAAATAAGGTAGTCATTTGAATGGTGGCTGGTAATAAAGGTCTAAACAGATAAACTTAAGCCCGTCCTCAACGTAGGGCTTCATCGCATTAGGCACGAGTAGGCAGGAAATCTTTTGCGGTGCATTGTGTAAATAGAAACCTATTTAATCATTATTAATTAAAGTAATTATGATAAATTATGTTTTGCGCAGCAAGCTATAGGTTACTCTACCTACCTCTTTCATGAATTTAGTTAAAGGAGACAAGAATTATGTTATAATTAAACCTGCCATTTAAGGGACAACAACGACATAAAAATAGAAGAAAATAATACAATATTTAATAAACGTCTAAAAGAACTACTAGTTCGTAAATGCTATTATACACTAAACGATTTTCTTAATGATGACTTCAAAATGTGATACATACCTACCTTTATTTACAACTGAATCCATTAACTAAAATCTAATTTATTTATTATTTTAACTTACGATATTACTTATACTTCGACATACTCAATTAAGTAATTGCCTTTTGATAAAAAAAATCATGATTTTTATTTAATAAATGTTTTGTGTGTATGGATTTTGAAGACATTAATTTTAATTTTGATGATGAAAAAGGACACCTTACTTTTAAAAATATGACATAGAATTAATTATTTGCTACTTATTTATAATGATTTATACTTGTAATTTTATTTTATTCTACTACTTAAATTAAATTATACTAAGTTAAATTGTTGTGCCCGACAGGGTCCATGTGAACATATAATTATTATTATGAAGATCTTGTAAAACACATGTGATATGCAATAAAGAATTGAATTGAATTGAATTGAAGGGGGTCTTTTACAGAAATGCCGCAAAAACCGATGTTTATTTACAATTTTTTGAATAGAAATTCTTATTTTGTTGTTCCGATTTTTTTTTATGAAACTTAAAGATGTGACACGCGTTTCACGGTTGTCTGATACAAGATCGGATGAAGTTGGCTCGATAAAAAAAATCGTCTGTTTTTTGGTGCATCTACCTTCATTGTCTCTGCATCACCCTAAGGTTGTCTGGTAGAGAATGCCTTTGTACATTGTACATGAAGCATTTTAAATAAATAAATAAAAGGATGGGCAGTAAGCATCCTTCTGGACGCTGATAACGACAAACTGCGATCAACAATCCGTTTGTTAAGGCAATATTTACTAAGACCATTGAATATATCGGTTAGTAACTTGTTAAATTAGGGGCATATGTTCTACGGTGGCCGTTTATAGAGTGATTGATGAATTCAAATATTTATGAACTATATATTTATTAAAGGTTTTTACAGTTATTTGGAAAAATAAATGTAACTGTATGTTTCCAGGAATAGCCAGCTGCATAATCTTACGCGAAGTCGCAAACAGTTAAAACTAGATAGAAGGAAAATGTAATATGAATACACATTGAAAATGTGACTGTCATGGGCCTTTTTAACCCCCGAGAAAAAGAGTGGTATTAAAAGTTTGTATTGTGTATCTTGTATCTGTGGATATGTGTATCTGTCTGTGGCATCGTAACTCCAAACGGATTAACCGATTTGAATGCAGTGTTTTTAATTGAAAGCTAGTTTAATCGAGTATCATCTTAGCAATGTTTCATGAAAATTTGTTTAGCCGTTCAAAAGTTACAGCTCTTTTTCTAGTTGGAGGCGGGGTATTTTGACGGTTAGGTAAGTTAGTCAAAACAATAGAGTTTTCATCCCGTAAACATAAATAAATACACATTGAAGTCTTAGTTAAGTACCTACGATGATAGTCATTTGCCATGTATGAAAAAATAACACACAAATTAAGATCCAATCCCGAATTCATCGCGGTACAGATAGACCTACGCAGCTCACTGGCGTGTGGTGTCGTTATTATAAGTAATGTATATCAAAATAATCAAACTTACCTAGGCCTTCTCGAAGAACTGGGAAACTTCAGAATCCCCGCAGACTTCCTCCTATTATTGGCCACGGGCACCATCAGAAGATCTTCTTCATCAGACTCTGAACAACTCTCCAAGTTCACCAGAGCCGGCGCTGAACCTCGCCTATTAGCACTCTTAGGAACTTCTAGCATCTCTCGAATTACTTCACAATATTTACATGAGTTTGCTTCCGCCATATACGCTTTAGTTATCGCATATGCATAGTTTTCCAAAAAGCACTTATGGCAACCTGGTACGTAGTTCGTTTCAAGGTCAGTAGATTCTTCACTAGGCTCTTGTCTAAAATAATTCTTTCTCTCCATAACCATCAAATTCGTTTCCTGTTTTCTCTTCTGATCGTCTTTGTGTTTCTTTTCTTCTTTATATTTCTTTTCTTCTTCTTCTAACTTCTTCCGTTTTATTTCTTTTAAGCATTCAGCTTGATCGTTGTAATACTCCACGCATTGTATCCTGTCATGTTTGGACGGTTTTGTTGGACTGCGTTTCTTCTTCTTGTGACTAATGTTTACGTTTAAGGGCTCTATTCTTAACGATTTCATCTGTTTTATTATATGTTCTTGGACATACGGGTGGTTGTACGACACGTCGTCACCATCCGTCGCATTGGCACTGTTCTGTTCCTTCACTACTTTGGCACTTACATCGTTGTCTTTGTTTTTAGTAATTATTTTCTCATGTTTACTAAATTCTTTGATCTTAGTATCCCCGTTCATTTTACGATCGTTTTTTACTGTGTACTTTTGTGATGACGAGTCGTCGTCCAGACACGTTTCGTAACCGTCTATCTCGTGATCTATATACAGTAGGGAATTATTCTCTTCCTGGACGGATATTCTCGTGGTTGCATCGAAAAAACTGACTGTGTCTTCATTTGGTGAATTGAGGCACTCCTTCCAACTTTCATCGCTTTTAACTTTCACTAATTCTTTTTCTATTTTTCTGTCACTCTCTTTCCAATACTTATCGAAGCTTATTCTTTCCAGCCCGGTTGGAGTAACAGCGAAAACCATTTCGTCAGATGTAGAAATATCTTTACTCTGCTGTTTAGATAAACACCTTTCTCCACCTTCTTTTCTATCGGCAGATTTACTTCTAGTATCGGTCAGTTCTCTGGGAGCAACTAAAATATCGTCTTCAGTTATTGTCATATCATCATCATGATCATCTAGAGACTCATCAGACTTCGACAATTTCAATTCAGTCACTCCATTTATTTTAATTTCAGTTGTCACGTTTATTATAATATCTTTTTTCGATTTCTTACACTCGTCAAAACTGAGGTCTCCTAAGACTGATAATTCGTCGTCTTTAATAGAAGCTTCTTCTGGTTCTAGACATATTTGTACTACCTCTAGGCCTTCGCCATATTCCTGCAGACATTCGTGGAAGGAATCCATGCCGGTGTGGTCATCGGACGCCAGCGAGTTAATGCATTCCTGTAAACATTTAGATGTTAGAATCGAGAGTTGATAATAAAACTACGAAGTGTAAACAATTTTAGATTTTATGGACGTTTTAGTGAGTCAGTGATCGTTTAGTGAACTAATCTGAGAACATTACGGAACACACGAGGTAGTCGTTATTTTTGTCGAGGTTTTCTTACTTATAGGTAGGTACGACACGTTGGTACTAAAAGCACCTAAATTAAAGTATTAGAATGTTCCAGTACCTACTCATCATCATAATTCTCCTGCCCTTATCCCATTTTATATTTTGGGGTCGGCGCAATATGTCTTTCAGAATCAGAATCATTTTATTTGCCTTCAATGTAGGTACAGGGTGTCTTTTTCTTCCATTCATCTCTATCAGACGTCATTTCCAGATTTACTTCCTTCACATTCATGTCATTTTTCACACATTTTTCTTTCCAGTACCTACTACGAGTATACAGGGTATTTTTTATGTAGTGCGCATAATTTGTAGAGTGATTCAGTCTCTGTTCCTAAATGCAACCGCAGTATTGGGATACACTTTAAAACAAAATGAAAATTCGCCTTAGTATGTGGGCCACGCATAATTTACTAGCCCAAGCCATACAAGATCAAATTTTTATTTTGTTTTGGAGTAAATTTTTGTACTGCGGTTACATTTGTGAACGGACACTGACTCAACCTGCAAAATTTCCGCACTACATAAAACAATATCCCCTGTATAAGGTCCGACCTCTCTCTAAGTCACGATCCCTTTATGGAGTTATTGTATAGTACCCGCAAATCTTTATGAGCCCTCGAACTCTCTCCCTCTCTCCCTCTAGCACCTATAACAATAGTACGCTTATTATAGGTGCTAGAGGGAGAGAGAGAGAGTTATTATGAACAACTGTTACTATGGGACCAAACATGAAATCGCGAAAGAAAATCAGCTGTTCCACACATTTAAATAAATAAATAAATCCAGCCCATTACTGTCCCACTGCTGGGCACGGGCCTCTTCTCAGAATGAGAAGGGTTAGGCCTTAATCCACCACGCTGGCCTGGTGCGGGTTGGCGGACTACACACACCATCGAGAACTTTATGAGGCCCTCTCAGGTGTGCAGGTTTCCTCACGATGTTTTTCCTTCACCGTTATCGCAAGTTATAATTAAATTCTAATCCGCACATGAATCCGAAAAGTCAGAGGTGCGGGCCGGGTTCGAACTCAGACCCTCTTGCACGGCAGGCAAGCGTTCAACCGCTAGGCTATTACTGCTTCTACACATTTAGTCGAGTAATAATTAATTATTTGTATGGGACAGCTCATTTTTTTTTTCGCGATTTAATTTTTGTTCTTTGTTGTAAAAGTTGTTCATAATGATGAGTATGATAACCCCACTCCTTCGCACAGTCTATGGCAGATCTGCCTTCGTTTTTTTGGTACCGCAAATTCAGTCCATGGCAGATCTGCCGTCACTGGAATTTCCCGTACTACATCTCTTATTTTGCCTTCTAGTATATTTTTTCGCTCTCTCTAGAGAAACGACCGTATGTGTGAGGTAGATGGATATATTTAGTATATTTTAAAAATATAACACTTGACTACCATAGAAAAAAAAAAAAAAGAAATGACGTTTGAAGTTTGAAGTGGCTGTCAAGTGGATGTAAACATGGTTGAGTCGGCGGGTTTTTTGCTCGAAAATTATTGAAAAAAGTGGTTTTTCTTGGATAACTGTAAGTTATTTCTGTAGAATAATAGTTTATATTATTTATTTAGGTATAATTTACATGAATTCTGAAGTTTCAACGTAAATTCTTTGTATATCAAAATCTAGGTATATTTCTAGACTTTTTTTCCGGTCGCGCTACTTTCCAATATTATTATAATTAATTTAGTGCAGTTTATTAAATAAACTAATTAGATTCCAATAGAAAATCTAATAAGGATTCCAATTTCACAAAAATATTGTTTTGTTTGTTTTTTGTTTTTTTATATTTTATTGTTTATTTACTCAATGTTTACATAAGCCCACTGCCATTTTCATTTTGGAAAATCGCGCGAGTCAGCCGAGCAAAAAAAAAGAAAAATTTGCGGATCCAAGGGTTAAAGGGATCGGGACTAGAAAGGTAGGGCCTTTGCTTCATTGATAAATGCAAATCTTACAGTTATTTTAATTTCAGGTACAAACTGATATCCTTGCTCAGCAACTCTAATTTAAGAAAGAAAACGTATTTATTTGACACAGCACAAAAACGATTTTAAAGATAACATAACAGAAATATAAAAGAATAAAGACATGTAAAACAAAAATACAAATGGTTTGTATGTACGTCACAGTTGTGCTGTATTTGAGCAGCGAAGCAGTCTCATTTCAACAGTTCAGTAGAATCTGCGGAGTCTACATAATATTCTTAAATTCTTCATGTTTTCAAATAGCTATAGTGTACCTAGCAATTTAAACCACGTTGAGATTAGGTACCTATAGCAGATACTCATACACACCTCTATTGGGATGTTGGTATGAAACAAAACACGGTGCGTCTACGGTGCGGTTCGAGCGTATGGCACTCGTGGGTTGCAGCTGAAAACCAGCGTCAGGTGGCCAGTATCACTGCCTCCTGACATTATGCTGAGCTGCGGCCTTTTGGCACAATAACTCTTTTATTTTATATGTTTTCTTTGTTGGTTTTATTTATTTTTTGTTGTGCTAATAAAGTATTTTTCTTTCTTTCTATCGGGTATTAAACTACATTAAAATGTTCATACCAATGTTATTCGATAATCGAGTGAGTATAAACTTGTACATTCATACTAGAGGTACCTACCTATTGTTATCTTTGTGTTGAACGTAGTTCAGCTAAAAACATTGGCAATTACTGTAGCAACTGTTGAACTAGAACGACAAATGAAGTTTGTTCATCCTACAAAGAAGAGCTTCTTTGTAGGATGAACAAACTTCATTTCCTTTAAGCAAAGGAAGCCAGCAAGACCCTGCTTGCCTGCTTGCTTGTTGCTTCCTTACCTTGCCTTGGCTTGTTTTCCTTGGGTTTGGGTTCCCTTTTTTTTTTTTTTTCCTTTGTTTTCCTTTAGATTTGATTTGATTTATTGCGTAATATTAAATGAGATAAATCCTGAAACTGTCAAAACATTTTGGCAATAGAAATAAAAGTCAAAAAAGTATGTGCAACGTTTATTTAGCAACAGACAACGAAGCGTAGAACATTTTACATCGACGTAAGCAACGGACATTGATAGTATTATACGAACATAGAACTTAGAACTGAACTTCGAAATTCTTGACGATGATCCGCACCTTAATTACGTAAAAATCACCTAACAGTGACCCGACAGCCACGCGACAGCAGACGTAGCGCGATCGGTCGTGAACTGTCAAACAAATTCGTATTATGTACAGCATTCGTCCGCCTGTGGCTACTTGTCGCATTTGCAGCGCCAAGTTTGCACTTTTTAGTTTGTTTATAGTCCGCCAGAGGGCGAACCCGTAAGCGGTGGCCAAGAATAATATTCTTGGCGGTGGCTGTCGCGTCGCTATCGGCAAATAATTAATACCAAAGTGATACTTGACAGGAGCTACCGCGCGATTTACGCCTGTCGCAAACTGTCTGCTACATTGGTAATTAGGGAGCCGGTCTTATGTCACATGTTGGTACCCTATACCGGGCAACCTATCGAAATAAGATGGTAGGTCTTTACAGCTCTATTTGGCTCATCTGTGTTGTACAGCTGTTGCGTTCTTCGAAACAAAAGCGCCTTAAAGTCAGACAAGTAACAACTCCTCATTATTAACATAATTTCTATGTATATGAATATGTTTTTAATTACAACAAAAATATAGTTTCAAAATTATTTGGATGCTGCATACAGTAACATCAAATCCGACATTTCAAAGAACGTCCAATATCCGAAAATGGAATGTCTGAATTCGTAACAAAAGTTTTAACAGTCTTTATATTTTTAAATAATTTTATTAAACAATAAATATATTTTTATAAATAATATTTCTTTCTAAAATATAAATATATTTACAGAAATAATATTATACGATGCTTATAAACTATGATATGTTATGAATTACCTGTAAACGACATTTATAATTTCAAGCGAAGTATTATTTTAATTCCTTTTGTAAATTGACTGCTGTTCTTTATAATTGTTTGCCAAGTCTTTTTGGTATTTATGTAGAGATCATTTTTTTTTTAATATTAAAGCTTTCTTCATCTCCTCCGTGAAATACTTAGGATATTCCACTCCATAAAAGTTCAACAATTATAACTAATATTCTTTTCATCCTTTAACCAAAGCCACACTGATATTTTGACTCGGTTATAATTTTTGCTAAAAACAACAATTTCTTTCAAAATGTGAATGATGGAATGAATTTGAAGAATCATTAAAATTACATTACTTATGATTGATGATAATTTAAACAATATCTACTACTTCAGATGATACATTTTACCCACAACAATAAAATTATCAGTATCTACAACAACACGTATTAGGTTTTAATATGTATTTAGACCGTGAGAAAGTTAGATTTGGATAAAAATATTTGTAACTGGTTTTTTTTTTCACATTATATGATAAATACAACTTGACATGTATTGGGTTTTGTTCACTATTATAATGAAAGTGTGACTAGAAAAACTATCACATATCCGAAATTGACAACTAACGCTAACATATATAACTATCAATATACTATTTCGCAACTACACAACCATGATAAATAGACATCGATATCTAAGATCACATTTATTTTATTTTCACATATAATATAATTAAGTATAAGCTTTTGCTCTAGCCTCTGAATCGTCAGTGATATTTTCTTAAATTGAGCAGAACTTTTTCTATTTCTTTTTTTAACAACATTTTTTTGTATCTATTTTTGTTTCTGGACATTTTGCAAAAAATGCATATATTTTAGATTTACTCCATGTTTTCAAATATTATTTCTGCAATTGCCAATGTAAATACGATCTCATTACATACATAATTTATCTTATATCTAAATTTGTCTTAGTCTATAATTAATTCTTTCGCAACTTTGCCATTACTTCTATAATATTATCTAACTTTTACATTCCAAGCGAAATTTGAAGGAGTCAAAGATTTGAAACACTATAAGAAAAACCTAACAGGTATAAAGTGATTTCAGTACTTAGACACTTATTAATGGGAGAATAGTATAGAGTATACGATTAGAATATAAGGAAAGAAGAATACATTGACCAATTTTTAAGCTCATTAGATGTAAAAAGTGGACGTTTTCTTAAAAGTTTCATGCAATCATTAGCAACATTTTCACAAAAGTGATTTTATATAATGGCAATTTTCTACATTATTAATTTGATTAGTAGTAGGTACACATTAAAATTAATTGCAGGAATAAGAGGGTTGCATTGAAAAGTGAGAACCCATATTTTATGTTTACCATCTCTAAGATCGATTCTTATGATTTTTTTGATGTGTTTTTAATCCCTAATTATTTTTCTCTCAACATAACTTAGACAGTCCTATATCTATTTCTCTCTCATCTATATTTTAATATTCCAACAATTCATAATACAAAACGCACCTCAAAAAGCCATATTTTCTTTTAACGTTAATATAATTCGCAACTTTTCGGAAAGTGAAAAGCCAGTATTTTTTTTCCTCGTGGACACAATTCAATTTTCTTCTGTTCATCATTCAACCGTTTCTTAGAAGTAGGGAAATAGCAGGCAATCCCTCGAAGCAGCTCTTTATTTTGACATTGTATAAACCGATGCTAGAGCGTTATTGACAGACAGCGACGAATTTTGAATAGTCGCGATGATAAAGCCGTAACTACTACCTTTAAAGTCACCAAATATCAAGTATCCAGCTCATCATACTCCAACATGCCCTCACCCTGACAATTTCCTTTATCTGGCCCTTTTACCTGACGGTGTACTTAAGTCAGTGTATCTGTCATTTCATGGTGATCTTCGATTTGAACTTGGGCGGTACTCGGAACGGTTGTGGTTTTCTGACGTCATGGGAACATTGCAGTTGCAGTTCCATGATGTCACGGTGTAAAGACATTATTAGGCGCAAGATTTTTGTGAAGTACTCCATTTTCTGGAAAGGAAAAGGTTTTTTTGTTATTTTCTTTTGAATCTTGTACAAACAATACATGAAATATAAAAATAAAATTAAGACTACAAGTCAAACAATCAAATCATCAAAAAAAAAAACATAATTATTAATATAAAGACATGAAAAATAAAAAGAACAGCTTGCACTGTATCTACCTTCATTGGTATAAAGCATGCAATATATTGTACACTAAAGGGAAATATTTCAAACGACGAAATTATACTAGAAAAAATTTCATTAGTGCTAGAACAATCCTTAGAGCGGTAATTTTATTCCCTTTATTGTACAAGAAGAATTTCAAAGTAATAATAGTATTTAATAAAAATGCATGCTACGTTATAAGTTTTATACTGCTCTAAGCAAAGACAAGCTTAAGTAAGAGAAATCGTAACTTACTTTTATTTTCCCCTCAGTGTACAATATCACGACACTTCACGTAAAAACAAAAGGTTTCTACACCTATTTTTGTTAAGAATAGCGAAGGATTATCATTAATAGTAGATTTATTAATTAAACTTAAAATTAAACCTTGTGACTCTTCTTTTTAATAATTTTCTTAAATAATTATTTTTAAATACGTCGTTTCACTTGCTTTTTTTTAATAATTCCGCACAATTTTTTTTTTCTTTCAATTACCTACTGTTAGTAATGTAACTTTCAACAAATATTGTAACACATTTTTATTTGATCCCTTTACACAATTTATTTATGAAAAATAAACTATCCGAGTCACAAGGTTTGAATAACTTAATCAACAATAAAACACATTTCATTTCCTACTTCATGTACACAACAGACCGTGTGACACACATTTAAACATCCATAACTTTTTAACTCGCACGTCATATAAAAATATGCATGTTGTACAGAACATTTCAATGCATCATCACAGGCCGTTGTATATAGGGGCTAATTCTAACATTAAAAAGTAAATATGTTACCTGACTACTCTGTATGCTATGGCTGTTCGCCTTCTCGCCGCCGACCACCGTACTGCACGGCAGCGGCTTCGCAATGCCAATAGTCACTATCCCTGAAACAAAAAAAAACAATATTTAAATGTTGTGACGCAATAAGGAAAAGTTAATTTTACCTTCGTAAAAACGCGGGTAAAATCATTGATGTCAAAAATTTAGTACAACGGCAATGAGAGTTGAATCCCACATATTTTATCTTTTCACACATCTTTTGAGTTGGATAATTATACCTAGCATTTTTATTAAATTCCAATTTTTTTTAAGTTACTGCAACATTACCTATATTTTTCCCAGATACTTTCACGAAGCAAAAAACGATTGAACCTAATGACAATGAGACACGACTATACTTATTATCACAAATTAAATAATCACTTGAACTTTACCTTAATTAATTCCTAAGACTAACACAAGATGGCAGCAACTGACACTTTATTTGACTCAAAATTACATGCAGAAACGGCACCATTCAATACAAATCAAATCGACCGCCTAGATTTGAGTAGCGACTACTTACTCCACTGACACAAACAATGTGTATGATGAACATAATTCCATCTGCTGAGTTTGTTTGTACACAATACACAATGTTATAACATCATTAACGTTCGCTGATAACAAAATGGTATCTACGTCTGATGTCAGAGCTAGGAAAGGTAAAGATTTACAAATTCGTGAGGAAAGTTAACACTGTACTATAATTTTTTATGTAGTGCGCAAAATTTGCAGAGTGATTCAGTGTCCGTTCCCAAATGCAACCGCAGTAGTAAAATTCACTCCAAAACAAAATAAAAATTTGATTTTGTATGGCTTGCGCTAGTAAATTATGCGTGTCCCCCATACTAAGTCGAATTTTCGTTTTGTTTTAAAGTGTATCCCAATACTGTATTGCATTTAGGAACAGAGACTGAATCACTACAAATTATGCGCACTACATAAAATATTATCCTGTATAGGTACAGGATAATATTTTACGTAATGCGCAATATTTTATGTTATACTACATAGTCCGGGAATTTTTGTTAGATTATAATCAAACAAAAATTCCAGGAAATGTCCGTACCTACCTACGTTCTTAAGAAGCCAGAGATAGGAATACTCGCTGAATGTGCATAGATTCGTCGCAAGGCCGTAGCAATAAAATTATACACTCGTTAATGAATTTTGCCTTACTTGTTCAGGGTTAACCCCCCCTCCCCCCCCCCCGCCCCTAAATCCGTGGTTATGGCCTTGATTTACTTTTAGATCAGTAAACTGTGAGTAGAGGAAAGATAGTGATATTAATTATTTTCTATCTATAGCATCCCTTACCCCATCAAATGGCGTGAGGTCATGATTAAACCTTTTTATTTCATGAAAAAGACAACATCTGGGGGTCTAAAAAGGCCGCTTTAGATGAATCATAATATGATTCATATTACGAATGTCAAAATATCTACTTAACTGACAACTCTTAATATTATCCGCATAAGGTTCATATTCAGTAATCATCTGTTTGAAAGTTACTAAGCAGATCATTAGATGAATTGCTCAATGTGGCCTTTTTAGGCCCCCTGGTTCTTACACTGAGGGCGAATTTGGCTTGATATTTTTTAATTGTACCCAAGCCAAATGAACCACCTCCAATAATTTTGTCCTCCTTGCATTTATAACTCCACGCATATCACAAAGCAAGTATTTGTTCAAACTATTTGTATTAGATATCATTGAACTTGTAATTGTTGCACGAGATAACGGTTAATATTTGTGTACATTACAAATTATGTCTGGAGCTGTGTTGTGTAATAGTACTGATAACGCAGTGCAAGGGAAAGACTGATGGTTAATTAACAAGTGAGTTTTTTCTTGCTGTAATATTTTTTTGGTGTTTTTGTATATAGTACTAATTGTTCCCGCACTTTTTATTTTTAACACGCTTTTATTAGCTTCACCTGTAACTAACTAACTATGTAAGAAAATCTTGGAAGTTAATTTGACCCACTTCCCGGTTTCCGATTGAGCTGAAATTACATACACGTTCAGTTTGGATGACTAAAGCGTGTTCTATAGTAGTTAAACTATAATAAAATTAATATTAAAATAAAATATAACCTATATCACTCAGGAATAGTATAACTTTCTATAAGTGAAAGAAATTTTAGAATCGGTTCAGTGTTTTCAGAGATTATCTCCTACATACAAAAACAAATTTTAGCCGTTTATAATATTATTAGCAAGCTAAGGATAGTCCAGTATTATTAGTCTATTCATTTTCTACTGTTGAAACTCTGCTGCTCTGAGAGAGCGAGAGACTGGGTCGTCATCTACTATGAGGACCTAGTGTGGATTGGTGGATGATACATCTTTTCGAATCGTGATTCCAGTAGGTCTACTATTCGTGAGGTATTTTACGACTGCATCTCATAGTTGTGATGCACAAATGACCGTCTAACGTTGCTGCGACACACGTTACCCCGACAGCACGTGGTTGCGATGCACAGAGCCGTGACATAGTCTCTGCCTCGAATTTTGCGGGCAGCGGGGCGGCAGCGGGGCGGCAGCGGGGCGGCAGCGGGGCGGCAGCGGGGCGGCAGCGGGGCGGCAGCGGGGCGGCAGCGGGGCGGCAGCGGGGCGGCAGCGGCGGCGGCGCGGGAGCGGCGCGGGCAATGCAGACCCGTGCTCGAAACCAGCGGGCACATCGTGCGGCGCGCGTGTTGTGTTCGTGATTGTGTCGTCGAGATAGGTATTTAAACGGCGACAACATCTTTTGGATTCAAAATTCCTAACGCTCGATTTATTTATTCGACGTCACAAAAATAAATTGCCCAACACTGTAATGCATACGCGCGGGCGGTCACCGCTTGACTGGAGCGCACCGCTCGGTGCCCGCCGCCGCGCCGCTGTTGCCGAGGGTCGGTCCATTTGATTGTACGCATTAGATCCCGCCGCTCCCGCGCCGCTGCCGCCGCCGCCCCGCTGCCCGCAAGATTCGAGGCAGAGGCCTAAGAGACGTCCGTCGATTTTGAAGTCGTACACTCGTAGCTTCGTCCTTAAAGTCCAGTCAATAGATTCCCACACATTAGTTCCCGTAGTAGCAGTGCTTACCCCTGGGCGCCGCCTTGATGGCGCCGACGGCGGCGGCGAGCGAGCTGCGCGCCACGTCCTGCCCGTTGACCGCCACCAGCCGGTCGCCGGGCGCCAGCCGCCGGTCGCGCGCCGCCGCCCCGCCCGCCACCACGGACCGCACCACGATCACGGAGCTGCCCGGCTCCGACGGGTCCTGACGAACAAGCATCACTCATGGTAACCGCACCGTAACCAACAAGAGGTAATAATGAAACTTAAATCGTTACCTTACCTTTCCCTTCCACAAAGAATAGGGTGACTTGTCCAACAGTTAACCACTTGTACACAATTAACCATGGCCATATTTCGCAAACGTGACGTTACTATTTCGTGCAACCGCGCAATTTAGACGTCAAAACGGCCCCGCTCCCCCCTCCCCAATTTGCAGCGAACTAGTGCGAGCGTCAGTTGTGTGATATCAAATTTTGTGTTTTTAATGAAAAAAGTTAAAAAAATAGCGTGAGTAGTTTTTCTCTTAACTTCATTTGGTTTGATTTTACAATAATCATTATTTGTCGGCTGGGTAGACTGACTAAACATGCTTTATTTGGTATAGATATTACGTGTGTAATGACGCTTATTTAAAAGTGAGGTTAGCTCAACGGCTTTGGGAGCCGGGTGGCCTACAATTAACCAAATGCAGTTGGTACACAGTTAACCATGGTTGACTGTATAGGTTATAATTAAACTTAATGGATCTCCCTGGTTGTATGTTCTGTTAGCATGAAAGTGTTAATTTAATTACATAATAATAAAAATAATGCTTTTAAAGCCTTGCTTGGATTTAAAAGCATTATTTATTATAATTATGTCTCAAATCAAGAAGTCTGATTGATAATGTTATAAACATGTAAATTTTTTCGTAATTATTATCAGGAAAACATATATTATTTTGTGTTAATTTGGACAAAATAACCTTTAATAACAAATAAAAGGTCAATTTAATAACATATAATGTTATTATTTCAAAATAACTAGTTTATCATATTTAGTGATTAATTGTGTACCCCATGGTTAACTGTTGATTACCCCCCCGGTTAATAGTGTACTATAGTGTGGACACAGTTAACCAATTCTCATTTTGTTTTAAAACATATTTTTCTCTAATTGTTACATAGTTTTCTCTAATTCGCGTTTGTTTATATGAAATCAAAGGAAAAATATTTAATTTTGAGTTCTAAAACAATCTACACTCCCTAGAATACCTTTAGCATCCGAAAAAAAAAGGCAAAAAAAAAGGCCTTTTTACTCATACTTTACATCCTATACCTTTTATGCGGGATTTATATTGATTTATTCTATTGATTTATGCGGGGGACACTAAAACCGCTATTTCATCAATTCGAAAATTTCGGAGTGTATTATAAATTTACCAAGTAATCCAGTATAGAGAATCCAAGCCCTCTGTCTTCCTTCACCAGCTGGATATATTCCACATGGTCACTCCACATGGCCAGCCCGCTCAGGGGCTCCAAAGACCGGGACCTCACGCGCTCCAAGTCTTCCGTACAAAATTCTGAAATATTCATAGTCAATTCATTTGTAACAATAAGATTACACGTCCAAAATATAATGATGTAAAAGCAGAAATTAGGACGTTGAAAATTCGCAAGACTGTGTTTTCTAATGGCTTCAGTTATGGAACGAAAAACAATAAATTATTAAGCTGTGAGTAAAAAATGGCTGTATATTTTGCAAGTAATGCAGTAGTGACTATGTCAAACTACGAACTTATAGCAGGGCAGAAATTAAACTGCCCAGACATTACCAGTATGAGCTGACCTCGCATTATATTGGCTTTTTGTACAATGACAGGTCAGCTTATATTGGAAATGTCTGGGCAGTTCAATTTCTTCCCTGCTGGAAGAGCTCGTAGTAAGCCGCAGAGGCGCAAAATGTTATGAGCCGAACATTGGGTTAAGGTTACCCCATCCTACGTATTTTCTACGACCAAGAACGATTTGGATACTAAATCTTGTTGATTGCACTGGATTTAATTCCAACTTAGAACTGAAAGGATTTGACAAACTCGACAACATACTGTTCACACATAATGTACTCCAAATAATCTCACCATCATGATCATGTGGCGCTGACATGACGGTGGTGGCGCTGCAGAGCGACGCCACCGAGCTCTCGGACTTGGCCTTGATGAGGCGCGGCGCCGGGCTCGGCAGGGCCTGCAGGCTGCCGCCCAGGGCGTTGCTCTGGGGAAACGTGAGCTCAGTGCTTTTATTATATACTCGTCAAAACAAAATAAGGGCCACCTTATATTTTTGATCTTCTGGGCAAATTATGAGGTTCCTAGGTTTCTAAGTTGTAAAATTCATTGCAGTGATTTGTTTTTAATGAAATGGGTTTAAATTTTACACAATCCACAGAAAAGAAAAACAATTTTACAACATTTTCAAGAAAAAGTGCAATTTCAGCAAAAAGTACACTTGGACTAAAAATGCAATTAAAAATGAAATTCCACGGCATTTATTCTTCTTCCTTTTTGAATCAATATCTGGTGTAACCTTCTCTTTTCTGAACATATTCTTGAAGCCTAGAGGGCATTTTCTATCAGATGCCGCATTGTTTCTTGAGAGATTTGTTCCTAGCTTGATTTTAGGACATTTAAGGGCTGTCTTTCATTGTCCACTGATCAATTTGTGTCTCATACGTCTCATCTCTTCTTTTCAACAGATCCCACATGTGTTCAATTGTGTTCAAGCCCGAACTGTTCGCTGGCCTCGGCAACACTTGTATACAAGCCTCTTCTAGTGTCTCTCTGGTGGCTCTAACAGTATAAGCGCGTGCATTGCCGTGCAACAGCTTGAAACCTGCACCCACTTGCTATGCAAATGGCACCACATAGAGTCTTATGACCTCCTGGATGTATCATTAAGTTGTTACTGTACCCTGGTTCTGAATTATGAGCTCAGTTCTTCCAGTTTGGCTTATGCCTCCCCACACCATAACATTGGGCCCCCCAAATCGATCATTGTTGTGGATGCAGGCATCTGCAAGTTGCTCCCTTTTCAACTCCACACCCTTATGCAACGGTCAACACTAAAAACTTTTACTTTGCTCTCATCTGTAAAAAGCAATGTGCTTCAGTCACTTACGCTATAGTCCAATTGTTGCCTTGCGGATGTTTATTGATTTGCATGATGAATACTGGTCTATGGAATTCGCACCACTTGACTCCTGGACAATTGCTGGTCTTCATAAAACTGGTTTCTAATTGTTTGGTTACTTAGTCACGTGCCTGTGGCCAGGCACAGAGCGGGAAGTGACGGTGCTCTCTCTACGTGCATGTAAGTCTATGTAGCGGTCTTCCTGAGCGGTGATTCCTCTGGCTCTGCCTAATTCTTGACTTCTGACAAAATTTTGGATCTCATAAAAGCAATTCCAGGCATTCTGAATCGCTCGCTGCGAAAATCTCGGCTGTAAAACTATAGATCGCTACGAATAGCCTTCTTGGATGAGTGTTATGGTCCTGGTCATTGTAGTCAAGTCCATTTGAAGTCGAACCTGTGAAATTACGTTCTTAAAATGCCGATGCACGCACTGACTCGACACACTAAACTGTTTTCAGTACAATACAAATGTTAAATGAGCTTAAAGTTCATGTTAAAAACAGGGTAAAATTAATTGGTTTCAAAAAAGTTGATAAAATCTACCCATTTTAACGGTTTTTCAAGCGGAATGCTGTAAAAGTGTTCGCAAACACTTAAAATAACACTACGCTGTACAATTTACCACATGGATATAGTTAATGATCATAAATCATCCATATTGTCGAAATTTGCAAGTGGCCCTTATTTTGTTTTGACGAGTATATACTGTTCACTTATATATAAATAACTAATTTTAATTTGTGTATCCCCAGTACCTGAGAGAACGCTTCTCGTATTCTCGGGCTGCTGATGCTCCTAGTAGATGCCACCTTAGAACTCTTCTTAAATTTACTTCACACAAAACGGATTTTTATTCTTATTCCTTTTCTGTCCATGCGGTGAGATTGTGGAACTCGCTTCCGCCTAACATACGTGACTCAAAATCTATTTCTGTTTTTAAGAAATGTGTCAAAGACTATTACCTTTCTTCTTTACAATGATTGTCCATTACAATATATATATACATAATTCCTATACATAAGTATTTGTTTTTATATATTTAGATAGGTATTTAATCGTACGGTATATGTAGTTCATTGTATTTGTTATCTATGTAGTTTATTTCATAGGTATTTAGTTATTGGTTTAGTTTAGTATACCATTAGTTTAAGTGGTCTAAAGTAGTTATTTTTGTAATTTTTACACACTGTGTCTACGTGTCTATCATCCTTATTTCCAATCGCGGGACTACTGGAAGAAATTTCTTTAGAAATAAGTAGTTCCATTGTGCTCATTTGTCTGGAACATTTTTATTACCATGTTTCCTTGTGTGTACATAAATAAATTAAATTCAAACTACGTTTCAAAAGTGGAGTTGATTTTGTATTAAAAAAGCGCCATCTTTTGAGTGTTTATACAAAGAACTCAACAACTATCATGCGATGTAGTTTTATAACTACGGTCTTATTTTCTAGATGGCGTTAAAGTTACAAGTTTTTGACAATTAATTTATTGACATTCAGAAAAATAAAATTATAATAGTTTAAAAAAAAAACTAAAGAAAACGCTTTTGTCATCCAAAAGGTGTATGCAAAATTTCAGCTCAATCGGAAACCGGGAAGTGGGTCAAATTTAACTTCCAAGATTTTTTTACATAGTTAGATAGTTAATTACAGGTGAAGCTAATAAAAGCGTTTTAGTAAACGAAAATACCAGATAATTTTGTATTCAGCCTGAGTTTCTAAAGGATCGGTTGTGAACTTGAAACGATTGACTCTTTCGAACGACAAGGTATATTATACAAAGTACCTATATGAAAATGTAAAGTAAATTAAGGATACACTAGGTGATTGTTTATCGCCTTGAGTTCAGGGGGCCTAAAAAGGCCACATTGAGCAATTCATCTACTGATCTGCATAGTAACTGTCAAACAGATGATTACTGAATATGAACCTTATGTAGATGATATTAAGAGTCGTCAAATAAGTAGATATTTTGACATTCGTAATATGAATCATATTGTGATTCAGATCTCATTCTGAATGTAAATGTAAATATTAAGTGTAAAAACATTTCTTACCCTAGCGAATCCAGTATCAGGCAAGCGATCGTCGTTGATATACAGTCGGTCTCTCTTCCTGACGACCACGAGCCGCACGGGCGAGGTGACCGCTCGTAGCCTGGTCACCACCTCCACGTGATGCGCGCCTAGTACTCGCCAACCATTTACCTAGAAAGAAATAATAATAAGTATAAGTACGGCTTGCTATACCTATTTTGTAATTTGCGGTAGGTACAGAATATCTTCTCTCTAATTTGACTATATTCTAACTTAAGTTTTTATTTCTTTTTTGTTAATTTATAACAAGGATGCACTTCCTAGCCTGAAGCACAGGTTTAACCTAGTTCAGGCAAATAAGCAACTGTGAATTATGTTAATGTAAGATACCTATTGTTAATTGTAATGATCTTTTTTCTAAATAAACAATTTATTTATTTATTATCTAATTATTCCCTTTATTTTGAGGGAATTAGACCAAATGGATCCCAAAATCCAATTCCAAGTATAGCATCCATGGTCGCGGGACTTATCTCATTACCGTGACCCCGGAACGTAAAGGGCTATTGAAGGAACACCGTGGATTTTAGTCAGTACAAGCCTGACAGTCCCTCCCGCCCTGCCCGGGGTGGGAGGACTAATTTGATGATTCTACGATGCTAAAAAAAAAAAAAAAAAAAAGTATAGCATCCATTCGGAATACCTACAAGAAATTTGATCCAAACGGTAACCTCTTCCTAATGGGAAATAAAACACGTATCCAAAAAAAAAACCAAATTAAGTAGAAGAGATCCCACAATCCGATCCCAATTATGCAATACAAAAAAATCCGTGATGTCGTAGCAAGCACGAAAAGATCGGTTTGCCAACCGTGATGGTAGTGGCAGTTTCCCTCAATATTGTTCATTGTAGACCAGTTCCTTTAACAATGGATCTTTACGAGCTAATTTATGTATCAACTGTACCTCAAGCAGCTCATCGCCCACTCTGTACATCCCCAGCCTGGCCACTGGTCCATTAGGTGCTATAGCTCTGATGTAATGCCTTGCTTGCACCTCCTTTCCAGCTACAACTCGCACTGTGCCTTCGAGAGAGATGCCAAGACCGCTGTCCTTTTCTTTTATAATTGTGCCAACCTGAAAAAAATTCAATGATTGTTGAGATTTGATTAAATAATGACCAGGCTGGCCGGTCTCTCGCAGAGCCGATGGAAGTTAGAACAGACGAGTTCATAATTAGTGACTACGCAATGGCAAGCATGGGAGAATCCCCAGCCAAGGGAAATGATGACTGGAAGAAAATTATTGGGCAGACTGGATGCTGAAGACTGAAGTCCTTTGTCCAGAAGTGGACTGTGATGGGCGGAGAGGATTGCGTGATCACTTGTCTCTAGTTTCTCTGTAACTTGACAGTAAAAAGGCGAAAAGCGCAAAATCTGCCTTAGCGAACTAGTCATATCTGCTATTTAGTCTTAGCGAGAGGTAGTCATAACGCTTCTAACCCTTTCAAAAGAGGATACGGAATAGGATGTTTATTTGCGACAGCAACTGATCTACTTATCATACGTGATCAGGGGGCTGGTGTCTTAAATCACAACATTACCAACGAGATTTTATGACACACAGATGACGTATAATTCTTCGTAAACTTACAAACCTCGTACCATAAGACCACCAGGGATAACAATAAAACCAGTGCAATAGTAGGCTCTGCGAATAACAACACCTATACAACGTGAAAACCAAGCATTATTCTCTATTTAGATTATTTTCTATTTAGAAGAATCCTTCGCCCAGAAAGTTTCTTTATCTAAACTCATATCGTAAAGTTTTAGTTATGAATTCAAAAATAGTACTTTAATAACAGACTTTATGCACATGCAACTATAATAAAATTAAAAAGTTTTATTATCATACAGTTTTCTTAGCAAAATAATGCTATAAAATAACTTTTTTTCTATTATACACTTCAGATCCACAAAGGCGATTTAAATTAAATTTTTATAGCGGCTGCACATTGTCTATGGTGGACCGCGCTAGGGCGCATGCGCGGTGACTTAGGTTTCGGCGCCATTATTGTGTTTGATTTACCTATTTTATAATTTGTTAACATGAGTATAGATAAAGTAGTGTGTGAAACTGCACATAACTAGGTATTAAAACGGCTCTGTTTTTAAACACACTCGTGTTTGAATACCGGGTAATAAGCAAGTTTCATAAACTACTATTTAATTCTACTTACCACAATATCGTACTGGTACTGATGTCCGGGCCAGTCGGTCTCCTGCAGCAGTAGGTCCCGCCACTTGTCCTGTATCCTCCTCGCCTCGCGCTCCGAGACCTCGTCGTCTCGTCCTATCACGATCTCGGCCTCCTCGGAGGGAGAGGTCGGCGAGGGCATGTGAGGCTGGATCCCAGACTCCGGTTCCACTTCTATTACTGTTGACTCGTCATACTGCGGAGCAAATAGAATAAATTGACTACAAAGAATATTTTGAATAAAAAAATAATTCAATAGCTAAAACCCGAGCACTGAAAGGGTATGAAACCAGAAAATATTAGTGTTAATATTTTCTGGTTTCATACCCTTTCAGTGCTCGGGGATCCTCTGAACATCACTATGAATATGTGTATATTCATAGTGATGTTCAGAGGATAGCCGTGGTCGCACAGAGAAAGGTGACATAAATTTCTTCTTCGATGTTCTTTCACCTAGACGAATGATAGCAGAATTAAATTTATTGCAAAAAAAAACTTGCGTAAGAATCACAGTATTTTTGAGTACGGCTTCAGAATAATATGATAACCATATACGTGGTTTCATTTAATGTGATAATATTTGCGGCATCCTGTATTACCTGTGTCGGAAGTTACAAACAATAACATTGTTATAGAACTCACCACACTAAAGCTATACTTGGCAAGCGAGGTGACAGAGGGGCTGGGCGGCGCTATCGGTGATCTCCGGCCATCTTGGGCGGCGAGCGCCTTCTGGAGCTTCTCAAACCCCGCCCCGCGGAGGTACCTAGAAGATTTATTACTGAAATTAGAAAGATTTTGAAAAATCTTATACTTCACACATACCTACATAATTATTAATGAGTTTAGAAGGATGAGGCTGTAGAAAGAAGTGAGCAGCCTAATATTTGCGTGATCAACTCGTGAAGTAGTAATGATTGGGGTCCGACAGTACCTATTCAGTGAGGCCTCTAATACCCAATCGACAGTATTCATTCCCATTAAGCAAGCAGCTTGCATGCGAGCTTGGTTTCAAGCAGCTTGCATGCGAGCTTGGTTTCAAGCAGCTTGCGTAACAGAAACGATAACTCACGCAAGCTGAAGGTATATGGTATTTTTTAAAATTATTATTTATTTATTTATTCAATATTTTTTCATACTTTTAGATATTTTTAAATAATTATACAAATAAGTTTAAAAATTATAATGAAAGCATTTACTAATATAAAGAGTAGTAGGCCACCGGCATCGGGAACAGGGTCCAAGCTACCGGTGGTCAGGGCTCTAGAGAGAGAAACCTCCTAACAATGCGCGCAGTGTCAAGGAGTACTTTCTGAATCAGGCCCTTGATTCAGCCACCTAGCGAGAGCCTCTCGAGGTGTTGGTCGAGACTCTTGGCAATTAAGCCATTATTTATTATTATTTTTCAAAATCTTTTTTTTTTACCTTTTCCTTTTGGGAGGGTCAAAAACCTTCATACGCGGGCCGGAACCAAGCGTATGAGGGGATGATTATATTGAATATGTGGATGACAGTGTAGAAGATGATAGGAATTTCCTGGTGATGCGGCAATATTATTATTATATCGACAAGTTACTTGCACAGTGGAAATGCAGCTCTTTGGGGTTTGCTCCATGTAGTCAAAAGCTCAAAATCGGTGATTATTTTTTTATTTGACTTAAAGTTCGTTCACACTTCATACTTTTAGCACCAGAATCGTGCGTTTTCGCAATCGTCGGCTGCCGTTTGCTTACAAAAAGTGAATAACGAACGCGGAAACTTCTGCTGCTAAAAATATCGAGTGTGGTTGGGCCCTTATGCAACCATTTATGTAAAAAAAATTCTACAATTATACTCCCCGAGATCTAAGAAGTCCCTTTTGACAGATATAAAGAACGATAGGATGTAACTTGACAATGTTACTATAGGCTGTGATTTAAAACTATTTTGAATATACACTTGGTAATAATTACGAAATTATATAAAAAAAATAGGATACGTATAAATTAGCATGGTATGTAGTTTCTTATGTATTGTTTTAGCATCGAAATATTTTTAAAATACATGTTTATCTACTGCCGAAATATAATAAAAATGGTTACGTTCTCAATCAATTATTTTTTAAATAAAGGGATGTGATGACTAGAATCGTTAAAATCGTTTGAAATATCAGTATAAAATTACGTAGGTATTAAAAACTCTTTAAAGGCTGTATGACACGTACATTATATTATTATGATTAATTTAATTTCTCTATGATCACAATTTGCTTGACACCGGCAGTAATGACAATGACATCTGTGCAGTTTTTCGCGATTTTTCCGATTATTTGTCCGTTCTCTCTATTTCTCTGATACCTCTGTTTTTGTGATCTGGCTTTGATTTTGGACTGTTCCCGTTTTTTACGTTGACTTAGCTTGCTATACTTGGATTCTAATACTGTGATTTCGGCCGTCCGTTAAAATATATTTTTTCAAATTGTCTATTCGATTTCGTACTGTGAATAGTAAATCGCGCAACTTGGTTTGGAAACTACGTGAGTACTTCGAACGTGAATCAATCTGGTGGACCATTATTACTGGTACAACAAGTGGATAAATAATTTTGGCATGAAATTATGGATATGTTTTATTATTCTATGAAGATACCTGCAGAAATTCGATTTCATATTAAATTCGGTGCCTACTAAATTAATAAATTCATTATCAGATGAATTTTTCTCGATTTTTTATTCATAGTTTTAAACGATTATACACTCTTAGAATTTTAAATCGATTTATTATAAAAATTGCTATTTTTGGTTACCGATTTATACGCTTCACATCCCAAATTAACTCAAATGATATGTGTCAAAAGTGGCTTTTTAGATCTCGAGGACTATAGGTATAAATAAATTACTGGACATTGAAATGTGAGTAACAGACGGTCAATGTGTACTGTCTGTATATCCAGGGTTATCACATCTTACCTCAAAGCCTTCAGCCGCACCACAGGCCCCTTCGCATCCCGCAACAATGCCACCGCACGATGATTCGTGACTCCGTGTAGAGAAACACCATCGACCTACGAAGAAACATAATAAATAGGAATTTATTAGATACAAGTCGATGAAAGATTTCTTTGAAAATCATACCAAATACAGGAATTTTTTTTATGTAGTGCGCATAATTTGTCCACACCCAGCAAATGCTGAGCTGGTAACCCTTTCGATATGGGCGTGCTCGTCAGTGCGGTAAAATCTCGTGTGTATTTTTTATTCGTGTTTGTTATTTATGTTTCATTGTGATCTTTTTGTTTCAATTTTTATTTTTATGTTCTGACCTTAGATTATTGTTTGGTTGTCGCAGCCGCTTTATAATCTAAGGTTCTGACAGTAATATGTTTTATGTCGTGTATCGAATAAATGTTTTCTATTCTATACTAGCTAGGTTTTGCGGATTATTGGGTTTTTGTTACGGCTTCGAACTAGATACTTTCGAAGTTTAGACTGAGCTTACCGCAGTGCATAGCAGGACATTAACGTCCAGTTAACTGTTGGTTAACCTCATTATTATACATTATTCTATGTAGGTATATGCTTTTACAGCCTCCACTAGTTGCCCGTATTAATTGATTCACTAATTAAGAAAAAATCAAAGCATTTCAGATAAAACGAATAACTGATCCTATTATTAAGCGGTCTAAGTACGCAATGTGGGTTTAATATTAGATTTTAGAAGATATTATTGGTTTTGAATGTTGAAAGCCCATCCCCTCAGTTTACAACTCATTTAATACAGATCAAATTTGCATTCTGAACTACATACACGAGGAAACTTGGCGCCGGTTCATGCAAATTTACGGGCACAGTTAATAGCGCAATATGATGAGATATCTCACATTAACGATTTTGTATTTATTTGAGCGCCGCGACAACATTTTGTCGTCATGACGAGACGAGAAAATTGTAATGAAAACCTGGTTTCAGCACGACATATAGATAAAGATTAATGATAATTAGTGTACGTATTTAAGTTTATATATCACGGTTGTAAATAGTTACAGATTATAATAATTCATTAATAATACAGATAGATAAAGATATATTTATTTTGTAAAACGTGAGTAAACAATACAAGTGTATATTAAGTTTGAGGAAGTGCTTAAATGTTTTCCCATTATCGGCGTACAAAAAAAAAAAAAAGACTTAATATCTAATAATGAATCGTCTGAGTTAATATAACAAAGGAAACGTTATAATGTAGTTGACAGAGAACTGTCGTAATTTTAACCTAGGTATAATATAAATATATTAAATGCAACATAATGCGTCGACATAACTCTGTCGCGGAGCTCATGTTTGTCCAGCAGAAAACTAATAAAAACTGTCTCCAACCAGACCACCTCGTAAAAATCACCATGGCTATAACGGGTCCTTGTGGCGCCATAGATAACTTGCTAATATTTTCTTGGTGAAATAGTTTGTTTTGTGGTGTCTAATAAATTCAATTCCTTTCATAATATCACGAGCAAATATAGTCCTGTATTACACATTGAATAAATTTAGGTTCAGCTTCAAAAAACTAAAACGTAAAAGATTTTTTTATAAAAATCTTAACAGCTTCTGAAGTCGGTGCCACTGCTAAGCTAAAGTGCACTCAAGAATGAAAGGCCCCGACTTCACAAGCTGTTAAAATATTTCAGAAAAAAATATAGATTTTTCAAGTCTGTTTTTACTTTTTTAAAGTTTTATTTATTTTTCTATTTTGAGTGGCATAAGCAATCAGAAACATGCGATTACAGCAATCGCGAGTAATTTGCTTACCCCTAAAGGCTTCCAATGTCTATCTCCGAAGAACTTCATCAGATATTAACCAAATTTAAATAGGATCACCTAAGGATAATAGATACTCTTTCAAACAAAGAATCATTAAAATCGGTTCACAATTGGCAAAGATATCGCTGATCAAAAATACAGTCGAATTAAAGATAAATAACCTAACCATCAAAAACCCCCGACTCAGGCGCAGCGCAGACGACGGACTTTTTGTCTGGCAAACTACCGCGGACTAGAATGATTGGTAGTTGTTGCCAGTGAGGACACTAGAGTTTTAACTACAACTACAAACAAAATAGGTAACTGTCGTCTACGTTGAGTCCATCCCGAATATTCTAGTCAGCGGCAATTTTTTGTCGTAAAATTTCTTGTCCGTTGTGGTTGGCCGGACGAAAAGATCGTAGTCTGCGCCGCACCTAACAAGAATAGAAAAGAAAGAGCTATAACTTTTGAACGGCTGAACAGATTTTCATGAAACATAGCTAAAAAATAGCCGAATAAACTAGCTTTCCATTTTATAAAATACACTGAAATTGGTCCATCCATTTTGGAGCTACGATGCCACAGACAGTTCCACAGATACTCAGATACATACGATGTACATTACAAACTTATAACACCCCTCTTTTTTGTCGGGGGTTAAAAATGTATAGATATGCTAAAGTTCATGCCATAAAAAGGGGAATATAATTAGTCAACTGTATAACTCGGTTACCTACTCGGCGTTTCCAATAGGTACATGCGCGTCATAATGTTATCGTCTCTATCATCAAATTCTAATATATGTACCAAGTAATATAACTTATAGCACGATTAAGTTTGCATTTATATTGGGAATGACGTCACTGCTACGTGATAACGACACGTCCCTAGCTTCGTACAATTACCTAACGCAGCGAACACGCAAATTCAATGTGCTGCTGTGAGTTAAGAAAAAATGAACATTTTAATGCATCTCAAACAATATCTGTGACCTCAAACATACCTACACAAATATCATCATCATCATCATTGACAACCTGTTTCTCCCCACTGCTGAGTATAGGCCTCCTCCTTTTCATGCCATGTTTCCCTGGTCTGTGCTAATCGCATCCAGGTCATTTCCGCGATTCTTTGGCTTCCAACACTTCTTCTAATGTCTATCGGTAGCCATTCTGTTAAGGCTCTACTCCACCTATCGTCGTAATATTATTGCATAAGGTAAAGTATTTACGTGAGATAAAACGGGCCCTTAAGCCACCTGTCCACTGAAGAGGAGAAGAGAGAAAGTGACATAGAATACGAATATTAACACGTCAATTCAAAGTCACCCAGTGGGTATATGAAGACCTTTATTAGAATAGAATAGATCTTTATTTCATGTAAACCAGATACAGGCACTTATGAAATGTCGATACTCTAGGTGCGCGGTTCCAAATAGTAGGTCCTATGGAGAAGAACGGGCAAGAAACTCCATGGTAACTCTTTTCAAATAATAGATTACAATCTTTACCAGTACAATGTTGTGGTAAGAGCTGCGAGAATAATGTAATTTAATGTGAATAAAAATAAGTCTAGGATGATAATGATTTGCCTCTGAATAAGATTGCCATGGCAGTTACAAGCTGACCAGCGGGTCTACCGCGTAACTAAAATTGTAATGAACATCGACTTCAGTATTAAACTTCAATACGATTGTGAGAGCCTAAACTTTGAGCTAACTTGTATTTTTTTTACCGATCATGAAGATAGGAGTCCCAACTATATGATAGGTAATTTTTTTACAAGTTAGCTCAAAGTTTAGGCTCTCACGATCGTATTGAAGTTTAATACCGATGTCGATGTTCATTACAATTTTCGTTACGCGGTAGACCCGCAGTTCCGACAGACAGCACCCGTTCACGAGCATGACGTATGTGTCAGTATCGCCAAGCTCGACCACAATGAAGGGAACTCAATGACTCAACACACAACGCAACCATCAGCGAGACATTTTAGTGAGCATGACAGATATTTTTTTGAGAGTAGAAATCTCTTTACCACATCTTTAGCTTTTAACAAAATTTCGTCAGCTCTCTCTTATATCAAGTTATGAATTCCATTTTCTCGTCGCATTTCTCGGAGTGCTGTGACTTGTGAGTCGGATGGATGGAGACATAAAGTAATGCTACAATTTTCTCCAGTAAATCATAGCGTACGTGACACAGGCGAGCTGTAGAGATGGTCGGAGAATATTTTATTTGGAACTAGCTTCCGCCAGCGGCTTCGCCCGCGTGATATCTATATAAATTATAGCCTATGTTACTCAGTGATAATATAGCATTATGCTATTAAATTGACCTTTTATTTGTTATTATAGGTTATTTTGTCAAAATTAACACAAAATACATGTTTTCCTTATAATAATTACGAAAAAATTTACATGTTTATAACATTATCAATCAGACTTCTTGATTTGAGACATAATTATAATAATTAATGCTTTTAAATCCAAGCAAGGCTTTAAAAGCATTATTTTTTATAATTATGTAATTAAATTAACATTTTCATGCTAAAAGCACATACAACCAGGGAGATCCATTAAGTTTAATTATAACCTATATAGTCAACCATGATTAACTGTGTACCAACTGCATTTGGTTAATTGTAGGCCACCCGGCTCCCAAAGCCGTTGAGCTAACCTCACTTTTAAATAAGCGTCATTACACACGTAATACCTATACCAAATAAAGCATGTTTAGTCAGTCTACCCAGGCGACAAAAATGATTATTGTAAAATCAAACCAAATGAAGTTAAGAGAAAAAGTACTCACGCAATTTTTTTTATTAAAAAACACAAAAGTTGATGTCACACAACTGACGCCCGCACTAGTTTGCTGCAAATTGGGGAGGGGGGAGCGGGGCCATTTTAACGTATAAATTGCGCGGTTGTACGAAATAGTGACGTCACGTTTGCCAAATATGTTTTGTACAAGTGGTTAACTGTTGGACAGGTCAACCTACTTTAAATATGAAAGTATTATACATTATTAAAAACCTTCCGTGAAAAATTATTTAATTGATTGTTAAAACCGTTTCAAAATCCGTTGTTGCGTGGTGGTATTAGCGGATATTACAGACAGACAGATGCGGAAAGCGACTTTATTTTATACTATGTAAACACTTAAACAGTCATACCCCTAACCTGTATAACCTTTTCGGTACGGGCAAGCTCGCGGCATGTTTGTGTTTTTATTGTTATTTAATTTTTTATTAGAAACACTTCTAATAAAAAAATTAATAACAATAAAATCCATTTCTCTTTTTGTGTATCGTCAATTGTGAATTTGACGCCGTCATTATATTACGTTCATTCGTCATTCGTCGTTTTCTATTCTATTCTATTCTATTCATTATACCGTACGGAATAAAATTTGATTTCTTTATTTTCATTTCTTTCTTTCATAATATTAAAGAGAGAGAAAATATGGAAAACAAATAATAACCTTTAAATAATAGCCTTTGAATCCAACATATTAAAAGTTTTAATAATATTCTGAGAGCAGCTCCTTCCTTGGAAACTACCAGATGTTTTTTTTTTTAAACTTTGCCCTTGTTTTATGTCAGGGGTTAAAAACGGGTTTGTCCACCTTTGAGTATCTAGATACTCAAAGATGTCCACACACTGTACTAGCCCTGGTGATGGTGGTGGTCAACTGCAACTCAAGGAGGTTGGAAAAAGAATTAAGGGACGCATACAGAGAGAGACCTACAAAATGTGGTATCATGCATTTAGTGAACTGTATAACAGTAATGTTCTTTTGAGAATAAAGATTCTTTAAACCTTACGTTAAATAGAAATGGCTACAAAAATAGGCTCAAATACTGCCATGAACAAAGCTGTTTAGCATTCGCAATGGGACCGCGGCACGTGACGACGATTAAATCACATCTGGGCCAAGGTCATTGCGCTTAGCAAAAATTATACCAGAGAATGATCGGGTAATATCGGTACCTAGGATCCTTTTATGCTCAGATTCTGAAATTTGAACTTTTTGAAAAATGAGATTATACGAGACACAGAGAAAACTTATGTTTGTCGCGATGCGGTAATCGAAATGACACTGACCACGCAATGTAGACTCAAATAATTCATACTAAATAATAAAATTATATATACCTAGTTTAAAAAAAACTAAAACATACGCTTTTATCATCCAAACGTGTATGCAAAATTTCAGCTCAATCGGAAACCGGGAAGTACATAGGTAAAATTTAACTTCAAAGTTTTTTTTACATAGATAGTTAGTTAGTTACAGGTGAAGCTAATAAAAGCTTATTAAAAATAAATAAATACTTATACACATTAGTTAGTGATGAATTTACGAAATAGACCGATTTTTAACCCCCGACAAAAAAAGGGGTGTTATAAGCTTTTTAGTTGTGTATCTGCGTAGGTATCTGTGTATTTGCGTATCTGTGTATCTGTCTGTGGCATCGTCGCTCTAAAACGGATGGACGATTTTAACGATTTCAATGCAGTTATTTTTTAATCAAAAGCTAATTTAATCGGGTATCATCGCTGTATAGCTATGTTTCATGAAAATCTGTTCAGCTGTTCAAAAGTTACAGTTATTTTTCTAGTTGGAGTCGAGGGTTTTTAACGTTTAGGTCACTATCACCACCATCGGAAACCATTTCACTTGGACATAAACTACCATGGCCGACTTGGAAATCTCTTAATAGACTACGATCCCAAGTCGGCCGAAGTAAAGATAATCTTCACAGGTGGAATTTCACAGATGGATTAGACCTGCAGTGCGAGTGTGGTGTCTCTCCGCAAACCATGGCCCACCTTCCATCCTGCGCCGCATGCCCTACCACCTGCACGCGTGAGGAGCTTATGTCTGCAACTGATTCTGCTTTTCGCGTGGCGGAATACTGGGCCAAGTATATTTAATTTGCCATCGACACGCTAAGAAGAAGAACGTTTAGGTTATGTTTGTTTCGAACAAAGTAAAATACACACCACCCTGTACCACATCACCGAAAGAACAAAGAAAAACGAACAAACGAAAGAAAATATCATTGGGTAAAGTAAAATTCAATAGACAATTGCCAAATGACAGAAAGTATTAAGTGTCAGTGTAATAGAAGCCGGCATGTCGCCACTGCCGGGCACTGTGCCAGTTGTGGCACAGCTGAAATTACTTCAATTCAATTTCATAAAAATGCTGGAAAAAGTCGGAAAATATCACAGATAATCAAATTTGCCTGCCACGGAAAGATCAATTCAATTTCTCGTATTATGATCAGATTCTGAACCGAGGATCTTATTAAGGTCCTCGGTAGAAATCGTTATTATACAAGTCCTTCTAGAAGAAGCGAATGAATGTAAGATAATTATTACAATATCATTATCAGTTAATTAATATAACACATAACATTTAGGGCAATATTTATCGAAAAAATAACAGACATTTAATATAAAAAAACCCCGACTCCAACTATAAAGAGAGCTGTAACTTTTGAACGGCTGAACAGAATATGATACCCAATATAATTAGTTTCAATTAAAAAAAATCATTGAAATCGGTCCATCCGTTTTGGAGCTACGATGCCACAGACAGATACACAGATACACATTACAAACTTATCACCCCTCTTTTTTGTCGGGAGTTAAAAACAGCCATTTGCCAAAACCAAATGTTTGTGCATGTTAAAATTTGTTATTTTAAGCGCACCCACGATAATAACTATTCTTAAAAAAAATCAAGAATTATTTTCAATTATTAAAAAAGAAAAGAAAAGAGAGAACATTTTTGCGGTTGTTTTTGTCAAAGCTCTTATTTTGTCGGTAAAAATGGCCCTAAGTGAACAACTAACCCATGTTTACCAAATCATACACTACTTAACGTCTGTATTGCCATTTCCAGGCCCCGTGCCAATTTTGGCACTCTACTCTAAAAACTATCATCCGAATTCGGAAATCGATATATCCGACGCTTAATTTTCCTCAACTTGAGCATAAATTCATGGTCTTATGTACAGATCTTAATCTAGCTTTTGGGACCAAAATGACCTCAGTAGGTAAAGGGGACGAACGATTATCTTCCTATTAATATTCGCGATGGGACAGCGGAACGTGCCGACACGCAAGTGGGTCAGGGACACAATGTTTTGAGATGAATCGTAATAGTCTTGTCCTTTGTGATTTTCCTCCATAAAGGGTGAGTACTTACAGGACATTATTAGAGATGATAGGTGTAGCTACTTAGCTAGTACTTTATCGTGGTCGTGGTATAAGTACACACAGCTACATTAGTATTAGAATTCAAAACGGGGTATTTACCATATCTAAATATTGTTTCGAGTTTCCGATATTTCGGCACTGTTGCAAGCGCCATGGTCACGGATAAACTAAAATAAAGTTTAAAAAAAAAGTAAAAACCGACTTCAAAAACTAAAAGGTATAAATAATTTTCTTAAAAAACTTATCAGCTTCTAAAGTCGGTGCCACTATCAAGCTAGGTGCATTGAAGAATTAAAGGCCCCGACTTCAGAACCTGATAATTTTTTTAAGAAAATTATTTTATACCTTTTAGTTTTTGAAGAAGGTTTTTACTTTATTTTTAAAGTTTATTCTATTTTTAAATTTTAAGTGGCATAAACAATACATAAACATGCGATTTCAGTATCTTGAATAAATTGCTAGTATCAATTGTCTATATTCAAAGGTATTCATCAGATCATCAAAAAATTTCATGGAACTAACTCGGCAAAATATTCTCTCAAACAAAAAAATAATCATTTAAATCAGTTAAAAATTGGTTAAAAAGTTAAATATCACTGAAAAACAAAAAATATATAAAAGCACTCAAATTGAGAACCTCCTCATTTCTTGAAGTCAGTTATTAAAATGAGTGATAGCACAAACATTATCATTTTATTAAATCGATCTATGATAGGCACATGAAATAAGATTATATAATACTATGTTCCATAGCTCTGAATAACAAACTGTTGTTTATGTAAACTCTTCACCAATACAAATTCTTACTTTTATTTAAAAAATGCAAAGTGTTATATAAATCTCGGATACTCGACAGCATTCTGAGCTCGAGTGGAAACTCAGCGCTATCTGCGCCTCTCGTATATTGTTGAGGGGCTGAAGAGGGCGCATCGTTACGAATTCATGGATTTTCAACACGAAATATACAAGTAACATCAATCTTGTCACGTAAAAAATAACCCCTTTGCTTCTGTCCCTTGGTAGTAGCTTTGAGACCTCAAGATAAGTTACCAATCTCCTTTTTAACCGACTTTGAAAATGGAGGAGGGTCTATGTTAGACTGTACGGATTTTTTTCCGAGATAGACGATGGAAATCTTAATTGGATAACAGCAAATCACTCGCGACAGCTATAGTCACATTTTACGTACTGTGTGACCTCTGATAGGTCCCCATGGTCCAAAAAAAAAAGCATCAAGTCGGGGCCTTTAATTCCTCAATGTATCTACCTAAGATTGGCAGTGGCACCGACTTCAGAAGCTGGTCTACCTACCTACCTACTTTTTAGTTTTTTGAAGTCGGTTTTTAACTCCTGACAAAAAAGAGGGGTGTTATAAGTTTGTAGTGTGTATCGGTGTATCTGTGTATAGGTATATCTGTGTGTCTGTCTGTGGTATCGTAGCTCCAAAACGGATGAACCAATTTCAATGCAGCAGTTTTTAATTGAAAGCTAGTTTAATCGGGTATCATCTTAGCTATGTTTCATGGAAATCTGTTCAGCCGTTCCAAAGTTACAGCTCTTTTTCAAGTTGACGTCGGGGTTTTAAAAGTTTATTTAGAATTATTTCTGTTGCGTATGAAATTATCAAATGCAAATACAGAGATATTTATGGAATTAAAAGCTTTAGCATTGGATAAAACTATATGGAATATATCTGAATAAATAGAACTTTGTCGTCAAGCCTTAAGATTAGCTTAAAGTATTTGTTTTCCATTATTATAATAAACATTTTTTTTTTTTTTTTTTTTTTTTAAACATTGACCCTCACTAGGATTTCTCCTGTATCGAGGGTACAGTTTACAAACATACATGTCACACGCACACACAACCAGACCCGAAACAACTATCTGTAGATCATACAAATATTTGTTCCGTGCGGGGATCGAACCCGCGGCACGTAGCGCAGAAAGCTAATCACTTAGCCACTGCGCCAACCGTGTCGTCAAATCAACATTGTATCACGCAACTGGCAGACATTCTGCTCTATGTATAATTTTAAACCAAGATACAGGTTGTGACTAATTTGGGGTCCACCGCTAGTTCATCAACAATTTTCTTTATTCACGTTTTTTTTGTAACTGCTTCATTTATGACATGTGTTTAGAATAAACACAATTAACGTTTTAAAAAAATCTCAGGTTCTTGTATGTTTCAATGAAAGGTTAAAACAATACTGCTATAAGAGATTGTGGTAAGCCCCGGCCCGGTTTTTACTATTATACAGGTTTTTTTTTTAATGTAGTGTGTAAAATTTGCAGAGTGATTCAGGCTGACATTCAGAGACATGACCTTAAGACGGGCGAAGACCGCTCTAAGCAAAGTCGTCGCTAAGCGCATCTTCAAAATTCGTATTCAGAGACGCAGTGTAAGCTTAGCTAAGACAGGATTCTCTATGCCCATTTTTAATAGCAAAATGTTTATCGGTAACTTACGGTTTTTATAAAAATGTGTAAGCAGGCGTATATAAAAATTAAAACAGGATAGCAATATATACAAAATGCAATTGGAGTGAGCGAAACAAAATATCTGAGACATAAACCTATTTAATTAAGTCATAAGGTTAGTCAGACTTGAAAATCTCAAATTGTTGAAATTAACTCCACCTTAGCCCACTTGGCGGCGCTAGTGTCGTCTTAAGTAGTCAATATTCACTACTTGGCTTATCTTAGTTTACGTTAAGTTTAAGTCGTGTTCCGAACGTCTCTGAATACAAATATGAGCGCAAGCTGTTGATTTTGACAGATGGAAGCGTAAGTTCACGCTTAGACTCGTTTCTGTCGTCTCTGAATGTAAGCCTCAGTGTCCGTTCCCAAATGCAACCCGTACTAAAACTCACTCCAAAACCAAATAAAAATTTGATTTTGTATGGCTTGCGCTAATAAATTATGCGTGTCTCCCATACTAAATCGTTTTTCGTTTTGTTTTAAAGTGTATCCCAATACTGCGGTTGTATTTAGGAACAGAGAACTCAACAAATTATGCGCTCTACATAAAAAAATATCATGTATTTAACAAAACGAGGTTATAAATGGAAAGATGAGAAGCTACGTTCTAGTGTAATCATATTTTATACTGCTATTATCAAATAATACATGTGACAATAACAGATTTAATGTCGTGAATCCGGGACAGTCGACGCCTTCCGTGCTCGGTTGGACAGATCAATATAATGTAGATATTTGATAAGTGCGTGTATATAATTGTTTTGTGGAGTCTCTGTATAAAGCTTCGCGTAAATCGATGATGTTTTTAAACTCTTTTATTAGCTTCACCTGTAACTATGTAAAAAAATCTTGGAAGTTAAATTTGACCCACTTCCCGGTTTCCGATTGAGCTGAAATTTTGCATACACGTTTAGTTTGGATGACAAAAGCGTTTTCTTTAGTTTTTTTTTTTTAATATAATATTTATTTTCGATATAGATCCTTTGTGTTGGCGACACGGTTGGCGCAGTGGCTAAGCGATTAGCTTTCTGCGCTACGTGCCGCGGGTTCGACCCCCGCACGGTACAATTATTTGTATGATCTACAGATTGTTATTTCAGGTCTGGGTGTGTGTGCATGTGACATGTATGTTTGTAAACTGTACCCTCGACACAGGAGAAATCCTAGAGAGGGGCAACGATTTTTTACCTGACTGCGAGACTTGTTGTTTTTTGTTTTTTTCAGTTTTTATTTAAAGTTCACTTTTTAACCAGTCGGGATTATTGAGATACTAATTTTGTTTTTTTTTTTAATGAAATCTTCCTTGTTCATTAGCATCTTCCATATAATGATGTAACACGCGTGCAAGAATCAAATGTTGCCAATGTGACTCACAACAACTAATCGGTTTTCAGATGGATCCTTGATATAGCCAATACTATAAAGATAGAAACACATTTGCGCTGACACAGCTACAGATTTTATCGTAAATATACCAATCGCAGCTGTTTGGTCCGACGAGACTCCGGCCAAGAGGGCGAAGGGGTGAAAGATTGCAGATATAGACTCCAGTGTAATCTAACTTGACATCTAGACGACTGGAGGGCGAATTATCCAGTTATAGGAGAAAATGATACGACTTTGGTATCAAGGTGGATTTATAAATAGAGATAATTTCTTTGGCAGCTGTGTCAACTGTTAAAGGTAAAATGAATGCCTACTTGTTACAAATAAATAAATAACATCATCTTTTTCGGGCAAATTACACCCATACTTATGAAATAATATAAATATCACACCAAAAAATAGTAATATCGAAGTTATACATAAT
This sequence comes from Allophyes oxyacanthae, assembly GCA_932294325.1. Lineage (NCBI taxonomy): Eukaryota > Metazoa > Arthropoda > Insecta > Lepidoptera > Noctuidae > Allophyes > Allophyes oxyacanthae. The sequence continues at coordinate 603,472 of OW028633.1, forward strand.
TATTATCAAACACATGTCTCCTAATATATAAATGAGATAAATAATGCACAAAGGGTTGACATGTCTGACTATTTATGTAATTACAAAATTAAATTAAATTAAAATCATTAAAAAATATTGTTATAAATACGAGTATATCTAGAATTTTTCAAACATCGGTCCATTTGTTTTACAGTTATTTTAACTAACTAAAACATTTACGAACAATATCGTAAAATTCTTGGTAAGTGCGAAACAAAATTCTAACGCTGAGGTGTACGATCATGTACCTAGGGAGCTTACTGCGAACACTTATATTAATTGTAGGAACTAATTATCTTGAGGTCGGGTTTGAATTTGAAAAAAATTAAAAGCTGACTTCAGATAATGATAAGTTTCTGAGAATTATTTTATATACATTTTAGAATTTAGAAGTCGGTTTTTACTTTTTTTTTGATTAATCAATTTGTGAAGCTTATCACGTTCCGGGAGACTTGACTATTTGCAAATGTCATGATATGACACTTCAAAATCCCATACATTTTATCATATTATATATGGCGGAATGTGTTTGCACTAAGATATGATATAATGTACCATCTTTTATACCGAATTTTAAGCAAATAAATTGATTTAATACCGTCTACATAACAGGCGTAATACCATATTGCATAATTATATTTTTAATTTTTGGTACGACAAATACGGCCTTAGACGCTTAGCATGCAGACGCTTGTATGGGTCAGTCTACGCCTGGGGTGTGACTGTTGTTTTGGTGCATAAGCACTGCGTATCTGTGGGTTGAAAAATGACTCGAAAAGAGTTTGCCGTGACAACTACGAACGAATGAAGTCGCGTGATCTGACACTAGATCATGTGCTTACTAGGAATGTTAAGATCAAGCAACGGCTATCGACGGTTTGCCAAATTACATGAAATAAAGTTCACCGCCCTTAGCCGTACTGTCACGTAACGATATACGACATAACGTCGAGAGGCGTTCTGTCCCGGAAAGGGTTATAAACAAAACAAACCAAGTCTCAAGTCCTACAGTCTTCCTCACATTAGTTCCCCATCCTTTGTCTAGTTACCATAACTCAAACACACAAAGAAGTCAACCCGTCTCATCGCGTGTACACACAATTTAATGTCATCTAATTATTTCCCGCTGCAGGACATTGAGGAAGGAAAGTTTTGTCACGCAAACATCCGGCGAGGAAGTTCTGCTGGGGAAGCGGCCGGGAGACTTAATTAACGGGTCTTTATGAATAGAACTGTTCTGTGGTGAAGCGCTGAAACCAGTCTATTATAGTGATTGTCTTCTCGAGATAATGTAAAGCTAAGGGATTATGTCAGATAATTTATTATTTTTGGCAATTTTCGGCATCTATGTACATAACCTAACCGTCAAAAACCCCCGACTCCAACTAGAAAAAGAGCTGTAACTTTTGAACGGCTGAATAATTTTTCATGAAACATAGCTAAACTTATACCTGATTAAATTAGCTTTTAATTAAAAAACTGCATTGAAATCGGTCCATACGTTTTGGAGCTACGATGTATGGACCGACACACATATGGACAGATACACGATACACACTACAAATGTGCTTTATCTTAGACTGGCCAAGAAATTAACAAAACTATTTTTTTTTATAAACGTTACCTGGATTTTCAATTAAAAAATACTTAAAAAAATCATTGAAATACTCATATTTTACAAAAAAAAATACGCACCAGTATGTAATCTTACAAGAAACCAACATTTGTCTTTGAAGGAAAGTCCTCGGAAATTATATTTTTTTAATAATTTCGAGGGTAGCCAAACTTTCAGAATTACACAACTAAGTTTCAGACGTTGAGCAATTTCAGGAAATGATTGTGTAAGTCAAATGAACTCCGAAAGTTTCTGGGGTCAAACTTTTGATACAGGAAGTGTTCGTTATTGCGTAAAGTTTATTCATATCACACCAACCGAACCATTTAAAAAATAACTTTGGAAGTTTTTACTACGTAGGTTCCTTGAAACTTTGTAATCCGCGGGTCTACCGAGAAATGGTAATAAACATCAGACTCTGGCAATAAATTTCAATACGATCGTGACAGAATAAACTTCGAAATACCTTGTAAAAAAATTACTGATAATGAAGATGGGATTCTACAAGCTAGCTTTAAGTTTAGGCTTTCACGATCGTATTGAAGTTTATTACCAGAGTCTGATGTTCATTACCATTTTGTTACGCGGTATATCCCCGGTTCCTAAGAAGCAAAATTGCTTATCTACTATTTCAGGAATTTTGGGTCTTATGTATCATACAAATAATACAATGGAACCTAGAAACGAGCACTGGAAGTTTTTAAGATGAATTAATCATCGCTGGTTTCAAATTGCCTTTGATTTTCGTAGAACCTTTGATACAAGCAATACATAAAGACCTTTTAAAAACACAAAAGATATTAAATATTGATTATTTATTTGTCATTGGAACCCAAAACAGGATTTCTTTTGTACCATAAAAATAATGCAATAGAATCCAGAAGTTAGCACTACAAAATTTCATAGGTGAACCCATTTAATAAACTCTTTTTCTTTCTTTCTTTTATTTCTTTCATTTATGAAAAAACACGATTAATTTACATACTAGCGCAAGCATAATCAATTTTTTATTTTGTTTTGGAGTACTGTGGTTGCATTTGGGAACGGAAACTGAATCACTCTGCAAATTTTGGGCACTCCAAATAAAAAAATCCTGTAGATATTTCACAATAAATATTTATGTCATCGCAGCCCAAAACAGGATTCCTCAATTTAAAGTCTAGAGCAAAAAACCTAAAACAGAAATAAATCTCAACCTTACAAAACATTACCCACTTCTGAGGCAGTCGGGTAAAAGAAACAGTATAAATCAAGTGAATACTGATGTGAAACTTCAAGAGTACATGTCGCTGCGTGACAAATTAGTCGGACTAATGGTTTTCCCGCCACCGACCGCGACGGTCAGCGTGTTGCAGTGAGAGGGTTAAAATAGTCGATTCATTTTAAATGACTAAGGTTTTTGAGCTTAATTTAAAACTGAATATTTGCTACTTATTTATCCGTATAAAAAAGTTACTATTGTATTGTAAATGTTATCTAAATAAATTAACTTTTAAAATATCATATTTAACGTAGGCGTTGTATTTTGAAGCGTCATAATTCGCTTTAATATTGATCTCTATAAATTAAACGAATATTCTTGAGGGCAAAACCAAGGTGTTGATTACCAGGTTGAGCTAATAGTTTTCGGCGACAGGACGTCATTGTAATAGTTGAAATGGAAAGTTTATTATTAAGAAAAATCTGGTTATGTCGTGTACTATATTTATAAAGCATCCTCAATTTATTACTAGTGAGGAATAATGACTATACAGGATAATTTTTATGTAATGCACAAAACTTGCAGAGTGATTCAGTGTCCGATCCCAAATGCAACAGCAAAATAAAAATTTGATTTTGTTTGGCTTGCGCTAATAAATTATGCGTGTCCCCCATACTAAGTCGAATTATCGTTTTGTTTTAAAGTGTATCCCAATACTGCGGTTGCATTCAGGAACAGAGACTGAAGCAATCTACAAATTATGCGCACTACATAAAAAAAATCCTGTTCAAGGAAAAGTTGTCCGTGGCATCGTCAAAAAGTGCAAAAACATCATGGCGTGCAGCGTGACAAACCAACTGAAATAATAGTTTCCGACGACGAGAACGGTCCACAGTGTGTCGTAGCAAGGATAGAAAGTCAACATATAAGCACGTGAAGTACAACATTAATAGTCGTGGCGTGCAGCGTGACAAATCGACTGAAATAATAGATTCCGCCGACAGGAGAGGGTTGATGGTGTTGTTGTTATAATGTAAACTCGTTGGTTTATAAAATATCTAGCTGTGGTATACAGAGTATTCATTTAATTTAGTATTTCAAAATGCCAACTACTTAAACAATTTTTTATTATTTATTTATGTACACACAAGGATTTTTTTTTTTTTTTTTTTTTTTCTTTTTGCTTTATTAAAAATTTGTTTTCTGCAATGCTTTTATAACGTTGCTGTCATTACGATAGTTGATTTGAGAAATCAGAAACCCAAAAGTCTGACAGCTAATCTAAGTTTAAGTGAACAAAAGCTCCCAATGGGAATATTGTTTGAGGTCAAAGTAGTAGCGAAAGCGTTATAAAATGCTCAGCGTTGTTTTACGACGGCATCTAATTTAACTGCAACGAATATAATGTTATTGCCTCCCCGACGCCATAAACCTAGTTGTTAGTTGTCAACAACATAATGTACAGTATGTTCTACAACTTTGTCGCGTGATCTAAACTGAAATGGACACTCGTATACGTAACTAAGGCTTACATTCAGAGACGACAGAAACGAGTCTAAGCGTGAACTTACGCTTCCATCTGTCAAAATCAACAGCTTGCGCTCATATTTGTATTCAGAGACGTTCGGAACACGACTAAGACTTAACGTGAACTAAGATAAGCCAAGTAGTGAATATTGACTACTTAAGACGACACTAGCGCCGCCAAGTGGGCTAAGGTGGAGTTAATATCGACAATTTGAGATTTTCAAGTCTGACTAACCTCATAACTTAAATAAATAGGTTTATGTCTCAGATATTTTGTTTCGCTCACTCCAATTGCATTTTGTATATATTGCTATCCTGTTTTAATTTTTATATACGCCTGCTTACACATTTTCATAAAAACCATAACTTACCGATAAACATTTTGCTATTAAAAATGGCCATAGAGAAGAAAGTCTTAGCTAAGCTTACGCTGCGTCTCTGAATACGAATTTTGAAGATGCGCTTTGCGACGACTTCGCTTAGACCGGTCTTCGCCCGTCCTAAGGTCATGTCTCTGAATGTCAGCCTGAGTCTCGTATTCGTATCCTAAGAAAAATGTATTCTCTGTGTATGCACCTGTCCTCTTCATATTACCTATGTCTATCATTCTAGTGTGTCTTGTTTTTGTGGCAAATAAATATTTTTTCTTTCTTTCTTTAACTCACTTATCCCACATCACATCATACTCATCACATCATCACATCACATCATCACTTCACACATCACATCATCACATCGCGTCATTGGTGTTACCAATAACAACAAGCTGGGGGGCTAAAAAGGCCGCTTTTGGTGAATCATAATATGATCCTATTACGATTCTATTTTCAAATCACAAAATGGCCACTTATAGCAATTCATATTATGATTCATAATATGATTCCTAATATGAAATGCATCTGTTTGACAGTTTTCTATGGAGATTCGTAAAATGGCTCAATTAATAGGAATTGCAAATGTGTCAAATAGCAGATTCATAAGAAGTTACTTGAAGACATCATATTTCAATTCATCTTTCAGATTTCTTTGAAATCTTAATTAATAATGGCAGATTTAGGGCATTGTTATTGTTAAGTCTGAGAATATAAAAAGGTTGTACATAACTTTATTACTAGAACTTCTCGTACTCATTAAAATATCGCATAGGTAGCATAGTACAATTAATATTATTGTAATAGGTATTGAGCTAATGTGGTGAGTAAGCAGTGATAGCAATAAATTGATCTTTATCTTTAGCCTAGCGGTCGAACGCTTGCCTGCCGTGCAGGAGGGTCTGAGTTCGAACCCAGCCCGCACTGACTTGACTTTTCTGGCAATTTGACTATCACTTGCGCTAACGGAAGGAAAACATCGTGAGGAAACTTGCACACCTGAGAGGACCTCGTAAATGTCGATAGTGTGTGTAATAAGCCAACCCGAACTAAGCCAGCGTGGTGGATTAAGGCCTAATCCTTCTCATTCTGAAAGGAGGCCCGTGCGCAGCAGTGGGCTGGATATATTTTATATTTTTATTTAGGTAGAGAGCTTAGATTGTTGATTGGTCCAATCATAAATCTAAGGTAGTGAAAAGTAATTTGAATGTAGATTGGGATATTACTATTAGGTAGGTTATGAAATGTTTATGAAAATGAAACAAAGTTTTGAGGTCACAGTCACATTTAATACTTTATAATAATAAATGGGTGTTATTTATAGTTAATCATGTAGTAGGTATGAATCTGGCTTAATACATTTCAACCTCTCCGCTCGATTCAGGTTCGAATTGAAAACAATAGATTTCTCTGAATAAGGCTTGATGCTAGGCATGGTGAGACAAATCATATTGACAGCATGAGCAATAGCAGCATTAGCCGCTGCTCGCAAAATGACAGGATTCTGCGAGCCTCATCTAGTGGAGCCAGCGGGCAACCTGAAACAATAAATTTATCATTATTCTATTGTAATTGAATTGGTAGTGTTGTATGCACAGACAAAACTTTCGTCTGTGGTTGTATGTACCATCGTCAACAATAATAATCAATATCTCAACCTCATTATTATTAGCTGTAAAGATAGTAGGTAGTTCCGTTTACTACGGTGTCGCCAGTCTGCCGAAGCAGAAGTAAAATTCCATACTCAGGGCTGGGAGAAAGTACTATTATAACTGTGTATTATATACTCATTATGAGAAAGAGAGACTGGCAAAAACACATTGCCAGACCTAGGAATTGAATCTAAGACCTAACGCTCAGCTGCTGCACTCGACGAATGAAGCTGTCGGTGTTACATAATATTAACATAATAATGAAAATTTGTTGTTTTACTCACTGAACATCTTCCGACATGAAGTGTAAACATTGTCCATTGAAATGTTTATAGACAACATAGTTCCTTTGCAGCTCCTTCCAAAAATGTAGAATTAGTAGTTATTTTATCATATTCACTTTTACAAAAAACGCACATTATAAATGTATGAAAGTAACACAACGAATAGTTAATTCCGTTAGACATTTTATTATAATTATATTGTTGGCCGCCATTGCGTTTTAAACTGGCTGAATAAATAAATTTTATTATTATTATTATTATTATTTATTGCAGTTGTCATGGCAACCTTACTTTTTTATACTTCTCACTTGTTGCCAGTCGAAGAAAAAATAACACTTTTATAAATGATTATTTTATGCTTAATATACATAATCCTAATTGTTTTAATGATTATTATTACCACTATTTTATTGAAAAATATATTTATATTAACACAATATATTTAATAATAGCTTTTACAAAAAATACTGATAAGAAACAATAACCGGTAAAGTGACGGTTTTCATATTTTTAGTGTGGCAATAATGACACCTAATATGAATCTGCTAATGAATTGAATTGCATAAAATCATCGATGTCTATAGATATGCTTAGTGAACTCAAAAAGTGAGACGTGTCAGGTACTCCATTTTCAGAAAAATGGAGTAGTTGATCATCAGTCAACTGTCAACTATCACTGCGTGCGGTTATAATTGTGTATATTTTAAATAATCGAAAATCGAACAAAAATGCCCGCTTGTGTATTTAAAAAATGCAAAAATAGACCACAAAAATTTAAAAAACAAGATGGAATAACTTACCATACGTAAGCACTCTTAGTACATACAAATTTAACAATTTTATGTTATCCAAATTTTGCTCAATATTTATAGGCGCCATTTTAACTTTGAACATAAAAAGTCATCGGAGTAGCCTTATTTTTTTTTTTTGTAGGTACTTTAGAATTAATGTTTTTCCGTTTTAAAATAAATTAATATGTTTTATGCAATTAAATAGTTGAACCATCCATCCAAAATTTAAGTGCTAAGCACTTGTCGGTGTAGCAATTTCCATTCGGTCCTATCTAATGCCAAATCTTTTAAATCTTTATATGTTTGTATATTTTTATTTTGTGTTTTTCTTGCACATGAGGGACACACACTTCCATGCTTTATTTTTCATTGTTTTTATTTTATGTAATTTTCTGGTTTTTTTTTATTTTTTTTGTTTGTTATGTGTGCATGCTCGGTGTTCTGTGTGCAAAAAATAAATTGATTTTCTTTCTTTCTTCTTTCTTCTATTCGCTTTTTCTTTCAGCTGATCAATGTAGTTTCTTCTTGGTCTTCCTCTTTTTCTTTTTGCCTCTATTTTTCCTTCTATAATGTTGGTAATGAACTTATCGTGCCTAATCAAGTGACCAATCATGTTTCCTCGTCTTTTTTCTATGTGTTTCAATATTTGTCTTTTCTCATTTACTCTTCTGAGTATCTCTTCGTTGGTCACTTTTCCTGTCCAGGACACTTTCTCCATTCGACGCCAACACCACATTTCAAAAGCTTCTAACCTTTCTCGATCTCTTTTAGTGAGGGTCCATGTTTCACAAGCGTATAGGGCTATGCTCCATATATATGTCTTAATTAACATAATACCTAAGTAGTAAATAGTTGAACATAATACCAATTAAATATATTTAGGTACGCCATATTTATTATAACCCAATATAAGTTTTGCTGATGGGATAAGGACTATAACTATACCTAATACTATTTATAATATTTCAAGGTTTCCCGTCGTTGAATTTCGGAAGCATAGTTGGATAAAAACTGTCCGCGAAGAAAGAAATGATGAATTCTGGGTGTCCACTCGCTCAAGTATAGTGTGTAGTTTACACTTTAATGAACAAGATTTCTACTATACTAAGAACGGCCTCCGAAAAATTAAAATAAACGCTAACCCTCGTTTCCTAGTATGTACCTACCAAATTTCCTTTACTTGAATGTCTACTGGGGGGTTACTACGAACTCTTACAGCAGGGCCGCCGCCGCCGCTGTCGCTTCACTCTCCGCTGTGACTGAGAACTCGGCCTTACAGTTACAGTTAAATTACAGTTACTAACCTAAAAAGTAATTAAATTAATAAAATCCCGACATAAAATTTGCCTAGAATAACTGATATTTACCCATGATGCTGTTTACAAAAATAATTATTATGAATTAATGTATTAAAAAAATATATAATAACAATAGCTATTCCATTAGTGCATGTATCGCTGTTCTACTTAAATCTAATTCGAATACTTTTGAATTTAGAATTTGACATCTTCAAAAAATATGTCTCATTTTTTTAGCTTCCCTTTGTATGACAGAGCGTATCTATAGACATCGATGCATAAAATGTGTGACCATTTTACCAAAAATAGACGAATTGCTAAGGATCTGCTGGGAATTCGGAATATGAATTCGATTTAGATGAATTGCTAAATGTGGCCGTTTTAGCCCCCCAGATCGATGCCCATTTTTTTGCACATGAAGGACACACTTCCATGAATTGGTTTTTTCTTTTTTTTCTTCATTGTTTTATTATCAAGTAATTTTCTGGCTTTTTATGTTTGTTATGTTTTGTATATGGATGCTATTGTTATTTTGGTGTCCTATCTGCAAAAAATAAATTCATTTTCTTTCTTTCTTTTCTATCTAGGACCTGCATAGCTATTCTGTAGAAAATGTCGGAACTCGATTCGAATCTCACTCTAAATGTCGGTTGATATTTGACAAATAATTGACATACTATAATAAACGTGTAATTATTATCAGGAGCTGCTGTGAACATGACTAGAGCATGTTCACAGCTCCGTTATAAAACTTATATTTTGTCAATTCGTCAAATAATAAAAGACTCGATTCGAATCGTTGATAGCTGCGCCACAGTTTTATACTATTGTAGCTGTCCTCGTTTCATGTTTGTTTATGTTAAAATGTGTATTTGTTCCAAATAAATCAATTTCAATTAAAAAAAAAAAAAAAAAAAAAAAAATCGTGATGTGAGACCTTCTTACAGAATACCTGTGGTGGTGGTATCTGTTTCACTCAGTTCACTTTCGTAACTTATGAAGTTGAGAGACGAAGCCATAAGGTGCATACAAGATTACGTTTTGAGACGTTACTTTGAAAGTAACTTAGGTTGACTGGTAGAAAATGCACAAGGCATTCAATCAGCCTCTGTAAACAGTGCTTAAAGTATAAATAAATAAATAAATGTTTTTTTTTTTTAAACTCGTTTTATTTGAACTCGAACTTAAAACAATCAAGCCTTCATGAAAATAACACCCTATCTCGATTTTCAACCTACCTTTCTCAAAACTGGAAATTACCTATATTAAGTCTTAATAGAGATAGAAAGTTAACTGTTCAATATGAGTAAGGGATACTCTAGTAAATGTCACGTAACGTGGCATATTATTCGACCCACTTGTCACTCCACGTTGAGCGCCATTGTTGCCCCGCGTTGGGCGCCATTGTTGCCCCACGTTGGGCGACATTGTTGCTCCACGTTGAGCGCGCCATTTATCAGTTAAGTTCCGACTACAACATTTTGACAAACTACAAGACTAATCAAAAGGAAGGTATTTTACTGTTCGCATAGGACGCTTAACTAATATCATAAACACTCGTAGATGCAGGCTATAATAAGTTTCCAAATATACAATGTATGTATTTTCAGCTGTAATCAAACAGTGGATAATTTGCTATCTTGATAAAATGACTATCTTACCTCAACGATCCTGTCGTTGACTTGTATCCTGCCGCACAGGTCTGCTGAGCTGCCTTCACTGATGCTCTTCACGAAGATACCGCTCAGCTCCTCTGTCAACAAACACCTTGATTACTTAATTTAATGATAACTTTTCTGTCTCGGTTACTACTGTTTTCGGATTCTGTATCAGATTATAATAATAGTAGGTACACGCTTCTGTCCGTGACTTTACTCGCGTAAATCGTTTCCGGGATTAATTTGTATGCTTTTCGTTGAAATCGGTTCAGTAGTTGAGGCGTCAAGAAGGAATAAACAAACAGACACACCTTTGGATTTATTATTTAGTATTAAAGTATAGATAAGACTTTACAGTAATCAACAAACTGCTCGTGTAACCCATTTTCCGGTACTTATCCTTTGAAGATAATATTATTTCTAGAAAGTCAAGCTGAACAGACAAGCATCTATACAGGATATTTGTTATGTAGTGCGCATAATTTGTAGAGTGATCCAGTCTCTGTTCCTAAATGCAACCGCAGTATTGGGACACACTTTAAAACAAAACGAAAATTCGTCTTAGTACGGAAGACACGTATAATTTACTAGCGCAAGCTATACAAAATCAAATTTTTATTTTGTTTTGATGTGAATTTTAGTACTGCAGTTGCATTTAGGAACGGACACTGAATCATTCTGCAAACTATACGCACTATACTCGTATAAAAAAATATCCTGTGTAATAATTATGTTAAAAATACATTAAATTAAAAAAAATATGTATTACGAATTTACGATCGAACTTCGACCACTAGGCGACCACAAGTCTTTATAAATACCTACTCGAAATTTGAAAGCCAAACAACGTAACGGTGGCCAAACCAAGCAAATAAAATAACCTCTATTAGATCCCAATCAGTCAATGGCTTCCCAAAACACATATTTTACCCCTAAATGTAAGATAAGCTGCTATCTAGCTGGCTGTCAATTAAGCTTGGAGATAAGCCGCAAATAGTTCGGCGCCATCTTAATACCCTGAGTTAGCTTTTAGTGAGTCGTCGCTAAGCTTTATCCGATAATGTGAGTAAATCAGGATGTTTATACGTGTTGCTTGAGCTTATTTAAGAAAAAGGTAGGGCCATGATTTTAGGGGTTAGTGTCAAAATTCCCTTTCGATATCCCCTTTGAAGGGTATTTTAAGACTTTCAGTATAATAATCCCCTTTAGTGCTAGAAGTTCGGGCTGAAGGGGATTTTGGCTATAAAAGTCTCAAAATCCCCTCAAAAATAAATAAATCCAGCCGATTACTGTACCACTGCTGGGCACGGGCCTCTTCTCAGAATGAGAGGGGTTAGACCACGCTGGCCTAGTGCGGTTTGGCGGACTACACACACCATCGAGAACTTTATGAGGCCCTCTCAGATGTGCAGGTTACCTCACGATGTTTTCCTTCACCGATAACGTAAGTAATAATTTAATTCTAATTCGAATCCGAAAATTCAGAGGTGCGGGCCGGGTCCGAACTCAGACCCTCCTGTATGTAAGGCAAGCGTTCAACCGCTAGGCTATCAAAATCCACTATAAACAATTAATTTCCAAATCCTCTTCATTTACCTGATGATATTAATTATTTTGTTGATTGAGTTCAACCACAAAATCTTCCGAAACTTAACCGAGTTTAATAAAAGATTATCTTAATATATTTTTCGCTATCCACGAACCCGGTCTAGTAATCCTCTCTTAATTGAAATATGTTGTACCTACAAAATAAATTGAGATTATGACCCGGATGGACAAACGACCCGGTTATGTGGCTTTACCCAGCGCTGGAAGCCTACCGGGTGAATTTTAGTAATGACAAACATACAGAAATCCCCCTGCAATATAGTATAGGTACAATAGGGAACTTGTATCTAAATAAACGGTTATACGGTTATACAGTGGCCTCGACTTCAGAAGTTGTAAGAAAATTATTTTATACTTTTTAGTTTTTTGAAGTCGGTTTTAACTTTTTTTTTTTAAGTTTATTTGAAAAACGTTTAAATACCTACTCTGTTAAAAGATTATTATATCTTTATGAGAACTGATTAATAGCATAATAGATAAAGATTCAGTGGACGCAAAAGATTATGTTTAATTTAAATTACATTAGAAATTACAGTAATTTTCCCTTAAGGTACGACTTGTGCAACCTTACCCTTACTCATTAGCTAACGAGGGCCTTTGAAAATCTGGGGACACGGCAGTGCCCCAGCCAAGTCTCGAGCAAAACGGGCACGGCCGTACCATCTTTTCTCGATGCGATTCGCGGCTGTTTCGCCCCCCCTATATCTTCGACGTGGACAAAGCTACGAGTTTAGGTTTTCGGTGAATAATAGTAGGCATTAGAACAAGCTTAAGTTCGAAATTACATGCCAATTGAATTAATAGTTTAGGAGTTACGGTCGATCAAAGTTACACCATTTTGTCACTCACTGACTCATTGACTCACTGACTCACTGACCGATCATCAAAAATCTAAGGTACTTCTAGCAGACTTAGAAACTTCAAATTTTGCACCAAGATAGGTCATTAGCCACATATAAAGGAAAAATTAAAAAAACATTAAAAATAATTATAAAAACATTAAAAAATAATATACCATAGAAAACAATTTTATATTTGCGGTTTGGCAAGAACATTGTGTATGGATTTTGACTGCATTGTTAACTTTGTTCGTTATTTAAGTATTCAATTGGATGAATAAATACATAGAATAGAAAAGAATAATATAAACAGTGGTCAAGCATACGTGGCCCTTTCAAGAGTGACTAGTTTGGGTGGATTACATTTAATAAATGTGAATTTTAGTAGTATCAAAGCTCAGGAAATAGCAATAGCTGAATATAATCGACTCCGAAGTATATATCGCCCAGACTTGTCTACCTTAGAAGTAACGAAGCCTCAGAAAAGAAACAAAAGAGATAAAGATAGAGAATGGGTTCTAAGCAAAGCAGTAGCTGAAGTCCAAGAAATTATGAGGTCACCTAAAAAAAAAGAAAGAAATACACTTACAAAAAATAAATGAGATCCCAACAAAAACATTAAATGTAAAAAAATGCCAAGTCTCTCGATGCAGTCTTTCCATCGTAAAAAGTTTTGAGATCTCATAGAAGCCAAGTCCTATTCAAATTATTTTGTAGTTATAAATCAACATTTGGTAATTGTATCAATAGTTTTCTTTATATTATAATTAGGTATAGTGACTTGGCAATGAGCACAAATTAAAAGCTGCTTGCTGCCTGGAATTATATGCAAATGTTACTGACGAGACCTGTGATCAGATTATCCTGCGCAGTTTACTAGTCTTGGATGAGACTGACTGCCGTTGCCGAAATTCGGTCCGGACGACACGGATAAACAAAAAGAAAATTAATTTTGTGATATTAATGTTTACGCATGCGGTGTGTGACTTTCAACTCCTCCAAATATGCCGTTTTATTTGTTTCTTCTTGTGCTCATTGCCAAGTCACTATAATTATAATATAAAGAAAACTATTACAATTACTAAATGTTGATTTATAACTACAAAATAATTTGAACAGGACTTGGCTTCTATGAGATCTCAAAACTTTTTACGATGGAAAGACTGCATCGAGAGACTTGGCATTTTTTTACATTTAATGTTTTTGTTGGGATCACCTTTATATCTCAGAATTCTGAGACTGTTTGTAAAGCCAATCTAAACTGGTGAGAACTACAACACGGTTCTGTGGCAGATGTGTCCTCCTCTTCAACCTCCAACTACACCCTAATATACCCCGGCCTATCTCCAACCCTCCAATATATCAGGCCGATAAGGGTTAATTCGGCCGGCCGCTCCCATATTAGAAAACTTCGGCGACGCGTGACCTGTGCCCGGGGGTGTATCCACGCTCTTAGGGCCCGTACACACGAGCTACTTTTAGCATCGGCGACTAGCGATTTTGCGATAGCATCGATGCTGCTTCGCGTTTAAGCGTCTCGCTGCGTCCGGTCGCGGTTGCTAGATCACGCGCGTTAGGGACTACATCGATGTTGCATCGCAATTTGGCGACTCACTACGTCTGATCGCGGTTGCTAAAAGTATTGCGTATGACCGGGGTAGTGATCGATCGCTGCATCTAGCTTCCGAAAAGCGACTGGATTGCTAGTCGCCGTTGCAAAAAGTAGCTCGTGTGTACGGGCCCTTATTGTTTATTAACACTTGCGTACAGCCGGCAACATAAGTACTGTTATTGCTTACTTGTTGAGAAATGTTCAATGATGAAAAAATGTCTGTGTGAAAGTACTTGTACAACGATCTTGGCGTAATACGCTTGTAGGTAAATAGGTCACATTTATACGGTCACTCAATAACAAAGCTATTCCCGGTCAAACCACAATAACATTCGCTACATATTACTAGAATCGTTCTAGGCTACATACGTTCACATGCAATATTTGTATGGGAATACAACCTCTCGCGGTATAAACAGTGAACTAAAGTCACTATACAAATATTGAATGTGAACGTGAACGTTAGACGGCACGGAAAACTCATGGTAGAGGTACAGAAGCCAGAAATGTCCTAAGAACCTAAGCGCACCCGCCATTTTTTTTAAGAAACACCGCCTTTTTTCTGCCTCAATTCTGAAATTTGCTTTTTATTAACCCCCGAAAAAAAGAGGGGTGTTATAAGTTTGTAGTGTTTATCTGTGGATCTGTATATCGGTGTATCTCTGTATAATCGGGTACCATCTTAGCTATGTTTCATGAAAATCTCTTCAGACATTAAAAAGTTTCAGCTCTTTTTTTAGAGTCGAGGTTTTTTGATGGTTAGGTTATATCATAATACGAATTTCATCCGGAGTGACAGCCATTACATAATTCATTATTCTCAGTACTTGGAAAAACAAAATAATTTTAGCAATTAATAAAAGTCAGCTACTTCCCAACTTAAAGCCTTTACAGTGCCTTCAACAAAATGTAAAATCATCATCCAATTTAAAAGAGTCGGAGAGAAAGGCTTCAATTTCTTTGATCTCTCATCAAAGCGATCCATCCGACCCGAGATGAAACGAAACGAAGCCTTACAATCATAACCATTCATCATCTTCAGGTGAAACTAATTAAAAACTCGTTCCAACTTCACTCGGAAAGAAATTTATAATTTTTGTAAGTTTATTAGCTTCGGTGGAAGTTCTGAACACTTGGTGAAGCTCATTAGATCGTATTAGAGTTTTGATGTTCTTTTTAAGTTGATTATTAACTTTGAGTTCTGTATTGGGTTCAAATTTTTTCCCGACTGGCGAAGTAGCTCCATATTGCAGAATATCGTAACCAAATAACACTGCTCTTTTGCAGTGTTGTGTTCCTAACGGTGAGTAAGGTCACCAGTGCTGCTTGGGGAAGGATCGTCTTAGCATTAGGGGATCCCTCCTACTGTGAACGCGACGCTAATAGTAGGGTCGGCAACGCGCGAGTGATGCCCCTGGTGTTGCAAGCGTCCATAGGTTACGGTAACCACTTACCACTTACCTTACCTTACCTTAAGTAGTGTAAAAATATTGTGTTGTTGTTTTGGAAACGTAACATCTTTTATTCTCATTGATTCCTCCTTCTCTCTGTCTTTCTCTCTCATCCTTTTAATTTAAACTATCATCAGTGATGTGCCATGTTTCAATAAAGATAACTCCGACCTCCAAATTTTTTTTTCCAAACCCGAAAGGCTTTTACCTATCTTTCACATATGCGTGGCAAATAATAGGGATACCAGAGATTTCTATGGAAAATACACATCAACAAGTCTAAATATAATTCACATAAGTTAAGTGCCAGACTTTTAAGCCATACAGTCATCAATTACCTTCACAGAAAGTTCAGAATATTTTCCCCTAAACACCGACAAGCTATGTCAATTATAATACTTTTCCTCAAGAAATGTGTCTTTTTATACCCAAAAGAATATTTATCCTGTAAAAAATAGGGCTGTGTAACATTTTGCATCACTGTCTAACGTAACTGCCGTATCTGGGTCAGTTAAAATAACTGTAAACTGTAGTTCTATTTTTTCATAGGCCGTATCTGAGCCAGTCAAAATACAGAGCATTCGCTAGCTATACATAAAATAGAATAGAATAGATCTTTATTTCATGTAAACCAGATACAGGCACTTATGAAATGTCGAGACTTTAGATGCACGGTTCCATATAGTAGCTCCTATGGAGAAGAACCGGCAGGAAACTCCATGGAAACTTTAAAAAATAATAGATTACAATCTTGATTAGTACAATGTTGTGGTAAGAGCTGCGAGAATAAAGTAATACCTATAATGTGAATAAAAATAAGAATAAATAATGATTTGCCTCTGAATAAGATTGCCATAGTAGTCGTCTGCCTGTCTAAGACGAACTTCAATTTGGACCGAAGATTGACAAAATACTATAACTTAATGTCAAAGGAGAAATTCAGGTATTCGCTGTATTATTTAATATAATCGCTTACGCCCACGATCTTCGAAGGGTAAAGGATTTATTAGGGAAGGGAAGGACAAGTAATTTCAATCCTGACCTTTAGAACTGAGATTCTTTAGAACCTTGAGAAATTATCGCTTCTTTGTTCTCCAGTTTTTTTTTTTTTTTTTTTTTTTCCAATTGAATCCTTAGTATTCGTAATCGCGATAACTAGAACTATATCAAGTTATAAAATACATAGGACAAGCATTTTGTTAAACAGTGCAGACAATAATATGTAATGCCTTAGACAATGAAACTTACACTTTTCACAGCCAGCTTCAGACTACACAATTAGTCCTGTCAAAAGTTTGTGTCCTTTACTTATTTAAAACAAATATTTTACGTAAATACCTAAAGACGCAATAAGACAAAGGATTTAAAATCTGAATTTAAACAATAAAATTATAGAGACAATATAATTCAATCATCAATTTTACCTCTAATGTAGTTGTGAGCTAATTTACATTATGCTAAGCTACATTTAAACATTAATTCAAATTCAAAATCGTTTGATAAAATTGTGTATTGTGTAGCTATTTTTAGAAGCACTTATTCAACCATTCTATAATAGGACTAATGGAAAATCAAATATTAGACACATGGAAAAAACGACTTCACAGACTCCATCCGAACCAAGTTATTCGGTTGTAAACAGAAATAACTTTTTTTTTTTTTTTTTAACATTGCCCCTCACTAGGATTTCTCCTGTATCGAGGGTACAGTTTACAAACATACATGTCACATGCACACACAACCAAACCCGAAACAACTATCTGTAGATCATACAAATATTTGTTCCGTGCGGGGATCGAACCCGCAGCACGTAGCGCAAAAAGCTAATTGCTTAGCCACTGCGCCAACCTCTTTTCTGTGTTCTGTGGCGCCAACCGTGTCGAATGTGTCGAATGTCGAACTTGTTTACTTCTAGCTGTTACGTTATTTCTGTGTTGTACGATTTTGTATCTAATGTACTATTTTGAAGCTCCATTACAAGCTTGCAAATTCAATATTAAACTAATAGATTACGTGTTTAATAAGAATAACTTGTTTATTTTTAACTGTTATGTTGTTTTAGTGCCTATTGTAAGATTTACAACATTAACAAATGCAGACATTTTTTTACTTTTAAAATTGGAACCCGTCTAGGTTCGTCCACCTATAAATACCCGAGTCGGACAGACAAATCGATCGGTTCTTTACTTATTCAGCTCGACATTGTCTTACTCTACCAGTCTATAAATGGCTAGGTCTGACTGCAATAGATATATCATTTGATAAGAAACGTGTGCAGTTTGTTTATAACTTTAAATATAATTGTTATTTGAGAACATTCTGCCTATACGTGTTCAAAGTCAAAGATTTTTATTTCAACTGAACCTTTGCAGGCACTTTCAAAACGTCGTGATTCTAGGCGCACGGTTCCAAGTGGGTTGGTCCTGGAGAAGATACCGGCAAGAAACTACATAGATACTCTTTTCATAAATCAAGCTTACTTACACAACGTGTTCCATAAGAAATCTTGTTGTGTTAATTTTTTTTATAGTTTTTAATCATTTTTAATACTTACCACTATTTTAATCTTTATCTAATCCAAAAAAGTGAGGTTTGTCTGTCTGTTTACACAATTGCTGGACGGATTTCAATTTGACTTTCACACATTAACAACAGCTCCCATCTTGATTCCAACCTCACTCTATTGTTGGTTGATATTTGACAAATTTACACACCATAAAGAAAGAAAGAAAGAAAATACATTTATTCAGAACGGACTATACCATTTTTTTTTAATTTTTTTTTAAAACGTTGCTTTGTCACTTGGATTTCTCCTGTATCGAGGGTACAGTTTACAAACATACAAGTCACATGCACACACAACCAGACCCGAAACAACTATCTGTAGATCATACAAATATTTGTTCCGTGCGGGGATCGAACCCGCGGCACTTAGTGCAGAAAGCTAATCGCTTAGCCACTGCGCCAACCGTGTCGTCAATTCAAAACGGATTGTCATTAAGAATAGAATAGAACGTTTATTTGCAGGAACAGTAGTTTTACAAGGTCTTACAGTTATTGGTCGATAGAATCATGTTCCACCTTAGAAAAGGCAGGCAAATATTAAATTACATGCATACAAATCTTGATTTTAATATTATTACAGTACAGCATCATAATAACCTTTTACATAACCATGTCAATTATAAACATTATACATTGTCATTAGTAAACAGCTTGATTTTACTTGCGACTATTTATCAGCCTATTCAACTTTTTCACAATACAATACAGCATTTTTGACGTGTATTCTGTCGGTTGAGAAAAAAAAGACTGGCACGGGATTGTACGACCTTTTTGATTTTGGAACTCGTTTGGTTCGGACACTTTTGAGCGTGGACTTAAAGTCCATTGTTAGTAAGTCAATGGTGTATGGACTTACCTTGTTCACATACGTATCCAGCGACAGTGATGCCAAGTCCCAGCGCGAAGTCCTTGTTCAGGTCCACATCGTAACTCAGGGTCTCCGGCTCCCCTGTGCCGCGCACTGCCATGTCCAATGGTAACCTGGGTGAGAAAGGAATATTTACTAAAGTTCTGACAATTCCCGAGCGCGCGTGGTCTTTATTTGTGGTTAGACGTATACATTCACTTTGCGATAGTGTGCGTGCCTACCGCTGCCGCTGTCACGCACACATTGACACGTACAGTGCCACAAAATTATCCGACGCGTTGACCAAAATTGGAACTAACGTCGCTACGGAACAAAAATGACTACAAAGTGTCATTTTTGTAGGGAGATGACATTGGTAAAAGCGACAACAGCGACGCCACGACCGCGTCAGATAAGTTTGTGGCACTATATACAGGATATTTTTAATGTAGTGTGCATAATTTATAGAGTAATTCTATAATAGTAGTAGTAATAGTAATACAACCAATAGTCGAATTGCAAAAAATGTAACATGTTTCTAAAAATGTTTGAACTTAAAAACAAAAGGCTAAGTGGACGCAAGACCAAGCGAAGAAAAATCCTATTCAGGAGGTGGATTTAAGCCACTACCAACGAGAAGGACGTGATTAAAGAAAAAAAAATTGTTCACTCATTTCATGTCGGTAAATGTTTAAAGTGGTTCCAGTAGTTTTTGGAAGTCAAGGTATTAAATGCTTACATTTTAGGTTCTACTATCAATCTGTAAGGTTGACTCAAGGATTAAGTTGGATCTTATCCGTGTAAATTTTGAACGAAACGCATTGTTTTCTGCATTAACTGTAAGAAGAGTATCTCAATTTTTTTTTTTTTTTTTTTAACAAAGTTAACCTTACCTGACAGGCGGAGGCTGCGGCTGCAGCGGCGGCAGCACGAAAGCGGGCGGCTTTGGGGACGGCGCCAGCGCACCGCGAGGGACCACCGCCACCATGGATGCCACCGGCTGAACACGAAAAAATTTCATTCAACACAAAGATAATACTAGGATGAAACTCTCAACTAAAAGCATTGGACGGAGAAAGGAGACAATATCAAAAAGAACAGAAATCTATAATTAGGACTTTTGGCTCAGCAGTGCAAAAATACCACTATCAGAGAGCTCCCATCCTCCCCAGTGCCCTTGTCCCGCAAACAGAGCAGATAGAAAAAATTGTTTCATCATCCCTGGTAGCCCCAGTGTCGGCGTTTAGCGGGGAGGATAGGACAGATCAAGTATAATTTACCCCATAGTTAGGTTAGGTTAGAACAGTGACCACGCAACGCACGAGCCAAGCGAGCGTATGGAGCGGTGCCGTGGTAGCGGCCGACGTGTTCCAGAAACGACTTCCCGATCACTTTCCACCACCATTAGCGACGGGATAAATGATACTTGACTTATGCCATCCTCCTCGCTAAACACCGACGCGGCGCCGGGGCTATTGGGGATGATGATACAATATTTTCTAAGAAGGTATTTGAAGTATTTGGAGTTGTTCGACTGGAGAAGTTCCTCCACCTAGCAGAATATCGTAGCCAAATAACACTGCTGTTTTACCATATTGTGTCCCTAACGGTGAGCAAAGTCACCAATGCTCTTTGGGGAAGTAGTAGGGTCGGCAACGTGCGAGTATAGTATGCCCCTGGTGTTGCAAGCGTCCATAGGTTACCATCAGGCACTATGCTTGTATGCCACCTTGGAGGTATAAAAACAAACCGTTAACTGGACAAGGGTATAGGGGAGGATGAGAGCAAGTCCATCTATCTAGAACAGAATAAGTGCAAATATACAATGATTTAACTGGCAAGGTTCCAATCTAAGGTTATCGAAAAGGAAAAACGGCATCTCGAAAAATGTGATCTAGTAAACAAACCAAAAAATAGAGAGTTCTTTCAGAAACGTTATTATTTCCAAGCCAAACATTCTTTGTAACTGCTAAGAGTTTCAAAGGAACTCCAAAGAAATAAGAATAGCAAATACGCCATCTGATTATGTAAACTTGCCTATTTGGCATCCGTAAGTGAAAATTATACAATGGAAACTTGTATCTATTTCAGCCGCCGCGTCACGCGAGAACTTCCAAGGATATTGTTGAGTTAAACAAAGAAATGTTAAACGACGACACTCGGTTTCTTTTTCATAATTTCGTGTGGCCAAAAGTAACCGTGGTTAAAAAAAATAAAAATGATAACACATCACATTAAACATTGCCCCTCACTTGGATTTCTCCTGTATCGAGGGTACAGTTTACAAACATACATGTCACATGCACACACAACCAGACCCGAAACAACTATCTGTAGATGATACAAATATTTGTTCAGTGTGGGGATCGAACCCGCGGCACGTAGCGCAGAAAGGTAATCTCTTAGCCACTGCGCCAACCGTGTCGACAATTGTGTTCCTGGTGAGTCCAGAATAAAACTGTTTTCTTTCTTTCTTTCAACTTACCCTGTGATGCAGCCTCTCCTCAATGATGGTCGGAGGCGGTGAGGGCGGCGACGTGTCCTCACAGAGTGCTCCGAAGCCATCGTGACCGGCCTCTGAGAGACGACGCTCCAACTCTATGGGGTCAGCGAGGAGTCGGGACGGGACCACTGGCGCTGGAGTCGCTCCCAGAGGCTGTAGGAGAAAATGGAGGTTAAATTTACATTGTTGAAATTGTTCTACATAACCTAACGGTCAAAAACCCCCAACTCGAACTAGAAAAAGAGCTGTAACTTTTGAACGACTGAACAGATTTTCATGAAACATAGCTAAGATCCATCCGTTTTAGAGCTACGAATTACGATGCCAAAGACAGATATATAGATACACAGATACACACTTCAAACTTATAACAACCCCCTTTTTTGACGGAGGTTCAAAAAGAAAAAATATTGTGTTTCTTTTTATTAATTCTCTTAACTCCCAAATAGGTAAAAATCATTAACTATTCCATTTAAAATCTGTCAATAAAATAAAACTGGCACAAAACCTTAATTTACATCCACTTTTTATCCTCAGTAATTCAAAAACAGAACATCCTCAAACCCTATGAAATCTGCCTGACGCAATTACGTCACATCCGGCCGGAAGTGGCGTCGCTCCGGTGCCGAGACGGATGTCCTACTAATGTCGCCGTCTCCTCAATTATAAGCGTCTTACCTTTGAGGAGCAGTACTTAAGGTGCCCATCTTCGTTAGAGACTCGAAATGTGCTTATAATGAGGGTAAGGCTTTTGACGTTTTTTAAATTTGCCTTTTTAGGTCGGTAATAAACGTCTTGTCGTCCAAAAATGTAAAAGAAATTGGTGTATTTTTTATTAAACTCACAATTTAGTCGAGTGTTGTGCGTAGATAAATATGCCTGGCGCAGGATTTTAGAAATATTATTTTGTTTGTAGCGACACCTATTAGTTACATAGAATAACTACTTAGCAAGGCAGCAAGCCAACTACAGTGGAGCGTAAATATGAATTCGACCAATCAGATGACGAGGCCTGCATCGCGCAAGTAAAAAGAATATCGTATCTAACACATATACAACTGTCCGACAATAACCGTCGGGCTTCGGCCCACCAGGCAATATCACGTCGTCTGGTCGGATGATCCTCCCTTTTTAATGGAGGAACACCATACCTCGTTCCTCCTTATGTGCATACATCGGTATCACATTGATGACTTTACCGAGCGATGCAGTAACTTTGCTAGATTGATGTGGACATATCAGTCTAGCAAAGTCATGACTAGTCAAGCATTTTGTCTGGAGTAGATAAGAATGTTATCTTACGTATCCTACATTATACCTCTGTATCATACGTATTCTACATTACCACGTATCATAGGTATTCTACATTATACACATCGTACGTATCCTACATTATACACATCGTACGTATCCTACATTATACACATCGTACGTATCCTACATTATACACATCTTACGTATCCTACATTATACACATCTTACGTATCCTACATTATACACATCTTACGTATCCTACATTATACACATCTTACGTATCCTACATTATACACATCTTACGTATCCCACATTATACACATCTTACGTATCCTACATTATACACATCTTACGTATCCTTCATTATATATTATCCAAAACATCTTCTCCAGGAGAACCATGTCGATCCGACACAAGACATAGTGTATCTCGGTCCGATAATATTAAATTTCATACGAGTGTGCAGCCGCTCTAACGTTGCTATAATAAAGACATAATGACGTCATATCCAGCTGTTTCTCATTTATACACAAATGTTTACGTAATGTTTATTTGAACAACATTTAAAAACACATCTATCTCGATCTAATCATTTCGACGCGTTATTACAGTTTTTATGAGATAATTTTAGCACCACACACGGTGTTTCGGAAATAAATTAAAAATTAATATAGCTACAATAACAGTATTTTCGTCTTTCGTGCGTTCTTGTATCAATGCAGCAAAATTCCCGGATTAAGTTGGTTTATACTTTGCTTTCCGTACGGGCTTATAGACTCTTACTAACCAAATGAACTTACGTCTTACAGTCTGAAATAAAAGTATTTTATTTTTATTTCGATTCATATTTATTTACGAATGTCGATCAGACCATCAAATTGAACAACTTTCTCTATGGAACCAACATGGTAATTGCGAAAAAATATTTAACTGTCTCATACGTTTGGCTCGAGTAGGTAATGTAGGTATTGAAAGATTGAATAGAATAGAATAGATCTTTATTTCATGTAAACCAGATACAGGCACTTATGAAATGTCGAGACTCTAGGTGCACGGTTCCAAATAGTAGACCCTATGGAGAAGATTGGATGGGACAGCTGATTATATTTTCGTGATATCGATGTTGGTCCCATATAAGAAGTTGTTCAGTTCGATGGACTGATCCACAGCCATAAATTAATATGAAAACGCATACACGTTGTATAAAATAATTAAAAGAAAAAAATATATATTTCGTTCATGATAATGACGGCGCCACATTCTCAATAAACGAAACACATAAAGAGAAATAGGTACAACACTAATAAAAAAAAAATAAAAAAAATTGGCTTCACTATTAAATTTTCTTGCAATAGCAAACACGTTTAATACGCACTTACGTTACTTTAACATTACCACTCGCAAACTACACAGTTGTCCTCCATAAATCACATCCACGGGTGCAGCGCGCAGGTGCTAATTGGCGTGCCTTTACAAAGGCGTGCTAAGAAACTGCAGGTCCAATTAGAGTAACTGGGTCGCCGGTAAGTGACGGGTAGGCGCCTGGAGCTAGTGTGCAGCAAGTTAACTGAGAGGCTGGTACGAATGCTGTCAAACACATTCGGTGAATAGCGGCCTATTTATTTTAACACGTTAACCGTTAAAATTAGGAGGTAGAAGCGGTTAAAATTTAGAATTTTTTAAGAAAAGTGTATGAATTAATTTATATTTTTTTTTAGGAATGAATATTGAGTCGTGTGTTTGGCGACAAATGAAATATCTGTAAGTATTATAATGTACCCATATTATGATGCAAATACTTATTATAATGCTCGGGTGATAAACTCTAGGTGAGTCTGGTCGAGCTATTCCACGGAATATAAAAAACAAGAGTATACCAAACAGAAAATATTTTATTTCTACGAGAACTGGGGGGCTAAAAAGGCCGCTTTAGATGAATCATAATATGATTCATATTACGAATGTCAAAATATCTACTTAATTGACAACTCTTAATGTCATCCGCATAAGGTTCATATTCAGTAATCATCTGTTTGACAGTTGCTAAGCAGATCATTAGATGAAATTGCTCAATGTGGCCTTTTAGGCCCCCTGGTGTCGCTGAAGTCATACATTCACAACTTTTACTCATCCACAGCTCACAAAAGACTTTTTACCAAAAAAACGAAGGCAGTCGCAAAAAAATAATTCCGAATGGAATAAATAACACGAAGCTAAAAAACAAATGATTGTGAAGTTTGCGTAACTCCGCATAATTATTACACACTCGCTCCGCCTACTTGATCTTTCCTATCTACACTGCCGCAAACTCATTGCTTTTAGTATGTCTATGGTCGCAGCAACCCACCACTCAGTGTTTCGAACTGTTTCCTATATAGACTGCATCCCAATAGACGCGTCTTAGGATTTTGTCAGCAGACACAGTTGCATGTCTTAGTACTGTAACACTTAGTCTCAATATTACCTGCATAGACTGCCGTCCATCCGGCAGCGGCATCCCACTGGACGCGGCCGGTCGCGCGACCAGCAGTCGCACGCACGCGCCGCATTGTCGCAGAACTGCCGCCGCCTGCCGCGCGCACATCCCAACCACCGACACCGCACCGATGCGCAGGAGCATGTCACCGCTGCGGAGACGACCATCCTACGACAAGAAAAAGAATTATGGACCACAAATCAAACGCACAGTTATAAATGAAATCTAGTTTAGCACCAACGTTCGGCAGCCATCTTTGGTAAGATTCCCAAATGTAGTCAAGTATTAATAATCTAACTGTCTAAAACCCCGACTCCAACTAAAAAAAGAGCTGTAACTTTTGAACGGCTGAACAGATTATCATGAAACATAGCTAAGATAATGAATGTCCCTAAAATTATAAAATCGAGACCGGCTCAAATCTTCCCAATAATGGGTCCAACCTGTTAAAGTCGCTATGTTCCGCATTAGAATTCTACTGCACTTGATATTTTCTTTTCAGTTTTTATTTAAAGTGATTTTTTATTTAAAGTGCACTTTATAAGCAGTCGGGTTTTTGTTCTTTTTTATTCCAAACATTCTTCATCAAACTGATTCTATGTGTATTATTATTAATTATTAGTATGAGCCTATAATGTCCCACTGCAGGGCAAAGGCCTCCCTCCCCTCTTTCCATTTCTCACGGTCAGTTGCGATCTGGGGCCAATCTTTCATGTAAATGTCCAGCTCATCCCGCCATCTCCTTTTGGGCCTGCCGCGCTGTCGTTTCCTGCCGTTATATGTGTATAATATGTATTATATAAATTTTCTATGTACAGCAACAAGCTTGAATTCCCCGAAGCTCTATGTCTGACTGAGTTACCGAGTGCTAGACATCTAGGGTGTGCAAACCTTATGGCCATCAAGTATCGATCTATTAACGTTGCTAAGGGAGGCTCCTTAAGTGCACCCCAACTACTGCCACTAGTAATACATTACCCACCAACTTATCGAATGAGAAACACAATTTTAACCTCCGACAAAAAAGAGGGGTGTTATTTAAGTTTTTAGTGTGTATCTGTGGATTTGTGTATCTATGTATCTGTCTATGGCATCGTAGCTCCAAAGCAGATGGACAGATTTCAATGCAGTTTTCCAAAATTGAAAGCTAGTGCAATCGGGTATCGTCTTAGCTATGTTTCATGAAAATCTGTTTAGCCGTTCAAAAGTTACAGCTCTTTTTCTAGTTGGAGTCTGATAACGCTAAATAACATTAACAATATTTATTTGCGGGAAACATGCTTTTAGGAATGCCACATTTTGTGATTGGTTATCCTCGCAAACAGACCCATTTGCGTGGTAGCCATTATGGTATGAGCCTCTTGGACCATAATGGTTGCCTTAGTAATAACATACATCTGAACATGGGTACAAGCTCGTAAAACATTACGATCTAAGTGTAATAGTTAGTTCCCGTGTGACGTATTAATGTGTCAAGGGGTGAACTTGTAAAGTGGGACAATTATGTGACTCGTTTACATGGTGTGACGTTGTGTACGAAGTAATTTTGACTTAGTCGGGACTTAAAACACTTAGCTTCTGAAGTCGGTGCCACTGCCAAGCTAGGTGCATTGAAGAATTAAAGGCCCTGACTTCAGAAGCTGTAATTTTTTTTAAGAAAATAATTTTTTACTTTTGTTTTTTGAAGTCGGTTTTTACTTTTTTTAAAGTTTATTTTACTTTTCTTTTTTATGTGGCATATAAAATACAGAAACATGCGATTATAGCAGTCGCGAGTGATATGCTGTTATTCGTTCAAGAATTCAAAATCGGTCTCCGGAGGAAATGAGTAACAAAAAAAAAAAAACATTCGAATAGATAAACTCCTCCTTTTTGGAAGTCGGTTAAAAATCACATTTAATAGAAGAGCCGCCATATTCTATACCGGGAGCTACGATAGTAGGTACCATTGGCCAGCTTATTACAACTCTACTGTAAAAGCTTAACCATCTGAAGCCCCGCCTAGTTTTTCATTAGCGCCTTCACAAAGAGAAACGTGAGTACCTAGCACTATTGTGTCCCACGTTCATTGTTCCTTCACACAAATACGCCAATTTTGAAGGCTGTACACTAAAAACAACAACGATTCATACAATACCTATGCTCTCTGCTGGAATACAAATTGTAATAAGTTATTTTTTGTCATTTAAGGACTTCTTTTAATAATCAAAAATATTTTAAAACATAATTTTTGGTATAGAATTAATTTCAAATCTCAAATTAAAGCTGCAGTTCATAAAAAAAATGCAGGCATTAAGATCAAGCGGCGCGGCGACGCGATAAGTGTGTATGTCAGAGTAGCCGAGCCCGCCAGGTCATGCGGTCGAGATGACATGACCTTAGTACCATTGATAATCATAGAAGAATAAAGGATTTATGCAAACGAAAACATCAATTATTTTAAATAAGTAATTTTGAAAACTAACAAAGTATGTTACATAATTAATTTCATTATGTTTTGTTTAGCAGAATAATGGTTTAAGATTTAGTATTAAGTGTCTTGGTGTAAGGTTTTAGTTAAGTTTCGTGCGTCATACTGGGCGTGATAATAAAGACATTATCTTTCTTTCTTTCTTTCTACCACAGCGTCAGCACTGACGTATATTATGGAACAATTTTATACTAAATGACGTATCAGCCATAGCTTTTGAATTATCTTAGTAAAGGAAATATATTCAGCGATAGGCGTCTCCGGGTAGTTACGTAATCAAAGTTCTACGTCTCGTTTCATCTAGATAAGTTTCTTCCACCAGCTTATCATTGGCAGATCTCTATAAATCCACGGTAGCATTTCACTCCAACTTTGACCCAGATAACCAGCCTTAACAACCTTTCCATACATTAACGAGACCAAATGTACTCTTCCAACTCGTTTGAAAGCCCATCAATCGGATTTACACTTATATTACGAAGCATTTTAAAAAGCACTTTGTGAAAGAGATGGATATAGAATACACCCCTAAAGTCTGTACGAAGGAAAGAGACAAAGCGATGTTTATAAACACTATTAAACACAACATTAAGTGCTCTTAACGTCGCTTTTAAAGACGGTTGTAAAACGTCTTTTTTTAGATCTGTTTCCAATTGGCAATGTTATTACAGAGAAACTCTTAAACCCCCGACTCCAACTAGAAAAAGAGCTGTAACTTTTGAACGGCTGAACAGATTTTCATGAAACATAGCTTGGATGATTCACGATTAAACTAGATTTAAATTTTAAGAAACTGCATTGAAATCGTTCTGTCCGTTTTGGAGCTACGATGGCACAGACAGACACACAGATACACACTACAAAATTATAACACCCCTCTCTTTTGTAGGGGGTTAATGAGAGTATGATAGGTATTGTGTAATACAATCACGGTTCCAACAGATTGTGTGTCATGGAAAAATTCTGGATAGAAATTTCTTTGCCGTATATTGTAATACCTACATACAGTATACTAGTGATCGAGTAACAACGGTAGATATATCCCTTCTAGTTGATATAGCTATTAATTAGCCTTTCCAGACGCCACCCTACATTGTTCCTCATATAGTGCCTTACAAATTCTAAGTCCCAACTGCTCTGTTCATAATTATAACTTAAGTCCAAGTTGGTACCATTAATAACACTGTATTCAAACAGCTTTTACTGTGTCTGGAACCACCGCAAACAAGTTAGTGGTCACTTAACAGATTGTCCTGTCTGTGTTCTCATCTGTAGCTCCAAACTTGTGATCCTCGGTATACTGTAGAATCTTCTTTAAGAGCGTAGAGGACCGAGGTATGGTGTTCCTCCATTGAAAAGGAATTATCTTTCGACCTAGCAAGGTGATATTGGCTAGCGGGCTGAAGCCCGACAGTTGATTCGGGACAGTGTTATAGGTATATGTGTCAGATACGATAATCTTTTTCCTTGCGCGATGCAGGCCTCGTAATCTGATTGGTCGAATTCATATTTACGCGCCACTGTACTTAGCTTGCTAGAATCCTCTGTCCAACAGATGTAAGACCACAGAGATCACGGTGTTCCATTTGTCGCTCTAGTGTGCTTTCATCATAAAGGTGCTATTCCGATGGCGGCTGCAGAAGTAAGACCATAGGCGACACTGCTGGTTTGTACGAATCTATATGAAACGGCCGCTGAATTAATTTCAGTATCGCTTGCGGTCTGCAAGGGATTGCGAATATCTATAGTGCGACAAGTGCACCATGGATATTCGCAATCCCTTCAACTGCACTTCGGTAGGGTAGGCTGTATTTTGATATTGTGTTTAGTACATAAGTGTTTGTCATTGGTCTTATCAGCTTTTAGGTATTATGCATACCCGCTTAATAAAAAACTCATTAGGTAGTCTGAATGTGGCCTAATAACAATTGTGTTATCTCTGTGCGTTATCGAAAGCTGCTATTATCTATCGATTTAATGTTTTGTAATCGTCACCTAAATTGCTTTGTGTCATGTCCTTTACTTCAATAATATGTTTGACAAAACAAGCCAATTGTCCGATTTTAGATACAAGATTGAAATAGTGGATAAAACACAGTTTGGATACTAAAATAGGGGTGTTATAAGTTAATAGTGTGTATCTGTGTATCCGTGTATCTGTCTGTGGCCTCGTAAGTCCAAAACGGATAGACCGATTACAATGCACTTTTTTTAATCGGGTAACATCTTAACTATGTTTTATGAAAATCTGTTCAGCCGTTCAAAAGTTACAGCTCTTTTTCTAGTTGGAGTCGGAGGTTTTTTTCTACGAAAAGCCTTACGAACGTAAACTCCAAATTTCAATAAAACTTCTATAGAAATTCGCTAACAAATTACATAAAACGCTTGAATCAATAAAACTTGGACAATGATCTACAGACAAACTAGATTAAAAAAGTTCGGAAACTCTCTGAATCGCCCACGTAAAAAACTCTCCATTCAGAAAACAAGAAACAATTTTTTTCCGTGTCGCATTGTTTGAATCTCCAGTACCTCTACCATGAGTTTTCCGTGCCGTCTAACGCTATCGTTCACATTCACTATTTGTATAGTGACTTAAGTTCACTATTTATACCGCTAGAGGCGCTGAAAAAATTCCCATACAAATATTGCATGTGAACGTGAACGTTAGACGGCACGGAAAACTCATGGTAGAGGCACAGCTCTGTTTACAACCTGTTTCAAATACTACTTAGTAGTAATAGTAATGGAACAAGCACTTAACTTAGATACTATTGTTTACGATGTTAGTACTCACGTTGCGAAAGCCACCAAACAGGGTTCCAACATCTCATTGACATTTATAAGCCGATAACGACACCAACATGAAAAACATCAGCAAAGACATATTGTGAAATAATATTTATAATAAAAGAAATAATAAATAAAAACTAACATAAAATCCTGCACGTTTCTCTATGCTCCAGTTTCTGTACTCTGCACTGACTCTTCCCAAGTGAACAGTTTCCGAAAATATAAGAAATAGGAAGTAACCATACATATTCGTTACTTTAGACAACGCTTACGCTGGCAATAAGCCAGAAAATGGTGAAATCACTTATTTGAAAACCAAATACCTATTAAATTTCCTCGATCACATGACCAAATTATATTAAGAAACATTCGGAGAAACGAAACGTAACAATAAGCTAATACGAAATTCAAACAATGTTTCGTTTCCTATTTACTTCAAATTGTGATTTTTGGAACATGCATTATGCAACGCCACGCAAAAGAATGGAAGTATAGCGCTCTTCGTTTCACGGTTTGATAGAACTAGCAACATAGGGAATTTTGCAACATGAGAATTGACTTGAGAATGATCGCTCAGCGGAAACAATCAATAATCTATATCCCTGTCATTGTATTGATTCGCATTAATTAGGTTTCAATCTGACAGTCTAACTTCAAGAATCTACTAAACAAGACAACCAAAAAGTCATGTAAATCCCAGCTATTCTGTCCCATCCAACCAATATAAATGATACAAGTGGCCAAATGAAGACGAACCATAGACACGTAGGAAAAGTTTATTCCATCTCACCTTGTCAGCCACGCCGCCCGGCAGTACGCTCTTGACCACGACCCCGGAGGAGCGTCCTCCCACGATCCCGAAGGCCAGGCCGGAGCCATCGTTCACCAGCTCCACGACCTCCACCTGAGCCCATTCGCCGAACACCTGCTGTTGGAGAAACAAATATTATTAGGAAGTTCTGTATTAGATGAGAAGCATACAAAAGAAATAAACAAAGTTTTCTTTTTTAAGGCTGAGAGTAATGTAGAGCAGCTGCTTCTCCTGTATCATGGGTACAGTTTACAAACATACGTGGCGTGCCTGCAACAACTATAACAAATTAATTAAAGATACTGATTTTGACATTTTCAATACTAGTGTACCTCGTGCGAGAAATACTCTGTGTGTGAACTTTTTCTCTTGAGTTTAATGACTAATATAAATATTTTATTGAAAAGCAAAACTTTTTACCTGTGTCTAAGTTTAGTATATCTGCTCTAGCATAATTGTTACTATGTTGGTACTTGTACTTGGTACATGTAATTGGCCTACTATTGTTAGAATGTTTTTTTTTTAAGTGAATTTGTGCTGTTTGTCTTCCTAAAAAATAAATAAATAAATAAATACCTACATCTCACATGCACACACACCCAGACCCGAAACAACTATTTGTAGAGCATACAAATATTTGTTCAGTGGGGAAATCGAACACGCAATACGCATCGGAGAAGTGACAAGTGACAAGTCTTATTTTAGTGGCGTGTAACTTTTTTTTTTATATCACTAAGGTGGCAAATAAGCATACGGCCTGCCTGATGGTAAGCGGCTACCGTAACCTATGGACGCTTGGGCATCACTCGCGCGTTGCTGACCCTAATACTACTTCATTGCTTTCTTAGAAAAGAAAGATAGAAAACAAATTTATTTACAAAGAAAATAAGCTAAGATAAAAATAATAAGAAACTTCCAAAATGACACAAAATTGGAGCTAACTGAACGAGACCAATTAAAAAAAATCCTATTTAAAGAAAATTATGTGGATGTACACCAATTTTATACACTTCTGCCTTACCCTTCATAAAATACAGGCGTGATGCTATTTAATTTAATTTTAACTAAGACACCTGAGCCCAGTATTATGCCAAAAGCCTACCGAAGCTTGTTTATTATCTGAGGATTACATCAGACTCAGTGAAATACCACATCAAAGGTAGCGGCGTGATCGTGCGAATGAGGCGATGCGATTGGACGAATGTTCTCAAAATATAACAATTTCTGTCGAAACAGTTAGCGTCATAAATTAATATTTTTGTAATTTTGAAATCGATTATCAAAAAAGAAACTTCGCTTTTTATTCACCTAATGATCATGTTTAACATAAACGTTTATTGGAAATTGTTTCCGGATATGGAGTCAGAGGAACAGCTTACAACGGGCTACAATCATACATGTCCGATAAAATACAAAAGATGGAAATAACCAGTTATAACAATCAATCTAAAACGCTAAAGTCAGTCTTCGTTTATGTTAAATGGATATGGCGTACCACAAGGCAGTATTCTAGGCCCACTGTTGTTCTTGCTCTACATAAACGATTTTGTGTAGGTACTCAATGCCAAGATAGCCCAGTTTTGCCAACGCCAAGGAAAACACCAGTGTTTTCCCAAATATTCCTAAATATAGACATCATCATGCTTAGGATAATGTTCCAATTCCGGCTTATGTGAAAGCTATAACATAAGCCATTTGTTCAGTAAATTATGAATGGAAACGCAAGATTATTATGGCGGTTCAAATCAAGACTAAGCCCCGGGGAAATAAACAGTTCCTGCATGGTCGCTCAACTGGAAACCCTTCAGATCTGCAGAGTTTTGGTGTGTAGATTAATTTGCACTATCATGTTGATATAATAGTATTAATTATTGTTCCGCTCTCGTCGCGATCTTGGTTAGATAGTGTCCTTGTAACAGTTTTATATATGTTTGTATGTATGTTTTATAATTTAAATGGTAGTTCTTAAGTAGAAAAGAAAAATCCCTTTTAACTAAAGAAGGTATAATTATTATACGGGCCTTGATGCCTGATATCAATAAATAAATAAAAAAATATAAATATACCCTCTTAGTAGTAATGTTATACATTTTGAAGTTTTTAATTCTTCCTAACGTGATTAATTCCAACATTTTGCAAGGGTCAACCATGACTTCATAATCTTTTTCACCCTCAATGGAAACTTTATTAGGTACATAGGAGGGTGTCAAGTGCTACAACCTTCAGCCACTTGAGAGCCAATTGAAGAATTTTCCCAAATAAATTAGGTCAAAGTATCTAATTACCAGTGGCGAAGAGTCCATACAACCCGATTCCCATCGGCTTCCCTTTAGGAATTAGTTAATAAATAGACCAACATACTAAAAGGCATGTTATTCAAGTAGGTTGAGCTCTTCCAGACATGACCATAATTATATAAATTACAAGAGACTGTATGGATTATTGTCTTACAGCATCAATTGATGAATGTGCTTTTTTTGGAGGGGTTTTTTGAGCCGGCTTCCCCTTTGAAAATTTTCACCCTTCGCCACTGCTAATTACACAAGCTTACTTTTCAAAGTGGAGCCAATTTTTCTGGGATTATTGTACTCATAATTATGAATATCTTTTACTATGGGATAAAATTAGAAATTGCGAAACAAAATTTGTTGTTCCATACAAATAATTAAATAATTAACTACTAAATTTATAGAATAGCTGTTTCTTTTTTCTCGATTTCAGATTAATTCCGATAGTAAAAGTTGTTCTTAATTACGAGTACAATAAACTCTCGAAAAGTAACGCTGTATACTTCCTCTTTCGTGTGACGTCAACAATTCGCACTGCAGGAGCTTATTAAGTACAATTAACTTAATCTATTATCTCACCATGATGCGCTTAGTACGCCTCTTGCTGCGAGGCTGGCGCGGGCGACTTTCCGATCAGCTGACCTTCTCCGCCATCTTGTTGTCTCATTGACAGCTGTCACGGAAACAGCCGAAGGTTACCGAGCGCACTTCGGGAGCAGAGAACCGTACTGCTGTGTCGCACATTATTTTAAATCACTTTTACACTACTTTTTGAACTATTGTTTCGATGTATGCAGGACGCTGTAATAAAAGAAAAAATATATTGATTATTATCATAATAATAATAATACTTGTGCTCTTATTAAATCAATAAGTAAACTGTCCCATACTTTGCTTGTTAAAGAGTCTTAAAGCATAATTATCATAGTCCACTGCTAGAACTAAGCCTCTACCAGATTGAAATATTGAAAGAAAGAATGTGTTTCTTGGCAAAATTTCATGGCGTGGCTGAAAACGGTACTGCGAAATACTGATATATAGTTGTTTATTTTTTTTCTAGGGAGAACATATTGTAGTCACTAGTGGTCGCCTAGTGGTCGAAATTCAACCTTAAATTTAGCTTTCTGCACTCCATCTCCATATACACTTTAACTATGCCAAATCTCACTCTCCTCCGTGCGCGCAATATGCTTAAACAGAGGTACAAAGATTTCTCTTCACGTATTAACATACAGATAAAGTTTAATTTGACGTCAAAATAGGGTAAAAAAAATAAAATTTAAAATCTCACCGAAATGAGACATACATTAAAAAGGTAGAAATTGACCTAGACAATAAAAGTTCAGAGTACAAAGAAACATACACTACATCCTCAGATCTGCTATCCCAATACCCTGCAAACCCAACTCTATGTCTATAAGAAGGTAAGTAAGTCAACAAAACATTCTTACGAGTGGTTTGCAACACAAATTCGACGCACGTGGCGTTCTTACAAACACACGAAGTTTGTAAACCGGGACAGAAATACGCGACCGAAATATACCCGGGTTCAAGTACTTGTGTTATGATTTGTTGTGGCAAGCCGACGAAGAATAACAGAACGCCAGCCGACTTTGAATTTGGAACTACAATTTTGAAATTTGAATTTTAGATTGGAATGGAAGCTTGGGATTGTTCTTGAGTGTAATGTACAGTTAGCCAATAAGATTTAGGAACATAATAAAATTTCAGAAGCTAGTTATTAAATTCTTGAAAAAAAAATAGAAGCATTCGAGCAGTCGACTGATCAGAAATCCTGAACTTTGTCTGTCATTTCGGCATGATTTCTCATACGAAATTTGCTCATCAGTAGTAGAAAGATTGGCCATTGGGCCTGCCCAATATGCGCCGAACATACTTAGGAATCGTCCCTTAGGCACGGAACGGCAATCATTTCATTAACGTGAAATAAAAAGCTCTAAGTTCAAACAATATCTCAAGATAACTCTAGGGCAAGAGAGAAGGTTGCAGTATTGCGTTTGAAAGAATGCTTATAAAAGAAGTCTGAAAGGTCACAACAGCCCGGCGGCGCCGCGCTGACCTATTTCACGAGACTCACGAATCACTCATCACTTCCGATGAACTGAACTTAGAATAACGTTGAAAGTACCTGATTGTGTTGTGCATAGATATTAATAAGATATTAATGATATTTAGACTAACGATTGAGACTAAACGTTTCTCTACTCCTCCGATCCGACGACGGAAGTCAGAAGTTCCCATTGAAATCGTTAAAAGTCCCATTGAAGTCGTCGAAAAATTGGAAATAGCAGATCTACTGCGTAACTAAAACATACATTAAAAAAAAGACAAATAAATAAAGACTTGTCATAAGTGCCTGTATGTGGTTTACATGAAATAAAGATCTATTCTATTATAGAGTCATTTTCATTTAAATGAGATTCTTTAAGCATCATGATGATAACTGCAGGTTGTGCCTAGTTTTTGACAGAATTTGGTCACGATAAGCAGTCTGATTGTGATTTTTTAGAAGAGTCATTTTGGATACATTATGAATGTTATTCAACTGCTAAGCAATCTACGATGATATCTGCATAAGCAATTTACGAAGCAGCAGGTCTACCGCATAACTAAAATGGTAATGAACATCGACACTGGTAATAAACTTTAATACGATCGTGAGAGACTAAACTTTGAGCTACCTTCAAATTTTTTACCGATCATGATGATAATAGTCCCAACTTCATGATCGGTAATATTTTACTAAGTACGAGTAGCTCTAAGTTAAGTCTCTCACGATCGTATTAAAGTTTATTACCAGAGTCTGATGTTCATTACCATTTTGTAACGCGGTAGACTCCCAGGTAAGTATTATTTAATCTGTGGCAAAAGAACAAGTGTTATATTAGTATTCCTGGCGAATCGTCAAGTTTACCTACTTCTCATAAAATAACAAACTAAATAACTGTCCCTATCAGTCACGTAACATCACAAAATTGCCTCAAACCATTCCGTTGCGTTTACGTGACTCTCTTATACTCATGACCTTTTAACCCCCGACAAAAAAGAGGGGTGTTATAATATAAGTTTGTAGTGTGTATCTGTGTATCTGTGGATATGTGTATCTGGCTGTGCCATCGTAGCTCCAAAACGGATGAACCGATTTCAATGCAGTATTTTTTAATTGAAAGCTGTGTTTCATGGAAATGTTTTCTGCCGATTGAAAAATCAACCCTAAGTTCATTATAGATAAATGACTAAAGAAAGAATAATATATCTCTATCCACATCTCTCTCTATAAGTTAGAGAGCCATTCAGAACTTCAGACGAGGCGCCATATTGACTAATGACCTCGTTATTTCAACTGCGAGGAACAGACTAATGGCAGGCAACTATTAACTATGTTTAAATTGATATTTCCCCTTCAGCATCTTGACTGCATCAAAAATCAATGCGAAATTATTATCAAAACGAAGCTTTTATTGTTCTAAAATCATACAAAGAAGAAATACGAATAGGTACATCCATAAAATTAAAAACAGCAGAGATGCAGACACAGCTAGTCCTATGATAAAAAGTAATGTTTGGTTTACTCTTTCAATTGGAATTATGTGTGGACACAGTAAGCAAGTTGGACAAAAAACTTAATTTAATTCCTAACCGTCAAAAACCCCCGACTCCAACTAGAAAAAGAGCTGTAACTTTTGAACGACTGAACAGATTTTCATAAAACATAGCTATAATTACCCCCGATTAAACTAGCATTCGATGTAAAACAAACCGCATTGAAATCGGTCCATCCTATTAGGAGCTACGACGCCACAGCCAGATACACATATACACAGATCCACAGATACACACTACTTTATAACACCCCTCTTTTTTGTCGGGGGTTAAACACACTTAAAAGTGTGTGCCACGATTATTTTTGATGCTGACCGTACGAAACCCACGGCCAACCTCAAACAATATTGATAGATGGACACCACGCTGTTTACTTCGAACAATTACTAATGTTTTTATTTACGAAGCAATTACTGAAATGAGTTGGCGAGAACAATATATCGATTGCAATCAATTGATAGCAATTAGTGGAATCTACTCGATTATTACACCCTGTGGCGCTGAATTACACTTATTTAGAACTTATTAGGAGAAAGCGTCGTAATTTAGACTGAACGTTGAATAAATTGGGTGTTTTTCTCGGAATTTGGATTAGATACGATAAATAGTTGCGATCACATAACATATTGGCTCTTAAAGGCCAAACATAAATCTCTGAACTCTCGAATGCTGAAACAAAATACGATCTTAATAATCTAACCGTCAAAAACCCCCGACTCCAAATAGAAAAAGAGCTGTAAATTTTGAACGGCTGAACGGATTTTCATGGAACGTAGCTAAAATGATACCCGATAAAACTAGCTTTCAATTAAAGAATCTGCATTGAAATCGGTCCATCCGTTTTGGAGCTACGATGCCATAGACAGACACACAGATACACTAATAAAGCTAGGATAAAGGGAATTTATAAACATATTTATATTATGTAGGTATCCTCACAAATTTTTCCGTATCGAAAGTTAGCGAGAACAAGAATTCACATCACAAATTCGCATCAAATATCCTAAAATTGTTTCAAAGTAAATTCACTCTTCCAAATCCCTTCCGTCGATTTATTCGGCTCAAACATTTTCACTAGACTTATTCGCCCGAACCTTTTGCGACTCTTTCGAACTGACTCTTGGACGTCCGCTACGATTGAACGATTGCCTGACGGGTTCTCAGCAACTTTTATAGCCGTAGGATCTCTCTCACAAAGTTTTCCTTTAATATCGTTGGATACAGCCAACGGTAAAAAGGAACTGTTTAATTTTGAAAGAAGTTCGGAATTTGGTATGTTTTATTCATGACTGGTGTTCTAATTAAGAAGCGGATAAGGTTTATGTATGTTAATGAATCCATCCTGGCAGGAGCTCAACATCACCAAGCGACTTTCCACAGTTTGCCGGGAATGAGCCCTCGGTTTTTTCGGACATATCATGCGGTCGTCTAGGTCTGGAAAAACTTTTAATAGTGGGCCGGCTGGAAGGGAAACGCACTCAAGGCAGAGCGCCGGTAAGATGGTCAGACGCAATAAGGAGGGCTGGCGGAGGCAGCATGCACAAGGCGGTCCACACAACGGAAGACCGCATGGCTTGGAGGCGCGTTGTATGTGGTCGCGATTCTCATCAGTGAGGGAACGATGAAGAAGAAGAAGGTTTATGTCAAGAAGTATAAATATAAAGATAAAAATCATTTATTTGCGTGAATATTGTCCAGTGAATTTTTATAAACTATTCAGATTTACATAATTATTAGTTAATAGAAATCTACATATTAATACGTGAAGAGAAAGCTTTGTACCCCTTTTTAGTGTGAGATGTGACATAGTTAAAGTTTATAATGGAGAAGGAGTGCAGAAAGCTATTTTCGACCACTGGGCGACCACTACTTGTAATTATTAAGTTCATTACTCCTGTACAACTGGTTTACATTAAATACGTGTCGAATTGAGAACCTTCTCCTTTTTTTGAAGTCGGTTAAAAAGTAGGTTTTTCTATAATTCTATTCTATATTATATTACATCTATGGTCCCTACTAATCAACCCTTCAAACAGCATAAAATGAACACAATAAACGTTTATTACCTACTTGCAAGCGCCGTCGGGACCGTTACGTAACATAATGGAATCAAGGAATTACACGTGAACACAATAAATAATTTAGATTACGAATGTACTGATTGCGGTCATGGAATTTAAGAAGCTTCTTCTGCAAAGACTCGTTCGCTCTCTGATTGTGTTCCTTGGTTTAATAGCAGCTACCGGATTCATAACCTGTCACCACAAAGTGCGGTTTCATCAATGAACACCTACAGTATGCCAATCAAATCAATCAGTCTAGCTCTCTTCCCGTTACAAATCAGAGAGTGATGCAATTCTGTTTATCCATTCAATTGTCCAAATCCATATTGTAACGATCTATCTACGCTTAAATTTAAATAACCTAACCGTCAATAACCTCCGACTCCTGCTAGAAAAAGAGCTGTAACTTTTGAACGGCTGAACAGATTTTCATGAAACAGAACTAAGATGATACCCGATTAAACTAGCTTTTTGGAGCTACGATGCCACAGACAGATACACATATAGGTACACAGATACACCGATACACACTACAAAGTTATAACATATGCATACGGCATGTTATGCATATAACAAGCATAACATGCCGGCTTCGGCGTCATCGGCGTGGATGGTCGGACGGATACGGTTGTTTTAGATACAATGCAGACATTTAAACTAGTAAACTAAACACTAGAAATGTCCAAATATATACTTTTAGGTTTATTTCGACGTATTCGTTTACGCAAATTCAATAAAATACCATTTTTATATGATCATAATTTAAATAGCGCGTTTTGCCGATAGGTCGTTTTAAAAGTGCCTGCAAAGGCCCAATTGAAATAAAAATCTTTGACTTTGGCTTTGAGGTAAGTCCGTCCTTCACAGTCATTCGGCGAATTCGTCTGCCATATTTTGTTTTTAATAAGATCACCATCCACGCCGATGATGCCTGCGCAGGCATCAGCGCACACATCTAGTAGGTATCTACATATAATATCCTTGTAGGTAAGTAGTCTTGTTGCTAATATTTAGGTAGACAGTACCTACGAAACGCAGTCATGCGTATTGTTCTTGGTCACAGATGGCCGCTCGATAGCTTGAGTCAATTGTTTCTTACTTATTCTGTGCTTAGGTTGTGTTCATCGTGGCGTGAGTATATCGTGCAACTGCGCAAGTCGTGCAACGATCGTGAGCCACTTGCTTCATGATCATAAAAACGTGAATATTTTACTAATGAATACTGAGTTGAGATGACAAACAATCGGCGCATTATCATAACATTGTTATAAGTAACAGCACTAACATTGTACCAGCCCTTACACGTCCACTGCTTTACATGGGACTTCTAATAGACCGTTATAATGTTTATTTTTATCACACACTTGACAGTATCGAATTCCATAATTTATCACGCTTACGATCATTTATAGCTAAGGTACAGACTACAGTCATAAACATATTATACTAGAGCAGGGATCAAGCTTTAAAATGCCAATTTACAAATAAAAAATTTGATTTTATATTCTTCGATATTCTGACAAATATAAAAAATTATGAATTTGTTAAGATCTGCACAAAATAGGTCAGCGGTCCGGATAGAATAGAATAGATCTTTATTTCATGTAAACCAGATACAGGCACTTAAGAAATGTCGAGACTCTGGAGACGATCCAGACCGCGGTCCGCCATTTGGTGATCCCTGTACTAGAGTTTAATAAGTTTATGGTTACAAGTACTACGTTTTCAAGTAATGCGCTTCGGCAACCTTCGTCGAACTTCGGAATTACGAGCGTACGTTGATATTTAATATTCATATTACAGCGATAAATTAATGGTATAAACCATACCATACCAAATTAATAAAAAAATATCTTAGTGCCGTACTATTTTTCGTACTATACAAAGTGTATCAGAAATGCGTGGTCATATTTTAAGGGTGTGGATCAGACCATCAAACTGAACAACTTTCTCTACGGGACCAACATGGTAATCACAAAAAAAAAATTGTATGGGACAGCTTATAATATTTTTTCGCGATTACGATGTTAGTCCCATAGAGAAAGTTGTTCAGTTTGATGGTCTGATCCACACCCTTAAAATTAAATATGACCACGTATTTCTGTGCCACGTTGTATACCAATTCCTACTGAATCTTCGTGAATACGTTAGTTAACTACACAGAATACAAACTATTCAGCAACCTGTGGTAAAAAACAGGTTTATTTCCCTATGGGTTATCTACAGATCGGTAAATATTATCCCACCTTGATTCCACCTGCATTTACCTTTGATCCCCAACACAAGGCCGCCCGGGTAATATCCTCCCGGATGTACACAAAATACATAACTTCCTATTGTAACATATTGTTCCCCTCGTATACAAGGTGGAAATGACATTGCTATAATAAAATGATGCCATATATTTTATGATGTGTTCTAAGCAAAAAATATTGATCTTTACGTGTTTTTTTTTCGTATAAATTTTCACTTTTGCTCATTAATTTCGGGAAATCAATTCAATTTTGTAACAATTATAGTATGAGACTACCCCCATCCGGCGGAATAGTTTTGACTTAAGCATTAGACCGGGTAGGGATAGATATAAAAAGGCCGGCATCGGACTCGGAACGCTCATTCGTTGTAATCACTTGGTTAGGGTAACCTATGTCAAAAGTCTGGTTGAGATAAAATAAATAGCTATAATACTAGTTTACAGATTGTTTTATTTTCTTAAGAAGTGTTACTTAGCTAAAGTGCTGGAGAACTCTACAATTTATTTCATAATGTTTCAATTTCAATTTATTTCATAAATATTTACAATATAAAATACCTTCCATTGGTCCCAAACTAGGCTAATTAATAGTTTTTGATGTAATTATAGTAAAATTACCCACATTTTATGTAATTTTAAATTTACCTACTTACAATAACTAATTAAGTTTGTTTTGTAATTGAATACTTTCGCTCCGGCACTATTGTGCTCATGAACTTTTTTAAATTCAATCTTGTGTTTCTCAGACGAATGAATATTGTATTGTTATGAGAAATAAATGTCTTAAATCTTACCTTAGTTTTATGTTCTTGTTTAATGTTTTGATTTTATCTGTACGGTCGTAGAATGCATCATAGAACAGGTGTAATCATGTAAATGTTGTATTGTATTATCATCTCCACCTTGTATACAAACATAAGTACCTATGTACTACACTTTATGTATGGTATTCGGCAGATCTAATTGTGTTTATACCTCATGCAAGCTTATTTTAGTTTGGCAGCGTCTCCTCCACGCAATTCTTCATCGAAATTGTTTGAGAGCTTTTAAAAGCTTTTATGTGTGACGAATATAGCACCCATTATAACTGTGTTTGTGCGTGTGGTCTTATGGTAATCACACAGCGGCTGCGCTTGCGACCACTACAACGATGAAGGCCGTCATGATGTCTTACTATATCTATCCCACTCAGGTAAACGCTGTGTAAACTTATGTCATGAATAACGGCTGTCAAACCATAAATTTTAACCGACTTCAAAAAGAGAAATGCCTTCTACGCGTTTCTTTTTCAACCCCCGACAAAAAAGAGGGGTGTTATAAGTTTAACGTGTCTGTCTGTGTATCTGTCTGTAGTATCGTAGCTCCCAAACGGATGAACCGATTTTCGTTAAGTTTTTTTGTGTCATAGATAATTTTATCCCGAGTGTTCTTAGCCATGTTTCATGAAAATCTGTTCAGCCGTTCAAAAGTTACAGCTCTTTTTCTAGTTGGAGTCGGGGGTTTTGGACGGTTAGGTTATTCATGTCTGTAAGTACACCGATTGCTTCGAAACAGTTGAGCCGATTTGGTTGGTTTAACTGTATTCTATGATGAGAGA
Organism: Allophyes oxyacanthae; assembly: GCA_932294325.1. NCBI lineage: Eukaryota > Metazoa > Arthropoda > Insecta > Lepidoptera > Noctuidae > Allophyes > Allophyes oxyacanthae. The sequence goes on from OW028633.1 coordinate 646,945, forward strand.
TTCCGAGGTTGTCCCGTAAAAAAGTGGTTAAGATCTGATCATGGAGTACGAGATGTAGGAAGGGAACTCCTCAACGGATAACAGCAAAATATTCGCGACACGCGTTCGGCTATAGTCTTGGGCTTTTGTTAATGTTTATTCCACAAGAAATGGACATTTAAAAAAAGGAAAAACCGATTTCAAAAAACAAAAACAATTTTTTTTTTTTTTATAGTAAACAACAGAATAAGAGGTTTTTTGTGCCTAATCGGTTTTTACTTTTTTTTATGTAGGTATAAGCTTGACATAATGTTATTTAGCGTCTATTAGGTAGTAGAGGGGTTACATATGTACAGTCCGCGCGCGAGCTCCAAGGAATCGGGGGCTGAGAAAGCGAGCACTTTGCGCCGCGCCCGACTGTCGGCAGCCCCCGTTTCCTCGTAGCTCACGCGCGGACTTTGTGCAAAGAAAGAAAGAAAATAAATTTATTTTTCTCACACTGCACACCAAAGACGCAATAGCAGGCATACACAACATATAACAACATAAGAAGCTATAAAATTACACAATGTTAAAACAACGAAGAAAAACAATTTAAAAAAATAACAATGCATGGAAGTGTGTGTGGTGTTTATGGTTCATAAATATTGTTTATAGCTACATTCAGGCTTTATTAAATTAGTTTGCTCCCATCTACCGTCTCTGCTCTCATGCTTTCTTCAATTTATGTGAAAGAGCCTTTTAAAAGCTTTTTTGTGACGAATATAGAACCCATTAGGTATTTTCGTCTGGATCGGAATTTTGGGCTGTGAAAGAGACGAACGAAAGGCAATTGTAAGCAACGGAGAAGCAGATATTGAGAGGTATGTGTGGTGTGACAAGACTGGACAGGATAAAAAAATGAGTATTATAGAGGAAGGATATAATATAGAAGGAGTTGAGAAGTAACCGTTTGTCGTGGTATGAGCATGTGATGAGGAGGGATGAAAATCGTATAACAGGAATACCTATAAGTATGAATGTGGATGGATATAAGAGAAGTGGCAGACCCAAGACAAGATGGATGGATAACTGTAATCTATGGACGCCTGTGACACCAGGGACATTACTCGCGCGTTGCTGATACTACTGAAGAGGAACGAGGTATGCTATTCCTCCATTGTAAAGGGAGGATCCTTCGACCAGGCGAGGTGATATTGTCTGGCGGGCCGAAGCCCGACGGTTGATGTCGGACAGTTGTATGTGTTAGATACGATATTCTTTTTCCTTGCGCGATGCAGGCCTCGTAAGCTGATTGGTCGAATTCATATTTACGCGCCATTGTGCTGCCTTTCTAAGTAGTTATTCTATGTGGCGATAGATGTCGCTACACTACTACTAGCTTGGCAACTCCCTCGTCGACTGGGTATCTAACGTCGAGATTCGGCATCGCATGAAAGGCGAAGATACCACCTAAACGGGTCATGATGCTAGAGTCTAGATGGGCAGGACACTAGTAGGCAAGGCTCGACGGAATGTAGACTAAAGCAATATCCGAGGCCAGTTTTTCAATGCCAGGAAGACCCCCAACACGATGGTCGGACGACATCGTGAAGATCGCGGGGCAACGGTGGATGGAACTAGCTCCGGACCAGCAAAATTGGTGTTTAGGTATATGAGGAAGCCTATACTCAGCAATGGGTAGATCTCCATTAGTGACTGTGAAAGGCAGTAGGGAGTAGGTAGTAGACACATTATTAAACTGAAAAGCTGGTGAACGGGTGCCGTCTGTTGGGCCTGGTCAGCTTGTAACTGCCATGGCATTATTTTAAAGGAAAATCATCATTATTATCCTATTCTAATTTACTAATATTCTCGAAGCGCTTACCACAACATTGTACTAATCAAGATTGTAATCTATTTTTTTAAGAGAGATTCCATGGAGTTTCTTGCCGGTTCTTCTCCTTAGGACCTACTATTTGGAACCGCGCACCTAGAGTCTCGACATTTCATAAGTGCCTGTATTTGGTTCACAATAAAGATCTATTCTATTCTACTCTAGAACTACAATAGACAGGATGAGTGCTAGAATTTAGAATATCGCTATTTCGGTGGCTGATCCCAAATGTTACATCAATTTCACCCCAAGGGAATGACGGTACAACATAATTTTAATAGCATTCCATTTGCATGGAAATTCTGCCAAATTACCCGTGGGACACGGCTGCCATACAAAGGATAAAGTAATGTTCCCCATGCCTTTACAACTTTCTGTTAGAATAACATCAAACAAAATGAGAAAAAAAGGTCTTGAATTAGGTTTTTGAAAGGCTGATCAACTTTCTAATCATTTCAAGTTGGTTGAATAACATCAACAACCAATCTACCGGGTGGTTTTTTAGGGTTTGTGAAACCGAAGCTCCCAACTGTAGGCTCGTCGCATGTCTTCGTTTTGCCAACTGAGAGAATACACGTCAAAAATTTATATTATGAAAACGTTGAATAGGCTCATAAATTGTCGCAAGTAAAATTAAGCTGTTTACTAATGAGGATACGGTTTGAATTAGGATGTTATAGTTTTTTATATTTCTTTAAATGTACCTGCGCTTATACAGGGTGACTCGGGACTCATTTTTCTTGAATGTTGCTTTAGACCCGCCGTCTACTGTAGTCTGTAGTAGGTCAATGGCCTCGTATAATAAATAATTTAATCGATAAAAGGATCGGTCACACTGAGGTGAATCCCGCAGGGACGTACGACAGCTTTTCACAGTTATTTTTCGTCGCCCCCATCAATATAATCTCAGTCCTATTCTACAGCATTGCAGGGCAGGTCAAACTGAGGTGAATCGCTCGAGTCAATTCGATCACTTAAATAGATGCGAAGGGATCGCCTCCCGCACCCACACGGGATCCACTTCAGTTAAACCAGCCTTTTAAAATAGTTGACTGTCGATGAAAGAAAGGTAGGTACATAAGCTTTGTGAACGTCGACATAAGTATAATTAAATGACAGGACCCATATTACTCCTACCGCCTACTCTTCACCGATTCCTATTGTGTACAAAAATTCATAATTAGTTATGTAGCTGTCATTACTACAGACTAACACACAGATTATGTACCCAAATTAGTTTCAATAGTTTGGCAAACTTCATAGAATCAATCCTAGATTATTATTAAATCGACCGCTGTAAACGTTACCCTCCTAACCGACTAAGCGCGGCCCTCCTCATGTGTTGCGGGACGCGGGGAGACGGGTGTGCACGGATTTACACGGTATATACCAGGGAACAGAAAAACTTGTTTCCTTGGTGCATACTGTGATAGATATTTAGTGATTAATAGGTATTTGTCTTTGTTAAACTGGAAAGCCACTAGGAGAACCGCGCTTATGGCGGTCGAACTATAAATATTTACTGCTTTTTAACCCCCGAAAAAAAAGAGGAGTGTTATAAGTTTGTAGTGTGAATCGATGTATCCGTGGATCTGTGTATCTGTCTGTGGCATCGTAACTCCAAAACAGATAAACCGATTTCAATGTAGTTTTTTTTCATTGAAAATTATTCTTAGCTATGTTTCATGAAAATCTGTTCAGCTGATCAAAAGTTACAGCTCTTTTTCTAATTGGAGTCGGGGGTTTTTAACGGTTAAGTTATCATAGTTTTATTATGATAGCTAAATATAACATTTTAGAAGTCAGTTAAAATACTACTCTGCTCTTGACTGTATGGTACGGTAACAAACAGAATTTGTGAAGACTCATTATGTAACTGTAAACTGTGACAATTAGATGGTAATTGCGCGATAGTCGCTAATTAGCGAGGGTCAAGTGCTCGGCTTTCACAGGGCGCAAGGGACAGAAAGTTGAAACTGAATAAATTAAGAGGAATTTAAAAAGGCCCTTTTTTTTCATGAATTTTCTGTTTATTTAAATTTATAATTACGTTTGAATTTCCCGAAGGAATACGCAGGCAGGTGTACACGCACACAACGGCACTCGCCAGTGACGGTATTAGGTCCCAATAAAAGAGAGCGAGTCTCTTTCCATTTGTCGAACACAATTCCAAACCTACGCTGCTATTTGATACTTCAGCGTCAAAAACAATATCGAAACACTATCTAGTTTTGAAACTATTTCAAAAGCGTTGCGTGATATATAAATTGCTCTTTGCAAGAGCAAGCCGGTTACACTGGGTTGTTAAATATTGTATCTATATATTAATACGTGCAGAGAAAACTTTGTACCCCTTTTTAAGCAAATTGCGTGCAAGGAGGAATATGATATTTCCAGCATAGTTCAAGTTTATATGGAGAAGGAGTGCAGAAAGCTAAAATTACGGTCGAATTTCGACCACAGCGCGACCACTGGTACCTATAATTTAATAATATATTACTATATTTTAGGCCAAGATACTTAAAGTACGTAGTAGCCAAATCTACTATGTTTTAGCCAGCCAGCAGGCAATGAGGCAACACGCAATACTAAACAAAGGAGACAGTTTTTTTTGGGCCCTTATATTTTAGCGTATAGTACCACAAACTTATCTGACCCATGGTAAAGATTATAAATACAATTGTAATCTAGAAAATATGAAGATCAAAATGATGTGTGTTTCGATCTTTCGGATGAAATGGGTGGGTAGCCTCCATACAGCAAGCTTTCCGTTTGTTATACATATCGGTCGTGTGAATGAGGCTCTATAGAAGTAGTGTTTGCCTAGCGAATGTGTGAATACCATGGAAATAATTAAATTAAATTGAAATGAAATCATTTTATTATAAATTAATAATTTAACTTCACCACATAAAATAAAATTATAATTAGTGATTATCTACTATTATTTAGTAGGTATTCACTAATTATTAATTTATTTTATTTGGTGAATACTGAAAGCAACTCAATGTCTATTTTGGTATTAAAACATTTTTGAAAAATAAGTAAGATAATTACTTAGTAGGTAGTTAGATACTATATTTTTTGTCGACATTTTTTGGCACCCGAAATGGATGTTAGTATTTATTTATATTCCTCTTTAAATCTTTTGGCTTCCCTAGTTGCACTTAACTATAAGCTAAGCTAGTATTAGGTATGTGAAGATGAAGAAAGTAAATAATTACTTTCTATCTTCACATAGGTACCTATGAGCTGCAATCATAGAGATAATACTATTTCTATGGCTGCAATTAATGATGGACATACCACGCCACATACTACACGTCAATCTATTTATAGTATTTATTATGTATATTCATGATCTATTTCTGTTTCACTTTTTATTTACTATTTCACATGATGTATTTATTTATATAAGTGGGTAATGTTTTTTTTTTTTAATCTTGCATTTTGTCTATGTTTTTGTTTTTTTAATATCGCCAGAAGGTGGACACGACATTACGTGATTACGTCATACCACCCACGGACGTCGGTCATCGATGAAAACCAGCGTCATTGGTACTGCCAATGACAACAAGCTGATCGATGCCCATTTTCTTGCACATGAGGGACACACACTTCCATGCTTTATTTTTCATTGTTTTTATTTTATGTAATTTCCTGGCTTTTTTATTTTTTATGTTTGTTATGTGTGCATGCTCGGTGTCCTGTGTGCAAAAAATAAATTGATTTTCTTTCTTTCTTTCTCTTTCATGGATGATAGATAGCGGTACTGAGCGGGTAGATCTACAATAATTTCCAATTCAAACCAGTAGGTAACTGCCTAGCAAATGGAATTTAATTTGCAAATACTTGAGCAAATATTATGAGGCTTCATTCTAGAACCTATTCACATGACAGCTGCTGAGTCATACAATCAATCAGAAACTTCTATGGAGATAGTTTTTGCCGCAGCATGACTTTCCAAATTGTACTACGAATAATCTAGTCCGGCGTCCAAACTGCGTATGAGCCAGTAACACTGGAGATAACTCATTGTGGATTTTGGCTGTCTTTCGGTGTCATTGTCAGTTTTTGACACCCGACAAAAAAGAGCGGTTTTATAAGTTTGCAGTGTGGATCTGCGTATCTGTGTATGTGTATCTGTATATCTGTCTGTGGCATCGTAGCTCCAAAACGAATGGACCGATTTCAATGCAATTTCTTGTAATTGAAAGCTAGTTTAATTGGAAATCATCTTAGCTATGCTTCGTGAAAATCTGTTCAGCCGTTCAAAAGTTACAGCTCTTTTTCTAGTTGGAGTCGGGGTTTTTTATGGTTAGGTAATATCTGCAAATATGTGCGGTTTCTGTGAGATGAGAAACATTTAATAGATCAGTTTTTCTTTCGTCTATTGTTTGATGATCTAATCGATCGAATTGCTCACATGTAGATAAATGAAGCGACCGTTTAAATCGCTGACGTTTTTGCTGTCGAAATGTTTCTGAATAGGTACTTATTCGACTTACCTATTCATTGTTATTCGATGATATGTAGCAGAAAGATTTGGTTGAGATTGAGATGCGAGACAAAGAACGTGGGACTTTTCCACTAGCACAGAAATGTTATTTTGTTGAACGGACTATTATGGTTTCTATTTCTATGGATGTTTTATGGTAGCTGTATCCTCCTGGTAACCTGGTAACGTAATCATCCAGGTAACTGCGTGACACGCACGGTCCAGACCCCCAACTAGAAAGAAAGCTGTAACGTTTGACATGCATAGCTAAGATGATACCCCATTAAACTATGTAGCTTCCGATTAAAAAAAACTGCATTGAAATCGGTCCATCCGCTTTGGAGCTACCATGTCACAGACAGATACACAAATACCCAGGTCCACAGATAAACAGATACACAATACAAACTTATAACACCCCTCTTTTTGTCGGGGGTTAACAAATATCATCTCTTTTTTATAACGAACAAAAAGGTTAATATTCATTGAACACATTTTTTCTGAAGATGCCACAATTTGGTTGCAATGGACTATTGCTTTATTATAGTCATATTTTGAACAATTAATTAACTTATTTTAATATTATTATGTTTTTATAAAAGATAAGCATGTTTCCTGCAGAGCTACAGGAAAACGTTTTTTTCCTTCGCCACACAATAGGTAGGTACTTTGGATAAATTTACACGATGTCATTACCCTGTACCTACCATCCGAGATAAATAAAATAAATATAGGTATTGTTTAGTTGAGTATCGACTAACGACTGTTGACACCACCAAGAACTTTCCGATTTAAGTACCTAGTTAAATATTATTTCCAATGTTTCCCCAGGCTCGTTCTACCTAGGGGTCTCCACATGGCTTAAGACAGCTCCGATCATTGCTGACTGGTTCCACTTGGGCCGATGCACTGGCACAGCTGGTAGGAAATAGATATAAACCCAATTTAAGTACCCTTCTTCCAGACGGAGCTCCTCTGATTCCAAATTATTATTTATTACTTATTTTAGCCTATGTTGCCCCACTAAAGGGCACAGGTCTATCCCTTCTTCCATTCACATCTTGGTTTTTCTCGTAGGGACAAGTCTCGGAAGTGTCAAGTTCGTCCCGCATTTTCGCTCTGGATTCCAAATTGGCATCTTTGATAGTTCATACATTTATGGGACGATGATGTAAATAATTTAAACTCACCGCAAACAGTTTATGGGTATAGCGAGACTTTTGGCCCGTTGCCATTGCAAACCATAACGTATTAACATTTTATCTACGTATCTCCAAGTCAGGGGCATTGCGGGATTGGCAGGGAATACTGCCAACAGTGACCTCAAGTTGTCTTGAGAAGAAATAAAAATCTATTAAAAGTCCATGTTAGGTATCTCTTTGAGAGACAGAGTCCGGAATACAGAAATTAGACGCAAGACTAATTTCCAAAACGTCATACAACATATAACGGCTCTAAAATGGCGATGGGCAGGACACTTGGCAAGACATAATGACGGTAGGTGGAGGCGAGCCCTAACAGAATGGCTACCGATAGACGGTAGAAGAAGTGTTGGAAGATCGACAGCCAGATGGACAGATGACCTGCAAAGAATCGCGGGAAAGACCTGGATGCGATTAGCACAGACCAGGGAAACATGGCATGAAAAGGAGAAGGCCTATACTCAGCAGTGGGTAGAAACAGGCTGTCAATGATGGTGATGATGATGATCGGAATTATATTATTGTCGTGACGCAGGATCTGTTCAAGAGTGCGTCATATCACAAGTTTTGAATGGCTAACACTGCGTCAGAAGGCGCCACAACACAATAATGTAAATCCGGCTTAGGAAATGATCTTGGTCCATTTAAAGTTTTTATAATGTCCAACTAGCATTTTTAGGATCTAATCTTTAGATCTCAACAGTCCCAACTGCCCCCCAGACACGTTACAATCTATCGGTATAGAATAGTAACGCCAGCAAAATGTAGATACCATAGATTAATAATAACTTTATGATAGATACCTATTAATGATATTAATAATAATAAATATTTTTTTTTGGTTTGCTGTAAGAAAACTCAATTTTGAGTTAAGCTCGCCTATGTACAAGTTTTTCCTTTTATGTATTATATTTGTGTTTAAAATGTGTACATTAAAGAATTAATGTCTATTGTATAATGTTTGTTGTAAATTGCATATTGTAAATTGTATAGATATTAAATAATTGTATGATGTACCTATATTTATTTTCTTTTTCCCCTTTTTATTTATATTTCTTTGCCTTCGTCCGTGCGTCACTGCAGGGGTGCCAACTGAAAATCAGCGTTGGGCTCTCCGCGACCAGCAAATGCTGAGCTGGCTAACCTTCCGGCATGGCATGCTTGACAGCATACCTATATAAATAATTATAAAAATATTTAATTTCTTATTTGTCAACTTTTGTAGTGTTTATCTTGAATCTTCTCTCTTTTGTGTTGTCAATATCTCTTCTTCCTCGGTCCCTCAATACTGAGGATCGCGACCACAACTTCGTCTCCATATAAATTTGTCGGACGTGGAGTGCACGGCTAGTTGTATGTTGCCGCCAACCGCTGTCTTGACTGCATCGCTCCACCTGACGGGCGACCGACTTCTCGCTCTGCTGCCCTCCACGTGCCCCAGTATGAGCTTACTCTCCAAGCTATGTTTTGGAGATCGCATGATGTGTCCGTTATCATTATATCCGTGCTGAATAAATGAGTTTTCTTTCTTTTTCTACTGGTAATCACGTGATTGTTCAACAGCTTAGTTAATTCAGCAAACTTTGCTTACGTGTCTGTTCTCTAGAGATTGTAGATTGTACACTTAGGTATCTACTGGTACAGCACCAATTGTATTGTAATGAACAGTTGGACAAGAACACCCATTTGTGTTTGGAAGTGATAGACTGACCAAATACGACGCCCCGGAGCAAAAATAAAGTACGTTCTTAAATTCTAATAAATTAAATGGGCGGCCTACATTTCCTGCAACCCCATTGATCTTCATTACTTAGCAAACTTCTATCTTTTTAACCCCCGACAAAAAAGAGGGGTGTTATAAGTTTGTAGTGTGTAGGTATCTGTGTATCTGTCTGTGGCATCGTAGCTCCAAAACGGATGGACCGATTTCAATGCAGATTATTTTAGTAGAAAGCTAGTTTAATCAGGTATCATCTTAGCTATGCTTCATGAAAATCTGTTCAGCCGACCAAAAGTTACAGCTCTTTTTCTAGTGAGAGTCGGGGGTTTTTCAATCAGTGTTGGATTAATAAAGAACCACAACAGTGTGGTTTCCACTCTCGTTATGCTAGATCATTTGGGGAAAAATCCGGAGATAGCTAACGAACGGTTTTACTTTAAAAAGATTGCGAGTTTGTTTTTATAAAAGTTATTAATTGAATGACATTTCTTTTTAAAGGAAAAACAACGTGTTATCTTTTTAAGTTGGGCCGAGGGCCGGGATTAAAGACGGCCCCGGCTCTTAAAATGTATAAAACGTAAAAAAGGGATGAAAACTTTCATCTGAATAAAAGGTTTCTATATTAATAGGTATGTTTATTAAGCTTATATATCTAATATTATACATAAACCTATGTATATTATAATAATTAGATAATCTTTACCGGAAGTTTATAGTTGTTTATTTACTATGTACATTTGTACATAAGTGATAAGTATAATAGTTATTATACCTTTCAATTATGTTTGGTTTTTGGTGCATCTACCTTCCTTCTCTCTTTGTATGGTAAGAATGCCTACGACATGAAGCATTTTAAATAAATAAATAGGTAGGTACCTATGTACAAACAAACAATCAATAAAACAATCTCTATTCGCTTACACTACCCAATCCAGGCGATTCCCAGGGCTCGACAACCAGGTATGATATTATCCTCATAGCCTGAAAGATCTTCCAGTATTTTTGTTATTTCTCAAATTCTAGAATTACACCTACATACATCCTACACACATTTAAAATATACCTAGATATTCTCACACGAAGAAACAAAATGAGTTAAAATACTCGTTTATCACTGAAGTAACTAATGCATTATGTATGAACGCACATGCATTCGTAATTTAGGTACTTAATTAACAATTTAAGTACCTACACACAGAAAGAAGAATAACATAGGAAAGACGACACTTATTTCTCAAGATATCTCTTGCAGCAGACCTGCGAGAAGTGAGTTGGAAAGAAAGAAATGTAAGACTTTAGACTTTACGTAGGTAACTATCTGTCATGATCCAAATATGCGGGTAAATACTAAAGAAAACGCTTTTGTCATCCAAACTAAACGTGTATGCAAAATTTCAGCTCAATCGGAAACCGGGAAGTGGGTCAAATTTAACTTCTAAGATTTTTTTACATAGTTACAGGTGAAGCTAATAAAAGCGTTTTAAAAAAGGGAAAGATAGCTAGCTATTCGCAACTTGTGAGTTAAAAACTAGACGTAAGATTACGGAAAAGAACATTGATTGTGTATTGCGTAGATACATGTGCAATACTTACAGTAAGAAAGTTAAACCTACCTAGATAGGTAGGTACATTCTCAAGGAGCCACTTCCAGAAATCTAAAACAATGGACTTCTGGAACGTGGCCGGTCAAACAGAATACTTACTTATTGATCAAAGATATAAGAAAATAATCTAAACTTAATGATGTTCTGTATCTAATTCATAAATAGTTTAATCTAGTTAGATATCTACTCACAAAGACGAAGAAAAGACGTAACTAAGTAAAATTCATAAGAAATACACGAAATCAATTAATAGGTATTCAAAGAAAGAACGATTGAAGTCAAAAATATGGATTGATGGAAAATGTCGATCAACTCAATGTGTGTAAAAATATTAGGATTCCAGAAAATATCACGCTCATTGTAGACAATTTATATTCCCGAAATATATCGATTTGTAATAAGTGGGAAAACTCACCGAAAACAATGTGGCAGAGATCCTTTATCAATTGGACACCTTCATTACAATATCAATTTCGAAAATACACGCAAAATTTAATGGAATCACTGTCAAATTTCAGTTGGAATCACTAGATTTTATTCATTACAATATTTTGTGTAACGCTATCGCGAACCGCGTGCGTCTCGCGTGAATCGTGGTGCGGCACTGGCGCTGTCGAAAATACGAAATGGCGGGAATCTGACATGCGCCCTGGGAAATCGATGCCGAAATTCGTGTAACTGGGGTTCGTGGTTCCACTGCGTTTAAAATTTTCGTATTCAGCGGTTTTTCCGAATTTTTTGTCACATTGTTTGTATATCGGCTTAGGATATTTTCGGTGAGCGCGGCAGATTGAATAAACAGGATTTGCAGGCCCGTTTTTGTTCACTAGAATGAAAAATTTTCACACATCGCTGGAACTTCGTTGCACTGTTTTTTGTAGTTTTTGTAGTTCAAAGGAATTAAAAGGAAAATGGATGGCCACAGAAGGCGAAGGTGAGAAACGGAAAAGATTCTTGACGCCACGGTTGTTGGCGCAGTGGGCAAGCGATTACCTTTCTGCGCAAATGTAAATAACCACTAAGTTACACAAAGTTATTTTATAAAAAAGAAAACAAAATGAACAGTCAACTTGATACTGAGCGAAAGACCAGGTGGCGGGGAGTCTCCACGAACCACAACGTCCCTGTTCGGGCGCCAAATTTGTTATTTGGTATTTGCATAGTCTGCACTTAGTTGTTCCAGGTCTGACGGTAGATTTGTCTGTAAACTGTACCCGCGATATAGGAGAAGTCCTAGTTTGAGGCAACGTTGCTAAAAAACAGCAAACTATTCTGGCCAGAGAGAGGCGTACCGCAGGGGTGCATAATGTCTTCCATGCTCTTCAAGCCAAATTACGAATATTTAAAGGAAGAAGCACTGGTTTCTAGAATCTGGATGGATGGGAAGGCAGCAAGATCAGACTTTTTTAAACGAACGGGTAAATCCTTCTTGCAAGGAAAGAGCTTCCACTAGAGACGACATATAAGATGGTCTGGCGCACCCTGGCAGCCACGATACACCCATTACTGACTGGAATCTTTCTACCGGCGCCGACGGGGGTTTCGGCCGGGCATTGATGTCCGGCATACGCTGAACTGTACCTTTTTGGTGCAGCCGTGAGGCCCACATGATTGCGGTATATCCTACATACATACTTTATTTAATATGTATGTGATTATCTGAATTTCTGTTTTTTTTTTAATTTTTGCATTTCTTTTCGTTTGTTTTTTTTTGCATCACAATAAATTATTTTTCTTTCTTTCTTTTTTCTTTACCGACATGAGCGATTCCCATGAGATTGTGCACGATAGAAGATTCTGAAACTTCACACTCGAGGATATAAAATAAAACACGTAATCATGAAATCCATATTGTATTTATTTATTGTTTAATATGCATACTCAGCTCACAGCGGCTACAACTCTAATGGAAGATATAACGTACACATACTTAGTCTGCGCTGCACTTGGTAACTAACCTTACAAACACGTAAGGTCTTCTAAACTGTTGAAAATTATTTTTAACCCGGAAAAAAAAGAGGATTGTTCTAAGTTTGTGGTGTGTATCTGTGGCATCGTAGCTCCAAAACGGATGGATCGATTTTAATGCAGTTTTATAAATTGAAAGCTAGTTTAATCGGGTATCATCTTAGCTATGTTTCATAAAAATCTGTTTAGGCGTTCAAAAGTTATAGCTCTTTTTCTCGTTGGAGTCGGAGCTATTCTATAAGCACATCTCGTATCTCGGATTCGAATCTCACTCCTATTTAACGAATGGACATAAGGTTATAAACGTGTTACTTAATAACAGGAGCTGTGAACATGACTAGGCATGTTCAGTATGTTCACTGCTCCTTTATTATGTTATCGTAATATCAATTCGTTAAATATCAACCAACAACAAGAAAGAAATTCGAATCGAATCGCGAGACGATAACAGATCAACTAATAATGCCACGACAGAAAGAGTTCTCATTGGTATAAGAAAAATCTAATAAAGAATTCTATCAATAAATCAAGAAGCATATCATAAATTCGAGACGAATTAATAAATCACTTCTAAAATATTGTGTTGTTATTGTTAAGTTAATTAATTGTAGCTTATTCGGTACTAAAAGATCTCTTGCAAGCCTGACATAATATTCAAAATGTCGTATTATGGATAACCAACGTTACAGTACTACCAACTTATCTGTGAAGTGGCAGAAAATGGAACTACAACAAATTCATACGATTTGACAGTTGAAGTCTTGTCAAAAATGCTTTTTCTAAGCCAACAGCGCCATCTCTCTGTTCACGGATAACGTGGTGTCACTGTACTGTGGTGTTAAAAGGATCCCAAAACAAATGCAACGCAGACTATAACAATTTATATTGAATAAATTACAATTAAACTATAATGCGATTACGATACAACAATATAAAGTGGCCGATATTTACGGCTCCAAACAACACATCTTTTAATTGTATAGAATTTTAACTTCGAGGCCGCCGGACGGCGTGACGGCTATACACGACGTAATGACGTATTTCTTTTAACTCAAGGCAAATCGTTTGCCTACCGGCGATCAAAAAGGTAATGGCGATTTTAAATATTTTACACGTACGGATAAAATTGGCACACCTCGTGGTAAGTCGGTGGGCATTACACATCGGGCCGAAATTATTGACCACTCAAAACAAAATGTTATCTCCCAGGTCAGGATACATTTTAAATTATAATCTCATCTATTGTAACGACTATGATATAGTACATATAACTATCTATACTATAAATGTTTTTATATGTAGTCACACTTTACATCTTCGGTTTACAAATAAATTGGGAATAACACTTATACATTATCTAATTTTATATTACAATTATTCTTATGTTCCAACAGATCATTCGGTATTTTCTACAAATTTTTTATCTATGTGATAAACAGTTTTTTTACATGTACAAATAAATACTGTGTCTATAAACATCATTTCCTACTATAGCTATGTATTTATTTAACTATGAAATCAAAATTGTTCACGTAGTTTATACAAATGGTAAAAGAAAAGGTAATTTTATTTAAGTAAGAGTATATTGTTCGATATAACTACTGATACATTCAGCCGTCAAATGACGTGACGCCAATATTCGTCGTTTTCAGAACATATTGTAAAGAGCTACGGAAAATGTACTTGTTTTAATAGACAAGAGTAAAAATCGAATAACAACGTTCGCTATTTAAAAATTCACGCAACAGTAAATGAAATTTACCCTGTTTAGAAGACATTGTATATCTTAAAAATTGTGTCCTCAGCCTTTTTAATGATATCATTTTGGTTTCATTTTTTTTTTGTTTTGACAGATAATAACCATCTGCAATGTTGATAACAAATTATTAAATTTAAAATTGAGGAAACGTGTAAATAATATAAATATTTAATTAAAGCTTATTTTGAAAATAAAATTAATACAAATTCGACAAAAATACTTAAATCAACAATTTACTAGAAAAATACAGATAATAATTATCTATCAAAGTGTAATCACTAATTTGCTAAGGGATCTATGTATTACAGGGTTTTCAAACGAATGTCGAATTTAATTAATTGAAAATAAAGTCGAAATTAACTTCTACGTCAACGTTTGGGAGTAAGTTAGACGGATATCAGTGACGATTTTTAACTATTTTTTTATACATAATTTTCTCGACAAAATTATTTTGTACCAGTTTATTATAGATCTTACACACAAACAAGTTTTATGGAAAACTGTGTTCGTGAAACTACAACGATTTCATTAAAAAATTAACTTTTCATGCCCGACTTCTAGGCTTTAACAAAAGACTTTTTCATAAAAAAGAACAAAATAATTTTGCACGACTTTCTAACCATCTTACACCTAAGGATGAATATATATTTAATATATTAATTAAAAATCATCGAGATTGGAATTTAACATTACAATTTAATAATTATCATTTAATATTATTAATAGAATACACCTACACAGTAGGAAAGTTAAACGGAAATGTTCATAAGTCTAGTGTACGTTAGGAATAATGTTGATATTATATCGACTTGAATGAAGATCACACGATATATTCGAGTAATTTAATCGATAAACGGCGTTCATCGTTGTTTGGCGATAAAGTTGTGTTTCGTAATCTCAACTAAGCTTATTTACGTAAAGTGTATCGAGAAATCGGAACCTGATGAAATCCGGATCCGGAAATATTTACTTGAAGTAAATGATATAAACGTGGGACAATAACGACTGAATAATATTTTACGTGGAAAACAGAAAAAAACAATATTGTTTTAGTTGTATTGTGTACGAATCATAGTTATGTCGTTATCATTATATAAGAGCCTTTTAATTCTAATTGATTATTTTAGAAAATCAGCCAGCCTTTCATTTCTACTAGGATACGACGCTCAATCTCAACATGTTATTGAAAACTATTGAATTGTTGCATGAATCTTTGAATTTGTAAATGTGAATTAGTATCGAGCTAAGTAAATGTGTATACTGTGTACATTAATGAACGACTATGCAAATTATTACTATGTGTTGTTCTCATGTAAGTGACTGTTTTTTGTCTTTTTATGAGAATAAATATATCTTTAAACCTAATCTAAAGCAGGTCAACATGTGATCTCCAGTCAAGACATATCCAAAATATCAACCTTAAAAATATTATATTATTGGAGAATGTATTCGAGACGAAAGAAATGCACAGACAACGGGAAAATGCTTCACAGATCAAAACGGAACAATATCGTTGGTAATCTTTACATTATTCGGTAAAATACATACACTTACATACTAAGCAATATTTTAAATTTAACGCTTTCAAAAAACTTTTAGATCGAAGCTTTAATATTCATTGTTTTAAAATCCCTTTCTGGATACCTAGTAATATTGGCCTCAAGTGTACGGGACGCAAAAGGGATCGTCCAGGCGTTTTATTAGCCGATTTTTTTAAATATTTAATAATATATTAATTACGGAATATTTTTCAATATACACACATATTCTAAGACATGGCACAGCCTGTCGACTATATACTTTTTAATCAGGCGAATATCGAAATCAAGAGTTACATTTTTAATATTTTTAATTCGGTATTTCACCGTGCAGCCAGTTTTCTTATACAATAATATAATATTAAAAATCTACTTTTAAAATATACATTAATTTTAATAATAAAATTAGTTATTTTTGGCATTGAATCGTGGGGTCACACGATTATAGAACGTATTTACATTTAGATAAGGGTGGGTCGACATCACTGACTCGAATTGACTCAAAACTATCAAATATCATTTATGATACACATAAACGTGGTTGATAAATGTCAATATTTTTATTCTAAAAGATGAGAATGATGAATATTCACTTTAAACACACAGAAGTATACAGATGGAGTGTCAATACGCATTTTTCTTCCTAGCACAAAACTCACCCAATCTGTGAGACGCTGAGAGAAGCGACGCGTTTTATATAAAGATCCGCGTAGCATATGTTTAACGTTCAAATTTGTGTCACACGCAGTCCACACTCCAGGTAGTTACATACTCTTTTCCGTTATTATTAAACATGTTACACAATAGGTTAATAATAATTTGGAGTTACTATTAATGTCGGCAATATTATGTGTGTGCATACACTCAGCACCAATTCGCACCGAATCTTGTCATTATCAGAGTTTTATGTTTGGCGGTCGATTTTAATTCTACTTAGATATTTGGCAGTGGAAGATATTATTGGAAGGAAGTCTTCATTTAAAAGCGGATGATATAAATAAAAATATTCATATGCTGTGCACATTATAGGCGAGAGTGAATAGACATTATTTGGACTTGCGAGATCCACCCTCGGCAGTTTCACTTACCATCGGGTGAGGTGCTGACAAACGCATTCAATTTTTTTATAAAAAGACAAACACAAAATATTAACGATTTACTGTAAGCTCGTCAATAAAATACGTTTCTATTTCGGACGTATGCGGCGCTTTCTGAATCCCTGATCCGTATTCGACAAAAAAAATAGTATGTGAATATCATATAGAGCAGTTTCTAATAATTAATTGTATTTAGAACTTTGAAACTCCGTCACATAATTTAGAATAGAACCAAGTATGTTTCTAAAGAAAACTGGAACCTAACAAACTCATACGTGACACACAATCATAAGAAATTACTTTTCCAGCCTTGAACCAAGTTTGTGCAAAGACTTGTCATTTGTACGTAATGACGTCAGCGCATTTCATACGTCATTAGCTCTGAAGACGCCTCAAGCTATTTCAAAAACTTATTCAGTCACATGAATATGAATACTCCGAACTTTGGAATTCGATACCTCTGTTTTCATTAAAAAGTTTCAAGTTTGTGGTAAAGTACGAAACTGTGTTTGTGAAATATGATCAATACTCGATACGTAACTTTTTTAGCACTTCCACAATGTTTACAAAGAAAATAATAATTATACCTTTTCAGGCACGGTAAAACGTATTTTTTTTTGTAAATTTCATATTTCTTTTAAGTATGTTTCAGAACATATTTTTATCAATTTATTAACAAAGATGGTGATTTTTTATTCTATTTTTAAATTTGAAATATTTTTTTATATAAATTTTTATTTTTATGGAATTATTTGTTATACTTGTAGAATAGGTATCGAGTTTATTAATTTGCTTATTATGTCAAATAATGAGTCGGCTTATATGACTCCTCAGTATGCACCTAAGTCTCAATTCTCAACACATTGACTGCCACGCAGCAGACACAGCGGAAATCGATTGTTCGTCATCACCGGTGATCGACATGGCGATCAAAGGGTTACGACTATTCCAATATTACTCTAATGTCGATGACGATGTTTCGATAACAAACTTTATGAACATTATCGATATCAATACAATTTTTTTATTCGTAACGAAGGATGCAAGTACATGGAAACAATATTATTAAATTGAATTTATAAAATCGCCCACAAAACATGAAACAATGACTCGTGATGCGATTTATTGAGATGGTCAGGGCTGTCCCAAACTGCCTCAAACCTGTGATTTAGGGTTGTCATAATGTACAACCATCCGTTAATAGTAATAGTTACATTGTGATGTTATCATATCAATGGATGACCAGATTATGATAATGTTACATACAATACATACATATCCGTGGAACCAATAATAGTGATGTACCCTAGCGATAAATAAATTATTTATTTACGTCAAAGGGAGAGCGTCGGTTGCTCGCACCATAGTTAGAAAAAAATTCAATTTTCATACATAGTAGGTATCAAAGTAACTTTAAACTTAACATTATCTTAACAGAAATCTTTCAAAATGTTACAATCTATGGAAGAAATATTTGAAGACTTGAAACAGGAAGAGACATTATCATCATGTCAGTCAATTTTACTTTCGAGAAAATACAGGATGTTTTTTAATGTAGTGCGCAAAATTTGCTGAGTTATTCAATATCGGTTCCGAAATGCAATCGAAATACTAAAATTCACTCCAAGACAAAATATTATTTTTTATTTTGTATGGCTTGCGCTATTAAATTATGCGCGTCCTCCAAACTAAGTCGAATTTTCGTTTTGTTTCAAAGTGTATCCCAATACTGCAGATGCATTTAGGAACAGTCTGAATCACTATACACATTATGCGCACTACATAAAAAATATCCTGTTTAACAGAACTTACAAACTGTAACGTTTAATTCTTCTGAAACCCAACTAAATAAGCCGACTTTACCAACCCAACAAAACAATTTTAAAACGACATCAATGTATGAAATACGTACTATACCCGCTATTCGAATTAAGAATATTTCTTAAAAATGATAAAACAGTTTCAAAAACAGTCGAAGAATACAAAGACTTCAAATCTTTGAACCTCAAAATATTTTAATATTTCATTATTAAGTTTATTCCTCGGAACAGCGCGTTTAGTACGTAGTTAGCTTAGTATACATATACTTGACTTCACACTTTCAAACGAACGAATCGCAAAACTCGTTTACTCGAAATTCAAAGGGTATTTGCGATATTCACTTAACCAAAGATTAATTTAGCCAATCAGGCTGCACATGTGGTTACCAATCTCGTATCAATATTTTTTTGAACTTGAACTCTATGTGTTACCAGCACTCAAATATCTAAATCGATGTATTCATCCGATCCCAACGCAAGATAGTTGAGAAAAGATCAGGATGACATCTAAATACATTTACTGTGATCGTGATTACTCATATTTGTCTGGTAAACAGCTTTTGGTAGAGGTAAGATTGAGTACCAGCGTACAAAATGATGTCTAACACGTGTAAAGTAATGATATTGCATTACTATACAAAAGGCGTCAATAACACTACATTTTCCCCCTTATTCAAAGTAAATTAGCATATCCAACCATAATTTCGAAGAATAAAATTCTAAGTCAAGTATCTGTATACAATCCAAACATCAATGTCATGAACTACAGAAAAAAACTGAAAAAACCGACTCCCCCCCTCATGAGTAACTTAGAAAAACTCGTGCACCTTGCGAAATACCGAGAGCACTCTTCATTTCTTGGCCTTGACGGTGACGTAGGCGGGCTCGCGCTGGTCGCGCGACTCGCGGGTGTCCCTTGGGTCCCGGGTGTCCCGCGCGTCACGGTTGTCGCGGGTGTCGCGCGGGTCACGGGTGTCCCGCTGGTCACGGGTGTCCCGTTGGTCGCGGGTGTCCCTTGGGTCGCGGGTGTCCCTTGGGTCACGGGTGTCCCGCGCGTCTCGCAGCAGCAGCGGCAGGCGCCGCTCGCGCCGCGCGGAGCTGTAGCCGGCCGGCGGCGGAGGGGCCGCGTCTCATGTTTGCAGCGCCGTGTTTATCTCGCGGTGGATCGTGCTCTGTGGGAACAATAATAAAGCTAATAATATAATCTGTGGGTTTTAAGTGATTGATATCCTTCCGGTTCTTCGTCACACATGGGATACCGAAGGATTCGGAAGAGGGCTGTGGCCATCAGCCAACGCATTCGTGACCTATAAAAGTATTGGTTACACTATCGTCAAACATTCGAGACAAGGCGAAGATATAACACCTAAATGTTATTACAATAGTGTTCCTGAAGGGGCACCTCACGCCACCCAAGCGGCCGAATTTACCAGCAGAATCCACGTGACCCCTTTAACGTCCCTTCATCTAGCTAAAATCAAAGTCAAAGCTTTTTATTGCAACTGGGCCTTTGCAAACCCTTTCAAAACATCGTGATTCTAGGTGCACGGTTCCAAGTGAGTTGGTCCTGGAGAAGATACCAACAAATAGGGGGAAAATCACTACTGTAATACGACCACTTTATATTATATCGTTACTGAATCGTAACAAAAGCGACACTCACCAGCTCATCAAGTTGCCGCGCCAGTTGGTCGTTGAGCGCCTGTATGACCTGTCGCTGTCCGTCCTGCGCGGCGAGGGCGAGCTCCAGCTGACTTTGAGCAAGTTTGGCCTCTGCGTCCTGCGAAGTAAGGCCGAATTTCGTTTGAGAATATGAGTTGACGCTGATCCCTACTCTCTTCGTAATTAACTACATCTTCTACATACTGAATATCTACTTTAGCTAGCTTTATACTTCTAAGTGATATTGAAACAGTAAAAGCCATTTGAAATGTGTGCCTTATCTATAGTTATGACTACTGAAAAGGCATGAAACAAGAAAACATTAGTAGATACATATTCATAGTGATGTTTAGAGGATAGCCGTCGTGGTATGCCACTTTGCCCTAAGATCGCTGACTACTGTTACGACTGTATTGATTTGTTAGGGTAGCTGTAGGTGGCATCACGGTCAAACATATAACCCTCTCCGTAGTCGGGTAATTATGAAATTTTAAATTAGTTCCTGTGGCAAACTACTGATTGGATTTGATTGGTTTTTTGTGTACGGTCACAGAACGTGATACTTAATAAGTGGTTCCATTTAATGTGATAAAATCTGCTGCACCCTGTATTACGATCTCAGTGAGAATTTTGAAAGTATCTCACCTGTTCGAACCAAAATCTTTATTTACACGTGTAGAACTAATAATAAAGACATGTTTCTACTTCGATGTTCCTTTATCCTAGACCAGGGGTCGGCAACCTGCGGCTCGCGAGCCACAAGCGGCTCTTTGGATGTGAAGCTGCGGCTCTTTAGTTCCATACGCAAATCACTAGGTGGTACCAAATAGGCGAAAGTTTGTAGAAAAATTTAAAAATTAAAAAACATTTTTTGCTCTTTAAAAACATTGAATTTTGTAAATTGTAATTTTTGACTCTTCCGACTCAAGAGGTTGCCGACCCCTGCCATAGACGAATGAGAGCTGAGCGAAATATGTGGAGGAACGAGGTATGGTGTTCCTCCATTGAAAAGGGAGGATCCTCCGACCAGGCGAGGTGATATTGCCTGGTGGGCCGAAGCCCGACGGTTGATGTCGGACAGTTGTATATGTGTTAGATACGATATTCTTTTTACTTGCGCGATGCAGGCCTCGTAATCTGATTGGTCGAATTCATATTTACGCGCCACTATAGTTAGCTTGCTGCCTTGCTAAGTAGTTATTCTATGTGGCGATAGATGTCGCTACAAATGTTATGCAAAATACGTGAATTATACGTTTAATTTTGTGCATAGCTTCTAAAATTCTAAATTCTAAAAGCGCTTATTCAAAATAGACTTTTTGATGTCAACATAATACAGCACTGCCAAAACGTACCCTTCAGAACGAGATAACAAATACGTGATTTCATTTAATATCAGTCTACAGTCGTTGCAACCTGGAGCTGGATGAACCTTCTTGTGAGGGTGATCTCTGTTTGTAATGTATTGTAATGTTATATTGTGTTGTGATATTTATTGTACCTACATGTTTTACTAACATAGTTGTCTAAGTTATTTGTAATACTAACATGCTATGGGCCTCGATGGCTGTGAATAAAAGATTTTTATTTATTTTTTTAATACTAAACGCGACTGGATCTTTTTTTTTTTAATATCAACTCTGTCACTCCCTTTTCTGTATTTGAGGATTAACCTGACTACGACCAAACATGTGTTATGTTCAAAAGTGTATGATAACCTAACCGTCAAAAACCCTCTACTCCAACTAGAAACAGAGCTGTAACTTTTGAACGGCTGAACAGATTTTCATGAAACATAGCTAAGACGATACCTGGTTAAACTAGCTTTCAATTAAAAAACACTGCATTGAAATCGGTCCATCCGTTTTGGAGCTACGATGGCACAGACAGATACACAGATACGCACTACAAACTTATAACACCCCTCTTTTTCGGGGGTTAAAAATAGCACCGAAAGTTCTGTCAAGATCGTAACAACAAAAAGTGTGTTCTGGACCAACAAACAGAAGGCAATCAAAATAAAATAAATCCAAATAAAAGATGTAAATACAGTTTATTTGTTAGTAATACATTGGTAACTTACAGCTGATTAGTAAAAAATATAAAAAAATACAACATCTGTTAGTTTGATCAAATTTTGTACAAACATGCATTAAATCATACATTTATTAGAGTTAAAAAAAATATAAAAGTATAAAACAGAAGGTAGGTATATATAGAAAATGCAACAAAACTTAAAAAAAAAAAAAAAAAAATAAAATTCAAATCTGTTAGTTGAAAACTAATGTACATTATTTGGTAGTTTGTTTAGAGATATTTCAACTATAAAACGGGTGTATACTTGAACATGCTCTAATTTCTTTACAACACCTTGAATTTTGATATTTTATTCATAAATGCAATTGTAAACAAGACAAAAACTCATCTTCCTATACAAAGTTACTATCAACTTGACGAATTCTATGGAGAATCACGATCATAAATGTAATCATCTATGTAACATTAAAAATACATCTATAAGTCAACCGCTTATGAAGAAGTTGCGCGGTGCGGGAGGGGTGACTTGAGATGTCAGTCACGAGCTCATGATACGCACCATAAAGCTTAACTTAGCCAATAGTAGGCGTGTGTCACACCTCCCCCCGCATCGCGCAACTACCTCAACTTCAGTCATCAACCGTCTGAGTTAAGGTCCGTTTATATCTACAGACACAGTCTGTTTCAGACAAGTACCGTGGCAGAGACCAACAGACCCACTTTATTTACATCTAACGTGACAGATGTGTGCCGTGTCAGACATCGACAGACACCGTCGTCGGTGCCGATACTCTATTCAAACTGCCCGGCAAGGGACCATCCACAAAGTGCGTGACAAGGGGTGGGAGGGGTCCTAAGTTCCGTGACATCATGATGTAAAATTGCAAAATATGTGACGTCACACAAGGGTGGCAAAAAATCACGAAATTAGTGTGACGAACTTTATGGATGACCCCCAAGCTGCCACAGACACGTACAGACATGAAGCGCGCAGACAAAATATTCTTTCGGAGGATACTGGCCGGGCACGACCCGTGTCTGTCGGTGTCTGCGCGGCCGTGTTACGATAGATATAAATACGTTAATACACACTGTGTAGAACAATATTATTTTGTCTGCCACGGCACGTGTCTGGCACGCTCGATGTCTGTTGATATAAACTTACCTATAAGCGGTAGGCCTATAACGTATACAGGACAGAAACAAAAAAAACTTAAATAACGTTACGTTTTCTACGCTATTTTGGTTCAAACATAGGAATAATATTATCAACACTTTCAATTTATGCAAGCTTCAAGTATACATCCCGTTTTACTGTTTTAAATAAGGACAAAGCAGACATATCTTACCCAATGTCATATAAATATAGTAGGTAGATACAATATTATATTAATTTAATTTAAACTGGATAAAGTTTATTTTTCCTCCTGTTAAGGCCTTACCGCACAGAGAAGAACCGAGCTACAGCGGAGTGATGCGGTCATACGCACAGCTACATATCAAGCTATTGATCTCCAGTATAAACTGACTTCGCATTTTATAGGCTTTCTTCAAAATGTGAGGTCAGCTTATCCTGGAAATGTATAGCATACATGTAGACATGTGTACCCAGTGGCGTGCATTCCATAGAGACAAAAAGACACTGCCTACCCTAATAAATTAAGTAATACATGGCTATTTTTCTTTTATGTATGTTTTTATAAAACTATATTATTTATTTTGTTGCTATAAATTCTTATAGCTGCGCGGCGCGGCGGTTTCTATTCAAATATACCCGCGCGGCGGCAGTGCGGCGGCGCTCACTCATAATAACAAGACAGCCTAAAAATTCTTCAAATGTACACATTCAAACATCTATATCCTATACCGACACACAATTTATCGGTGCAATACACGCACACTAGCATTTTCGCCTAAGCGTGTTTTTGCGTGAAAGAGACAGATACGCTCGGTGTGCGAGCGACGCGACCACAAGATAAGTCGTATACGCGTTCTCTGTCTAGCGGGGCTCTGAGTGGCTCTGAGCGATATGCATCTGTATTAACCGTCAAATTGCAAAATACGCATGTTCGATGTCATTTCAATAGAGAATAAAGTACATTACAATTTGGTCGTTCAATTTCTGTTGACGTTATAGGCGTAAATCGGTCTAGCGGCGCTCCTATTGGTTGATAATCTGTATTAGCCAATGAGCATGAGCGACAGCTCATGCCACCTCGACAAATGATAATTTAGCAACCGCAGAAGCTGTCATACGCAATTACGCATTGTTTTTGTTTGTTTTTATTATCGTTTGTGGTGAATATCAAGTGAATTACGTTATTAATTATTGCCGAAAATGGAAGAGGTCACATGTGAGAGCTGTCCGGGAAATGTGTTTTTGCAAAAATTTAAGACAGGCGTCTTTACTTCACATAAGTTTGACGATAAAATTTGAGTAATTAAAAAAGGTCGGTGCGTACCGGATTTAGAATTGTTTCAAATAAAAGGTAAAGTTACAAGAAAATTCAATCCTATACAATATCAGACATATTATGGTTGGTTATCAGGTTGTAAACAAACATAGCAATCGTCTCTTGTTTTCCATGTAATTATTTTCAAATTGGCATAATGTGTGGACCGGTTCTGTTTACGAGGACGTACATAATTTCACTACAGCTGCAAAAAAACATGAACGATCTGAAAAACATTTAGAAGCTTCTATAAAATATATTTTATTTGGGAAAAATCGTAGGTATCGAAACGCGTTTAAATTCTCAGTTAAAAATAAATATCAACAAACATAATGCGAAAGTCGATCGTGACCGTAACATATAAAAGTTTTTTTGTCTACCCTGTTGTAAATGTCTGTGCACGCCACTGGTTATCAGGTTGTAAACAAACATAGCAATCGTCTCTTGTTTTCCATGTAATTATTTTCAAATTGGCATAATGTGTGGACCGGTTCTGTTTACGAGGACGTACATAATTTCACTACAGCTGCAAAAAAACATGAACGATCTGAAAAACATTTAGAAGCTTCTATAAAATATATTTTATTTGGGAAAAATCGTAGGTATCGAAACGCGTTTAAATTCTCAGTTAAAAATAAATATCAACAAACATAATGCGAAAGTCGATCGTGACCGTAACATATAAAAGTTTTTTTGTCTACCCTGTTGTAAATGTCTGTGCACGCCACTGTGTGTACCAGGAACCAGTCTACTACGTACCCACCTACTACATTCACATAACATGGTGGTCTACACGGCAGAGCCGTAGCAGTAGTTATATCTAACACCCACCTGCTCGCTCTTCTTGGACTTGGTGATCTGCGCCAACTCCTCGTTCTTCTGCGCCAGCTCGGCCTCCAGCTGGGCCACGCGTTGTCGTAGCTGTTCTACCTCATTCGCTTCCGCTCCTGAAAAGGACAAGTACATATATCGATCAGTTTGTCCCGTGAGCGAAGACTCATGATTTCTGCTCCCATAGAAAGTTGTTCAGTTTGATGGTGTAATCTACACCCTTAAATACGACCACGCATTTCTGATACAGGTTGTATAATACCTAACCGTCAAAAACCCCCGACTCCAACTACAAAAAGAGTTGTAACTTTTGCACGGCCGAACAGATTTTCATGAAGATGATAAGATAAGATAGCTAAGATGATACCCGATTAAACTAGTTTTCAATTTAAAAAAATGCTTTGAAATCGGTCCATCTGTTTTGGAGCTACGATGCTACAGACAGACCTGTACCAGACCAGATACACAGATACACACTAAAAACTTATAACACCCCATTTTTTGTCGGGGGTTAAAAATACTTGTACTGACTGACTTTTCAGAGATTTATTTATTTATTATACTTTAAATTGAACGGCCGAAACCAATTATACTACATAGAGACAACTATTACAAACATTAAATATCACAAGAAACACATTCATTCATGCATTCTTCTCACAATACTTCATACATTCCGACAGAATCGTCTACCATGCCCCCAAACAAATGAAAGTCTGGGTTTGAGTCCAGGAAAGCTTTGAGCGCAGTCAGCGTCCGGGGTATGGGAGATATATCTATGCAGAAGCAATAGTGGGAGTAGTGTACCTTTCCCAGCGTAGTGCCTGGCCCGGGCCACCTCCTCCCTGTACTGGTGCAACTGCCGCTTCCACTCGTCCACGTTGGCTGTGCTCTCCTGCAGCGCGGCCGTCAGTCGAAGGTTGTTGCTCTTCAGCGTCGCTAGCTCCACCTCCCATTTCTTTGCGTTCGCTGAGCTGTGAGAAGGAGAAAATACGATAATAATATAAATCCAGTCCATCATCATCATCATCATCTGCCTGGCCTTTATCCCAACTACGTTGGGGCTCCCAGTCTAACCAGATGCGGCTGAATAACACTACCACTACCACACGACTGCCATCTGGGGGGCTAAAAAGGCCGCTTTAGATGAATCATAATGATTCATATTAGAAATGTCAAAATATCCACTTATTTGATGACACTTAATGTCATCCGCATAAGGTTCATATTTAGTAATCATCTGTTTCACAGTTACTATGCGGATCACTAGATGAAATGCTCAATGTGGCCATTTTAGGCCCCCAGATGGCAGTCGCTCTGCCACGCAATTACTGGCAGACACCAATACCCTAAGGTTAGACCGGTTGTCAGACTTTTTGGGTTGCTGATTCCCGTAACGACTGTCATAGGTATTCGTATGACAAATAAATACATAAATAATAAATCCAGTCCTAACTTATTATTTCGATGTCGGTTATAATAAACATTTTCTTTCTTTCTTTCTTTCTTTCCATGACCTTTACGTTGACGCAATAAGGTGTAAAATTATCTAAGCGTGCGACTGCCATTGATTGTTCAATCAGGTACTTCGATGTAACTTCTTAGTTGTAACGTACTATGGCGTTTTGCAATATTCTCTCCAAACGTTCATTGTAGAGGACCAAGACTGCCATGTTCGGTCTTCTGATGATTAGTCAATAGTACATAAATATTGGTTGTATCTATAATACATGCCCTAAAGCTGGGAACAAACTTGTAGCACGTCATATGACGTTACTACTTTTTTTTTCCTTTTTTTTAGGGTTCCGTACCCAAAGGGTAAAACGGGAACCTATTACTAAGACTTCGCTGTCCGTCCGTCTGTCTATTCTTCTGTCACCAGGCTGTATCTCATGAACCGTGATAGTTAGACAGTTGAAATTTTGATACAGATGATGTATTTCTGTTGCCGCTATAATAACAAAATTTTAATACTAAAAAACAGAATAAAATAAATACTTAAGGGGGCTCCCATACAACAAACGTAATGTTTTTGCCGTTTTTATAGATAATGGTACGGAACCCACCTGGCCAGTGTTTTTTTTTTTCTCGTGTTGTCACTGTCCGTTCTGAATAAATGTATTTTCTTTATTTATGCTTTCATACGACGTGACGCGAATATCGCACGCTCATTGGCTATTTTACTTCGCTTTGTCTAAATTGCGGCCTATCATTTACCACACCGTGTGATAAGTGTGCCCAGCCCTTAAGAACACAAAAAAGGACGCGAAATCTAATTCTTTTTCCACAAGGAAGGTCGTTAATCTTTGTTGCTGAGGCGCAAATGTTTTTCTCGTTAGAGCAGCGAATATCCGGAGATATATTGCATGCTAGACAAATCTTACGTGTTCAATTTGTGGTTTATTCATGCTCAATATTCTTTATAACCGACTTCAAAAAAGGAAGAGGTTCTATGTTTGACTGTATGTTTGGTACGCGATTACACCGCGAATTGCAGACCGATTTTGTTTTTTTTTTGTTTGAAAGGGTTTGCTCTCAAGTCTCAATGTGGTCCCATTTAATTTTTATATTTTTAAATTATTTTTTTCTTAATTTTACACATACTAAGAAAAATGTCTTCTGGCTATGCAATGTCCTCTTCTTATCACCTATGTCTATAATTCTAGTGTGTCTTGTATTTGTGGCAAATAAATGATTTTTATTTCTTTGATTTTTCTTTACAAGGTAGTACAAAGATTAGGCTCTCACGATCGTACTGAAGTTTATTACCAGAGTCGATATTCATTACCATTTTGTTACGCGGTAAAGCCCTGTACCTACTTTGGCAACACCTATCTGTAAACGGGTCTCTAGAAATCAGGAACACTCCAAAGTAGAAAGAAGAAACTCCGTAAAATGAATTTGAGACTTTTACTGTTTATTTTGGCACTCACCCAAAGTAACTTAACGAAGTTTGTAGAAGTTTTATTTGCTTGAAAGCTCGGGACACAACCTAAGTAACTGCAGTATAAATATACATCTCATCAAAAGTAAATAAATATTATCTATAGTTTAAAAAAAAACTATAGAACACGCTATAGTCATCCAAACTGAACGTGTATGCAAAATTTCAGCTTAATCGGAAACCGGGAAGTGGATCAAATTTAACTTCCAAGATTTTTTTACATAGTTAGTAGTTAGTTACAGGTGAAGCTAATAAAAGCGTTTTAAAAAATCATCATTTTTAAAACAAGCTTTTATTAAAAACTTTGACTTTGTTTCCCACTCTTCAAGCTCTATCGTTTGATACCCATATTAACAGGGTTGACAAAATACAGGATAATTTTTATTTAGTGCGCATAAATTTTGCACAGTTAGGACTCATTTTAAAACAAAACCAAAATTAGCCTTAGTATGGAAGACACGCATAGTTTACTAGCGCAAGCCATACAAAATCAAATTTTTATTTTGTTTTTGTTTGAATTTTAATACTTCGGTTGCATTTGGGAAACGACACTGAATCATTCTGCAAACAATGGGCTCTATATAAAAAAAATATCCAGTATACACCATCCGCCATCTTGTAGCCGCGGCCATTTTGAAAATATTACAATATTTACTGTGTATGTTAAGTGTATGCAAAATTTCAGCAAAATCGATTGGGTAGAAATGGTTTCAAAATTCAGTTGTAAGATTTTACCTAAAAAAACAAACATACATACAAACAAACATGGCAAGTTAAATAAAAGCTTATAATAACCTAACCGTCAAAAACCCCGACCCCAACTAGAAAAAGAGCTGTAACTTTTGAACGGCTGAACAGATTTTCATGAAACATGGCTAAGAACACTCGGGATAAAATTATCTATGACACAATAAAAACTAAACGAAAATCAGTTCATCCGTTTGGGAGCTACGATACCACAGACAAACACGTTATACTAATAACACCCTTCTTTTTTGTCGGGGGTTAAAAAAATCAACCTGACGGTCCAGAGTGTGCCGGACATAAGTATCTTCACTCGGTGACGCCTTACTATGAGTATGAACTCAAATACAATGTATTCCAAAACTTTTTGGCCTCGAATATGAACTTCGTTACGTATTAGTAATCTTCGCACGCAGTGTCAATCTCGCACCGCTTTCGATCATAAACCACACAGATATAGTGTTGCGTAATAG
The DNA here is from genome assembly GCA_932294325.1 of Allophyes oxyacanthae. Classification (NCBI taxonomy): domain Eukaryota; kingdom Metazoa; phylum Arthropoda; class Insecta; order Lepidoptera; family Noctuidae; genus Allophyes; species Allophyes oxyacanthae. The sequence goes on from OW028633.1 coordinate 677,150, forward strand.
TGCGGTGACGTTATCGATTATGCATGTCCATCTCGGCTAAGTCTCTCGTATTACATCACTAGTTCTTATGCGGTAAACATGCATACCATGTTATGTTTCATTTATCATGCGGTTTAAGTGTATCACAATTTAGTAGATCTTTAATCTATACAGTTCATAAAATCATCAATCAATCAATACACAAAAGTACCGATTTATTTGTAGTAGTGTGACAGAAATATACAGATATATTGTTTTTTTTTTTTCGTAACTTTCAAAGTACAATTGCACTATAACGATCCAATCACAAATTAAATTATTTTTGAGTTATGCGAACTGATGTCAATTATTCTATCACTTCCTACGCGTTTTATTTTAGTAAATTAAACATTTTTATGTTACCTCTTTCTGAAAAGTTAGAAAATAGGTAATTAATGTAGTGCGCATAATTTGTAGAGTGATTCAGTTCCTAAATGCAACCGCAGTATTGGGATATACACTTTAAAACAAACGAAAAATCGACTTAGTATGGGGGACACGCATAATTTACTAGCGCAAGCCATACAAAATCTAATTTTTATTTTGTTTTGGAGTGAATTTTATTACTGCGGTTGCATTTGGGAGCGGACACTGAAACACTGCAAATTTTGCGCACTAAATAAAAAATTATCCCGTATAGTAATAACATTGCTTGTAGTATCACGCCTCTGTTCACCGAAGGATACTAGAGATGTACTCTTGTACACCCACAATTCGCCGAAGCCGAGATTAAGTTCCATTTAATATGGAGCGAGCGTATTACCATCTTCCGAGCACTTCCAAACTCCAGGCTGCTATTAAAAATTTCCTAATAGAAAAACCCCAACAAAACTGCCCGAGAATCGATCCCAGGACCACACGCTCAGCAGCCGAGCCCTAGACCCACAGGGTAATCACTATACACACTCGTAATCGGAATGAATTTAATTTTGGCCACTCAAAAAATACATCACGCATACTTTAAAAATCACTCTACTCAACAATTGGGACCACGCAATGAACATTCGAGAACTGTCAAAAATCGCCCTATTAGGAATACCATGCAATTCCCCAATGAGGCAATTACGTTAAAGAATAAGCAATTAAAATTATAATAACAGGCTATCTCCTCTTTATGACTATGTAAAGCTTTTCAGAGCAAATCTATCGCAATCAATTTGTACACGCGTACAATAAATTCCATTGCCCGCTTCGTTCGGGACTTCCTACAATAACGCGAAGGATTGCGTAATGTAGTGCACTCGATGCACACGACTGTATTATAATAATTGAGCCTATTTATTTATTACTCAACGTGCAAGCGTAGCGTGTAGATGGGGCAATGTGAAGGAGTGAGACAGAAAACCCACTTTGGATTGTCCTCCAGATAACTAAGAAAATTAATCTTTAGAGTTTGGATATATAAAAATGTTATAGTTTTAAAAAAAACTAAAGAAAACGCTTTTGTCATCCAAACTAAACGTGTATGCAAAATTTCAGCTCAATCGGAAACCGGGAAGTGGGTCAAATTTAACTTCCAAGATTTGTTTACATAGTTAGTTACAAGTGAAGCTAATAAAAGCGTTTTAAAAACCTTGGAACGGATAAATGGCAGTTTTTGAAATACGTTCCTATGCAAAAAACTGGATAACAGCGAAAAGAAAAAAAAATACCTAAAGTCAAATGGACACACCATTTAGCGTTCGTTCACACTCGAGACTTTTAGCAGCACAATAGCGCGTTTTCCCGTTCATTGGCTGCCTTTTGCTTACAAAATGTGAATAACGAACACGAAAACCTAGCGATTCTGCTGCTAAAAGTATTCAGTATGGATGGGCCCTTAACTCCGTAAAACTCAGCATCGATGGGCGAAAGTACCTACATGACTTATTGTAGTTGAATGCACTCACACTAATTGATCAATATTAGAGCTGCTCAAGGAGTGTTTAGTCTTTAATTCAATTAGATTAACAGCCAAGGTATCCAATTTCAAAGTATATTGCAAAGGGACTCGCTACTCGGCAAGTTTGTTTTTGATGGGTACTGGCCAAATACAAATAATTATTGAACTAAAGAGTGATTTGTAATTTAGAGTGAGTGTTTTAAGTGACGTTTAAGAGTAAGTGAGTGAAGTGAGTGAGAGCATGGACCTAGATATCCGAGATCCGAAAACTTTTTAAACGAGAAGAGAGACGCATGATTTAGCAATATCTTTAGATTAAAAGTTTTTGGTGGGTGTCTCATGTTTAACTGAGGTAGTCTCGCATTTAGCACAATTCCTATTTCAACCACGTCATAATACAACAATAGTTCTTTTTTTCTCTCCAGAACATTCACGAAACTTCTGTTGTCCCTGGATAGTGACGCACCGATCTACTAAATCGAATTTTCCGCCCACATCATTAACGAGCGTGAAGATCGTACGATTTCCCCGTGCATCGGTCTGCATCGGTATGAATCGGTAAAAATCGCGTGTATTATGTAAAAAAACACTTAGTCTTGTGATCGATATTATGTGGGGCAGTGAGAGTGCTGGCTAGAGTCGGTAAACATATTATTATGGAGGGGTTGGTCGGCTGTGCGTAAACGTAGCGTGAACATCGAACATGCAAGCTTCACAGCATAGAGCTATGGCTCTGGTGGCAAGCCTCGTATGGTTCAGGTACATACATATTTTATCATAAGAAGACGGTAGTCCTAAGTCTAAGTCTTCATTTCATAAACAGGGAGTAATCCTATCAGGATCCTTATGCTCTACAGGATAATTTTTATATATAGTGCGCATAATTTGCAGTGTTTCAATCTCTGTTCCTAAATGCAACCGCAGTATTTGGATACACTTTAAAACGAAACGAAAATTCGACTTAGTATGGGGGACACGCATAATTTACTAGCGCAAGCAACACAAATTAAAAAAAATATTTTGTTTTGGAGTGAATTTTTTTACTGCGGTTGCATTTGGGAACGGACACTGAATCAATCTGCAAATTTAGCGCACTATATAAAAATATATTGTGTATAACAACTGTCCATATCTTGCTATGTTTTGTCAAATTATGTATGAGAATACGCAGCTCAGAGTGGTACAACAGTGACAAGACACGCAGCACGCTATTACCCATTCGGTACTGGCAAAGAGCGTTCTTTTTTTTGCTTATCTTGTTTTTTTTTTGTTTGTTCATTATGTTATCTCGTGTCTAGTCCGAATGAATATTTTTTTCTTTGATTCTTTTAGTATCAAATGATCTGAGTTACAAAAACTCGGTAAGGATGCGACCTCCGCAGCCAGTGAAATGTATCTGGTACAAAGGTGAGGAACTCGTCATATTCGTCAACTCCTGGGATGTTTATTTTAGATCATTGCTATAAGTGCAAAATCACAAAGAAAGCAATCACGTAGGTAGCACACTTTTTAGGCTGTGTTTCCACCAGAGAGCTGTGCGAAGTAGCTAAGAGGTGGACAAGGAAAAAATGCACCAATAGCATTTCTGCAGCCTTGATAGAATTAAGGAATCCTATTGGTGGATATTTTCCTCGCGTACCGCTTAGCGTTCGTTCACACTCTATACTTTTAGCAACAGAATCACGGGTTTTCGCGTTCATTGGCTGCCTTTTGCTTACAAAAGTGAATAACGAACGCGACAATGCACAATTCTGCTGCTAAAAGTATTGAGGGTCGATAGGCCCTTAAATACCACGCAAAGCTAAGTTTGGTGTAGGTTAAGCAATAGTTACTCACAACATATCGGCTTACGGATCGTTTATGTATATAGCCCAGAAAAAATGCCCCCACAAGATCGCCTTAAGCTCTTTGTATAACCAAGTCAGCAGTATCGCGGGAAGAAAAAGTGCTGATATAGCTCCCCGGATTAATTACAAGAGGCTGGGTAAGCGATGTCAAATGAATAATTTTGTCCTGCGAAATTGGAAGTGGACCAACTTATGGAGAAACTAAAGAAAAGTAAGTTCAAAAACCAAAACCCGACTACTGAAAAAGTATGAAACAAGAAAATATTAATTCTAGAGATGTTCCGACTAGTCGGTGAAGCCGACTAACCGACTACTTTCGTAGTCGGCGACTATTCGGCGAAGAGCGCAGACTATCCGGCTTCTTATTTTGTATGTATTTCTCAATAAAAAGCCATACACCTGACCAGTGCAAAAGCAAAAATCAAGAAACAATGCTAAGTAAACAAACCATATTCCGACATGCTCGCATTGCTCGCTGGCGGCGCGGTTGCGACTTGCTCGCGAATCTACTGTAAACGAAGCGTCACGGAAATTTCCGAATACCCCCGAAACCGTGATCGGGTCAGCCAACTAGTCGGTCTCTTTACGACCGACTAATCGTCTAGTCGGCCAAAGTCATAGTCGGCACATACATATTCATAGTGATGTTCAGAGGATAGCCGTGGTCGTATGCCACTTTGCCCTAAAGCTTATGATCGCTTACTACTGGTAGAATGTATCTATTGTTTTGTACTGGATATTGCGCACACAGTCATAAGACATCAGAGGCCCAATTCTCGTAATTAAAAATGTTCAAAATATAGTTCGGATCTCATTCCGATCTACTACCAATGTCATAAATGTCACAAATGGTATTCTCCTACGCTAACAAACAACGTCAAACGTGACATTATATTGTAATGAGATCGAAAGTTGAATAAAAGGCAAATCGGTATTCTGCTAACATTTTGAACTGACACAGATAATAAAATTGACACTCTCGTCCTAGGAACAAGCATACCAATGGAAGTATTATTTTTAAAACGAAGAAATAACTGCCATACTTTTCGTTTTATCTTATGACAATTTTCTCTGTAAAAGAAAGTGACAGCAACATAACTACAACGTCATCTTGAAAGACAAAGTGTCAGTTGTTGAGTCGGCTTGGTATCCGCGCGGCTACCACTTCAGGTTCACGATAATTGCAATTTGCTAAGTTTCAGTGCTTTATTGTGCGGAATATAATATAATTTCGATTTCCTAATTTAACATGGCTTGTGTAGCCCTTGGTTGCAAAGGCCGAATGGGCGTATTAAGTGAAAGCAACAATAGGACATTTTTCCATCGGTAAGTATTGATTTGATTATTTAAGTTTTTACTTGTAGTTTGTTGTCAATTTTGCTGTAGGGATAAAGTAAATACAATATTATAACGGTTCGATAAAGTCATTTAGAGATTATTACCATAATATTTTTATAATTCGCCTAAATCGTAGTAACCTATGAGAAAATGACATTTGATATACTATTTTGATGGCACCTAGTTACGTACACTGTTGTCGATAGTTCGATTTTATCTATGTATTGTCGGGTTATAAATTTGTTGTTAAAACATGGATTTACCCTTGTTTTAATCAAATAAATACAAATTGTTAATTTGTAAGAAGAAGCTCATGTTCAGCATTGGATGATATATTTGATTAGCAACAAAAATTCTTAATATTTATATTATATTTTTGAACGCATCAATGGTATATTTCGACTAAATTATTATACTTTTTCAAACAACTTACAGAAATAACTCATTTATGTAATCGCAGGTCCCTCCAAATAATTTTAAAAAGATTCTGTTTAAGAGACTAATAGAATTTTCCTGTATCTTACAGTCAAACAATTAATTATTAACCAAAATAAAAATTATTAACACACATATTGTTCATTTCTAGTTTTCCAAAAGATCCAGAGTTAAAGGAGAAATGGTTAAGAAACCTGAAAAGACATGAATGGGCACTACTCAAAGTCCTCGTAATGATAATTGGACATATTATGATAAAGCATAGATCTAACCAACTTCTCTGTGCTAGCTGCCACTAAAATGCATGTTTTTTGCATAACATGTACACCATCATCATCATCTGTGTAACATGTTACCCTTCACCCTAATTATTGCTTTGAACTTTATCATAATTTGATATAAACATGTGGCTTGTCAACATATTTTCCTTTCATATTTCCCGTGTACTCAGTGTTTTCTCTAATAAATTTCCGATGCAAAAGCTATATTCTTGTTTTATTTATAGATATTTCAATAAAGTAACAACAACCCTGTAAAATTATATAAATTGCCAGCATAAATCCAACTGAAATTCAACATTGTTGGACCACTTCATAGTAGAGCATTTTGGTAGCGTTTGTTATAACGAACACCATTTTCCGACTTTCCCATAAGAGTAAGATTTTTTAAAATATTTTTCCTATTTACAATAGATCAAATATAAATCATATTATAAATTACATAAAGATCGGAGCAATTCAGAGGTTTCAGCAATATCTGGGTTAAGATGTTGAACAAATTGCTCATTATTTTAAAATCATAATATCGTTAAGTAAATTCCCATCTCTAGTTTGGATATATACAATAACTATTGGAAATATATCACACTGGCCACATTTGTATTAAAATGTAACCGGAGGAAATATATTCATCTCTTTTTTTCTTATGTCATAATCTCTTAGAGCGAGAAGTCAAACCGGTGTTAAAATTTCGTCTTAAATATGCTACTTCCATTGGTATGCTTGTTCCTAGCTCTCGTCTATACACAAACGTCAAAAATGAGATTGAAATGAGTTTGTAAGAAGATTGAATCCAAATCATACTGGAATCGGACTGAACTTTAAGAGGAGTAGAATACATGACTTTTTGTCAATTCATAATATAATCTCAGTTCGGTCAACTTTCAGTCAGATTATAAATTAATTACGAGAATTGGGCCTCTGACTGCTGAAGATGCACTCAGGCTAGCTCAATGTAGCCTTTAAAGTCAGACCGCTAATCATAGCATTACATATGCAAGCAATGCTACAGCTACAGTAAAAAATGCAAGTCGTGGCTATAAATTATATCAAAATTGATAAAGAATGTTTACATTACAAATCGGCAAAAATATGTAGGAATAGATAAGCGATATAATTAGATGCAATGTGTGGAAAGTAAGAAATCATGTACGCAATATTAAATAGGGAAGTGGCTAGTAGTGGATTGAGGTGGAAACATACAGAAAATCTATTATAGCGTGCACGCCAAACTTTTTATTTACAAACACTTTTTTTTCTGTTTATAAAAAACATTCTTCGTTATTTTGAACCCAGTTATTATCAAACCCTAACGGGGAAGAATTTAAGCCTTTTTGTTGAATTGTATAGGTCTCGTATCGTAACTAGAGTACCTAAATCTCTTGATCTATTTTGTACGGCTCCTGCTATAGAACAATTTGCCAAAGTTCAATGCAATGATTTACTGTACCAAGTTCATCTTATACTAATCCATTAGTTTGTAAATGAGTGATTTAATCTCCCGTTTTTGATAGCAGATCAATCAAAACCTCTCATCATGACATTACAGCTGTCACAAATAAATAAAAATCGGTTGCGAACGCTGCGCCTTCTCTACCGTGTGTTTCCACGCAACTTGGTCGATAATCGTCTACGCACTGAATTCACTCGGTCAACATTTCCGGCACAGTAATAAAATGAAGTTATTATCATCAACCCTCTTCCTCTTTACGGAATTAGCAGAGAATGAAATATGATCATGTCAAGTTCCGTCGTTCTTTACGACGGGTATTAAATGGATTAAACAATTAGCGGCTAATGAAGAAACTTTAAATACGTTTATAACTTATTTTTTATGTTTTCTGTTACGTTTCTATCGCATTTAGATATTCTAAAAGAGAGCTTCGCTCCACCTACGCGACGGCCTAAGAAGGCAAGTAGAGGCCCGAATATTGTGGTCCAAATTAGAAGAGGCTTATATCCAGCAGTGGACTCTGACAGGCTAAATTGACTGAGATGAGATTCGAAACTAACACAATTACTGAGAAAGCATGACCATGGCCTCATCATGAGAAATGACGCTGCAATTCCTAAAACATTCTAACCAAAACATTATAAAATAAAAAAAATAAAAATAAAAGTACCTAATAATAAAAGTAAATTGTAACTAACACTATGAGTCTTGAATTCTTGATACTTGAAATAAATTATTTATTATTATTATTCCCAAAACGGAGCAAACTTTACTCTCACATCAAACAGTTCAGATAATCATATTGATAAAACACAACAAAACAACCCATTGTTTAAGATAAAGCACATTGACAGAAAAACATTCTGCTTGATAGGTACCAGGATACCATAAAAAGGGGTGGACGGTGGTACAAGGAAAAACGCTCGGATTTTCGTAAATACCACTGAATACTAATGTCGTGCTTATATTACAGAAGAGCTTTTTACAACCCCTGACATATAAACAATATGTCAGGGTTGACACAACTTTTTTTGCGATTTACAACCTCTGCGTATTGTCAAAAGTGGTCTTGTATGCAGAGAATACCCTTAATAATGCCGTTTTTGTACCTCAGAATCCTCTAAGTAGTCTAACATGCACGCCGCGATGAATTTTTTTCGTTATGACAAGACGAGACATATTTACTTCTGAAATCCTATTTCCACGTGAGACAATGCAACGACAAATAATGTCGCGGTACAAATGTTAGCCCGGCAGGTCGAATTCCAAGTGGATCAATGAATTTAACAGACAGTGGCACATATTAATCATCATTCATCATCGTCATTCGTCATTTTCTATTCTATTCTATTAATCAATTGTCTTTAAAATCTAAATGCGATCGAAGCTAAGTTCATATCATTCACTACTATCTATACATTAGAATCAGGCAATGCCATCGCTTCACAAATTAGTAACATACTAGTGGTACTAGTGGTAGGCATTTGACACTTTATTATAGATAAATTTTAGCTTTCTACACTCCTTCTCAATATAAACTTTTAACTAATGCCAAATCTCACACTCCTCCGTGCGCGCAATATGCTTAAAAAGGGGCACAAAGATTTCTCTTCGCGTATATAGGATACCTTATCAAGCGTTGAAAAAATAGGAGGTACTAGTACGGCCGTATAATCATTTGAAACATAAAAGATTTCTTTAAGACATTTTCGTTAAAATCGCAGGCATCACGCGGCGAAAGCTTCAAGCTTCTCGAAAATGTAAAGTTTAATAAGCCGCGAATAATCCGTGAAACGTGCTGCATATCAATTTGCCATTTTTCAATCATACATACAATTTGTCATCTCGTTGGCTCATAAATGGCGCAGAGGCCCGCCCTGTGTAACGATGCCTCCATTCCGCATTCGGACAAATATTTGTATGGCTTACAGATATTGATTCCATGTCGTCAGTGCATGTGGTATGTACATAGGTTTTTATATGTCATTTCATACGGCGATTTTTGCAATGCGTCCGAAGGATTCCGGTTCGCAAGCTGTCACCATGTCATTGTGACTAAGTGCGTTGCCGTGTGAGGTTTAATGTACGCACGTGCGTAGCAGTCATATGACATTAAAACTGGCTACGTAGTCACGTTGCTACGCGCGTAGTTACTGTGCTACGAACGTAGCCATTCGCCTATGCACGTAGCCGCACGCCTACGCACGTAGCTGCATACGAACTGCGCACGTGGTCGCAAATATATTACGTTGAAGCCAGTGGTATATCAATTCCTTAATTATTGATATTAAGTCATTTGATAACGTACTGCATGATATGCATGGTATGGTCACTTTAAATAATGTTTTTCATTTGTTATTTTTTTAATGTTTTATTTTTGTACTTTTGTACTTTTATTTGTTCCTGGCGAATCCAGAATAAATATGTTTTCTTTCTTTCTTTCTATATGCAATATACAGATAAAGACAGTACACATTACATAACTATACTCCGTTTACAATAGCATTAGACAGAAGTTAAAAAAGGTTCTTTTTAATGTACACTTTGTAACAAAAGTACATTAAATTTGTTACAGTTACGATTAACGCCAAAAGTATTAATATCTATTTATATACCAGCTGTCACACTTCATTGTAATCATTTTAACTATTTATCTTATGAAATTAAGTGGCTTTTATTTAGATATATTATTCCATTCCAACTTAAAATTAAAGTGTCAATGCTAAAAACCTAAAAGAAGCAGGAGTGAACAATATCGAGAACGTTTTTCGCTTCACTATAATTCTACCAAATCTAAAATGTCACCTAGTCCCTTCATAAGCTGTGACAGCCGGGTTTTTCTAATTTTACCGGTTTATGTCGTCTGTGAAATTGACGTAAATATTCTGTGATTTTGTTATTGTTTCATTCATTCCTTTTGTTGTAAGTTTGTAATGTGTGATGAAGATGTTATTATAAATAAAGCATTATTTAAAATAAAATGATTTTTATTTCGTTTATCTCAGTATTTAGTAGTCTCAGATTTATCCAACAAAGTTATAACTTAACTTTGAAATAAAAGGTTTTGCACTACTGCTTCTACGAGCCTCTTTTTTCTAATGCTATAGTAAATGAACCATAATAAGGGACTTAAGGTGACGCAACAATTCATCTCAAATCGTTTGCATACAAAACGCGCGCGAGCCAGCTCGTGCCATAAAATTAAGACAATCGTTAATTTCATAAAAATCTAACTAACATATTGAAGTGGTAGTTTAAGCTAATCTATACAGAAACTAAATCCTTAAATCGATTAAGCTGACGTTACGAGGATACAATTTCAAAGCATTTATTACTATCATAGACTACAGATTAATACAAATAAATATTATAGTTTAAAAAAAAAACTAAAGAAAACGCTTTTGTCATCCAAACTAAACGTGTATGCAAAATTTCAGCTCAATCGGAAACCGGGAAGTGGGTCAAATTTAACTTCCAAGATTTTTTTACATAGTTACAATTGAAGCTAATAAAAGCGTTTTAAAAAGCCGTGTTATTTGGCTACAATATTCTACAAGGTGGAGGTACTTCCCCAGTCATCAGCTCCAATTTTGAACGGAAAGTCCCGCTATACCGTACCTAGTATTATCGTTAACCCTAATAACGATAGGTATTAGTTGCTTCCTACCCTATCATGGGAATACCCATACAAAAACAGTATACAGCCGAAGTAGGAAATTCTCCTCGTATATCGTGCTGCAAGTCGTCCGCCAGCGACACTACGATACGCGCCATCTAATTATCGCGAACAATACAAGTTGCGCGCACGCAGCGTAATGATAGTCGCAGATAATTATCACATTACTACACTATTATCACACGCGATCGAATTTGATGGTTTAATTTTTAACGTTAATACAAATTTTACGTACAAAGATACTTTTCGTTGACTTATATAGGTTTTTATAACCTAACCGTCAAAAACCCCCGACTCCAACTAGAAAAAGAGCTGTAACTTTTGAACGGCTGAACAGATTTTCATGAAACATAGCTAAGATGATACCCGATTAAACTAGCTTTCAATAAATAAAAGTGTACTGAAATCGGTCTATCCGTTTTGGAGTTACGATGCCACAGACAGATACATAAATACACATTAACACAGATACACCGATACAAAGATACACACTACAAACTTATAACACCCCTCTTTTTTGTCGGGGGTTAAAAAGTGGAATAACTTATTAACTTCCAATCCAATGTGCCAGCCTGCCAGGTTACTGAGATTACTTCAAAGATCTGTGGGCCGAGCATGAATGTTTTGACGTATAGTAACGTAAACGTAACCAAATTTAGAACCAAAAATACACGTTTAATCTATGATTTTTTTTTGGAAATACATGCAATATTTTTACATTTTCATAAAACAAGTGCGTTTGTTGCATAAAATTGAACAAAAATGCGATAGATTCATCGTATTTTTACCCGACTACGGAGAGGGTTATATGTTTGACCGGTATGTATGTATGTTCATCTGTTCCCTCATAACTTCTGAACTACTTATCATAATTCAACAAATGAGGCATCGTTGGAACCGTCTTGATTGTCCGCTGGTTATAAGCTATGTGACGTCACATGAAATTTAATATGGCTATAAAAGAAATAAAGTAACGAACTAAAAAATAAATTTTGGGTATCAAATGAAAGGGCTTAATTAGCATATTTAAAAAATATATATGTTGATAGAAGTGGCTCGCGGATCTGAAAAAAAAATTAAGTTCAAAAACTAAAACCCGACTAGGTACTGAAAAGATATGAAACAAGAAAATATTAACACATATTCATAGTGATGTTCAGAGGATAGCCGTGTTCGTATGCCACCTACAGCTACCCTAACAAAACAATACAGTTTAGGGCACAGTGGCATACGACCACGGCTATCCTCTGAACATCACTATGAATATGTGTTAATATTTTCTTGTTTCATACCTTTTCAGTAGTCGGGTTTTAGTTTTTGAACTTAATATAATCAAAATTTGCTTACGTTTACGTTACTATACGTCAAAACATTCGTGCCCTCATGAATAATATATAATGCTACCTGCCTAAAGCCATTCCAAAATTGACATAACCAAAAACACATCAATTACGGTATTCTTCTTAGAAATCTGTTGTCTCGGTCGGCCTACAGACAAGTATTAAGTTACAAGTCATGTCGTTACACAAATAATAAATATGTGTGGACATAACTGTCAATAAATATGAGTATAATGAGATTGCAAATATGTGGGTTAAGTGCGTATTTAATAAAGAAGTAACTATTTTATTTCCGCCAAATTTTCTTGTTGGGATCTTACTTCCAAAGCTAAGCCAATGGATGTTGTTATGTTACTGTAGCCTTCTTACTGGTACTAGGATGTTCTTGCCAATTACAAATATAGTTTAATCAAAAAAGCCCCAGACAAGAGAGGCGTCCAAAAACTCCCGACTCCAACTGGAAAAAGAGCTGTAACTTTTGAACGGCAGAACAGATTTTCGTGAAACAGCGAAGATGATACCCGATTAAACTAGCTTTCAATTAATAGAAACTGCATTGAAATCGGGCCATCCATTTTGGAGCTACGATGTCACAGACAAATTCACAGATACACGCAGATACACACTACAAACTTATAAATCCACTCTATTTGACGGGTTTTAAAAAAAATGGACGCCTAAAAATCAGTACAATAATCGGCATCTATGTTGACCATGCCTGACTATCGCAAGAAATTGATACCAGCTCAAAGGAGAAAAAAAAATAAAGTCGCTCGAAGACTGTACCTACCTAACCTTTTACTGGAAATGCACACTTATTAAAAGTAAAATAAAGTATTTTGTAACAGAAGAGATGCAAATTTTATTTAATGTAAATGCACCATTAGCATACATTTCCGAAGTACTTATGAATGTAGTAATAAAACTTAGTGGTGGCGGAGATAATTCTTCAATAAATATGTAAATAGTTCATTATGTCTTCTGCATTGTTTCTTATGAAGCGTCGAATAAATAAATCTAGCCCAATAACTGTCCCATTGCTAGGCACGAGCCTTTTCTCAGAATGAGAAGGGTTAGGCCTTAGTCCACCACGCTGGCCTGGTGCGAGGTGGCGGACTACACACATCTAGAACTTTATGAGGCCTTTGAGATGTACAAGTTTCCTCACGATGTTTTCCTTCACCGTTAACGTAAGTAATAATCAAATCCTAATCCGCACATGAATCCGATAACCGAACAGTTAAAAACCCCCGACTCCAACTAGAAAAAGAGCTGTAACTTTTGAACGGCTGAACAAATTTTCATGAAACATAACTTAGATGATACCCAATTAAACTAGCTTTCGAATAAAAACTACATTGAAATCGGTCCATCCGTTTTCAGAGTCTAGTTTTAAAGTCAGAGGTGCCGTCCAAGTTCGAACTCAGACCCTCCTGCATGGAAGGCGAGCCCTCAACCGATGGGCTATCACTGCTATACTAGATACTTAAGAGCAGCTATGAATAGTTACAAATCTATTTTGGGGAACTTCGCCTGAAACACATTGCTCTCCTTATTAACTATTTAAAAGCTCGACTCGATCGGAAAAGGTGTCTAATCTAAAATTCTTGTAAAACGAAACGAGGAAACCAATTACAGTTTTCTTTGAACTAACATTCAAAGGTTATATAAAGATATTTTATTTGTTAAAACATGAGATAAGATATTTCTTATTCATGTAGTCGTGTGTACATATTGGACTCGTCTTTAGAAGTGATACCGTTTCACACATGCTCTACTTATTCACTGCCATTAACTCAATGTCATGGAATTCAGGGAAGCAACTATTTCTGTGACATAATTATAATGTCTTTGGCAGAACTATTTCTCGGAAAATCATCTGGAGAAATTGCTGTGAAAGACGGACAGACATTATAAGGCTTTTCTCTGAATAAAACAAGACCAAATTGTTCGATGAAACCAACCTGATACCATGTTCTAATAAGCAAGATAAAGGTTTTATTTTTACGCATAAAACTCTTAAAATCTGACACTGAGCACTAAGGCTGACATTCAGAGACAACAGAAACGAGTCTAAGCGTGAACTTACGCTTCCATCTGTCAAAATTTGTTCGTAAGTTTGACAGATGGAAGCGTAAGTTCACGCTTAGACTTGTTTCTGTCGTCTCTGAATGTCAGCCTCAGACCGAGAGACCGAGGAATGAGTAAAAAAATAAAAAGAAAAAAAAAACTAAAAAAACTTAACATCTTCTGAAGTCAGCGCCACTGCCAAGTTAAGTTGCATTGAAGAATTAAAGCCCCGACTTCAGAAGCTGTCAAGTTAAGAAAATTATTTTATCGTTTTTAGTTTATTGAAGTCGGTTTTTACGTTTTTTAAAGTTAATTTATTTTTCTATTTTGAGTGGCTTATACAATACATAAGTATGCAACTACTGTTTGGAATTGGCTTTTCCCAACTAAGGGACCGAATTCTAAGCCAATAGCAGGTCACAACCCTTACTAGGTGTACTATCCGAATAGAAGGTTTCTATTTGACAGATTTTGTACTTCTGACTGCCCATTACGACTGACAGTTTCCCAGGACCTCGATTTATCTAGAACAGTCACCCATCTATTGACCACGACCACCTTGTACATACATCACTACATAGTATAAAACAAAGTCGCTTCCCGCTGTCTGTCTGTCCCTATGTACCTATGCTTAGATCTTTAAAACTACGCAACGGATTTTGATGGCGTTTTTTTCAATAGATAGAGTGATTCAAGAGGAATGTTTATGTGTATAATACTTTCATATTTAATGTAAGGATAGTAGAGAAACTGCATCCGTGCGAAGCCGGGGACGGGTCGCTAATCTAAACTAATATTATAAAGAGAAAAGATTAGATTTTTTGTATGTTTCTTTGTTTGTAATGGATAAACTCAAAAACTACTGGACCGATTTTAATTTCACCATAAAATTCTTTCACCAGCAGATTGCTAGGAATGATAGGCTATAATTTATAAAGAAATCACGCGGGCGAAGCCGCTTGCGGAAGCTAGTGGTTGATAATTTTGGGACTAACTACAGACAGAAGCTAATACTTTTTAACTGTCCCGTCCCCTCCCCGCATCCTCGCTCATCATAAGAGCTAAGAAGGGGGGTTGGTTATCAACAAGCCTATAAGTGGCGTGGCGTGCCGTACCGTTTACATTTGTTCACGACACCCAGACCAAGACGATTTCACGTAAAATGGATTTCAAACTAGTGAGTAATGTTCAAGATTAGGTGGTGGTGTTACAGTTTAATGTTTTATATTTTTAAAGTGAAATGTGGTGCATTTTTTTAAAGTTCGTTATTTCGAATGTTTATTAAGATGGAGTGCGTACGTCTGTTTTCAAAGGTTTTCTTACACTTATAAGCAGATTCTGAATGCTTTGTTATTTGACAAACATCAACAACAAATCATAAGAGCTAGTAATACAAAAAAAAATATATATAAAAAAAAAAAAAAAGTTTTTATATTTTTTTGTATTTGACATAATTACTGACATGCTTTAAATTTTATTAATTCTTGTTATTATTAATTTAATTTTGATTTCATTTAATTTATCCTAATGTTTGCATACCTAAATTAAGGTATGGTGTACCTTTACCTTTACCTTGTGGATCAGAAAAGTTTATTAACACCTTTATTTACCTTTTTTTTTGTACCTGCGTTCTATGCAAATAAACAAATATTCTATATTCCATTCAGTTGACATTTGACGGCTGTTTAGATTTAATTAGTCTTTAAGAAGTTAGGTGTTAGTCTGTACACAAAATATGAAACTTGCAACAATTTTCATATGACATAATGGAGGACCGCTTTCTAAGCTTTCGTTTATTAGTGAAACATAATTTGCTAGTGTTAAGGTGACATAGTGTATTATCGTATACATAATTATGTGCTAATATTGGATCTGCATAGGTATAAATATTTTTCTGGATGACTTCGATTTGTTGAAGTCGGTTTTCAAATCTCAGTTTGAGTTAAGTTGTTGATTTTTTTTGAAGACTTTTATTAACCAATCACAGCTATACACATAAGATTAAATAATATAATATTATAGTTTAAAAAAAAACTATAGAACACGCTTTAGTCATCCATACTGAACGTGTACAAGCAAAATTTCAGCTCAATCGGAAACCGGGAAGTGGGTCAAATTTAACTTCCAAGATTTTCTTACATAGATAGTTACAGGTGAAGCTAATAAAAGCGTGTTAAAAACAGAACTATTCAAAGATTAGAAATACGCGTTTAAAAATCGGGAAGTAAGAT
This sequence comes from Allophyes oxyacanthae, assembly GCA_932294325.1. Lineage (NCBI taxonomy): Eukaryota > Metazoa > Arthropoda > Insecta > Lepidoptera > Noctuidae > Allophyes > Allophyes oxyacanthae. Next base: position 693,718 of record OW028633.1, read on the forward strand.
CTAAAAGATCTTACTTCCCGATTTTTAACTACCGGAAATTTAATTTATTTAAATCTAAATGATTAATTATGCAAAACTTGATTTGATTTATTAACTCTTGGCCACTAAATTAACTCTGCCAAATCAATCGTAGCAAAGATTACATAATTATAATATTGTGCACGAATGTCTAGTAAATACGTTACCAAAGAAGTAAAATTGCATGTTACAGTTAATTATATATTACAGAGATGTTATGTGTAAATTACATTTCCGTGCTAGTCCGAGAAAAAACAATAATTATAGTGAAAACAACTAATCATCTTGTATAATTTGTGACGCACAAGTAAAGGTGCCTAATTATAAGTATGAAAATTTCAAGATTTCGCGCGAAACATTATCATACCGTAACAGTGATATTGCGTTTTCAATCAAAGAAAAAAAAGAAAGAAAGGAACATCATTTATTTGCCTCAAATACAAGACACACTAGAATGATAGTCATAGGTAATGAGAAGAGGACAGGTGCATACACAGAGAAGACATTTCTTAGGATGGCAACAGTGTAAAACTAAGTAGAAAAAATAATAATTTGAAAAAATAAAAATTATGTGGGTATAGTGCACCGACTGAGCATCACCTCGCCTTTTGACTATTCGGTGTGTGTCCTGAGCTGTAGCAAATGCGTGTCCAGCTCAGCATGTGCCAGGCTATGACAACTGACGCTGATATTCTGCTGGATCTTATGACACACTACACCCTACAATCACACTATATCTATGATGTGGTTGCAAGAAAGCGGGTCTACCGCGTAACTAAAATGGTAATGAACATCGACTCTGTTAATAAACTTCAATACGATCCTGAGAGACTAAACGTCAAGCTACCTTGTTAAAAAATATTATAGTTTAAAAAAAAACGCTTTTGTCATCCAAACTAAACGTGTATGCAAAATTTCAGCTCAATCGGAAACCGGGACGTGGGTCAAAGTTAACTTCTAAGATTTTTTTACATAGTAAGTTAGTTACAAGTGAAGCTAATAAAAGCGTTTTAAAAAAATACCATTCGTTTTAAGTAAATACTCCCTAACTTCATGATCGTTAAAAAATTTAGAATGTATATTATAGTAATCTTACTTTCAGGACGTCATGGTACGAAATTTCGATGTAAGGATAAAACAATACTGCTTAAAGAGATAGTGGTAGCCCCCCAGGCATTCCTTATTCAGCTTAGTGTTACCGATCCTATGGCCATTGTGTACTTTGATCAAAACTAGCTACTATTACTGAGCGGAAGTGGAACACAAACTAAGAAAATATTGTCTATTTGTTGGCCTACCTTTTAACCTATTTCCTGTGGACAACTCTCAATTTCCGCCAGACGGTTTCTTTCATTTCCGAGCAAGAAAAAAATTCTACTTATAATTTATAAAAATAGTTCTTTAAGAATCTTTAAGAATTACATTACCTACTTTTTTTTTTAACCCGTATTTTTCAGTCATATCATAGAAATCCAACGATAACAACGGTTAATCGTACAATAATCATTATTCAACATTGTCATCATTACCAGTCGGAAGATGATCATGTTGAACTTAGGGCTTCCACAAGGAACGGTTCTGGGTCCCTTACATGATTTGATGATATAAGCGGATTCCAACACGAGGCGTGTGACGTCATTCTGCGGGTAGACTGTGCGAGCCTGCCATGACTTGTAGTAATCCTTATTATCTGGGCTACCACTAGACCAATAACCTAACCGTCAAAAACCCCCGACTCCAACTAGAAAAACAGCTGTAACTTTTGAACGGCTGAACAGATTTTCATGAAACATAGCTAAGATGATTCCCGATTAAACTAACTTTCAATTTAAAAAACTGCTTTGAAATCGGGCCATCCGTTTTGGTGCTACGATGCCACAGATACAGACACACAGATACACACTACAAACTTTTGACACCTCTCTTTTTTGGAGGGGGTTAAAAATGTCTTCATCCAGTTCTCTATTCTCCCTTTCTTCTCCTCCTACCCACCTACTATTAGCTATAGACAAAAGCATTTTCTTCCTTTGTAGAGTTCTCCTATGTCCGTATTCTGCCTAATCTAGCACTCAATGTCTCAATTGTAAGTTTCAGTTATTAGGAATTTGAACACATGAATATTATAGTCCACATAAATCGTATAATTTCACTGCCGGCGGGTACCGGTGTCTTCCTGTACGCCTTCCGTCATATTTGCATTAATGCAATTGATGCTAATTGCGCATATTGTATCGTAAATGCTAATGAGTCTAGTTTAATATAAATTTTGTCTTCCTTGCTGATTTTTAACCCCCGACAAAAAAGAGCGGTGTCATAAGTTTGTAGTGTGTATCTGTGGATCTGTCTGTGCAAAACGGATGGACCGATTTCAATGCAGTTGCAGTTCAAATTTCGAGACGTTAGGAGCGCGGTTTCAAATAGTAGGTCCTATAGAGAAGAAAACAACAAAATAAGCATGATCAGCAGAACACGTGATCGGTCGCGTGTCGGCACCGCGGGCGCACGCGATATTTTCACTATTTTAACGCCTACGTCCGATCCTTTTACTTTTCATGGCTTTGATTGTAACACGTTTGAGAGACGGAAGTTATTGAATAGAATATATCTATTCTTTAGAAAGAAAGAAAAAGAGTTTATTAGCACAACAAAAAATAAATAAAACCAATAACAAAGAAAACATATAAAATAAAATGAGTTATTGTGCCAAAAGGCCGCAGCTCAGCATAATGTCAGGAGGCAGTGATACTGGCCACCTGACGCTGGTAGTCAGCTTCAACCCACGAGTGCCATACGCTCTATATTGTACACCTGAAGCCCAATTCTCGTAATTAATTTATAATATGACTGAAAGTTGACCGAACTGAGATTATATTATGAATTGACAAAAAGTCATGTATTCTACTCCTCTTAAAGTTCAGTCCGATTCCAGTATGATTTGGATTCAATCTTCTTACAAACTCATCTCAATCTCATTTTTGACGTTTGTGTATAGACGAGAGTGTCAATTTTATTATCTGTGTCAGTTCAAAATGTTAGCAGAATACCGATTTGCCTTTTATTCAACTTTCGATCTCATTACAATATAATGTCACGTTTGACGTTGTTTTTTAGGGTAGGAGAATACCATTTGTGACATTTATGACATTGATAGTAGATCGGAATGAGATCCGAACTATATTTTGAACATTTTTAATTACGAGAATTGGGACTCTGATAAAAAAGGAGCAATTAACATAATAATTACAATTAATCATTTTAAGATTGTACAATGCGCGGTCTTATCGCAATCGGCGATTTCTTACAGACAACCTTTATGAAAAATAAAAAAAAGTTTTAAAAAAAACTAAAGAAAACGCTTTTGTCATCCAAACTAAACGTGTATGCAAAATATCAGCTCAATCGGAAACCGGGAAGTGGGTCAAATTTAACTTCCAAGATTTTTTTACATAGTTACAGTTGAAGCTAATAAAAGCGTTTTAAAAAGGGCTGTAACTTTTGAACAGCTGAACAGATTTTCATGAAACATAGCTAAGATGATTTAAAAAACCTGCATTCAAATCGGTCTATCCGTTTTGGAGCTACGATGCCACAGACAGATACATACTACAAACTTATAACACACCACTATTTTGTCGGTGGTTAAAAAGAAAAAGAATTGACGTCGCTGGTACTATCAATTCATATTAGCCATGCGCCTAAAATAAGCTTGTCACCACATAATACAGGTAGGAAGCGACAATATCCGCAAATGGCGTGGCTATCGGTAGTTGTGACGAGCAGACAGGTCGAGAAAAATCTAAATCGCATGTCTGTTCGACTGTTACGAGTTATGGACTAGACGGAAAAGATTATAAAGTATATGACCGCCTTTTTATGGATCTAGACATCCGTATTAGATAAATTTTGGTCTAGATTTTGAGATCAAAGAACCCATCGCTTATTTTAATGACATTAATTCTTGGTGCTATGAATATGTAGAATTGCCTCCCCTCTCTTCCCGTAGGTGGCCATAAAGACACCTAACTAGGATCTTCTCAAATTCTACTTGTTGACTTTAGGACATCATAGTCATCTATGTAACCAATATTATTAGTTTTTGATGAATTGTACTACTTCTTATATTCATATTCATTTATTTTGGTAAAGGCAGTTTACAAGTCAAGATTGTGCAATAAAAACGATCTAATAATACAACGAATGAACAATACAAGTACATTAAAAATAACAATACATTGAATTAAAAACAAAAATGTCACTGGTAAAAATCAGATAAAGAAAATACAATAAAATAAAAAACAAAACATATATTGCCTACGTGTTACTCTACTTTAATAATTGAGAAAAAGAGCCACTAGGCGTGAATTCGGGAGTCTTCGACCTCGTTGCCATAGCAACTATAAACGGGGAAATATAAAAATTTTGGACATAAAATCTGGTTTCTTTTTAAGAAGTAAATTAAGTCATTTTTTTACTAGATGAAGAGTTTTTTTTTTAAGGAAAATTAACTTTGATAGCTTTTATATTAAAAATAATAATTGTGTTTTCAAGTAACTTATTTTTTCCATCCTGTATATGTAACTACAGAAGAGATTATGTTACGACCCCGACGTAAGGATGGTCTATACTTAGCCGCAGAGAATCAACAGCAAAAAAAATTACCCACCATAACCCGCCCGTGTGAACTGACCGTATTAACCACACGCTAAACGAAAGTGCGATATGAGCGCGACAATTAGTCGCAATGACTCGCGAAAAACGAATTTGCGAAAGCTCTCGATGACACGGGTTGTGTAATAAAGCTGTATTTGATCACATTATCTAATGTTACGTTTTCATTTTGTTGGAGCTTTCTCGTACGTAATGGCGGACTATGTAGGGGAAACAGTGAATCAGCAATATTATGGTCAATGAGTTCACATTGCATGTCATGTTTTGTAATCCGCAAATTTATAGGCATAAGTAATTCATTTCTAATTCTCAATTAAATACACATATAAAAATAATAATAAAAATTGAAACAACTGATTAGTTGAGATATTATTTAATATATTGTTTCTAATATTATAAGAAAAACTCTTTAGAAGTAAGTTCATGTTTAAAAACACTTAAAAAAACGCGATTCTTCATTTGAGTTTCATTTTAAGTTGAGTTGGGCCAACTTTATTAGATTTCCACCCTGTATTGGTTTATGCACTATTCTATATTAAGCCCACCTAACTCTACGTATCATCAAAGGCTGCGAAAACACATAATCTACTCCAATACGGCAGTCTCATGTCCCCAATAGGATTATTGGCTCTCATATCGAGTTACAAACAGGCTCTCGAGATATACTGGGAAAATCACAATATTATTTTATAGCCGTTGGCTTTTTATTCTTGCGGAAAAATTGCCTGTTGAGGGATAAAAATTAGCTTTCAAAATTGGGTCAAGGTTTTAGAAGATTAGTCGAGCAAGTTTTAATTTACCTTTTTCCTTGAATACCGGTTCAATCTTATAACCACGTAATTGCAATTTACGTTAAACAAAGAATCATTACGCCTGTATCACTGAAGGGAGAGGCAGACGTTTATCTACTATTTAATTATTTATTTATTTAATTAATATAATATACGGCTCACCCAATTACATAGGTACATTAATATAAAGATTATAATAAAATCAAGAAATCGATCAATATCTTTATTCGCATAAAAATATGGTACGTAATAGATGGTACATTTTCTTTCATACACACACATTTTGCTCTGATAAATTAGCTTTCAAATTAAAATAACTAAACAGGTACTAAATTATAATTAGAATTTATAATGTCAATAATATAAATTAAAATTAATACCTACATCACAACCATTTTAATTTAATTTTCCCTTGCAATTTTATTAGAAACGGGATCGGTAGGAAATGTATTGATTAAATGCTCTTCAGATAATTCTATGGTAGGAAATTGCAGAGCTTATTGGAGCGCAGTTTTCAATAGGAAGTGGTTTAATGGGACAGGAATGGCTTATTGCAGTTTCTAAATTGCATTTTTTTTTTTGTTTTTAAAGAATCGTTCCCTCTCTCTAGGATTTTTGCTAAGCGATTAGTTTTCTACGCTACGTGCCGCGGGTTCGATCCCCGCACGGAACAAGTATTTGTGTGATCTACAGATAGTTGTTTCGGGTCTGGGTGTGTGCATGTGACATGTATGTTTGTAAACTGTACCCTCGATACAGGAGAAATTGTAGAGAAGCCATGTTTTTTTTTTTTAAAAGAAAAGAAAGAAATTGCAACTATCTATGCGATTATCTTAATTTTAGGTTTTCTTGTTGTTTTTTATTTATTTTTATTTTTTGTTTTTGCAATTGGTGCTTTAATTTTGCAACCAAATTTTTTTTTTCTTTCTTTCTTTTGTTTGAACTGACAAGGTAGGTACATAAATTACAATAGTCATCAATTAAGTGGGCAATTTTTTAGTGCTGAACTGCATGTCTATTGAATACAAAGAGGTCAGTGTTCACGACACGTGGGGTGAAATATGAGGCACTGTGTATTGAATCACTTATGTACACACCTTGTATATACAGTATAACCCCTTCGGTTGATTCCGGGTACAGCCTTTTGTTTCACGACATGAACTGCGTCTGTTACCTTTCACAAAAACCGATCCAACCGTTTACGAGATGATGGATGACTTTAGCAAACATAATGACGATCGAAAATAACCTAACCGTCGAGAACCCCGACTTCAACTAGAATAACCAGCGCTATCAGGTTGTTTGCAGCGCGGCAGCATATGCTGAGCGGAAGCCTTTTTGACACAGCTGCGACGTACAAACCATTTTATTTATGATATATTTTTTTCTATTTTTATGTATAAATCTATAAAATCGTTATTGTGTGTCAAATAAATAGATACTTTTTCTTTTAACCGTCAAAAACTCCCGACTCCAACTAGAATAAAATAAATATTATAGTTTAAAAAAAAAAACTAAAGAAAACGCTTTTGTCATCCAAACTAAACTCAAACTCAAACTCTTTATTGCTAAACTAAACGTGTATGCAAAATTTCAGCTCAATCGGAAACCGGGAAGTGGGTCAAATTTAACATCCAAGATTTTTTTTACATAGTTACAGGTGAAGCTAATAAAAGCGTTTTAAAAACAGCTGTAACTTTTGAACGGCTGAACAGATTTGCATGAAACATAGCTAAGATGATACGCGATTAAACTAGCTTTCGTATAAATAAACAGCATTGAAATCGGTCCACCCGTTTTGGAGCTACGATGCCAGACAGATACATACTACAAACTTATAACACCGCTCTTTTTTGTCGGGGGTTATGAACGTTCGTAATACCATCTGGTTGTATTAAGGTCATGTAATGTGTGCTTATTTTCCTTCAATTTGGAAGAACAAACAACCGGTGTTCTTTCGAATTTCTTGTTTGTCTCTACACCTGGCTACTATCTTGGCCAATTGCCAGGGATCGATTTCCCATCAAATCTATCCACCCCTCTTTTTTGCCGGGAGTTGAAAAATGAGGAGGCCTAAGTTCAGCAGGTATGTTTACGGGATATGGGGATAAAAAATACGTCAACACGAGAGATAATAATGACAGTAGATGAAGCACAAGCACCAACTCTAAAACGTCCTCATCACTTAGAAAGATTTTCCTTAAATTTTCTATTTTACTTTCGCACTGTATACAGTCTATATCGTCGTGATAATATCACTTTCTCGTCGTTTCACTGCGCGCGCGCCTGACGTCAGATTAGCTATTTTGTTGTAGGCTAGCTTGTCTGCTAGTATGTTACATGTGGCGAGTTGGAAATGCGTTTCACTTGGAGAATGCATTCTAAAAATTTGTTATTGAATGTTAGAATCAATAGAGGGAGGAAGATGCTCTAACTTAAAAAAAAAAACGGGTTCTGATATAAAATAACTGGTAAGAGTAGAGGAAATGAGATAAGCTAACCCTCAAAAACCCCGCCTCCAACTAGAAAAAGAGCTGTAACTTTTGACCGGCTGAACAGATTTTCATGAACCATAGCTAAGATGATACCCGATTAAACTAGCTTTCAATTAAAAAAACTGCATTGAAATCGGTCCTTCCGTTTTGGAGCTACGATGCCAGACATATACACAGATAAACACTGCAAACTTATAACAACCCCTAGTTAAAAAATCGGAACTGTCGGAGGTTAAGGTGTTTAAAAAAAACCCTTCCTCCTAACGTCCGTCCGGCGCAACATGGATTACAAATCTAATTACAGTCCCCCGATTCCTCGCAGCTCGCGCGCGGAACTTTAGTCGACATGAACTAATTTCATGTGAGATCTCATGCCACCACGATAGAGCCGCAACCTAGTCTCTTTTAACCTGCAAATTTATCCATCCTAATGTTGTCTGGCAGAAATCGCCACGTGCGATAAGACCGCCCTTCGTACATGTCTTTTTCTATTTAATATCTCACATTCCTCCGTGCGCGCAATATGCTTAAAGAAGGGTACAAAGTTTTCTCTTCACGTATTAATATATAGATTATATTGTAACCAACAATATCTTTAATTTCCAGAGAGCCCTGCCCCTCATCCTACTGGTCGCCTCTGCCGTGGCCCAGTTCGACGACTTCGGCGGCTACGACGGCTACCACAAGGCGCACGTACAGTTGCAGCACCAACAGAGCCTTGATGAGCATCACGGAGAGGAGTACGACTTGGACTACCATGTGAGTAGAATATTCGAGTGACTCGGAAACAGTATCAGTAGAGTAGTAAATTTTTATGTTTTAAATAAATAGATTGACTTGGCAATTGCACTAAACCATTTAATTTAATATAATATTTATTACTTGTAAGATACATTGTGTTTTCATGCAAAGGCCAAGTCAATCTATTTATTTCAAACATAAAAGATTTTTAATATTGATATGGTCACTATAAGATGTTGTTAGGTTAGCTAATTACGTAATCACTTAAGGCAGAAGGTCCCTTATGTAGGGACTGAACAAATTAACCGACTTTGTATTACATGGATCTAACAACTTTTTACGGTAGAAGAACTGAGTTGCGAGACTTGTTTTTTTTTTTTACAAGTTATGTTTTTGATGGCATTTCTGATTCGCTCACTGACTGAAGGTGATATTGATGCCGTATGATGTAGCAGCGAAAAAGACTTTACCTGAGACATCGTAGTACGAATAAGCAGAACAAAGAGCAATAAGAAACGCATAATAATATGCAATAGGTGACGCTGGTAGGCTGTTCGTTGTTAAAACACATTTCTTCAAAATTATATAACAAGCAATATTCTTCTGAACAGAACCAAATTAGTTGATTTTACGTCTAAAGAAAGAAAGAAAAAATGTTTATTGCCACATTAACAAAAAAAATGTTTATTGCCACATTAACAAAAAAAATGTTTATTGCCACATTAACAAAAAAAATGTTTATTGCCACATTAACAAAAAAAAACTATCTCTAATACACTTCTTAAAATAAAAAATGTGTAGTATGGCAATAGGAGTGGGCTCAGCGGATGTTGATCCGTTGCAGCAAGGCTACAGCACGGGTCAACGCTGATTTTCAGCCCGCTCCTTAGTCTCTACTTATTTAATATTTATTACTATTGTAATTATTTCCAGGCGCATCCCAAATACTCGTTCGATTATTCAGTGAAGGATCCCCACACTGGCGACAACAAGGAGCATTGGGAGACCAGAGACGGCGACAAGGTCAAAGGTAAGCAACATATTACATAATTACACGCATAGAATAGAATAGAAAGAAAAAAGATTTATTTCGGACTCGCACAGAAAATTACATACAGAAAGAAAACATTAAAATAATAACAAAAAACCAAGGCCCGAAGCCAAAAATGGCCCATTACGCAGCATCTGCTGCAACAGATAAAATAAATGTCACAGCGCTGGTTTTCGGATAGCACCGATGTGATTCCACGGACAACCACGACAAAACATACTATATATAGAATCGATGATTATTTATTTCATGTAAACTAGATACAGGCACTTATGAAATGTCGAGACTCTAGGTGCATACCATGTAGGTCAGGCTCACAGCAAACCAAACTAACCTAACCGTCAAAAACCCCCGACTCCAACTAGAAAAACAGCTGTAACTTTTTAACGGCTGCACAGATTTTCATGCAACAATTGTACCTACGAATACATATTTCATTGTACGAAAAGCCTATACAGTGCGAGGTTAGCTCATACTGGAAATGTCTGGGCAGTTCAATTTCTGCCCTGCTATAAGAGTTCATAGTAAGGCCCTTGTACCCGAGATGATTCGCTCTATTTGGGCACCTCAAGCTGTTTTAGTGTATCTGACGATAACTGTACGTGACTTGATTTCTAATGAAGTTAATTTGAACACGTTTACATAATAGCAATCGAGTTCTTATTAAGAATTTGACTCTCGAGATATTTAGGGCAGAAAACGGAGTAAATTGGCAAGACAACCTTCCTTGGTAAGTAGCTTAGGCGGTAAACATTTACTCTAAAATGTCAACCCACACAAACTTCGCTACCTAAGCCTGAGTCTACACAGCTGGCCCTTTAAAACAAACTTATTAGATACTAGCTTCCGCCAGCGGCTTCGCCCGCGTGATATCTTTATAAATTATATCCTATGTTACTCACTGATAATGTAGCATTCTGGTGGTGAAAGAATTTTTAAAATCGATCCAGTCGTTTTTTTAATTTATCCATTACAAACAAACAAACAGAGCTGCTGAGGTAGGGGCCATTTTTGGCCTCGTGCAGGAATATTTAATTAGTTTTTAAAACGCTTTTATTAGCTTCACCTGTAACTAACTGTGTAAAAAAATCTTGGAAGTTATATTTGACCCACTTCCCGGTTTCCGATTGAGCTGAAATTTTGCATACACGTTTAGTTTGGATGACAAAAGCGTTTTCTTTAGTTTGTTTTTAAACTATAATATTTATTATAGAATAAAACTCCTGGTAATTAGTACAATATTCGCGGTCATTCCGACTGATATGATGAACAACGTAACTTTAATAATTGTAACTCATCCAATGCTCCAGGCACCTACACGCTCGTAGAGACCGACGGAACGAAACGCGTAGTGGAGTACGAAGCAGACGACAAGAACGGATTCAACGCAGTCGTCCACAAGATCGGTACTCCGAAACATGAAGAGTACGAGCCCAAACATGAGTATGAGCAGAAACAGGAGTATGAAGCGAAGCCGGCGCATGAGCCGCTGCATTACCAACACGACTTCGGACATTTCGATGAAGGATTTTTGCCTGTTGCGGGAGGATTTGAACACTAATATGTTTTAATTGGACGAGTTCGCTGCAGGTAAATTGTAGGGTATACGAATGTTTGAACGATTAGGAATATTTCAGACTTGATTGGATTACTTTATTTCGTCTATAAAGATGCGTTTTCTTACAGCAAAAATTAAGGCTGAATAGTAACGATTTGTTCTGAATTTAGTTGAACAATGAATCATACAAAACTCAACAGAATATTTACAAGAATGTTAACAAACATTTCTAGAAACTTCGAGATTTTTTTCTTGTAATGCCTTATTGATTGATTCTGTCGAATTCCGATTGCTTACATTCGTGTGCACGCAAAAATTTGAAGAATCCTGCAGTTAACTTGGCCATAATACATTGTCTTTTTAAAGCCACTCGGCCAATATCCACTTGAGTATCTTAAATAAGTTGTCTTGTATTGAGGATGGCAGCTGATTGTAATCCAAAAATAACTTCGCGATAGCCTAGTTTCGATGCTTTAATATAGCTCCTATCTAGACTTAACAGTATATGATATGTCACTTGACTGCCCACGTCCGCACAGTCGCGAGTCGCGACCAGCAGTAGCGTTCCCAACGCTGTGCGTTTATGTGTGTGTAACTGTATTGATAGCAGATGGCAGAGGGGCGAAGTATGTGGAGGTGGGAGACGCGAAGTGACAGATTATAACTGTCAAGTAGCATAAGTTAGATTGTTCCGTTAAGTTTGATATTTTCTACACCTAGAATTTTATCTAAATTACAGTATCTAACGATTACGACATATTTTATAGCACAGTATAAATTGCTGAGTTGATACGTTGATGATTTGAGTAAGTTGAACCAAAAGCGCAATGTATAACGGATTTCGATTAAGAATTTGATTACAAAAAATATAGCCAAGGTAAATTGGATGCGTAATATTACAACTTTTATTGTATTCAGTATTGAGGAGTTTCCGGGATCTTAAATTTCACATAATTTAATAAGCAGACAATTATTTTTGACCTTGTAGCGAATTTTATTTAGCAGTTTCTGAGGAAATATCTTACGCGATCTTGGCAAAATCCTTCATATTAATTATTGTGGTCCAAAGCGCGTTTTCCGAGCGTGAGTGTCTGGGTTCGATTCCCAAGTCCGGACATAAAGTAATTAGGATTCTCGGTAGCTTTTCGCAAGTTTAAAATGATGTCCGGTGAACAATCATCAGAAAAATATGAGCTTAGAAATATACATCCTTGTTTAAAAATATAATAGGTACTGGATATTTTTTATGTAGTGGGCATACGGTGTCCATTCCCAAATGCAACCGTAGTACTAAAATTCACTCCAAAACAAAATAAAAAATTGATTTTATAAGGCTTGCATTAGTAAATTATGCGTGTCCCCCATACTAAGTCGAATTTTCGTTTTGTTTTAAAGTGTATCCTAATACTGCAGTTGCATTTAGGAATAGACTGAATCACTTTACAAATTATGCGCACTACATATAAAATTATCCTGTATATTTAAGGAGAACATAAAATGTCTATAACGCAAGTCAATTTACAGGCAAGAGAGAATTCGGTGCGTTCGTAACAGACTCATTAAGAATAAATAATTTATTAAGTGTTGTAATGAGTTGCTTGCGAATAATTATTATTTATTAGTGATGTGATGTAAAGAGGTTTTAGTTAAGACTTAGATCTGACTGTTCTGTTTTATAGTTTTAAGTGTTGTACAAACTCTTGCGATTGAATAAACTTTTTATTGTTATTGTGTTTATTATTTTAATTAAAAATTATATATAAAAATTATTGGTTAAAGTACCGAATATGGTCCTACCTTTCTAGTCTCGATCCCTTTAAGGGGTTGTACTCATAATTATGAACAAGTTTTACTTAGGGACCAAACCTGAAATCGCATCCAAAATCTGCTATTCGAGTAATATTAAATTATTTGTATGTACAGTCAGCATCATATAGTTAGGGGCAGTCAAAGTGACCCAATATTTAGAAACATCCAAAGTAATACTAAACCCTTTACTATTTAAAATAAAGTTCATTTTACTAGTGTGTTTCATATTTTTGAATACCTTGGTTACCGAGTTTTACTCTCGTGCTCAAAATGATTACAACTATCGATTTTTACAATAAAATCGAGATGCAACAAAGCTGGGGTTTATAATACACTATGAGTCGGCTAGAGTACTGACCTTTGCGCCAGCGCCAGCTTGAGCCTATCGTTCTCGTAGCGCAGCTGCTGGTCGGCGTCGGGCGCGCCCCCCGCCCCCCGCGCCCCCCCGCCCCCCGCCCCCCGCGCCGCGCGCCCCACCGTCGCGTACCCGCCGCCCTCCACCCTGAACAGTGCCCAGCGTCACTCACTGTCGCGCTACTGTCGCGCTACTGTCGCGCAACTGTCGCGCTACTAACGCTACTAACTATTATACGGCTAATAAAAGTGTCGGACTGCTGGATTATTCGAACCATTCAACACTGTTGGTACAGTGGCTAGGAAAGAAAGAAAGCAAAAAAAGTAACTTTCTACTAAGCACTTTGCTTTTTGTACTACGTTATGTACATTTCATTCTTAACCAGAACTATGTGGTACAGGTAGTTAGACAGAGATATATTTGTCAACTGAACCAAACATGTTAAAGAAAAAATCCTGAAGCTAAAAAACGTAAAAACAAAACTGACTACACATCTGCTTAAACGGCAACAGATTAGTTATCAGATCGAACCCCGGCCGTTGTAGTATTGGCATAGAGTCCTTCTGCTTAGCTTAGTTGGAGAGGTCAACAACAATAATAGTAAATGCAGTCATTGCTAGAAGTGTAGAAATACAAAAAAAAAACTTAAAAATCCACCGCCTTCTAATCGAACATACAACTCTATGGATTGCTAGTAGACTAAATACAAGAAAACATAATAACTTAAAAATTATTAACCTCCCACCATTGACCTACTTTGGGGGCGTCTTCAGTACGCAAGGACTTTCTCAGAAAAATTATACTGCATCAGCCTTGAGAACAAAACTATCAGCTATTAAGTACTTTTCAGTGGCGAAGGGTGAAATTTTTTATAAGGGAACCCGTCCAATACATAGCTTTTTCGGCATGCCACATCCACATACTAGGCAGTATTAATTTAACTGTGGATTGAACTAAACAACTTACCTACCGTCACAATACCTAATATTGATACCTATTGGTAATGGCCGCGTTTAGAAAGGGAAGCCGATGGCAATCGTGTTATATAGAACCTTCGCCACTGGTACTTTTACAGACCAATGCTCAGCGGGGGTCTCTATTTGAGCACAGATTTGAGTCTGTCACATACAAATACATCACCCAAACACTGCTCAAGTAGAGTAGACCGCTGAGCAACGTTCTGATATACAGCCTTAAACATAGAAGTCTAATCGCCTTAGTCAAAATCGGATTGGAGTAGTAGTAACATTGACGTAGAAACACATGGACCAAAGGATTAATACAAAATTCAGGAAAATAGTGTTCTATGATTATTATAAACTTAGAAATACCAACAATCTATTTTAAATTCTATAGTGGTCGCCTAGTGGTCGAAATTCGACCGTAATTTTAGCTTTGCGCAGGCCATCTCCATATAAACTTTAACTATGCCAAATCACACACTCCTCCGCGCGCGCAATTTGCTTAAAACGGGGTGCAAAGTTTTCTCTTCACGTATTAATAATATATAGATGTTGCCATTACAATACCTAATTTAACCCACAACAATTTTTCACCATACGAATATTCGACTACACGGCACCGTCACATTGACGTTGCTCGCTCGCTCAAATTAAAGTGACGTACGATTAGTCTACTTTTTCGCGTTTTAGTCTACATTCGATTTGAAGTCCTGAAGTCCATGTCATTCTACGTCAATGAAGAGTAATAGAAAAATCTTGCCTCTGTGCTAGCGCCAGCTTCAGCCTGTCGTTCTCATACCGCAGCTGTTGCTCGGAGGAGTCTGCGGGCGGCGGCTCGATGATGCCCGGCGCGCCCGGCAGCGGCCCGCGCGGGGCGCGCCCCACTGTGGCGTACCCACCCTGTGGGGACAGAAGATAAACTTGCGGAAACCTTATTTTTAACACGCTTTTATTAGCTTCACCTGTAACTTAACTATTTAAGAAAATCTTGGAAGTTAAATTTGACCCACTTCCCGGTTTTCTATTGAGCTGAAATTTTGCATACACGTTCAGTTTGGATGACTAAAGCGTGTTCTATAGTTTTTTTAAACTATATATATATTTTATTTTTTTTAAGCACAATCCAGCTACTTACATCAAAAACACACACATCTTCTTCACATCAAACAAACAAACATCAAACATCTTCTTGATATTCCTTTTAAAACTTTATATCATTATACCAGTTTCTTTCCACTGAGAAGAATAAAATGTTCAATATTTGTCTGAATTAGACACTTTGAAACTTATTCGCAACTTACAACAAACAACAGAAATATGAATTAATTTCCATAGCAAAGGAAATAAGTAGCTATTTCCCGAGTGATTCAACGCACGACTCCTCGGACCAAAGTATTCACTACTGGCGGCCCGTCCCAGCTTCGCACGGATGGACATTCATTTATACACATTTTGTGTTCCCAAGGTTCACAAAATGTGTATACAGGAAACCTGTACCAGCGAAGGTCTGTGGTCAGGGGACACTAATACTCATCGATTGAACCCCCATGTATGTTCTACGATATTTTGTAGTTTTCGAGAAATTAATTATTTTGTAATATTTTCTCCGAAACAGAATTTTTTATCTTGTGATCATATTCTGAGCTACTAGTAGTTAGAATTTGGTTGTTTTGTGTTTTTAACAGGTGAACACACATTCTAGCCATAATACTGACAAGAAAAATCTCAAAGATCTAAATCTCGGTTTTAGTTATAACTTTTTCTGAGTGGCATTCCACTCAGAAAAAGTTATAACTAAAACCACCTACAATTTTGAAAAATCTGAAAATATTACAAATTTAGTAATTTCTCGAAAACTACAAAATATCGTAGAACATACATGGGGGTTCAATCGATGAGTATTAGTGTCCCCTGACCACAGACCTTCGCTGGTACAGGTTTCCTGGGACACCCTGTATATACATTTTGTGAACCTTGGGTTACATTATTGGAGTTTTCGTAGGGATCCCCAATTTTTTTGAAAATAGCATATATCTTTTGGTCCTCAGTGATAATATAGTTAGCATTATAAGTGTGAAAGAATTTTTAAAATCGGTCCTGTAGTTTTTGAATTTATTAATTACAAACAAATATACAAATATTTTCTCTCTATAATATTAGTTTAGTTAAAGAGATTTAAAACTTGACTTATTATATTTTTAGTAAAAGTTTGGATTCTCATTCATTCGTTCACTCTCATTCTCAATCTCCACACGTCATGCATTTAAAATTCAATTTTGTTACCTACAAAGTAAGTCATAATTTTTTTCTATTAATTAAATTTATTACTCAATTTACCTGAAGTGTGGAAGACACAGAATGAGCTCTCTGGTGAACCGCCATATCTTCTGTTTCTGGTTTGGGCTGTAACAATATAACTTTGTTAATAAACTATTAAGACATAAGTATCAAAGTATAACCTAACCGTCAAAAATCCCCGACTCCAACTAGAAAAAGAACTGTAACTTTTGAATGGCTGAACAGATTTTCATGAAACATAGCTAAGATATATTATGACACCAGATTAAACTAGCTATCAATTAAAAAAGCTGCATTGAAATCGGTCCATCCGTTTTGAAGCTACGATGCCACAGACAGATACACAGATCCACAGATACACACTACAAACTTATAACACCTCTCTTTTTAGCCGGGGGTTAAAAACGTCAGCAACCCATCAACGTCTCTGGTGTTACGGATGTCAGGGCAGGCAACTCTTTGGCGCTATCCACACATATGTGTATATGTGCCGTCCGATCCGTGAAATAAGTTGCAGTGAAAAATGGACTGTATTCTTACGAGCTCTAAGTCGATTTCTGATTATATAATTGTTACTATTTTTAAGACAAAAGATACACCTTGATTAATCAAGGCGTATCTTTTAAGAAAAAATTGAAAACCACAGCGACCAACAAACAATGCACCCCTTTCTCGTGTCCCCAGTACATACCTGCGCCGGCGACACGGCCGGGGGCGGCTCGTCGGCGCCAGCAGCGGGCTGGCAGTAGCGCTGGCGTGTCCCCAGTACATACCTGCGCCGGCGACACGGCCGGGGGCGGCTCGTCGGCGCCAGCAGCGGGCTGGCAGTAGCGCTGGCGTGTCCCCAGTACATACCTGCGCCGGCGACACGGCCGGGGGCGGCTCGTCGGCGCCAGCAGCGGGCTGGCAGTAGCGCTGGCGTGTCCCCAGTACATACCTGCGCCGGCGACACGGCCGGGGGCGGCTCGTCGGCGCCAGCAGCGGGCTGGCAGTAGCGCTGGCGTGTCCCCAGTACATACCTGCGCCGGCGACACGGCCGGGGGCGGCTCGTCGGCGCCAGCAGCGGGCTGGCAGTAGCGCTGGCGTGTCCCCAGTACATACCTGCGCCGGCGACACGGCCGGGGGCGGCTCGTCGGCGCCAGCAGCGGGCTGGCAGTAGCGCTGGCGTGTCCCCAGTACATACCTGCGCCGGCGACACGGCCGGGGGCGGCTCGTCGGCGCCAGCAGCGGGCTGGCAGTAGCGCTGGCGTGTCCCCAGTACATACCTGCGCCGGCGACACGGCCGGGGGCGGCTCGTCGGCGCCAGCAGCGGGCTGGCAGTAGCGCTGGCGTGTCCCCAGTACATACCTGCGCCGGCGACACGGCCGGGGGCGGCTCGTCGGCGCCAGCAGCGGGCTGGCAGTAGCGCTGGCGTGTCCCCAGTACATACCTGCGCCGGCGACACGGCCGGGGGCGGCTCGTCGGCGCCAGCAGCGGGCTGGCAGTAGCGCTGGCGTGTCCCCAGTACATACCTGCGCCGGCGACACGGCCGGGGGCGGCTCGTCGGCGCCAGCAGCGGGCTGGCAGTAGCGCTGGCGTGTCCCCAGTACATACCTGCGCCGGCGACACGGCCGGGGGCGGCTCGTCGGCGCCAGCAGCGGGCTGGCAGTAGCGCTGGCGTGTCCCCAGTACATACCTGCGCCGGCGACACGGCCGGGGGCGGCTCGTCGGCGCCAGCAGCGGGCTGGCAGTAGCGCTGGCGTGTCCCCAGTACATACCTGCGCCGGCGACACGGCCGGGGGCGGCTCGTCGGCGCCAGCAGCGGGCTGGCAGTAGCGCTGGCGTGTCCCCAGTACATACCTGCGCCGGCGACACGGCCGGGGGCGGCTCGTCGGCGCCAGCAGCGGGCTGGCAGTAGCGCTGGCGTGTCCCCAGTACATACCTGCGCCGGCGACACGGCCGGGGGCGGCTTGTTGGCGCCAGCAGCGGGCTGGCAGTAGCGCTGGCGTGTCCCCAGTACATACCTGCGCCGGCGACACGGCCGGGGGCGGCTCGTCGGCGCCAGCAGCGGGCTGGCAGTAGCGCTGGCGTGTCCCCAGTACATACCTGCGCCGGCGACACGGCCGGGGGCGGCTCGTCGGCGCCAGCAGCGGGCTGGCAGTAGCGCTGGCGTGTCCCCAGTACATACCTGCGCCGGCGACACGGCCGGGGGCGGCTCGTCGGCGCCAGCAGCGGGCTGGCAGTAGCGCTGGCGTGTCCCCAGTACATACCTGCGCCGGCGACACGGCCGGGGGCGGCTTGTTGGCGCCAGCAGCGGGCTGGCAGTAGCGCTGGCGTGTCCCCAGTACATACCTGCGCCGGCGACACGGCCGGGGGCGGCTCGTCGGCGCCAGCAGCGGGCTGGCAGTAGCGCTGGCGTGTCCCCAGTACATACCTGCGCCGGCGACACGGCCGGGGGCGGCTCGTCGGCGCCAGCAGCGGGCTGGCAGTAGCGCTGGCGTGTCCCCAGTACATACCTGCGCCGGCGACACGGCCGGGGGCGGCTTGTTGGCGCCAGCAGCGGGCTGGCAGTAGCGCTGGCGTGTCCCCAGTACATACCTGCGCCGGCGACACGGCCGGGGGCGGCTCGTCGGCGCCAGCAGCGGGCTGGCAGTAGCGCTGGCGTGTCCCCAGTACATACCTGCGCCGGCGACACGGCCGGGGGCGGCTCGTCGGCGCCAGCAGCGGGCTGGCAGTAGCGCTGGCGTGTCCCCAGTACATACCTGCGCCGGCGACACGGCCGGGGGCGGCTCGTCGGCGCCAGCAGCGGGCTGGCAGTAGCGCTGGCGTGTCCCCAGTACATACCTGCGCCGGCGACACGGCCGGGGGCGGCTCGTCGGCGCCAGCAGCGGGCTGGCAGTAGCGCTGGCGTGTCCCCAGTACATACCTGCGCCGGCGACACGGCCGGGGGCGGCTCGTCGGCGCCAGCAGCGGGCTGGCAGTAGCGCTGGCGTGTCCCCAGTACATACCTGCGCCGGCGACACGGCCGGGGGCGGCTCGTCGGCGCCAGCAGCGGGCTGGCAGTAGCGCTGGCGTGTCCCCAGTACATACCTGCGCCGGCGACACGGCCGGGGGCGGCTCGTCGGCGCCAGCAGCGGGCTGGCAGTAGCGCTGGCGTGTCCCCAGTACATACCTGCGCCGGCGACACGGCCGGGGGCGGCTCGTCGGCGCCAGCAGCGGGCTGGCAGTAGCGCTGGCGTGTCCCCAGTACATACCTGCGCCGGCGACACGGCCGGGGGCGGCTCGTCGGCGCCAGCAGCGGGCTGGCAGTAGCGCTGGCGTGTCCCCAGTACATACCTGCGCCGGCGACACGGCCGGGGGCGGCTCGTCGGCGCCAGCAGCGGGCTGGCAGTAGCGCTGGCGTGTCCCCAGTACATACCTGCGCCGGCGACACGGCCGGGGGCGGCTCGTCGGCGCCAGCAGCGGGCTGGCAGTAGCGCTGGCGTGTCCCCAGTACATACCTGCGCCGGCGACACGGCCGGGGGCGGCTCGTCGGCGCCAGCAGCGGGCTGGCAGTAGCGCTGGCGTGTCCCCAGTACATACCTGCGCCGGCGACACGGCCGGGGGCGGCTCGTCGGCGCCAGCAGCGGGCTGGCAGTAGCGCTGGCGTGTCCCCAGTACATACCTGCGCCGGCGACACGGCCGGGGGCGGCTCGTCGGCGCCAGCAGCGGGCTGGCAGTAGCGCTGGCGTGTCCCCAGTACATACCTGCGCCGGCGACACGGCCGGGGGCGGCTCGTCGGCGCCAGCAGCGGGCTGGCAGTAGCGCTGGCGTGTCCCCAGTACATACCTGCGCCGGCGACACGGCCGGGGGCGGCTCGTCGGCGCCAGCAGCGGGCTGGCAGTAGCGCTGGCGTGTCCCCAGTACATACCTGCGCCGGCGACACGGCCGGGGGCGGCTCGTCGGCGCCAGCAGCGGGCTGGCAGTAGCGCTGGCGTGTCCCCAGTACATACCTGCGCCGGCGACACGGCCGGGGGCGGCTCGTCGGCGCCAGCAGCGGGCTGGCAGTAGCGCTGGCGTGTCCCCAGTACATACCTGCGCCGGCGACACGGCCGGGGGCGGCTCGTCGGCGCCAGCAGCGGGCTGGCAGTAGCGCTGGCGTGTCCCCAGTACATACCTGCGCCGGCGACACGGCCGGGGGCGGCTCGTCGGCGCCAGCAGCGGGCTGGCAGTAGCGCTGGCGTGTCCCCAGTACATACCTGCGCCGGCGACACGGCCGGGGGCGGCTCGTCGGCGCCAGCAGCGGGCTGGCAGTAGCGCTGGCGTGTCCCCAGTACATACCTGCGCCGGCGACACGGCCGGGGGCGGCTCGTCGGCGCCAGCAGCGGGCTGGCAGTAGCGCTGGCGTGTCCCCAGTACATACCTGCGCCGGCGACACGGCCGGGGGCGGCTCGTCGGCGCCAGCAGCGGGCTGGCAGTAGCGCTGGCGTGTCCCCAGTACATACCTGCGCCGGCGACACGGCCGGGGGCGGCTCGTCGGCGCCAGCAGCGGGCTGGCAGTAGCGCTGGCGTGTCCCCAGTACATACCTGCGCCGGCGACACGGCCGGGGGCGGCTCGTCGGCGCCAGCAGCGGGCTGGCAGTAGCGCTGGCGTGTCCCCAGTACATACCTGCGCCGGCGACACGGCCGGGGGCGGCTCGTCGGCGCCAGCAGCGGGCTGGCAGTAGCGCTGGCGTGTCCCCAGTACATACCTGCGCCGGCGACACGGCCGGGGGCGGCTCGTCGGCGCCAGCAGCGGGCTGGCAGTAGCGCTGGCGTGTCCCCAGTACATACCTGCGCCGGCGACACGGCCGGGGGCGGCTCGTCGGCGCCAGCAGCGGGCTGGCAGTAGCGCTGGCGTGTCCCCAGTACATACCTGCGCCGGCGACACGGCCGGGGGCGGCTCGTCGGCGCCAGCAGCGGGCTGGCAGTAGCGCTGGCGTGTCCCCAGTACATACCTGCGCCGGCGACACGGCCGGGGGCGGCTCGTCGGCGCCAGCAGCGGGCTGGCAGTAGCGCTGGCGTGTCCCCAGTACATACCTGCGCCGGCGACACGGCCGGGGGCGGCTCGTCGGCGCCAGCAGCGGGCTGGCAGTAGCGCTGGCGTGTCCCCAGTACATACCTGCGCCGGCGACACGGCCGGGGGCGGCTCGTCGGCGCCAGCAGCGCGGCCCGCCAGCAGTGGGCTGGCAGTAGCGCTGGCGACTGGTGTGGCAGCACCACTGTTGCCATTTGTCACTGATTTTCCACCAGCGGCGCCAGTTTGCATGGCTTGGATCGCTTCTTTTACTTCTTGGAACTTTTCTATGAACTGCAACAAAATAGTGGGGCTGATGATTTGTCTTTAATACAATTGGACGTCGTTATAAGAAAAGGATCCATTCCACAAAAACAGTTAAACTGCGTTATTTTCTTGAATATCATAAAAAATATGAAACCAAACTGAACTACACCATGAAAGTTAAAAATATATATACGAATTTTTTTTATGTAGTGCGCAAAATTTGTGGAGTTCAATGTCCCTTGGCCCTTCCCAAATGAATATATTGTTTTGAGTTCCCGATATTTCGGCACTGCAGCAAGCGCCATGGTATTTGCGGGTGGGTGTTTATTGGCAGACAAATCAAAATAATATATAAACATGGTAAATACCCCGTTTTGAACTGTAATACTAATCTGAAATTCATTGCGACTGTGGTACTTGTCAGACAATGAAGCATTTAAAAAGATTTCCTGGTTGCTCTCATGTACCAAAGCTAACCTAAGCACGGTTTCGGATTCCGCCACAGCTTTTGCAGCCGAAACACTGAAAGAGAAACCCAAAACCAGTTACACATGATGCATGATCATATTGGGGCCATTCAAGTATTACGTAAGCAAGGGGGGCGGGGGGGTCTCCGCGTTGCTTATTTTTGATGACATGGGGGATAGAGGGGTCTGGATGGTGATTACGTAAGCATTATATTTTTATTACTTTTTCTGATTTTCTACAAAATTTAATATATTTTGGTTTTCTATTCGTAGCCTAATCCTTATTTCTAGACTTATAACTGCTGCTCATGAATCAATAAAAAAACCAGAACATATTGAAAAATGCATGTACCATTGTTTACGTAAGCATGGGAGGGTAAGAGCGTTACTTACTTTGATTGACGAGGGGGGGTTGGGGGTTAATAATTGCAAAAAATCTGCTTACTTAATACTTGAATGGTCCTATACCCATGGAATTTCTTGCCGGTTCTTCTCCATAGGACCTGCTATTTGGAACCGCGCACCTAGTCTCGACATTTCATAAGTGCCTGTATCTGGTTTAAATGACATAAAGATCTATGCTACTACGCTTACCTTGCCGAGCTCTGGCTCTGAAGCGAATCCGAGCCCGTAAACTGTGTTAGCTCTGACGTCACTCCATTGGCCGAACTTCTGCGATGTCTTCGTGAATGTCATGTTTGCTGTAATTGTGCTGTTGATCACCGCCTACAACAAAATATTAAATTAGTCTTTTTACCCGTCAAGCAGCATAGACACAGTAAATAACTTAACCGTCAAAATCCCCCGACTCCAACTAAAGAAAGAGCTGTAACTTTTGAACGGCTGAACAGATTTTCATTAAACATAGCTGAGATGATACCCGATTAAACTACACTCGGGAGCAAAGAATCCGGGTCACCAACATAATGAACATTAATATCTCGGAAACTAAGAATGATAGCTCATTCAAATAAAGAGTATTTTTTAGACTATTTAATACTACACAAGTTATAATACGCTTCGAGAGCTTGAAATTGCATTGATAGAGGTAAGTGAGAATATTCCCCAACATCGCCTCAAACACTTTGTGCCGTATGAATCGCATGACATCTGTATTGACAACACACGGAGGTAATACAAAGTACTAAAAGTGAGAATATGATATAAGTTTCTATTAAAAGTGAGGATATAAAAAAAAAGAAATATTTATGCATTTTTAAATAATGTATTTTTAATAAGTAAAATAAATAATAACTAAGAAGTTTTATTAATTTTATTTAAGTAATAGATATTAAGTAGTCTATAAAATACTTTTAATTAGATTATGCTAACATTCTTAGATTCCGAGATATTAAGATTTATTTGGTGACCCGGATTCATTGCTCTCGAGTGTAGCTTTCAATAAAATCCATTGAAGTCGGTCCACCCGTATTGGAGCTACGATGCCACAGACAGAAACAGAAACACCGATACACTGATACACCCTACAAACTTATAACACCCCTTTTTTTGTCAGAGGTTAAAAATATAAAATGCGGGACCCTTACGTTGTTGGATGAATTAATTCATCACTGAATCTTGCTGATGATCCTGCACTGCTGAATCCGTAAAACGGAGAACTGGATATCTAAGCGGAATTTGGGAGAGGCCTAAATCCAGCAGTGGTCTATGATAGGAAGATATGATTATGAAATGACCTTCGTTATCTGTACGTATTTAGTTTTTGTGTGCGACTGCGAACATTGTCATAGACCTATTAGACTTGAGACTTATTTGAGTTAATTCTACACAAATCTACTTAAAATTATGTAAAGTCATGTCTGTATATTTTCGTAATAATATAAGATCCTAAATTTCTAGTACCGATCCCTTTTAGGGGTCATTGTACTTGCAAATATAACCAACCATTAAATCGCGAAAAAAAATCGCCTGTTCCCTACAAATAATCCTCTTCTTTCGTTGTAGTGCCGATCGGCACCCGCCATTTTTGTACCGGCAGGTCGCCGTAGTGCCGATCGGCACCCGACGATCGAAATCGGAGTGGTTAATATTACTCGACTATATGGAACAGCTTATTTTTTTGCAATTTTATGTTTAGTTCCATAGTAAAAGTTGTTCACAATGATGAGTACAATATTTAAAGGGATTGGGACTAAAAAGGACCTTGTATAAATTGTCACACGGCTCAAGTGTTCAGCTGGCAACTGAATTTGTAATTTATTAAAGGAAAAGTTCGATTGGAAAACTTGGTACGTTTAGGCGTTTTAAACTCATCTTCAGCGCCACATTCGCGCACTCAACTCGCTAATATGTTAAGTTTTGTTATATAACGTACAATAGGCCTTTGACTCTCGTCTTATTAATCCATGTATTGACTTCTTCTATGTTTCCGATGTATTGTTAGAATTTGAATCGATTATAGTCACTCTTCATGAGCTGTTTAGAAAATGACACGACGGGTAAGTATGAACATAAAGATTTTATGTTTCATCCAGGATAATTTTTTATGTAGTGCGCATAATTTGTAGAGTGATTTCAGTCTCTGTTCCTCAATGCAACCGCAGTATTGGGAATTGGGATACACTTTAAAACAAAACAAATATTCGACTTAGTATGGAGACACGCATAATTCATCATAATTCTTAATCTTAATAAAATCCCTTTTGGACCACAGATAAGAAATAACTAGGTTTCTCTTATAGATGCGGAATGCCATTTAATAAACAAATCTCACAAGCATCTATATCAGGAACAAAATCTTTCGCCCAATTAAACCCTTGTTGATTCGAACGGACTGAAAGCCGACACTTCGCCGAAAACGTGGCTTGTCTCTCAACCTCACAGTAAATGCCGCCTTTCAGCAACGCGATATTCCTGTGGTCACGAATTACGGATAGCAACGTGATATGGCGTCGCAAATCGTATAGCAGACAAGCACTGATAGCCTAGAGGATGAATGCTGCCTTCCATGAAAAGCGTCTGGGTTTGATCTCAGCCAGCATCTGACTGTGGATCAAAATGCGATCATCACATGCGTTAATTGTTAAGGACAACATTGTGAGGCAACCTGCAAACATGAGAAGACTCCAAAATGTTCTCTATATACAGGAGAATTTTTTATGTAGTGCGCAAAATTTGTAGTTATCAGTCTCTGTTCCTAAATGCAACTGCAGTATTGGGATACACTTTAAAACAAAACGAAAATTCGTCTTAGTATAGGGGACACGAATAATTTACTAGCGCAAGCCATACAAAATCAAATTTTTATTTTGTTTTGGAGTGAATTTTAGCTCTGCGGTTGCATTTGAAAACCGACACTGAATCACGCTGCAAATTTTGCGCACTAGATAAAAAAATATCCTGTATGGGGCCCGCGTGGTGCACTTAGGCCTACATCCTTCAAATGGGGCGCACACTGAGACAATAATGAGCTGGATTTATTAATCTGTCGCAAATCGTAGCCGATACAGCCAATATGTCGGCAATTAGTAAGCACGCGCAGCAATCAACGCCTAATTGCTCGTTTACACAAATCGATACGAAACCACAGCGTGAGCGGGATCTGCTACATTTCTGTACACTTTAGACTAATCACAGCCCGTATGATTTATTCGCGAAACGCGTAGTTGTTGAAAGCCGTGGATTCAAATGCGGGTACTACTGAAAGAGGAATGTTTGCTTTGTCATTTCCCTGAATACATAGGGGGACTCCCCAATGCTGTTTGGATTTAGCTTCGGAGTTTTGGGACCCTACATTATTAGCCACGAACTATCATAGTCTTTAAACATTGTTAAGTCGTGAGGGTGTCATGATATAGAACACCTTTAAAAGGAATTTAGCATTTGATATTATTAACAATAAGTACCAACATCTATAGATAAACACTTTCACTAGACCTCTATTATAACTAGCTATTGTAAGAAGTCGTAAAATAATGCGATTCAGAAGTGAACCAAACACCATTGTCCTGTATTTGTTTAGTAATTAGCATTACAGGAATCACAATAAGACA
The DNA here is from genome assembly GCA_932294325.1 of Allophyes oxyacanthae. Lineage (NCBI taxonomy): Eukaryota > Metazoa > Arthropoda > Insecta > Lepidoptera > Noctuidae > Allophyes > Allophyes oxyacanthae. The sequence goes on from OW028633.1 coordinate 720,225, forward strand.
TCTCATCGTACTAAATAAAACACACTCTTCACATTCCTCAATTTGACATCCTTAGTTGTAGAAGAAAGAGGCTGACACGTCCAGGATAGCTGTCTTCGGATCAACTCGGAAGACTTCGGGTCTCAACGGATCTATATGCTATACCAACGTACCTTAGTCCCCTCGACGCTGATGATGCGGTAGAGGTTCCGTGAGGAGTCGTAGAAAAACGACACGGACACGGCAGCTGAACTGGCCGACATCCATGACCGCTTGGTCTTCGGGTCTATGTGGAACACGTGGGCCTTGCACGTGAATATTGGCTGCTCACTATAACAAGAAAAGAAAATTTTAGAAGATAATAATCAAGCAAATTTTGTAAGACAAAGCGAAGCGAGCGCTAGAGTGTAGCTGGGTAACATTTCGTCTCGCCTCGCCTCCAATACGTGTCAGTTCATTAATTTTAGACGCAGGTGTAGATACTCCGGATAAATACAGTCAAGCGAGGATGTTGCCTCGCCTTGCACCAGTCTCAACGAACGAGTTGTCGAGCCAACCAGGCGAGCTAGCATTTAAGGTTTGTTCCCACTAGTTCTACTAAACAGTCCTACGGTAGAACTAATGGGAATTTTATTTCTCATTAGTTCTACGATTTGTCTTGTTACAAAATAGTAGAACTAGTGGGAATAGAAATTCCCACTTGTTCTACCACAGTTCTACGGTAGAACTAATGGGAATTTCTTTTCTCATTAGTTCTACGATTTATCTTGTTGCAAAATAGTAGAACTAGTGGGAATAGAAATTCCCACTTGTTCTACCACAGTTCTACGGTAGAACTAATGGAAGTTTTTGTTCCCACTAGAACTACGTTTTGACATATTCCAGAATAGTAGAACTAGTGAAACTTTCGTTCTAAGTAGTTCTACACTAAGGCTTACATTCAGAGACGACAGAAACGAGTCTAAGCGTGAACTTACGCTTCCATATGTCAATTTTACGAACAAATTTTGACAGATGGAAGCGTAAGTTCACGCTTAGACTCGTTTCTGTCGTCTCTGAATGTAAGCCTAAGACATGTATTACCTACCCAATATGCCAGTCGTGCCTCAATATCAGGTTTAAAGGAAACTTAAATATTATTGGACACAATAAAACACTATTAATTAAATGACCACTGTTTATGAAACAATAAAATAAGCATAAGAAATAAAGGACTGGATCTAGCTGTAAATGAACCAGTTCCTAATTTCAGACATAAAAAGGCATCAATTATAGAAACAAATAAAATTGCTGAAGTTATTTTGCACAAATAGTAAAGCTGCTACAGCTTTACTATTTGTGCAAAATAACTTCAACCGTATGTATTCGGTACTGAGTAACGGGTGCGCCATCTAGTACCGAGTAACGAAACGTTACACACGAATGCATCTCGTTACTCCCATATTTATATTACCATATTATGTTCCCTCCTAGAGCCTAAACGAGTGAAATTTAAACAAATGAGATACCCTTAGATTCGTTTTAAAATCGCAAGCGACATTGGTTACACGGATTTTGAAAAAAATAATAATTGGGTAATACATGTCTTAGTGTAGAACTACTTAGAACTAAAGTTTCACTAGTTCTACTATTCTGGAATATGTCAAAACGTAGTTCTAGTGGGAACAAAAAATCCCATTAGTTCTACCGTAGAACTGTGGTAGAACAAGTGGGAATTTCTATTCCCACTATTTCTACTATTTTGTAACAAGACAAATCGTAGAACTAATGAGAAAAAAAATTCCCATTAGTTCTACCGTAGGACTGTTTAGTAGAACTAGTGGGAACAAACCGCATTTAATGTACCGTGACAAGGATCGTAAAAGGTGAGTTAGTGATTCTGTCTCGATACAGAAAACACTGAAAACCTAATACCCCTGTTAAGTGACTATTATAGCATTTATCACGCAAACAATTTCCGATGAGGTGGTTAGAAGACAAGTAGTGGTCCTGAGGGTACAAAATTTGGTTAGGGCTGCTTCATATATATCATCTAATCAGGCTTCCGTTCACTGATGGACATAGGCCTCTATACCACAAGTCCACAACACTCCAACTGTTAAGGAACTACTGACGTTTTAGCTGCTAATTTTTAACACGCTTTTATTAGCTTCACCTGTAACTAACTAAGTAGCTAACTATGTAAGAAAATCTTGGAAGTTAAATTTGACCCACTTCCCGGTTTCCGATTGAGCTAAAATTTTGCATACACGTTCAGTTTGGATGACTAAAGCGTGTTCTATAGTTTTTTTTTAAACTATAATATTGTATTTATTAGTGCTGTTTATGACATAAATCAATATCCCTCACTAATGATAGCCACGATGAGCGATCTTTCATCAAAGTCTGTTTAAGATCATAAATAGCCACAACCGGAGTCGAGCATACAAAGATTCAAGGACTCCAAAAGTTCATGAATATAATAAATATGTATTTATAGTTTACACACCGGTTGTTGTGGCCACAAGCAACTCTGTGCGAACACGGTAACTGGCTTAACTGGATAATGTAAACTTTTAACTTCAATGGCGAATCATCCGACTTCTGCACCTACTTAGAATGCTTTCAAGTCACTACTTAGAAGGGTATTGGTATTAAAAATAATGCGTTTTGATTTTCATAAATTTTGAATTAAGAATGTATTTTAATTTTAAGGCATTCTCGACCGTCTCTATGCAGCAACTGTCGACCTCAAAGTAAATAAACAGCTACATAAAAAAAATATACCTTAAAAAAACTATAGAACACGCTATAGCCATCCAAAGTTCCAAACTAAACGTGTATGCGAAATTCCAGCTCAATCGGAAACCGGGAAGTGGGTCAAATTTAACTTCCAAGATTTTCATACATAGTTACAGGTGAAGCTAATAAAAGAGTGTTAATTTTCCTGATCTTTCAGGGTGAGCTTTGTTTAGTTTTAAATGGCCGTGAAGCACTTCATGGCCGTGGTTACCGGCAGTGACGTAGACAGTTAAAAAGAAAGGATTTCCCAAAATTTAACTCCTAGAGGAGTGAATTGGGGATAAAATATTTCTACGCGGACAGATCAGCAGGCACAGTAATGCTAGCAGTACATACATTTCATTTCAAATGATTCGTGTGATAATGTCAAAAGAAATAAGAGTTTAAACGAGATAATACGTTTGTCGCCAAAACGTGTTCGGTCCTCAAATTCGGGTCAATGTTAAATTGTCATACAGGTGTTAAGGTCGAACTGTTTACAAAAGCGAGTACAGTATGGAGAATGTTTTGCATATGAATAGTTTCTGTCTGGTCCAAATATGTGTGTTGGTCGTAACCCTGGACGAGTTGGCTGTATCTCTAAAGTTTTGATCCCAAAACAGTCGTAAAGGACCTGAATCCGGGCACCTAACCCAGACCGGATTCTTGATGTTTAATATCAGTGTACAATATTATACCCGCACGGTCACCTTCTATAGGTATGCCTAGATTAAAATATGAATCACGTCTTAATGGAGGTTCTTCTCCATAAGACCTACTATTTGGAACCGCGCACCTAGAGTCTCGACATTTAGTAAGTGCCTGTATTTGGTTTACATGAAAAGATTTATTCTATTCTGTGTCTTATGGGTAGTACCTATGGGAAGTCTCCCCGAGTGACACTACCTTAAGTTCTTCAAATCCAAAAAATACATTTTGACAGCTGTCAGATTAATCGGAGAACCGTATATTCTGAAAACTAACTTTTTTGAACGTAAGATTTTGTCCATTTTCAGCATGTTCAACTAATTTCAACGCTCCAAACACCGGTCAATGGTCTAGCATTTCAGTTTTTTTTTTAATACTTACCACAGTGTCTTTTCAACCTTGAAGTTGGCAGAATCATCGAATAACGATGGAGCCATTAACATAAATTGGAATTGGAACGTAAGATTGTAGCTGGTAGTTACTGTAATGAAAATGTTTTCATACAGCTTTTTACAATTTACCGCAGCTGTTAAAAACTCAAAGCTTCTTAGCGGGTCGATTATATTATAGTTCAATTAATCTGACAGCTGTCAAAAGGCATGTTTTTAGATTTGAAGAACTGTAAGTACGTCCAGAGCATCCTAGGTAGTCCGCCCCGCTTCCACCATGGTATAAGCAAGTCCAGATCTTTACAGTATGATACTGGAGATGAAAATAGATAGTGGTAGCCTAATATCATGAAATTCATGCGTAAGTTATGAGGTACATATTATGAAACATTACAACTCTCATCCATTGTACCGCAATTGAAATCACAATAACTCGATAAGAAATGAATGCAATTGTGTCCCTCACAGGACTCCACACGTTGGACGGTCATCGAATTACCTTCATTCTTCCACTCCTAACAACTTTAACAGATCTCTTAATACGATTTCATTGGACGGACATAATAGTCTGGATTCCAGACAGTAGCCTGACTCGTATAACCAACGTTTAGTCTTGTTACAGTGATGAAGGAAGCCAGATTGCCAATCTATCACTGCTTCAAACTTGGCCTAATGTCTTATATACTTAATTGTTTTTTATCAATGACTAAACTACTCAGTAGGTAAACTATCTGTCGTGTATCGGCTCTTGCAATAATGCTTTGCTTGCAATTCACGATAAAAGTAAATAAAAAGCGGAAACTATTAAAAACTCACGTTGTTTCAATAAACGAATCCATTTTAACCACTACACAAATCAGAAACTGACACTACTAATTCGTGCGAACATGCCTCGGGAATGCAAGTATTTAACTCTAACCGTCTCAAAGTTCACACTATTTTCAACTGTAACAGTCAAGTTATATGGGTTTTAATTGCCTGGCTATAGAGGTGCTGATAAATCGATAGTATCAGGAGAGATATGACACGAATGACGGATTGATAAGATACTTCGCAGTGTTCGGTTTGGGACAGTTTGACGGGTTTATGAACGTAATCGCATAACTTGGAGCGTAATCGCCAAAGTTTCGGGATATTTCTTCTACACCGAGCGATAAAGTCGGCCGTATGTCATCCAATTTACACACCAGACCGCCACAGTATAACAATATTGCGGTCTACTATTCTACACTTACAAAAATATAACGACTTTGAGACACCACGCCTTGGCACCATAGTGTAATAAGCTCCCAATTGGAATGGCAATTTTGACAGTTCAACAGTAATCATTGCGCAGTATGCTTTGAAATACTCTTCGCTCGACAACTAGGACATCGCAATGAACATTGAACTGTCAAAATGGAAACTATTCCGATGTCCAGCTTGGTGTTTAGAGACTGGAGCCAAAATTCTCGCCACGGTAACACTGCTGCCAACACGGCGCCGCGGCGGTGCCGTTCGCAAAAGGGTGCATGTGGGATGTATATTTTGTATTGTAAACTTACCTACCATACACGAGAAAGGCTAGTCACGCAAACTTTAAAAGATTCCTTAGACCAAACCCTTATTTTCCAACTGCTAGAAATTTTCTCTTTAATGCTCGTATTTTGTATTGAAGGTCATGTCATCCATAAAGACTAGCCTAGTTTTCCTGCGTCAATGTGACAGATTATTATTCCAGTCCACAAGGGGACTCCTAACTAAACTAAGAATGATGACCCTCAACTTTCAATGACATTAATGTTCGTTCAACTTCGTTCTAGACGCGATTGAGCTGTCTGTTGAACTCGATTGTGAAATAATCTGGGTTTCATAAAACTTAGTCCGTGGGATGTCTGGGCTAGGTATATTGTACCGGTGAATATTCGCGTCGTCTGTTAAAGAACTTTTACAATAAATGAAGGCAATGTTTAGCGAATATGTTAATGTTGGCTGAACAAAAAGGAGGCTGTTTATGTTATATTTCTTAACCAACTTCAAAAAAGGAGGAGGTTCTCAATTCGACACGTATGTTTTTATATAGGAAAACGGCAGATTTAATTTTAAGCATTTGCTATGTTGTCGATGAACATAGCCCCAAATCAACATGGTATATTAAGGTATATATGGTGGTAAGGTGTATTGGTGGATATATCTGAAGCTTGTAGAATTCTATTTCTAGAACGCACATATCATTCTCCGAAGCATATGACCAGGTCACACTATCATTACAAAGCTAAGTTTCTTGAAAGTAAAATCAATAATTTCTAAGAACTGGCTGGAATTTAATTTTACGTCCATTTTCTTGCATTCTACTATGTAGGTTTAGTTTTACAAGCGTTGTCCGGTCACAGGCTAAAAAATGTCCACGCTTCGTTCAAATGACTGTCGTTATGGTGCATACAAATTAAGGCATTTCTGTGTAATGTAACGTTCGAGCAAATGTTACGTTACATGTTCCCGGCCATCTTCATCTCGACATTCTTCTTTCGTATACAATAAAGCGGCTCGATGTTTTTATTATCTGTTACCTTAAGTATGTTATTTTTAACTGTGACCATAAATACGCTTCACCGATAATGCTGCCTCTGTAGTGTGACTTCTTTGCGGAGTAGCTAACTGCTGTGGCTACTTCAGACGCCTCTCACACGTGAGCCAGCAATAGGGATGACGTATTCTTAGTCCAGAACTATGGCAAGAGTCAAGGACGACCAAATTCACATTAATCTAATACAACCTCCGACTAACCTAGTGCCGGATGAACCAGATTGCGTGAATGAGATACCAAAAAATGTAGCACATTCCCACATGAGTCACAGATAAGAGAACAATTAAAAAGATAAACCATGTAAGTACGTTAACTCTGGTAATTAACATAGTTTGCATACGTATTAGTTAGCCACACAACATTTATAGAACAGAAGGCCTACTTTATGCAACGACAATATCGCATATCGGTATAGAGCGTGAAATCCCGACTATTTATAGTCATGTGTAAGTGTACGGGGCTTACCACGAGCTGTTAAAGCAGGGCAAAAATTGAACTGCCCACACATTTCTAATATGAGCTGACCTCGTACTGTATAGGCTTTTCGTACAATGAAAGGTCAGCTTATACTGGAAATGTTTGGACAGTTCAATTTTTGGCCTGGTTTAAGAGTTCGTAGTAAAGTAAGCCCTCTTATTATGAGAGAACCAAACAAATAAATAAAAAAAAAGTAATGTGTGCTGGGACACGGTAGAAGTGAAACGGACATCAACGGACAAGTGATATATCGTCTACCCCCGTGCTATGTATACGTATTATGCGCTTATTATCGTACTTAATATGCAGTGGGCCTTCTGAACATTTATTTATTATGTGACACATATTGGTTACAAAGGTCAGTCCAATAAACATTAGATAATGGTGTTTGATTACAAACTCATTGTTTATATTGTGATCAAGTTTTTTACCTTTATGGCAAACATTGTGTTTAGCTACTTTTTGCTGCAGATAGAATAGGCTACCTCTGCTTATGGGTTGTAAAGTACTGGACACTTTATATTTGGTGTTTTGGCCCTGGATATACGAAAAATTCAAGGTTATAGTTCATGGAACTCAGAATTCAGTATCAATGAAGTATGTAAATGATAATCCCGCATTCCAATCCTCTTGTTTTAAATATTTCTACTGGTTGATTATTATCAATTAACATGAAAATATGACTGAATGATGTATGACTGTAATGAGAAACAGATCAATAAACCATCAGGAGCACTGATTTGTAAGGTATTTGTCTAGAATTTCTACATGAACAGTGTAATTTATTACTAGCACTCATCTGATACAATCTTCGAGTTGGACGAACATGACCACAGACTTGCAAAGTATCTAGAATTTCTACATGAACAAAAAACAACTACAAAGCTACTTGTAATTTATTACAAGTCCTCACTTAAAAACAGGTTACTAAATGGTCTTGTCCCGTTAGTTTTATTTATACATCTTTGTAATCTTTAAATTAAATGTGTCTCTGTCTACACTGTAGAAGTTATATCTTGAATTGCAGAGATACCTTAGTTTGTAGATTCCAGTGTAAGTTAGAAAAGATAATTTTTTGGAAGAGACTTACCCAAATTCACCAACAATATAATGGACAATTAGAACTAAATCAGCTGTTTAAACATGATTTTTTGTTTGGGTGTTTGGCTGATTTAATTTTTAACAACAGTTATATTGTCGGTGAACATGGCTCTTAAATGTCTAACATTATTTTATCTGTGATTATACTAATCACCTGAGATATAAGGATTCAAGGAATGTCTGCACGCAATGAGATTTATGGTGCATTTATGGTGAGCATTTATGGTGACACAAGATTTTTAGGCACAAACATTTATGTAGGGAAATATGAGTTGATTGCCTCACGTTTTTTTAGAAATGTAAATTTTTCAGTGAAAATACACATTTTTCAAAAAAATTGAGGTTTCAAATATCTTCAAAATTAACCTAATTTTTTTCTTAGATAGTTAAAGAACTCTCGAACTATAATAGAAAGGATAGCCACCCTTAATTTTGCGCCACCCTGTAAAATATTATTCTGCTAAAATATGGCTGACTTGCATTTGGCTTTAGAAAATTTTATTTTCTATGTGAATTTTTTATTTTTCGTTTTAGTTATACCTAAGTACTACTGTCACAGACCTGGGTACAGGCCTCTTTCAAAATGAGAAGGGTGTAGGCCTTAGGCTACTACACCGGCTTGGTGCGAGTAAGCAGAATACACAAGTAATGATATTCAGGTCTGCACATGAATATGATATGATGTCGGATATGGACTTGGATCAAACTCGGACTCCGCTGTACACAATCTGCTACGCTATCAATGCTTATCTACATATCTATTATATTTAAATGTAGATAAGTAACGTTTAAATTGGGAAATAAAACTGTCCATCAAATTCCATCTCATCTTATCTCTGACAAGATTATTTATGACATGTCACATCGTAAAATTGTTGTGAACACTTCAAAATGAATGACAAGTGTTTGTACGCCTGTAAACACAAAATAAAAGAGAATTGCATACAAGTATAATGCGTGTGAAATTCTCAGGTTGTAAACACAATACATTGTTAGCATACAAATTGATTACAACACATACACATGTTGACTGTGGGTACTACCGAGATATTGAGTAAGATAATGCAATTTCTTTTTTATTACGGTTTAGGTTTTTCATATTGGACCTTTTTGAGAGAATAAAATTATTGATCAGAGGATAAGATCGGCTTTATCCATAACATTGATATCAACAAGCTATCTTTTTTTAAGATAATATAAAGATGTTGAGTGTCTTGATGATACAGAAATTATTGATTTTAAACAAAAAAAATTCAGCTTATTTAGATTCAAAATTAATAATGGAAAATGATATAATATATGATTTCTTTCTTTTATTTTATGTGTAAATAAAAGAATATATGTAGTTCCGGTACATACAAACCTTTATAGTCGTGTAAATCAGGAATTTTTACGAGCTCCACGACATTTTTAAGAACGCATGTACCAGGCTAGCATACAGCCTAAAGAGATCATTCAACTATGAAATATGCTCGATATATAAATAGGCTAAGACCGAACGACCTTAACGTCGAGGTAAAAGCACTCTATCGTATGCAATCGATGTGCAATTGCCCGTAAAGCGTAAATGGAGTACGACACAGGCGATAATTCATTTAACTTGCAAAATCTTGCCTTTTTTGAATATTTCAGTAAACATTATTATTTTTTACCGCTGAAAATAGAATAAAAAACAAAAGCTCCCGGCTCTTGAAAGGAAAACCTAAAATATCCCTTCGCATTGGCAAAATGCATCCCCTCCCTAAAAATAATAAGGTGTCCGTGAATCAGAATTTTCTCAAATTCACAGGTATGGCTGCAGTTCAAACATATCGAAATTAATGCCTTATAATGTATAGAATAAAACTCACCCCATGGTTTCTTTTCCTGCAGTCATTTAAACACAATAATTTTAGAAAATATTTTACTTCATAATTTTCAATTTTTCACTCGCGAACTGTCACAAGCGGCGATCTACCATAAACTATAGACTACACGCAGTGTTGCCAAAGCGATAATTCAAGGCGTAAACCTCGTAATTATTGTCTTTGCCGAAGTACAATAATATTGTAGCTGATAATGGAAAATGAATCAAATAATAAATTAAAATATGCATGTAAATTACATACGCCATGCTTCTAAAGAAATTAATCAATAACCTACATTTTAAAACGTCAAGCTAACATAAAGAACAGAATAAGTCCCTACTCGACGCTAGAGGGCGCTTTTTCAAATATTGCTATATGATAACAGATGGCAGTATATTAATGTAATACAATTATTAACACAAGTAAAAATATATAAAGTATGAAAATAATAGTGAATTAAACTACAGATGTCAGTATTTCAATAGTATCATTAAAAGATATAAATACATAGCCACGATACCTATAAGGTACCAATGGTGCAAGCAACGCACTGCTTGAATTAATTTTAGCGAAAGCATGACTGATTAAAAATTACATTGATTGATATTAAATTACACAAATAGAGGTACTACTAAAGCGTCACAAGTAAACTTCAAAAAAGTGTGTTAAAATAGAATACAAAGTGAATATTTTTTTTGGGATCTCTATGGCAGTTCGTACCCAGAGAATCTAATAGAAACGACGTTGATATAATTTATCTAATATTTGACGGCACTTACGCGGTGGAATGAGTAGCATGCTTCAGGAAGAGTTATAAGTACCTATGAATGTCCATGGATATAAGAGAAGAGGCAGACCAAATAAATTAAGGATGCACTCAGGACTGTGATATAATGACATGAATGTGTGAAGAAAATGAATCCGGAAATTATATCTTAGAATTGAATCGAAGAAAAAGAGATATTGCACTGACCCCAAATAAAATGGATTTAATTATAAAATAAATAGAAATTCATCCCCTACTGGGGCGAAATACGGGGTGAAATTTGATTTTGAAGTGAGATACGTCTTTAGACTTCTAATTAGAAATAATGAAACTAGTCTTATATCGTTTTGTGTAGGTAATTGTTCGTGCAAATATTTACCTAGTGCCTAAAACTGCATTTAGCAAAAGTCACCAGCCATTAGATTTCACCACCAACAGAGAAGTTATTATTGTGCTAGATTTTACTTTTGTGGTTAACAGCAGATAACTGGCTTCAATTACTATAACTATCTTACGATACTTTTCCTAATTTCATTGCTATTTCTCTTGGTTACGACGCACATTTCACCATAGACTTCACTGAAATATTTATTTTTGCCTAAGTATTGGCAGAGCAATGGCTAGAATTAAGGGGTTAGGCAATAAGTGGAATCCACTTTTACACTAGTTAAATTTTTACACAGATAAGGTACAATAATGAAGATCTACTATTTAATTCTATTATCTACTTTTTGGAACCGTGCACACAGAGTCTCGACATTTCATAAGTGCCTGTATCTGGTTTACATGAACTATAGATCTATTCTATTCTATTCTGAAGGAAGACCAAGAAGAAAGATGACGAAACTATATTATTCCACTGAAACTACTACTACTACTTTGTTCTCCTATTTAATGTTTTCTGTGTTATTTTTCATGTGTGTAGGTACATGAATTATTAAATAAATAAAGAAAAAGGAAATGTAGAAAATGGTGAACTGAAGCCTCAACAAAAATGTGAATAAAAAAAAAAAAAAAAAAAAATCTGTTGTGAAGAAAAGGGACTCGACTTACAATGCTAAAATGTAAATCTGCTCTATTCCACAAAAATTGTTACGTTAATGACCATCAATATATTAATAAAATTCCGAAATGCATTAGAGAATTGCCCGTAAATAAATATAAGACTAAACTTTATACCTACTGGCTGATAGAGCATTGTTTTTATGACTTGAATGAATTTTTTAGATGATATTATAATGCAAATTAAATTTATTCATTGTAATTTATTATTATAACTAATAATTTAACTCAGTATTGATTATAATATATGTATTGTCAAGTGAATTCCTATAAACTGTTCAGATTATTTATGTAATTAATAGTTAATAATATAAACTTTGCATGCTACAAAACTATGGCAAAGTAAGAACTTATTTCATGAACCATGCTTCAAGCAAATAAAGATCATTTCATTTATTTTCAAAGATTTAGCGTTGGTTATGACTAGATGGAAATTGCTACACCAACAAATGCCCAAATCAAATCAATCAATTCAGATAATTTATTTGCATTAAACATGTGTGATCATACAGTCCTAAGTATAGGATAATATTATTATTTTAGATATTCAAATACAATTTATAGTCCAAATACTTAAATTTTGGGTAGATGGGTGGAGGTACAATAATAATAATTCAGCTCATTACTGTCCGCACTGCTGGGCCTCTCCTAACAATTAGAACTCCTTTTCTGCACAGGCTTGCTGGACAGCACAGTTAGGCATACTAGTGGTCGCCTAGTGGTCGAAATTCGACCGTAATTTTAGCTTTTTGCACTCCTTCTCTATATAAACTTTAACTATGCCAAATCTCACAGTCCTCCGTGCGCGCGATATGCATAAAAAGGGGTACAAAGTTTTCTCTTCACGTGTTTACTAATGTAAAATGTTACTTTTGTGTTATTTTCTTGTCACTGTTGTGTTGTCCTATGTGGAATAATAGTTATTTGTCATGCAAGGCTGCAAAGTTGTTATTTGGTGCAAGTGCGTATTGAATACCGAGCAAGCGAAGGATTCAAAGGCACGAGACGCAAATAATTTTGCAGCCGTGCGAAACACACAACTTTTCGTCTCACTAAAGCGAGGAAAATGTTAGATGCCTCATTTAAATTGTTTTTCTTCACCACTCTACACTTGTCCAGGGCCCCGCGTGTTCTAACTCCTGCTATCTCACTCGCGGCAGAATGCTCTCGTCATTACAATTAACAGAAATTAGCAGACTTGGGGCCCAGGTCTGTGCTCTACACCATAGTTCGTCACGTTCGAATTTCGAATAACTTTTCCACGCTCGGATAAAATAGACTTTCGCGCTCAGATTTCGAAGAATAAAGAAATTTAGCCTTTCCGAGCTAGTGAGATGAAAAATGTATTTCTTTCTGACTAACCCTTCCATTGTGAGCGTGGTACACTATCACGCATTTTACGCATAGGGTAGACAGTAACTACCTCACGTGCTTTAATCCTCACATAGGTACCCCTTGACTGTTCGACATCTTACTAGATAATGATTATGTATTATTCATTACTAATAATTTACAACTTAATTACTTGCTTGTCAAACGTAACTCCAATTAGATTCGATTAAATTAGATTTGTCTCTGTCTCAAATTACATTTTAGAAAAAAAAACGTTTTGTTATATAAACTCAATTCTTATGTAATCTGGCTGCTGTTTGTATATTTTTTTAGAAAAAAGCATTCTTGTTAACGATTTTAATCAGATACATTATACTCGTACATATTTTATTCTAGAATAAACACAAATGAAAGTGTACTACGCGTAGAAACAACGTACATATTATGTAAACATACATTGAAGAATTAATTAATTGAAAGAATTAAGGAAAGTTGTGAACAAAAATTAAGGATATTTTAAAAAAAATTGTAGAGTTATTCAGTCTCTGTTCCTAAACGCAACCGCAGTATTGGGATACACTTTGAAACAAAACGAAAATTCGACAGAAAAACTGCATTGAAATCCCGGTCCATTCGTTTTAGACAGATACACAAATACACATATACACAGATCCATGGATAAACAGATACACACTACAAACTTAAATATAACCCTCTTTTTTGTCGGGGGTTAAAAATGTGACAAATCACCGCATTACTGCTAGCGTTAACGCTGTTAACGGCCCCATTTTTTTTATTAAAATCCAATATTACATCAATTACCCAACCGCGATCTAACGCGACCAGTCCCTTTGTTCACAGTACAGAGTACGCCATCGCAGTGAAAGTAAGTTGTTATGTAAAAAAATTGTTCCAATCGCTACTTGCATGTTATCCGTTAAGGCTACGCTGGTTTGGAGACTTTGTTTTATTTTGGTCACGTGACTGGACAGATGACAGCTCGGTTTGTTTTACGTACTTTCATTTTAATCATTGATGGCGTGCCTCGGATACCTCCCGGTTTCCATACGAATACTTATAACTGTAAATGTAGGCAGCGGAGGTGAAAGATGACAGTTTTAAAAGGGGAAGCCGTCCCAAAAATGCCCTCTAAAAATTGTTGCAATTAATGCTGCAAGACAAAAATATAGATATATAAATATACTATATACTATAGTATACTTTTCGACAGTAAAGTCAATAGATATTGACTGTGACAACCATTCGTTCGATTCGGTCTTCGCCTTAACAAGTAAAAGATCAATATAAATAATGTGACCGAATTTTATGTCAGAAAAACAACTACGGCGTAACGGTTCCGCTTAAACAGTTCATTGAACCGTGGTCTGTGACGTAACAGACGGACAGACAATCTTAATGTGTAATTAACAGTCAGAACCAACACTTAACTCGATAGTTCTTATGAAGATAAACATAACCTATTGGATTAGACTAAGGCCTTCTTGCGACTTAGAATAACATCCTATCTGCACTACAGAATGGTGGCCGACTGGTCTTATGATCAGTGGACAGACTAGCCTATTCTCATAATGTCCATAAATATCCACTGCTGTACATGAGACTAAGGAATCGTCTGCTCCAACGGCCATCAAAGTCATAGTCAAAGTTTTTTATTTCAACTGGGCCTTTGCAGGCACTATCAAAACGTCGAGATTCTATAAGGTGCACGGTTCCAAGCGGGTTGGTCCTGGAGAAGATATCGGCAAGAAACTCTATGGATAGGTACTCTATTAACAAAACAAAACAATAATATCTGAGGCCGCAGGAGCGGCCCCGGCTAAAATTCGACATGAATTTACACAATATTATAAAAAGAAAAAAAATGCCATCGGTCCTAAGATATAGTCAACCTATTGCAACGTCAGCTTGTAGGCTAGGCAGTTGTGTGTTTAGACTACAGCACAGAACACAGAAAAGGACTACAGCCTTCTCTCGACTGTTTACAACATCATCATCATCTGCCTAACCTTTTCCCCACTACATTGTGATCGACTTCCAGTCTTACCAGATGCCGCTGATCAGTATTTTACACGGAAAGACTGCCATTTGAACTCCGCCACCCGATTATTGGGAGACACTGATACCCTAAGATTTAATTAATTGATTCACAACATCACAACGGTCCTATCCGGAATCCAGCGCTGTGACATTTATTTTATCTGTCGCAGCATATGCCTTTTTTGGCCTCGTGCAGAGATTTTTATTTTGTTTTTTTTTATTCCTGTCCTATCCTATTTTTTGTTGTCCTGTGCGAGTCCGAAGTAAATCTTTCTTTTTAATTGATGAGAATAGAATAAAATAGAAAAAAAAACACATTTTCCGATATCCTGGGAAGTGGTATATGTGCTATATTTAGTTCTGATCTTACTATTCTGTGCTCATTAAAGGACAACATTGTATAAATGCACAAAGGTCTACCAAGGTCTTCGCTGGCAATAGGAAAACATTCGCTAAGGCCGCGCGCAGGATAACGAGCAGGAAGTGAAATTAGTATGTTCTGCGTACACGCAGCATGGTTATGCATGAAGATATATTGACATGCTGTTTACTGTGACATGAATCCCCGGTTAAAAACGACCATGTGATTATGAATGTCGGCATTTGGCTGTATGTGGATAGTAATAATATGAATGGTCAGGAGGAGCTCGTCAAGACAACCGAGGAAATTGATACAGTTGAATATACGGTCGTGGAAATTTCTAGAATCACAAAGCAACCAGATTGGGGAGCACTAAATGTTAGCGAAGAGGAGGATGCTGTTCAATCCTCTTAAAATTATCCGTTTGTCACAAGGGAAGAGACGGAATGGCTAATTATTTGCTGGGCACCACACGGCCAATGAAATTCACTTTTATATCGATTAAAACCATGGTTAAAATTAAACTGTGACAGGTTGTTCTGTTATCACAATAAAACCCATTGCCTTGACTTTTTTTATAAAATCAAATGTACCGACTGTTTTAGTCTATTTCTTGGGGTTGATTACGCCAATTCGTAACACGTTTCAACTAATTAGGTATACTTCATCTATGACGACTCATCTCATCTACAGTTTATTTAACGGCATATTATTTAAACGTTTACCAGAAATGAACCTATTTTACTACCAAAAAATTGCTGCCAATACGGATAAATGCCCACCATATTGCGTTGACAAAAATAAAATATCTTATAACTATTATTTTAACTTTCTTTTATGTGTATACATGTTCGTGACTTACGAGTGGTTCAAGAGCCACCTTGGCCGCACCATACCCTACTGTGACTGAGTTTGAACTTGGTTGAAATTCTTATAGCAATTTAAAATTTTATTTTTACCGTGATCGAGCACCGTGGGTCGCCAAAACGCGATGCAGCATTGATGCAACCGCAAAATCGCTAGTCATAGTGTACTATTTAACCAAGACTTCAGGTGATCAGAAGACATTATATCGATGGTTCATTTCCCCTAATACCATTCCATTCTTTATTTATTTACTTGCTAGATCAATATAGAGATTGTAATCGGAAGTAAGTCATTAAACAAACGTCTGTTTCATAAAAACTGTTCAGAATTCGTTGTCTTACAAATTGTATGACCTACTTTATTATGTGTCTGACATAAGTTGCTTTCTCTCGCAACTATATCTCAAATACATCGATGCTGGTGGTCTTTTATTACCTCAGATAAATTGCAGGCTGATCAGTGACAGTATCATAATTATTACAGTCACGCTGGTTAAAGCCTAAAGCACAAGTCAGTGATAATTTGATTTTAATGTGAGATAATAATGGTTCTTAGTCTTTAAACTATTTTCCACTGTCCATGATATACTAAAATGAAACTGCAACTCTGGATAGTGATAAATCATTTACCGGTTGCATCAAAACAAACGATATATTCGTATAATACGAATTCGTATGAAGTTACAGTATACCGTCAAATATATTGTACTCATTGAGTAAATGACCAATACAAACGGTTGTTTCAATTATTTTTTTTGGAGTAATTTTGTTTACGGATTTATAACCTGTTTGATGTAACCAGCCATTTGGATGCTTATTGTACATCTTTATTTCTTCCGGAATCATGTCGTCTTAATATTTTTTCATTTCAAATTTTTCTTTTTTTTCTTCTCCAACAGTAATTTAAGTTCCATAATGCTTGCTTTTAGCCATTTATTAAACATTTGTCTCCATGTCGATCCTTTCTTTCAACCGTCTTTCTCTACTTTCTTTTAACTTGAAAGAAAAAATAAAAAGGCAAATTCAAATTCAAATATTTTTATTTGTAGAACATAGGTAAAACGAAAGAACAGATGGTAATATTAATAATGAACGCTTTGTCCTGCCGTCAACGGCGTACAAACTCATAATTAAAATAACAATAAATTAATTAAACAGCAAAACATTGAAATATTACAATGCAAATAAGTTTAAGAATTACTTTTCGGGTTTAACTTATTTTCTTAACTGTTCCCTGTCTTTAACATTTTGGATATTATTAGGTTCATCATTAACTACTTCCTGTATCTCAAAATAAGTTTAATTACGTAACAACATTGTCTCTTATTCAAACAGCTATGGAAACTTCCTTTTAATATCAAAACACTTTTAATTATTACAAGTATCCTAACCTCGACTGAGCAACAAAAAATCTGTACTACAATAACATTAAACAAGTAATATTTAATTGACAAAAGATGTTTGCAGATGATCAGCGATTCATTAGCGATATCTATTTGAGGAGTTATAAAGTGCTAATATAAAATGTGGTGAGGGGTCAAGGTCAGGGTCAAGCCAAGGCTTCAACTGAGGAAATCGAAGATTGAAAGAGTTTCAGAAGTGTGCCGTGAAATTGTGGGTTTCGAATATAATAGTTTTTGCACATTGATTTTATCATAGGACAATTGTTGCGGTTTAAAGGTTAAAAGAGTCTATAGTTCTTCAAATCTAAAAAATACATTCATATCCTACCATCTGTTTTGGAGCTACGATGCCACAGACACCATACAAACTTATAACAACATTGTTTTTTGTCGGGGGTTAAAAACGTATCGTAGTGATTTCGGGGAAGAAAAAATTCACCAGTATTGCGACCATCGATATTTATAATCAAGGAATTGATTAAAATGAATACAACTAGAAAATTCGATCTGTGTGAAATAGCTCATTCATTGTATCTTGTCATTCACGGATTTATTCACCTGATCGATCATTTGATATCGTGTTTTACAGTCAATGAGCTCGCAAATTATCCTAATTACATAAATAATATCAACATTAAAGTTTACAGTTTTTATTACATAGTGTTAATTGAACTCTTTGCATAATTAGTTTAATTAAAAATTAATACACCATTAATCTGAGAACTGTTCTCATCAGTCAGGAATAATGTAAAAGTTGAATATAATTAAATATACAACTTAACGTTTACTTAAATGGTAGGTACCTAGCAGTGGCGAAGGGTGACAGTTTTTAAAGTGGAAGCCGTCCCAAAAATGCAGTCTAATAATTTCTGCAATTATTGCTGCAAGACATATGTTTAAGAGCGCGACCTAACTGAATAAAGAGCTTTTTTTTATCAGTTGGATGAGTAAATAATATAATATTACGTTGGTCTATGCACTAACCAATTCCTAAAATGAAGCCGATGGGAATCGGGTTGTATGATCTCTTCTCCACTGATACCTAGATACTTCAGCAACGGAGTATCAAAATCTACTGCTGGATATAAGCTTCCAAACAAGTCTGAATTCCTCTTTGCAGTGTCGTACAATGACTACGCAAGGCAAGGAGGTTGGTCATTGTAGCCTTAGATCACTCGTATCGCTGCCGACCAAGAGTCTTCAGTTTATGACTACCAAAAATTTATTTTGAATGTCGCTACATTTATAGAAAATATTCGGGCTCATGACGTATGATGCGCGACGTGCAAACGCTGCACGCTGTACGCTGGCGCCCGACGTCACGTCTGCGCGCCCGCCGAATCGTTGCACCGAGTTGCGAATGTAGTTGTATCTAGTAGATAGATATACAGGTGTCCCAGGAAACCTGTACCAGCCAGCGAAGGTCTGTGGTCAGGGGATACTAATACTCATCGATTGAACCCCCATGTATGTTCTACGATATTTTGTAGTTTTCGAGAAATTAATTACTTTGTAATATTTTCAGATTTTTCAAAATTGTAAGCGGTTTTAGTTATACCTTTTTCTGAGTGGCGTTTCTTTGAGATTTTTCTTGTTAGTATTATGGCACACATTTTCGAGAAATTAAATACAATTTTTTTTTTTTTTTTTTTTTTATTATTATTAAATTACCACTCTCCATCCATCCTCCCCATCCTGGCTATGAGTTTCGCCAACTAATTCAAAGTATAACCCTGCAACAAAATCGTAAACTTTCGTCATAAATTACCTATTATTATAATGTATCAAGATTGAGCAATTTCGCGTTCTACAAGCCAAAGTAAATAAATAAAAAACAATTTCATCTACACATTGTCCATTAAAGAACTACAATGCGGAGAATTAACAATAATTTTAATGTAAAACGCTCTGTAACGTTACGTAACGGCTCGTAAAACTCTCTGAACGTTTGTTGCATAATGTCATCTATTGTGCATTGTAGGGCTGTCTCTCAAGATGTATTTAACCTCCAACAATTAAGTTTATTAAGAAAATTATTTTTCATCGCACCATCTCGGAAAGAGTATTTTTAATCTTCAATATCTGAGTGGAAAAGCCGTTTTTATTCTCTAGAGGATAAAGTAAATTTTCATCCCACCATCTCGGAAAGAGTATTTTTAATCTTCAATATCTGAGTGGAAAAGCCGTTTTTATTCTCTAGAGGATAAAGTAAATTGAATTTAGAACATCGTGTGCACTAAGTTTGTGAATTAAACGTTTTTTTTTTGCATTTAGTCATTTCCTCGCTGAGGTGAAATGAAAAGTTACGTGTTGCACTCGAGTGCAAAGATTTTTCACCTCGTGCTCTTTTGATTCCCTCGCTAACGCTCAGGATTCTAATTTTGAATCACTCGCTGCGCTCGTGATTCAATTTTAGAATCCTTCGCTTGCTCGGTCATCAAAATTGAACACGCGGTTAAAAAGCAACTTTGCACTCTTGTATAACAAATAACTATTATACTTTTTTAGTTTTTTGAAGTCGGTTTTTACTTTTTTTTTTAAATTTATTTTATTTTTCAATTTTGAGTGGCATAAACAATACATAAACATGAGATTACAGCAATCGCGAGTGATGTGCTGTTATTCATTCAAGAGTTCCATTGTCTAATTTCTATCTCCGAAGATCTTCATCAGATCCTCACTAAGACCATTTGTCGCGCACATACTTAATGTAAATTTAAGACTTATATGGTTTTCTAATGGATCCCATTGTCAGAACTGGACTAAATTAAAATGGGACCATTCAGGAAGCACCAGCTTTCAAATAAAAAAAGAATCATCATAATCGGTTTACGCAGTCGAGAGTTATGAGGTAACAAAAAAAAAAAACAAAAAAAAACATACGCGTCGAATTGAGAACCTCCTCCTTTTTTTTGAAGTCGGTTAAAAAAGAGGGGTGTTGTAAGTTTATAGTGTTAGTTTATATGTATCGGTGTATCTGGATATCTGTGTGTCTGTCCGTGGCATCGTAGCTCCAAAACGGATAGACCGATTTCAAGGCAGATTTTTTAAAATTGAAAGCTAGTTTAATCGGGTATCATCTTAGTTATGTTTCATGAAAATCTGTTCAGCCGTTCAAAAGTTACAGCTCTTTTTCTAGTTGGAGTCGGGGGTATTTTTTTTAATTCATAGTCCCTACCGTGGCTGTCGGTGAGACATGGCATGGATACTGGTAGTCCAATGCGCATTAGTTTGCGGGCTGTTCTAGTTACTTTGCAGTTGTATTCTTTGTTTTGCAGGGCTTTCTGTAGTATGTAGGCACTATACAGGATTTTTTTTTATGTAATGCGTATAATTTGTAGAGTGATTCAGTTTCTGTTCCTAAATGCAACCGCAGTATTGGGATACACTTTACAACAAAACGAAAATTCGTCTTAGTATGGGGGAAACGTATAATTTACTAGCGCAAGCCATACAAAATCATTTTTTTATTTTGTTTATAGTGAATTTTAGTACTGCGGTTGGATTTGGGAACGGACACTGAATCACTCTGCAAATCAATTATTTTTATCCTGTATATAGGTTGGGAGTTTTTTTTTTTATATGGCTTTTGAGAAATCGCCAAAGCTTATTTTCGCGATTAAATTTCGGACTAATTCGGACTAATAGCATTGATAGTGTACTTCATTATGGGTACCATTATACCATAGTAAATTACGTCGTATCGATCAGAACCTATTATTCCATTAATTTACCACGCTTTATTCAAATTCCGAAACAAAGCGTAAATGATTTGAATCCACTAAGTTCGTAGACCGGTCTGTATTGTTTACCAACAACCTCAGATGACCATATCAGGAAGATGACTCATCTCAACGATTAGACTTTACTACTGTGACATAAATGCGAGCGAACACATTTTAAATCCACGTTGACGAATGGCAGTAATCTATCTATACTAATATTATAATTTATAAAGTATTTAGGGGGGTAAAATTTGTTAGTTTGTTTGTTTGTATGTAAGGGGTGATTTCTAGAATTACTGAACCGATTCTAAAAATTCTTTCACTAATATTAAGCTAGTGAGCTATTTTATATAGATATATTTTATCTCTATCTTTTATCATTTTTTATTATTATCTTATCTTATTTTATATACAATGTCCTACCTTTTTGGTTCCGATCCCTTTAAGGGATTATTGTACTTATCATTATGAACCGTGCACCTAGAATCAAGACGTTCTGAAAGTGCCTGCAAAGGCCCAGTTGAAATAAAAACCTTTGACTGAAAAAAGAAATCAGATCCTCAGATACAAACTTAGGTATAACACTCCGCTTTATTGTCGGGTGTTAAAAAGTATTATAGTTAGGGTACCTACTAATATTGTTTTTCACTTGCATCCCTAAAAAAAAAACATAGCTGTAAATTTTGGGTCGCTGCTCTGTTAATTTTATTTATTTATTTATTTATTGGATCACCAACAGAGGATACACAATTACATTTAAGAAACAACCTAAAGGACAGTACAAAGTGTGCTCCTCCAATTACAGGAGACCACATCATTCACATAAAATCTAGGTAAACTAAAATTTGATAAACACACAAAAATAACATAATATTAACAATAGAGTAAGTATTTTGTACTGTTTCGTTGTAAACGAAATGGTTTTCACAATTATTACACGAAAAAATTATTTGAAAATGGCGCTCTCAATCGCTGTCTTCTTATTTGACAGACTGTCCTACCCATAAAGTTATTATTACTATAATAATAACTTTATGGTCCTACCCAATTTCTAGCTGATGTGATGGCCTGATTGTAGAAATTGATTCTCATTGAGATTGGGTGCACGAATAGGGCCCCCCCGTGCTTCTCTAAACCAATGGGGCAGTCATATCATATCAGCGTCAGGTGTCATAGCCTGACACATGCTGAGCTGGACACCCATTTGCTACAGCTCGGGACACACCGAATAGTCAAAAGGCAAGGTGATGCTTAATATATTTATTTATTTATTTAATGCTTTATGCACAGGTAAAAAAAACACTGCACAAAGGCGGACTTAATGCCATAGGCATTTTCTGCCAGTCTACCTTAGATATACTTTTTTTTTTTTCTACTTAATTTTACACTGTTGCCATCCTAAGAAAAATGTATTCTCTGTCTATGCACCTGTCCTTCTCTTATTACCTATGTCTATCACATAGAGATAATACATAGTACCTATAGTCTATCATTATAGTGTCGTTTTTTTGTGGCAAATAAATGTTCTTTCTTTCTTTTTTTCTTTCTTTCTTATTCTTATTCTTTATGGTACACAAAATATGGAATATACAAAAAATAAACAATTTAAAAATATATGCACAAAGGCGAGCATAACTCAGAATGAGTTTTCTTCCAGCAAACCTTTGGGTGAAAGAGAAATGAACATATTATAGAGTGAGAAAGTCAAGCGTACAATACAATTACATTAACTTAAGTAACAAAAATAATTATGTAACTACTTATATAACTTATACTATATATCTAAACACATACCATAATATATAAATATCTAAGTACATACCAGCAAATAACAAAAGGAAAATCATGCTGACAAGAAATGTTCCTTAAGTCTTTTCTTAAAGACGTAAGGAGATGGGCTGGCCCGAATAGAGTGTGGGAGAGAATTCCAAAGGCGCGCCGCACGAATTGTAAAAGCACCGTCATAACAGCTAGAACTGTGACGAGTAGTTCGCAGAAGAAGTGAGAAAACTGAGCGACAGGGCTGTCCTCTGGGAATAAGATACTCAAAGCGCTCTTTCATATAAAATCAAACAAAAAGTCAAGGTTATAAAACAGTTTACGGGCGGCCCTACGGGTACAGTTATTCGCACCGCGATAAGTAATGTTGTTCACAATATTCATAACATAATAAACGTTAACCTTGGCCATGTTTCCATCCGTATTTTGTTTATCTAAATACTTACTTCATTAAAACGTATGATTATGTAATTTTGAGGAACAACGTTTTTTTAAGTACCTATTATTTTTCCGGGTAGATACAGCTGTTCACTTTATCTGCCCAAAGACTACCTATAGTGCCACAAACTTATAGGACCCGGTGACCAAAATTGGAACTAACGTCGCTACGGAACAAAAATGACATTTTTGTAGGGAGATGACAGGAGAGGTAAAAACGATGGCAGCGGCGCCATAAGTTTGTGGCATTCTAGATAGATATTGTTCCGTAATCTTTTGATCGTCAAAATCTGAAAAGTAGAATAGATTTAGGATATAAAATAACCTAACCGTCAAAACCCCCGACTCCAACTAGAAAAAAAGCTGTAACTTTTGAACGGCTAAACAGATTTTCATGAAACATAGCTAAGATGATATCCGAATAAACTAGCTTTCAATTAAAAAAACTACATTGAAATCGGTCCATTCATTTTGTAGCTACGATGCCACAGACAGAAACACAGATACAAACTACAAACTTATAACACCCCTCTTATAAGTCGGGGATTAAAAATAATAAAAATACATGCAAGTTATGCCATTTATGACCTCCAAACCAGGTAGGTAATACACCCTGGATTGCAGCTGAAAACCAGCGTTGGGTAATCAGTATTACCGTACTGACACCCAACATTATGCTGAGCTGCTGGCCCCTTTGGCACTAAACTACTGATTTTATTTTATTTTCTGTGTTTTTAGCCAATAAACTATATTTCTTTCTTTCTTTCTTTCTAATAGCTTTTCACAGGCTGTATTGCTTGGAAACCTACATCCTCCTGCGTTTCAAAATAATATAGGTACACCGTAAGGCCTACAGCACCCACGAAATATATCAGGCCTATAACTTAATTAAAAGCAAAAATCATTTAATTATGACTTATGACTTCAAGATCTATAATGTCAATGTCGCCTCGAGCACAGCCTATGCCACATTTATAACAAGATTAATAGTTGCAACTGTAAGGCCCATTCAACAGCCTCCCACACACACATTGAAATTAGGCTGTGTGCACGAATTGTTTCAATCTGTGTCACTGTGTGGGTGAACGGAAAACGTGGTTCACACGTACTGAAATAAGTAGACATGGTTCCGTATACAATGTGTAACAGAATTGAGTGGTCATATTTAAGGGTTGGGATCAGACCATCAAACTGGACAACTTTCTCTATGGGAGCAACATCGTAATCGCGAAATAATAATCAGCTGTTCCATACAAAACTTCAATACCTACTCGACCCAAACGTATGGGATAATCCACATCTAATCCACACCCTTACTTAAATATGACCACAAATTCCGATACACGTTGTATAATTAAATCTAAACATTGATGTTTCGGTACTTGAAGCGTTTAGTGTGGCAGTAATAATATTATTATTACATATAAACGTTCACTATTGAACTCAGGCCACAACCAAAGAATACTCACTATCTACAACTGCACATTTATAGAAACTAAACGATCGATAGGTATTTAATGTCAGATTGCCGACTCACTAGCGCCACATTTTTTGAATTTTGAGAACGGATATTTATTGAACTAAAAAAATCATTGAAATTGGATTGGCATTCAAATTAATTCGAAATTAATTAATTAATCAACCTGAATTCCTAATCGGTGAAAAACAACAGTTGTAAGGAATTAATACCTTTTACACCGCGCTTTTCAAAAGTATTGGTCGCAGTAAAACGACGCTCGTGGTCGTGGCTCGTGGTTCGCCGTGGCTCGTGGTCGTGGCTGCGACGTACAATCCATTTTATTGCTATATTTTTGTTTTACATGGTTTTTTTTTATTTTTGTGTTATATATAAATCATTAAAATCGTTTTTGTGCTGTGTCAATTTTTTTTTTTCTTCTTCGTTATGTTGTTAATTAGTTTACATACGTTCCAACAAATGTGTATCACACACAAAACACAACAATGACCAATTAACAATGAATGAGTTTAGGGAATAATGCCAACATCTAGTCTATTCTTAGTCCATTTCTTGTCAAGGGTTTTGTGGGAGGTCACATAAATATTTTTAGGTACAGAAATAGCTATATTCATCCTTAGAATGACGTCTATTTCTTATGATACTACATATTAAGTATAACTATCGAATATTAATTAACCCCCGACAAAAAAAAACGACTTTGCAGGCTCCATCCGAACCAAGTACTCGGTTATAAATAGCAATAACTTGTTTATTTCTAGCCGTTATGTTTTTTCAATGTAGTATATAAATATTTATTCCGTGCGGGAATCGAACCCGCAACATAGCGTTTAAAGATCTATTCTATTCTAGCGCGGAAAGTCAATCGCTCAGCCACCTGTGCAGTCAGAAAGGATAGAATCCTTAAAAAATAAATCTCACGCACTTTTTTAACACGCTTTTATTAGCTTTACCTGTAAGTAACTAACTATGTAAGAAAATCTTGGAAGTTAAATTTGACCCACTTCCCGGTTTCTGATTGAGCTGAAATTTTGCATACACGTTTAGTTTGGATGACAAAAGCGTTTTTTTTAGTTTTTTTTTAAACTATAATATTTATTCTCGACTGAACCGTAAGTTGCTCCACATAGCGTCCGATAACGCATCGGGCCGTAACGATTATCTAACAGCTAATAACTGTTATAAAATAACTGCTACTTTTAACTGCTCAAAAACTAGATCGCTCCTTCGAGTTGGAAATTAATTAAAAGTACGAACTGTTATTAAAAACCGTGATCGTTAACTTAACTGCCCATATTAATTGAGGAAGCGATGCTGCCATGATGTCCGCTTTTTATGTAATGTTGTCAAACCAACTTGTTATAAAAACATAGTACGGGAAAATTACCATTTTATTGTTTGTATGTCTGTCTCCACAAGACAGGCTTGACAGTTTGGAAATAACAGCTAAGTCGTCCTGTTCCCGGAAAAATTCAAATTTTGTTATTTAATGTTTATATAATACTAGCTTCCGCCAGCGGCTTCACCCGCGTGATATCTTTATAAATTATAGCCTATGTTACTCACTGATAATGTAGCATTCTGCTGGTGAAATAATTTTTAAAATCGGCCAGTAGTTTTTGAGTTTATCCATTAGGTACAAACAAACAAACAAACATGCAAAAAATCAAATCTTTTCTGTTTATAATATTAGTATAGATTATTTATATTTTTTTAGATAGATACGAAAAGTTCATTACCAACGTTATAGGGAAAATAGAGGTAAAAAGAAAAAGGTAGACCAAGAAGAAATTACAATAACCAACTGAAAGAAAAAGCGAATATAGAAATAAAAAAGAATTAAAGATTTAGCATTGAATAGGACTGGATGGAAAATACACCGACAACTGCCCAGCACTGAATGAGAATGAGATGAATGGAAGAAGAAGACATATTGCGCCGACCCTAAATAAAATTGGATAAGGGCAGGAGAATGATGAAGTGCCTAGCACTTAAATTTTTGATGGATGGATGATTTATTGTTTTTATTTTGCAAGACATAATGACGGTAGGTGATGTGGAGCCCTAACAGAATGGCTACCGATAGACGGTAGAAGTGTTGGAAGATCGACAGCCAGATGGACAGATGACCTTCAGAGAATCGCGAGAAAGACCTGGATGCGATTAGCACACACCAGGGAAACATGGCATAAAGGGAGGAGGCCTATACTCAGCAGTGGGGAGAAACAGGCTGTCAATGAGGATGATGAATTATATTTATAATTGGTAAATAAGTTTATTAAATTCGTATTCTTCATAAGTCATATAATTATGTTTATAATCCTAAATCATGTGTTCATTGGAATTCTAGATATTATATGCGGCATCGATATCGATATAATCAAACGTGAAGTCGATGTAAATAACATCATGCTTGTTATGATAACCCAGATGTACAGATGCATAGACCACCACGCCACGCATGCGCCCGCGCTCATTTGAAACCGTTACAGACTGCATAACGATTAATTACGTAAAACAATTGCGCACGCGTCATACTTGTGATCTATATGCAGATAAAAAAGGAATGGTTTTTACGTCTAAGAGATGGGTACTTTGCTAATACACACAAAAATTAATAAAATAGTTCGCTTGCTAAAAAAATAAATATGTTTTCTTTTTCCTCCGTGCATTGTGTAATTAAATGTATTTAATTTCTTCTTTTTTCTAATTTAATGCTTCTTAGACTTTCAGAGTCGATGTATTAAGGGCCAGTCTTATTCGCCATCGACATGAAGAAGAAATATCATGCATAGATTAAAAAGTTACGTATTTAAAATAAACAAAGTAAAAACCGATTTCAAAAAACTAAGTTTAGTTTTTTGAATTCGGTTTTTACTTCTTTTAAAGTTTCTTTTATTTTTATATTTTGAGTGTCATAAACAATACATAAACATGCGATTACAGCAATCGCGAGTGAATGCTGTTATTCATTCAAGAGTTCCATTGTCTATCCCCGAAGGTATCCTTCAGGTCTTCACCAAATTTAAATGAGACCATCTTGAGAGTATACCCTTTCAAACAAAAAGCATCATAAAAAATAATTTTCAAAATCAGTCTGCAATTGGCCGGCCAATCGCGTAACAAACATAAAAAAATACATACAGCCGAATTGAGAACCTCCTTTTTATGAAGTCGGTTAAAAATAAACGAAAGCAATGACCGCGCGTTTTCGATGCAAGCTCATTCAAATGCGCGCGCACACTGATTTCATACGTTTTTAGTTTAACGGTAACTACGGCCGAAATCGAGAATAACTCTGTATACCAACAGTATAATGGCAGAAAGTTCTTATTGCGTACTGAGTAAAGAAAAGAAAAGAAGAAAGATCATACATTTATTCAGCACGGACAATAAAATAGAAGTTTTTTTTTTTTTTTTTTTAGAATTTTTTGAAAATTTGTATGCCTGTCGGCGGATCATGGATGGATATTATATTTATAATTTAACATCTTGTATGTAACCTACGAGGGTCATTCAATAAATACTTAGCCTACAAAAAGTAAACGAAAATTTTGGAAAAGTGGGAATTTATTTTTCAACATAGTCTCCTTTTAGTTCGATACACTTAGCCCAGCGATGCTCCAACTTTTTTAATCCGTCCGAAAAATAGTTTTTGTCAAACTCTGCAAAATAGGCCTCCGTGGCGGCGATGACCTCCTCATTCGATCCATATCTATTCCCGGCGAGTGATTTTTTCAGATTAGGAAACAGAAAGAAGTCACAAGGGGCCAAATCTGGAGAATACGGTGGATGGGGCAGCAATTCGTAGCGTAATTCGACCAATTTGGCCATGGCAACGGCAGACGTGTGAACCGGTGCGTTGTCGTGGTGAAACAGCACTTTTTTCTTCGCCAGATAGGGTCGTTTTTTCTTTAATTCGGCGTCGAATCGGCCCAATAAATCGGCATAGTAAAGCCCTGTAATTGTTTTACCCTTCTCGAGGTAATCGATGTAGATCACACCTTGTGAATCCCAGAAAACGGTGGCCATAACTTTTCCGGCCGATTTTACAGTTTTCGCCTTCTTTGGAGCACGTTCCCCGGTCTGGATCCATTGTTTTGATTGCTCCTTGGTCTCTGGTGTGTACCAGTGGATCCAGGTTTCATCGACGGTCACAAAACGACGCAAAAACTCCGCTGGATTCCGCTTAAACAGCGCCAAACACGTCTCCGATGTGGTCTCACGGTTGCGCTTGTTTTCTGGTGTGAGTAAACGCGGCACCCATCGCGCCGACAGCTTTCTCATGCCGAGTTCCTCGTGAAGAATATGATGCACTGTTCCTTCTGAAATGCCTACAGTCTCAGCTAGCTCCCGAACCTTCAATCGGCGATCTGCCAATACGAGATCATGGATTTTTTTAATGTTTTCCTCCGTAGCAGCTGTTTTCGGTGCACCTGGACGTGGTTCATCAAAAACCGACGTACGGCCACGTGCAAACTCGTTGAACCAATTCTTGACGGTGGCCATCGATGGAGAAGAGTCACCGTACACAGCATCCAAGCGCTCTTTGATTTCGATGCGCGTTTTCCCTTCCAAAAATAGGAATCGAATCACCGAACGATATTGCTCTTTTTCCATTTTTGTAAAACCGATCGACACGTTGGCTTCCATAAGTTGTCAAATTAAAACAAATGAAGGGATTGGAATGAAAATTTGAAAAAAGAATTTAAAAAGAATGTGCTACACTGTGGTAAAACTCTTTTGAAACTACAGCGCCCTCTGGCGATGAGGCTAGGTGCTTATTGAATGCACCTCGTATGTTCACAAAATAAATGAATTTGAATTTGAACACACGAGAAAAAAAATAAAATATCATAAACAATAAAAAAAAGGCACATAATTATGAGAACAAAATAAAATAACCCGGACGTGTTGGCATCGCTGAGGCTGCTTGTTCGTAACACCAGGCTGCGGCGAGAGCCGAGGGAGAGGCTGTTTGAGATGCCGGCGGCTCGCACTAATCTATAGCCAAGTTCGCTCCATGAGCGAGAGCCACGCGAATATTGAACAGTATCCTACAAAGGCTGGACATTTTTAACTGTTCATTGGCGGAATTCGTTAGGGTGACCATGGATTGGTTAAGTTCTAGTGATAATTGTGGCTAATTTATCGTATTGGGTGTATACCTACCTGTGAAGATAATTTTTTTTGTATAAAAATAAAAAAAATAAAAATAGTCATCATAAAATATTGCATTATGTCGTCAAGTATATGCCGAAAGGGTAGCCAGCTCAGCATTTGCTGGGCGCGGAGAGCTCAGCACTGATTTTCAGTTGGCACCCCTAACATCGGTGTTCTGAACATCGTACAGCAAAAACTTGCGTTCATACGGTTTCCTGCAAGCCATGACTAATGTGTGTCATAAGGTCATATATCTCGGTCACTGTGTAAGGTAAGGTGTGTAAAAAAGGCCTTTGATTTGCTGAGGTCAAGTGTGTGTCTCCAATTCTCCATGGGAATACCAGCCTCCTTAAACAAGACTACAATCTCCGATCACCATGGAAAAAACCGTCAATAAAGTGTCCTACCCTGTATATACCGAGTTTTTCTCAACCTCGATCGTAGTTACCGTAAAGTCAAAAATCTATGAAAAGTTTGCGCGCGTTTTCTATTCATTCGTTTCATTTCATATGAATTTCATTTCATTCCATTTTAATTTCATTTCTTTTGATTTCATTTCATCGTTTTCAAATTTCACTCTGTACACCCAAATCAATACATTTTTGGTTATAAGGTAAATACGGTCATGGTCGAAAAAAATTCGGTATAGGGGTAGGTATGGAATTAAAATTGTCGAACGGTCATATGATTTTTAAAGGACACTCCCATATTTAATTGTAATGTATTTTCCTCATCTCGTATAAGGGAGAAATTTCTGGAATATCATAGATTCGCAAAACTTCCTGTTAATAAAGTATAAGAAGAAATACACCATTTAGATGTTGTAACCCTTGTGCCTGCACTTGTACTATAGCTTGTCATAATATCGGATTATAAATGTACAATACTGAACATAGGCCCTCTAATGACCGCTACAATAAATATCACGGGGATTATTGATGTTTATTATTCTCACTAAAGCTCATAAATAAGCATAATTGGCTAAAAAACCATTAATAAAAACTCAAACGAAATATAAGAATCCTAAATCAACAATAAACATCAACAGGAAGGCATAATATCCAATAAATAAATCAATCAACATTATTATAATAATTCCGACAAATCTGATCAGAATTATTGAAATAAAAGACATTAATTATTAGTTTTCATTATCTCCGCTATCGTATTAATTTACATAGCATTTAATGTTATTAACATTGAATCGATCGATTCCGATATTCTCGTCAAACCGACCTGTTGAGTAATCATACTCAGTCAGCGTGAGAATCGATCAGTCAAGGCAGTCCGATCATGAACCAACTTTCCACGACGAAGGTCAATAAAAGACGTCAAGTTTCTCCAAAAATCTTATAATAATAATTATCATATAAATCATCTCAATCATCAATTACAATTTACAGAGGTTGTGTGACTTGAAAAACAACTTACTAAATCCGATGTAATACTTAAAGTAAGTAATTAGATCTATTTTGTTTTAGATCCAGCACGAAGGTTTCAAGTCATAACGATACTTAATAATATAAAAAGCGAAATAGTTGTGCCGTTACATGCATGTAACGTTCCTCTGCTTAATAAAAATAAATTAAAAAAACGCACAAGAAAGTAGAGGGTTGCGCAACCCAATATCTACATAATCATCACAATGTACTTACATCAACAAGACTTAAAAACGAGAGTTAACATGAAATGGCGACTGACTTATGTTAAAAAATGACTTAATTGTAAAAAAATGTGGAAAAAATGTTAGCCATAGCGCGTCGCGGGTCTCTACCAACCAGAGTAACAGAGATTTTACTTTTACAGGAAATCGTTCACATTTAGAATGTGTGCAATTATGTTATGTAATGCATTCTACAACTGTACGCGCTCTGTTACTCCGATGTTAAGAAGACATTGCACTGTCGGCGAAGCGAAGATAGTGGTCAACACAGCTGATAGAGCGACGCTTACACGCCTTTCAAAGCGGAGAATGTACTGCCTATCTTACTTCGCAAAGCGGTCACACAAGCTATAATTATTCGCTTCGATACAGTGCAACGTCAACCTAATAAACATCTGTCTGATCTGAACACGTATCGCCCTCAGAGTCTACAATCGCATGAATGTCGATTTTGCGTGTTCATTTTGTGCCCACAACTCTGACATAACTCGAAACGAAAACTCGACCGCGACGCGCGCGCATTCGCAATAAATTACGCGTTTCATAAATACAATGTACTAATAAATTACATGTTTAAGTGATATACGAAACTAAACACAGCGTTCCGTGGCTTACAACTAAATGAGCTCATGATCACATTGTTCCAGAAGGTAACTCAGTTTGTTCAGCAAGGAAAACTTCGCGGAACACACGCGATGCTTCCTCGTGCGAAATAGATTAAAAAACCAGCGGCCAGAACGTGAAAGGCGGTTATCCAACGTGATTAGAAAGGTGTCACGGTTGGCGGGCGCTTTCTAGCGCGAGTAGAGCGCGAGGTCCGAGATGCGGCGCTGGCGGGCAGCGGCGTGGAAGCCGCGCGTGCCGTCGGGCACGAGCGGCGCGCGCGGCTCGAAGCGCGGCGCGCACGACAGGCGCCGCCCGCCGCCGCCGCACTCGGGACCCGACACCGAGCACCCCGACAGCCGGCGCGACAGCCAGCCCTCCGCGCTGCTCGAGCTGCCCGTACTCGCCTGGGACGTTCTCCTCGAACTGCAGTAAAACGAAACACCTGAGTCGGAGCTGTGACTGCACGTCGAAGGCCGCCGCGGTACCCAGGTTTGAATCTCAGGGGAACGCGGCGCAAAGAAGCCGCTTGAATTCCTCCTATAAAACGGAGTCCCGTATCCTCTAAAGTCGTATTCCGGTTCTGAGCCACTGCAGCATGATGAGTACTCGCATTCGTGACGTCTCGGAGGAGCTCGGCGGATCGGCGCTTTCCGCTTAGGTTCCCTAGGGACACCGTTCAGTTCGTACACTCGCATCCCATCCTCTTCAGGGTTCTGTAAACGCAACGCTTCTCTCGCTGATTCAGACTCGGTAAACTCAACTAACGCACACACACAATTAACCAAACTGGGGTTCTTGTTGAGGAACTGGCGAACGTCCGCCGGCACAGGGTTGCCTGGACGAAGCACCCTCACTAGGGCAATCTCACCACAGCTCGCGAATAGCCGCGACACATTTTCTACAGAAGGGCGATCTATTGGCATTCTGACGGCCACCACAGTCCTGGACGGAGTAGTTTCATCGTACGCCGGGAGCGGGTCTATCCTGCGCAATTTAGTTCCTAAATCATTGATTTCTAACTTCGTAGACCGCTTCAGTGCTTCGGCGACCACTCTCCAGTCCTTCGTCAGGTGTTTCACACGCTTGAAGCTGGATATGAGCTTCAGAGACACGTATCCTTCCTTGTTCCGTCTCACATGTTTCAATAAGAAAGCGTCTTTTGTGATATTGGCATCGGAAAAGTAGAATTCGACTTGTGACACTATCCTGTGTGATAACTCTTCATCGGGAGGCGTGTAGGGAGATTCTTGAGTTTCAGCGGCGACTTCGCAGCCGGAGTCTTTCCCGCCGCCGGAGCCAGCTTCTGAGGCAGTATCGGACAAGTCAGCATGGTCGTCGGTGGACGGGCGGCGGTCAGAGGCGATGCCCTCATCAGGCTCAGGCACTCCGTGGCTGGGAGGGGTCCCCTCCATGTCGGCGTAACGTGAACACTAGACACACTATTGCATTACATGAGACGGTGCTCGCTCGGAGGCGCGGAGTTGACTGCGGGCGCGCGGCGCAACTGCCACTCTTTTATAATGTCGGGGGGATGTGCGAGTAAAAGGCAAAGCATTCGGAAATGATACGAGATGACATTGCCAGACTACGCGACGCTGTTAATGCATGTATGTATGTGTTTATTAATTCGGGATATTATGAAAAGAGGTTAGCTTTTGTGTCTATTTATATTTTAGACACATTATCGCGCGAATTGATCACAGGTTGGGTGTGCCGCACGCAATGGAAGCACGCTAGTATGTTACGGCATAAAAATTGGCATTCTAATTCTGCAGATAATTGGAAACAATTATTTACGTGTAGTATTAAACCTACTTGATGTATTAACTGTAGCTGAATTGTGGAAATCGCACAATATTGTAAGTATTATGTGATCGAATCGAATTGATGCCAATTGAACAAGGTCTCGGTAACTACATGTTTTATAAACGTTAAGATAAAATTTATCATGTGTTTTTGTACTCAAGCAATATTGGTTTTACACTTTGAATAAAAATAATGAACTAAAGGCTTACCTACGGTCC
Organism: Allophyes oxyacanthae; assembly: GCA_932294325.1. NCBI lineage: Eukaryota > Metazoa > Arthropoda > Insecta > Lepidoptera > Noctuidae > Allophyes > Allophyes oxyacanthae. Next base: position 754,775 of record OW028633.1, read on the forward strand.
TCATTGGCGCGGAGTTAATTATCAACGATAAACAATTAATGTGTCGGAAATAGATAATATTATAACTTAATGGCTTCTTTACTTAAGGTTATTTTAACAACAGTTTCTATAAATAGAAATTGATCCGCTATTACAGACAGACAGTGAGTAGTTTCAGACATTGATCCTATTTCAGTGTCTACCGGTTGGAATTTAGTGCTGTTGAGAAAGGATTTAAGATAACATAGATAGATATTTAGTTTCTGTTATATTTTCTTTGCAATTTTACCAGTTTCTATAATTAGGGTTCGTTAAATGGTATAGAGGTGAGGTTATTCGATTTATAGTAGGGTCAATATCAGCTCATGATTTTTTTTGTCAATTTTGGTGGCTAAATATTTTCTTCAGTTTTTTGAGAAAATAAGAAAGAAAGAAAGAAAATACATTTATTCAGCACGGACATTGACAACACACGAGAGAAATAAAATAAAAATTAAATTAAACCTTTAAACAGTAAAAAATAAAAAAATAAATTAAATAAGAAAGACAGAACAAAGTAAAATAGTCATCCTATTCATTAGTGTTGTCAAGCATGCCCATGCCGAAAGGGTAGCCAGCTCTGCATTTGCTGGGCGCGGAGAGCCCAGCGCTGATTTTCAGTTGGCACCCCTGCAGGCCAGTGTCACACGGACGAAGGCAAGGCAAAAAAGGTAAAATAAATAAATATGATGAATTTAAAAATTAAAGAAGTATAAGTAATAATAAGAACCTGGTATGAGAAAAGAAAGTCTACTTAGTGGACTTTCATACACATGAATACATTTAGGTATTTACCTATGTCAAGAAAATAAGTCCATTTCATTAATTTGGCCATTAAACTTTTTTGTTACAGTACATATTTAATCTAAAATCTAGATTACAAAAATTACTTTTGAATTAAGCAGTACCTTTATACTTAAGTGTTCCTTATTCTATGCTTTTTTTTGGGGTATAAATAATAAAATGAATAAATTATTTAAGACGTTGAGATTGGATTTTAATAAAAATCCTTTATTGGTACAATTGGTGTTAATTCACCATGACTGATCGAGTAGAATATGTCTCAAGAATTTATCACACCAACCAATCAATCAATCAACTGCAATCGATTGTTCCCACTGCTGATCATAGGCCTCTCTCAAGTTGCGTCACGAGAAAATATTTACAGTTCGACCACGTTATCCGTGAACTGAGTGATGGCGCTGTTGGCTAAGAATAAGCATTTTTGACAAGACTTCAACTGTCAAATCGTATGAATTTGTTGTAGTTCCATTTTCTGCCACTTCACAGATAAGTTGGTAGTACTGTAGTAAAGGTTTTCAATGTGACAATAACTAATTTCACGCAGATTAAAGTTACAAAATTTACGGTAGCCCTATTAGACTGTAATCAGGTGCCACAAACTTATCTGACCCGGTGACCAAAATTGGAACTAACGTCGGTACAGAACAAAAATTACTTCAAAATGTATTTTTTGTAAAGCGACGGCAGCGATGCCATTACCGGGGCAGATAAGTTTGTGGCACTGTATCAATACTTCGTTAACCTTGTCCAATTGTAATCAAAGACAAATTAACATGGTGATTTTTTTTAATACTTCTTTCCACAGACTCTATATCAGTGCTCTTTTTTAACCCCCGACAACTAAGTTGTTGTGGTTATAAGTTTGTAGTGTGTATCTGTGTATCAGTGAATCTGTGTAGGTATATGTGTATCTGTCTGTGGCATCGTAGCTCCAAAACGAATGGACCGATATCAATTCAGTTTTTTTTTTCAATTGAAAGCTAATTTCGTCGGGAATCATCTAAGCTATGTTTCATGAAAATCTGTTCAGCCGTTCAAAAGTTACAACTCTTTTTCTAGTTGGAGTCGGGGGTTTTTGATGGTTAGATTATAAATTATTCTTTATTTATTTGCAGTATTTCTTATTTACATTTTGTACTTCAGACAGAAGACATCACTGCACTATTATACTTTGTCTTCATTCATTGACGTGATGTTTATGGTATCAAACTATAACAGTCGCAATACCTGTTGGTCACACCCGCTGTCCAGTGAGGTTCGATTTTCAAGTCGGGTAAAAGTGCTAACAGCTAAAAAAAAAGAAAAAACAAAGAGAAAAAAGAAAGTTTGAGTTTGTTGGAAGGTTTTCAAAGAAAGTTAAGTTTTAAAAGAAAATTCTCAGTAGACAATAAGCTCTCTCCTTATTAATTGGGACCCAATAGCCGCATACCGCAACCGCAGTACCTACGTATCTAGAATAGAATAGAATAGAATAGATCTTTATTTCATGTAAACCAAATACAGGCACTTATGAAATGTCGAGACTCTAGGTGCGCGGTTCCAAATAGTAGACCTAATCTGCCTAACCCTTCGAAAAATAATAAAAAGACTGCAAGAATAAAACCAAGTGGGGAACAGCAGGATACAGGCACTTACCAGTTGTCTCAACTGCCTGCCTGATAAATAAATAATAAATAAATAAAAAACTACCCGTGACAGTATTGTTATGCTAACGCAATATGTATTAAATAATTCGTTTACTACCGCTGTTCTCGAAAACTACTCAACCGTTTGAGATCACTCTTTCTTTAACAAGCGTTGCGTCACCGAGTTATTGTTTTATTGAAACTAGTGGTCGCCCAGTGGTCAAAATTTGACCGCAATTTTAGCTTTCTGCACTCCTTCTCCATATAAACTTTAACTATGTCAAATCTCAAACTCCTCCGTGCGCGCAGTATGCTTAAAAAGGGGTTCAAAGTTTTCTCTTCACATATTGTAGATGTATTTGTATGAGTTTGTGTGTATGTAGGTATGTATTAAGTATATTTTTTATTAGAATGTAATATAACGTCATTAGTTTAATTAGGTATCCTTTTATATTAATTCCACACTAAAGTCTACATTTCATTTTTCCAACTCTCCTCTCGCAGATCTACTGGAAGAGATTTCTTAGGAAATAAGCAGTACATTTGTATCATCTTTCGTATTTCATTATATTTCTGTGTGTACAAAAATTATTAAAAAAATAAATAAAGACATAAACAAGTAGAAATTCCACAACCTATCTAGAAACATTGACAATCAGAAACAAAAGACCCGCCCTACTTAATCCAGTAGAGCGTAGCAACATAGAACAAGTGCCACGTCACAAAAGATAGGATTTCACGTACAAAATAACAAGATTATCCCACGTCACTCGTCACACCACATCACCACATTGAGTAATTGACTAATTAGATTAAATACGTGGACTACTCCTATTGAGGTGTTCCAACATCAGTTATGTAACTGCTTTTTTGTGGAATCGGCACGAGCTATCACAAATCACACATTCGTGGAAAGATTAGTCACTCTGCAATACTGGTGTCGAGGCTGACTGCCCAGGATACGGCAGTCGATTTCTTGTTTCGTCCGTCACTTGTGGAGGCCTTTTTTCTTGTAACTGCTAACCATTAACCCCTAGCCCTAGGCCCTAAGGTAAACGTGCAGAAAATGCCTATGGCATTAAGTCTGCCTTTGTGCAGTTTTTTTTTACTTGTGCATAAAGCATTAAATAAATAAATAACGAACATCGAAATATCCTGTATAAGCTGGGGTCTTAATTCAAAGAGAGATTGAAAGAGAGACAGCCATTTGATTTCAGCAATCACCCAACCTAGTTGTCATTTTCAAGCTTTCAATATCTCGCAATCCTAAATATAGCGCGTATGAGCTGCCGGCTATCATAATGTCACAGTACCTAGATGTTCAATTGTCGCGATGTGACGTAGTAATTACTGTCCGAGACATTGAGGCTTGATGAATAAAAAGCGACCTACTATCAAAGATTTGAGGACCGTTGAAATTATTTCGTAACCTCGTAGATGATGTCTACGTCGTAGCTAATTAGCTACGAGCCACGCCTACATACCCCATGGGACCTAAGTGTCCACCGGGTAAAGTTTTGTTAGTTTTTTTTACGAAAATAACTTCAAACAGAAAAGGGTACTATTATCTAATTGTATCTACTTTTCTTCGTTTTTAGTTTTCATGTCATCCAAGAAGTTTATTATACAAATGGGCCATTTACAGTGGACAATTTTTTTTTTGTTGGAGGATATCCGTCCTGTTGGCGCAGTGGTTAAGCTTTCTACGCTACGTGCCGCGGGTTCGATCTCCGCACGGAGCAGTTATTTATATGATCTATAGATAGTTGTTCTTTGTCTGTGTGTGTGTGCATTTAACATAATGTATGTTTGTAAACTATACCCTCGATATGAGAAGGTAAAGAGAGGCGCAACATTAAAAAAAAAATCTTTTGAAGTGAAGTTATGTTGTTTTTATCAAGTATTTTTAAAATTTATGAATTTGAAATTATTGCACTAAATCAAATAAAATTTAGTAGTAAGTAATTCATGTATTTTCTGTCTAGAGTGGTTTACATTAATAGGGTAGAGAATTTACAAAACTTAAAAAATATAATTAAGTATCTATGTACTTGTAAACTACATACTAATTTTCCGAGAACTTAATATTTTATTAGTGTTAAAAAAAATTAAGTTCTAAAACTAAAACCCGACTACTGAAAAGGTATGAAACAAGAAAAATTTAATAGATACATATTCATAGTGATGTTCAGAGGATAGCCGTGGTCGTATGTACCTCAACAATATGAACAACTTTTACTATGGGACAAACCATGGAATCGCGAGAAAAAATTCAAACTTTTCATACAAAAGATTAATAACCTTGCTCCATCAAAATGTATGAAAAGTTTTAAATTTTTTTCGCGATTTCATGGTTGGTCCCGTAGTAAAACTTGTTCATATTGATGGGTAGTTTCACCCCTTAAAGCATTGCCGGTGTTTTACAAATAACCCTGTATATTATTTCGCGATTACGATGTTGGTCCCATAGAGAAAGTTGTTCAGTTTGATGGTCTGATCCACACCCTTAAATATGACCACGCATTTCTGATACAGGTTGTATTGAATACAGCTGCAGCTTTTTTCCGCTACAGTAGGTACTTTATACAAATAACTGATTTTACAGGTTCGATGACTGTAACTGCAATTATTTATTGTATGCGTTGAAGCTTACCATGCAGTTCGATGTTTTAATCGATTTGATACGGTCTGCGGTCATCAGCCCGCTTGACAAACGAGGCTTATAAAGAGCAAATAGAAAGAGAATAAGATAAAGTTTAATAGAATATAAATAAAAAGATTGATTTTTTAATCAAATCAAATCAAATAATTTATTTGCATCAAACATGTGTGATCATACAGTCCTAAGTATAGGATAATTTTTTAGATGTTAAAATACAATTTATAGTCCAAACATGTTATACCTAAAGAGGTGTACAAATGAGTAATCTCCATCATCGTGAGCTAGTTTAAATGTCATTTAAATAAAAATCATTAGGTACAATAAATCAGTAAATGGTAAGTAATAAATTAGGTCAAAATTTATAATGTAAAAATAAAAAATGTCAATACCCAAGGTTTAAATAATTAGAATGAGTCATTCAAAAAATCTTTTATATTAAAATAACATTTAGCAGCTAATATTTGTTTTAACTTTTTTCTAAATAGCATATTTTTCAAAGTTTTGAGTAAATAATAAATCTAGAAAAAAATACGCACTGCAGAGTGCGCAAAATTTGCACAGTGATACAGTGTCCGTTCCCAAATGCAACCGCAGCACAAAAATTAACTCCAAAACCAAATAAAAATTTGGTATGGCTTGCGCTAGTAAATTATGCGTCTCACCATACTAAGTCGAATTTTCGTTTTGTTTTAAAGTGTATCCCAATACTGCGGTTGCATTTAGGAACAGAGACTGAATCACCCTACAAATTATGCGCACTACATAAAAAATTATATCTACTGTATAGAAAAAAAATGAAGTAGGTACATACATATAGGTATGTTGTGCCTAATAAACGATTTGTAGGCTTGACCTATTTTCTGGAGGCTTATACTGAAGACTGAAAAGAGCTGTGAAAAGATCAGATTTACCCAAATATTGTAACTACTATTATAATTTTGACATTTTTTATAATTATTATTAATTTATTGATTGTAACAGACTTATGTACTTTACTTGATGACATTTTTAACTGTTATGGCGTTTGGAACAATTATTGATTATATTTTAAGTTAATAAATATGATGAACCTGCACCAGCGAAGGTCTGTGGTCAGGGGACACTAATACTCATCGATTGAACCCCCATGTATGTTCTACGATATTTTGTAGTTTTCGAGAAATTAATTATTTTGTAATATTTTCAGATTTTTCAAAATTGTAGGCGGTTTAAGTTATAACTTTTTCTGAGTGGCGTTTCTTTGAGATTTTTCTTGTCAGTATTATGGCTAGAATCACCTGCTAAAAACACAAAACAACCAAATTCTAACTACTAGTAGCTCAGAATATGATCACAAGATAAAAAATTCTGTTTCGGAGAAAATATTACCAATATTCCACCTATGTGGAACATAATGTACCTCTGATAATGTAATGTACATTTCTATTTCTACAGATTTGGTTTATATAAACTTTAATTTCAACCGTGCGTTTGCAAGGCAACACTATCTATAAATAAGTATAAATCGAACAGTACCTAATAACCTACAGATTTCTAAATGACGCAATAATTTCGAAACCAATAACAAAAGATTTAATTTTAAAACTCAATTAACTTTACAATGGTAATGATAAAGTCGCTAAAAACAAAATAAAACTAAATAATCGTCGAGTGGTAGTGGAAGGTAATGTGACAAGAAAAGAACCGTCACTTTAAATAGAACCATCAAAAATTGTTACTTAATAAATACTTAATATTTCTTCTGAGTGGCTGATTTGTCCCCTTTTTTAACCCCCGACAAAAAAGAGGGGTGTTATAAGTTTGTAGTATGTATCTGTGTGTGGCATCGTAGCACCAAAACGGATGGACCGATATCATTGCATTTTTTAAAATTGAAAGCTAGTTTAATCGGGTATCATTTTAGCTGTTTCATGGAAATCTGTCCAGCCGTTCAAAAGTAGTCAGAGTCGGGGGTTTTTGACGGTTACTTTATACTGTGGAAGGCTTGTGAATTTGTTCACAAAAGAATTAAATTTTATCATAGAACATACCTATTATAAATGGCAAACCATCAAAACATGTCTATATATGTATATTTATTTATGTACTAATAGTGTATATATTATATCTAGTGTATATATTTGTTTTATGTATAAATAGTTATTAGTAACTATGCATAATTTACCTACTTTTTTAGTATAATTATCTTGTCCGTGCACCTACCATAATTAGGTTGACCCTTAGGTGCACCCTTAGGTTGACTGGTAGAAAATGTCCGTCTCTGTACATAGTGCATAAAGTATAAATAAATAAAACAATAGGTAGGAACAGCCCTTAATTTAAGCTATGACTAACTAAGCATCCTTAACCTAAATAAACTGCTTCTCTCCAAATCCTTCCCCTGGGCCACAACCTCGGTCACCCTGACATAATTAGAGTCCAAATAAACTGGGTTACATAATATGGCTTCCTCAACACGCCTCTTCATTGATTTACTGTCAATATTCAAGTTGTTACTGCCATTAAGGTGTATGCTTCCGTGACCAAAGTAGGTGATGTTAAAACATTTGCGATCTCTGTCCATCCGGGAGTCGGCGTAAAAATAAGTGTAATTATAATTCAAGGACTGAGTAATAATAATCGGTTTAAGTCGCGATGTAGGAGTTTAATGGTGGGACAGAGATAAAAAATAAATGTATAAACAATTAGAATATAAAGATCATAAAGACCTACATCTTTATTTCATGTAAACCAGATACAGGCACTTAAATGTCGAGACTCTAGGTGCGCGATTCCAAATAGTAGGTCCTATGGAGAAGAACCGGCAAGAAACTCCATGGTAACACTTTTAAAATAATAGATTACAATTTTGAACGGCGAAAGGCTGAACAGATTTTTATGAAACATAGCTAAGATGATAACCGAATAAACTGGCTGTCAAATAAATAAAAATTGCATTGAAATCAGTCCATCCGTTGTGGAGCTACGATGCCACAGACAGATAAACATTACAAACTTATAACACCCCTCTTTTTTGTTGGGGGTTAAAAAGACCTTATCAAAAGTCGAAGTCTACGCATACAGAACATCAAACCACGTAAAATTACGCAAAAATAATTGCTAGGAAACGAATTTATGTTTAGGTATTAAAAATAAGCTATTTTCTGTAGCTCGAAATGTAACGCGCAACAAACTGTGCTACGTATGTGTAGAACTGGATGGGTGGGTGTGGGAATATAAGCACGTAAGAAAGTTTAGTAATAAGTTAATAACATAATGAAAACGGACTTCGGCAAAACATGAACTTTGACCTTAAATATTTCATTGTGTTCCCAGGTATGGCCCAGTAAATAAATACTTTGTAATGATAAGAAAAATACGTTGCTCTCGGCTTCGTTAAGGATTTTTACACCTTTTATAAAAGTATTGGTTATAACACAGTTTTATTCTGGACACGCCAGGAACAACTGAAAGTACAAAAAAAAATTACAGAAGAAAAACAATAATAAAAGCAACCTGGACAAGATCAAAATTAGCCCCCATCTCAGCATAAACTCTTTCCCCGCCACCCATTACCTGTAATCTACTCCTGGTCACCCCACAAGAAGAAAACGAAAGACTTCTTCAAATCTAAGACCCGTTACAACATTTAGCTTCTCACTACAAAAATGTATTTATTTTTCTTTAAAAAATATTGCCCCTTACTAAGATTTCTCCTGTATCGAGGGTACAGTTTAAAAACCCAGACCCAAAACAATCAATCTGTAGATCATAAAAAATATTGCTCCATGCGACGATCGAACCCGCGGCACGTAGCGTAGAAAGCTAATCGCTTAGCCACGGCGCCAACCGAGTCGTCAAAAATAATAAATAACTCCTTTATTTTACATATATTTTACTCATCATAGAAGCTAGAACTTTCCACATAAACTGAATATAAAGTATTTAGTATTCGCTTGGCAATGTCGCGGTAAGGTCATGTGCCAAGATCTTGGCCACGCCGACACAACGCTGACCTCGCCGGTTTGCTACATTATAACCGAGAAATACACGCGTTTGAAAGTGAAGAAATTGCATTCATAGAAAAGGAATCTTGTTGGTATCATGAGAAAGTTTAAATAGATGTTTTTGCTATGAGTGTTCGGAACTTCGGATGATTCGGTGGTTTCCCCGAAGATGGAAAAGAGCGAAATAGTAGGTCACCCTCTCCCCTCATTCTGTCATCGTAGCGATGCTTCTATCGATATGTCTTTCTCCGAGTTCCATCCAGCGGGTCTACCGCGTAACGATAATGGTAATGAACATTGACTCTGGTAATAAACTTCAATATGATCCTGAGAGACTATACGACGAGACTATGACTGACTGACTGACATCTGACTGAGTGCCGCCCCTCAGTCAGATGCTATTTCTCTACTATCTGTCGCTAGTACTAATCATATAGGTAGAAGCAGTGATAGCCTAGTGGTTGAACGCTTGCCTTCTATGCAGGAGGGTCTGAGTTCGAACCCGGCCCGCACCTCTGACTTTTCGTATTCATGTGCGGATTAGAATTTGATTATCACTTGTGAGGTTACCTGCACATCTGAGAGGGCCTCATAAAGTTCTAGATGGTGTGTAAAATAGTCCGCCACCCCGCACTAGGCTAGCGTGGTGGACTAAGGCCTAACCCTTCTCATTCGGAGAAGAGGCCCGTGCCCAGCAGGGGGACAGTAATGGGCTGGATTTATTTATTTTACTATAGGCCAAGGCCAACCGCTCAAACTCAGACGGTTGATGTCTAAAGTTGAGGTAGTTGCGCGATGCGGGGGGAGGTGTGACACACGCCTACTATTGGCTAAGCTAAGCTTTATGGTGCGTATCATGAGCCCGTGACTGACATCTCGCGACACACCCCTCCCGCACCGCACAACTTCTTCATAAGCTCCGATGACCTATAAATATTTCATTCACCTCTTCGGACATTCGGTTCTGTGGCTATTTTTAGTACATAATTGTTAATCCCAACTCATTGTACATTTAAGCTACTTGTAAACAGTAGTTGACTCTTTATTCTAGCGTTTCCCTGGCTTCATGCCAAAACCTGCTTTGTGAAAGAACTGTTTAAATCCATTCATTAGCGGGCGCCTGATTAGTACCTCCATCAATTACGTCATCATTAATTATTATTAATTGCGTCATTGGTGTTGCCAATGACAACAAGCTGATCGATGCCCATTTTCTTGCACATGAGGAACACACACTTCCATGCTTTATTTTTCATTGTTTTATTATAAGTAATTTTCGTTTTTTTTTATGTTTGTTATGTGTGCATGCTCGGTGTCCTGTGTGCAAAAAATAAATTGATTTTCTTTCTTTCTTTTTTCTTTCAATTATATCTGTTTATGGATAAATGCGGAGACTTCCATTTGATTTTGCGCAATGAGGCGATTAGTGCTTATATCTTCTCATATTAGATCAGCCCCTACTAGCGTAATACGGTCGCAATCGTAATCTCATTAACTTTAACACAATGAATGCGCAATGAACATGTTTAATCCATGTTCATTGCGCAGTATGTTTTGATAGTAGTAGTTAGTTCCAACTGTCGAGCGGAGAGATTTTAATACATACTGCGCAAGGTACAGTCAACGAAAAGATTTTTCTACCACCCTAAGGTAGAAAATAAATCAATTTTTAACACGCTTTTATTAGCTTCACCTGTAACTAACTAACTATGTAAGAAAATCTTAGAAGTTAAATTTGACCCACTTCCCGGTTTCCGATTGAGTTGAAATTTTGCATACACGTTCAGTTTGGATGACTAAAGCGTGTTCTATAGTTTTACATACATTACATACTTAGCACTCAAGCCACCCAGTTTTGAAAACAAGGGAAGCGTTATTAAAATTAGCTTGTGAAGACAGGAAGCAGCGGGTCACCAGGGAAGCCGCATGTGCAGAAGATAATCACTTCCATACGTCCTGACCCTACAGCTGACTGACAGCGGCAAACGCAGCTTAACCTCGGAGATGGAGCGATCTGGGGTGCTAAAAAGGCCGCTTTAGATGAATCACAATATGATTCATATTACAAATGTCAAAATAAATACTTAATTGACAACTCTTAATGTCATCCGCATAAGGTTCATATTCAGTAATCATCTGTTTGACAGTTACTACGCAGATCAGTAGATGAATTGCTCAATGTGGCCTTTTAAGGCCCCCTGCGCGATAGCCTATTCGTGCTACCTACTAACTAGGTAATGCAGGTAATACCTATTCGAGTGATTATTCAAGCCATATGAGCGATGACCGCGGTTCATTGACAGGTACCAACCTTGTGCACTTCCTGGCTGCAATCATGCTGATTACACGACATTTTCCTTTGTTGATGCGGAAACAAATTGTAGTGTTATAGGTTATTCTTGCAGTAATTGTTATTGTCTATTAGCATAATGAAGTGCTATTTGTAAATACAATCTGTATAGGTATATACAAGATACAATAGTAACCGATTGAGGGCGCCACTTGCTTGTATGGTGTGACGAAAGATTTTTTTAACCGACTTCCAAAAAGGAGGAGGTTCTATGTTCATCAGAATTTTTTTATTTTTTTTTAATTTCATCTATATTTTCACCAGTTGTTAACCGATTTAAAAAAATCTTTTTTAGTTCTAAAGGGTTCTCCCGAGGTGGTCCCATTTAATTTTGGTGAAGATCTGATGAAGAATTTCGGAGACATACAATAGAACTCTTGAATGAATAACAGCATATCACTTGCGATTACTGTAATCGCATGTTTATATATTGTTTATGCCACTCAAAATAGAAAAATAAAATAAACTTTAAAAAAAAGGAAATACCGACTTCAAAAAACTAAAAAGTATGAAATAATTTTATTAAAAAACTTAACCGCTTCTGAAGTCGGGCCCTTTAATTCTTCAATGCACCTAGCTTGGCAGTGGCACCGACTTTAGAAGCTGATAAGTTTTTAAAGAAATTTATTTTATACTTTTTAAATTTTTGAAGTCGGTTTTTACTTCCTTTTTAAATGTTTATTAAAGTAAAAGAAACATAAAAGTAATAGCAAGCAACTTATCCTTGTATTTCGTGTTGTGTAGTCGGGCGGTTCAGGAGAAATCCCAGTTTCTCCTGTATCCTGGGTAGGTACAGATTTTTACACACAGACAGTATGCACTTGTTCCCGATGCAACATCCTCTTTTATAGGTCTTACCAATCCCACAGTGTGACATATTGTTTTCGGGGGAACTAAATATTTGCCCAAAAAAAAAAAAAAAAAAAAATTGTCATGTGAGATAGTGCCTGTTTGTTTTTGTTTGGGTATCCCCGAAATTTCCATTCAAACAATAGGTTAAAATGGAACAGCATCTTGTCAACCTTGGACCTTTCATCGATGAGAAAATATTCAAATTATAGGAAACTTATTGGTAGATTTCATAGAAATCCCCCTATATGAGACTTTTCCTCATGATGCAACATTCAAACATTTAGTAGATTTCTAATAGGAACAACCACTGTCTCCTATCTTCTTCTACCTTCTAGAAATAGCAAGCTTGCGACCACCAGACAAATGGACGTTTTCAAAAAATGTATAGTGATTTTTTTACACATTGACTGACATGCATCTAACCTAGTAGAAATTCTATTTATTGCTCGACCTCACAAGTGAATAAATATTTAGTAAAATAAATATTACCTAGTTTACACTAAATAAATGCTACTTTATCTCCATAAAACGAAAAGAATATTATAAATTTTAAGCAAATTACTCAAAAATGTTATGCCCCGGGTGAGGATCGAACTCACGACCTTAAGATTATGAGACTTACGCGCTGCCTACTGCGCTACCGAGGCTGGTGACGTGGCATTTGAAATAGACCTGCTGTAGCAACTGTGACACACCATCGACCAATAACCAGGTAAAAAACGTTTTGTTTTTTCTTCTAGCAATTTTTGTTATTGTTAATTTTATTTTTTGGTTTTTAACACGCTTTAATTAGCTTTACCTGTAACTAAATAGGTAAAAAAAATCTTGGATGTCAAATTTGACCCACTTCCCGGTTTCCGGTTGAGCTGAAATTTTGCATACACGTTCTGTTTGGATGATTAAAGCGTTATAGTTTTTTTAAACTATAATATTTAAAGTTTATTATAAATACATTCAAATAGGATTTATTATCTACTTGTTTTTAGTACGCGATGATTCGTGCCGTTCGAGCGTTCTCAGCCCGTTGGCTTAGAACTTGTTCACATGAATTACATCTCATTTTGTTTGTGAATTGAAACAGCACGATTAGCGCAATATCTCAACGATGGGATTCTGCGCTAATTGTTGAAGGTTCGAGTCCTGCATGAAACTAATATTTATTTTTAAAACGCTTTTATTAGCTTCACTTGTAACTAACTATGTAAATCTTAGAAGTTAAATTTGACCCACTTCCCGGTTTCCAAAAGAGCTGAAATTTTGCATACACGTTTAGTTTGGATGACAAAAGCGTTTTCTTTAGTTTTTTTTAAACTATAATATTTTTATTATAGCCTAAATATAGTGGTTTCTGGTGAGATAGATATTAGTAAAATGTACTTACCTATAATACAGGAGAAATCCTAGTGTGAAGTCAAATCGCCGATATTATCGCAATGTGTTATTGCGATATGTTTATAGTAGGTACCTACACTTTGTATTACGATTACGACGCATGCGATCGTACATGCTGCTGCGATAATAACGATGCGCTATAAGAAGGACATTTACTGCATATAACGCATTGCGATAATATAACGATAATTTATAACGATAACTTATCGAACGATATCACGCACCTGTGTGACCGTTATTTCTTCTTAATTTTCTTATTTTAATAAAAACTATGCCCCTCCCCTTTCTGCTATACCGTGAGTTTGCAACAGACCCAAATCTTACACACACATAGACCCGAAAACATCTGAAGGCCATATTGTTCTTCGCGGGAAGCAAACCACTGAGTCAAAAGTCTTTTCCACGACTTTATTTGCATTAGTAGTGAACGATTAATAAGTTAACCATTAATCATAATTTTACAAGACAGATAGCTGTAGTATTATGAACTATGATCGTATGATAAGTAGATAGTTATCAAAACAACGGAACAACGCTATTTCCCTTGACATTAGGTAGAACATGGCTACATTCGTGACCTGTGTCTATGGTGACCCAGACATTATACAACCTATCTAAACGCACAAGAACACAATGGTTTTAGTTATGAACTTGACAAGCTTTTATGATAATCGTATGGTGCGTGTCGTTCTATGAGTGTAATAACCTAACCGTCAAGAACCCCCGACTCCAACTAGAAAAAGAGCTGTAACTTTTGAACGGCTGAACAGATTTTCATGAAACATAGCTAAGATGATACCATTAAACTAGCTTTCAATTAAAAAAACTGCACAGAAATCGGTCCATCTGTTTTGGAGCTACGATGCCACAGACAGATACACAGATACACACTACAAACTTATAAGTAACACCCCTCTTTTTTGTCGGGGGTTAAAAATACCGAAGCCATCTGGTATATTATACAACGTGTATCAGAAATACGTGGTCATATTTATAGGGTGTCGATCAGACCATCAAACTGAACAACTTTCTCTATGGGACCAACATCGTAATCGTGAAAAAAGACTCAGCTGTCCCATATAAGAAAGAAAGAAAGAAAATTACATTTATTGGCACACTTAAAATTAAAACACAATGACATAACATTATTACATAATGACATAGATTAAAAAAAGTACATTTATGCCAAAAGGGCCTCAGCTCAGCATTATGTCAGATGGCAACACCAGGTGCTACCACCTGACGCTGATTTTCAGCTGCAACCCACGGGGTTCGGGGGGGTTGGGAGGTTTGGGGTGCATATTCTGTTTAGATCGAGTAGGTATTTATTTATTTATTTATTTATTTATTTAGTATTAGGGAGACCAACAGCAAATAACAATAATATAAATGACAAGATTTGTTGCAACCAGCCAATAACAGGTCTCCACGAATAAAAAACTGAATACAGTAATGAACATGGATACAATGCAAGACCAAAATGTTGAACAATAATTGCAACTCTTAATTAATACCTGGAGAAGAACTCCAGACTAATTGCACGTCTCACCGATTGCAGACTTGAATCAAAAATGTCAAACTTAAACTGTTTACATCTTATTAATGGTATTGCTCGCTCGCCACAGGAACGCATCTTGGCGATAATTGGAGGACACCAGAGGAAGGAGGTATTGATGTTTTGTATGGATAAAAAACTTTGTTATTAGTTGTGATAGACTAGCGGAGCTTGCCTTCCATGCAGGGTCTGAGGTAGAACCAGGCCCGCACCCTCAGACTTTTCAAAATTCATGTGCAGATCAGAATTTGATTAGGTAGGTATCACTTGCATGAATGGGGATGGAGGCGTGCGATGTTACGATAGTTGAATGTTTGGTTTTTTTTTCTCATGTTCTATGAATGTGTATTTTGGTGTTTTTTTTTCTGTAACCTTGTTAATTTGTTTAATTTGTGTGTTGTGGATAATAAATGTAGATTCTTTCTTTGTTTCTTTAAAAAAGAAAAACATTTATTTGGTTACAAAATTAAGGCACCACATGCAACAAAAATTAAGATAATCACATAGATATTATATAAAGTATGTATGTAGGATATACCACAATCATGTGGGCCTCACGGCTGCACCAAAAAGGTTCAGTTCAGCGTATGCCGGACATAGCCCGGCGCTGATTTTCAACGAAACCCGTCTTCTGAACTTGTCTTTTCTTTCATTAACGGTGAAGGAAAACATTGTGAGGAAACCTGCACACCTGAGAGAGCTCCAACATGTTCTCGCTGGTGTGTAGTCCGCCAGGCCGCAGACCAGCGTGGTGGACTAAGGCTCTGCATTCTAAGAACAACTCCGTGCCCAGCCGTGGGACAATAAAGGAGTGAATTATCTATTATTCTTTTTAGATGGACACGTTACACAATGATAGTGATCACAGATAGGCGAAAACTATGCAAACCCCTTACAATCAAATAAACAAGTTATTACTAGATAGTGGTCCCCCAGTGGTCGAGATTCTATATATTTTAGCTTTTTGCACTCCTTCTCCATATAAACTTTAATTATGCCAAATCTCACAAATCTCCGTGCGCGCAATATGCTTAAAAATTAAAAAGGAGTACCAACGAATTTTCTCTTCACGTATTGACATATTATACTCGTAGATTTACAACCGAATATTTGCTGAAAGTTAACATAATTATCATCTAATAAATCTCATATTAAACAAATTATTGCTATTTACAACCGATTAACTTGAAAGAAAGAAAGAAAGAAAGAAAATTCATTTATTTGCCACAAAAACAAGACACACTGGAATGACAGATACAGGTAATAAGAAGAGGACAGGTGCATAGACAGAGAAGACATTATTTTAGGATGGCAACAATGTAAAATTGAGTAGAAAAAATAATAATTTAAAATAATAAAAAATATGTGGGTATCTGCGACTGCGCATCACTTGGTTGAGATAGAGCTTGCGAAATCGTTTTTTCCGTGTATTATTTTCCTTAACTTTATTAAGTATCCGTATCCTTGGCAACAGTGTCATGTTTGACGCCTATTCGCAAAAAATCTTCCACGTTGTATATACCGGAACTTTTTCCGCAAGCCATCCCATACATAATGCATGATCTTGTGGTCTGACGTATGGCCTAGACCTACAGAGCAGCAGAAGTAGCATCGCGCAGGCGTCGGCGGGACCCGGCAGACGTGACTATAAATTTGTTTTATACAGGCTGATTGTATTGTAATTTTTAACCGACTTTAAAAAACGAGGAAGGACTCAGTTCTGGCTTACGGGCCTATAATTCTTCAATGCACCTAGCTTGATAGTGGCACCGACTTCAGAAGCTGATAAGTTTTTTAAGAAAATTATTTTATTCTTTTTAGTTTTTGAAGTCAGGTTTTACTTTTTTTTTAAGTTTATTTTATGTTACTTAGTGCATATAATTTCTACTAGTGGTCATCCAGTGGTCGTTTGATCGTAATATTATAATATTTTTATACACCTTCTCCATATAAACTTCTATACCAAATCTCCTTTCTATACCAATTCTCCTTGCGCGCAATCTGATTAAAAAGGAGTACAAAGTTTTCTTTACGTTTTAATAATAGATTTTTCTTAATAGAACTATATAATATAATTTCCCCATAGATGACAATAGGCTCGCCCCATATGACATGGCAGTCAATAACAGCCTCGATACGTTGGTGTACAGCTATACACCTCCGCAGAACCAGTCGGAGAAAACAAGAGAAATTACGAAAAAAAATCTGCTGTTCGATACTTACTAATAATTAAATATTACTCGACTAAGGGCCATTTTCACCGATAAGATAACAGACAATTAAGACAAAATCGGTCGTTTACTGTGAATTTTTGTACTAATAAACAGCTGATTTCAGTTTAAACATTTGGTCACTTTCTAACGTCATTTAAAAAAAAGTCGCGGGCCTATCTTCAATTCTGGGTTTTACAAGACTTGCTAAATACCATCTTCTGTAATACTAATAAGGCAGGTTCTGTCGTCGGCGAACATGGCCCTTAATGTATGGAACAGCTGATTAATTATTTTTCGCGAATTAAAATGTTGGTCCGATAATACAATATTATTATTGGTATATATATATATATATTGGTATATGGTATTTATTCGAGTTCAAGTTCTTTTATAATTATTATTTATTTAATATATTTTCTGTACACGTAGGCACACATACCCTCACTCGATGTGGCTCCCGCTGAAAACCAGCGCTGTCGGGCTGCTCGCAGCGCGGCAGCTTAAGCTGAGCGGAAGCCTTTTTGACACAGCTGCGACGTACAATCCATTTTTTATTTAAAATAAACATTTTTCTTTTTTTTGTTTTACATGTTTTTATTCTTTTATTTTTCTGTTATATTATCATTAAAATCGTTTTTGTGCTGTCTCAAATAAATACTTTTTTTTTCTTCTTCTTTCTTCATTCGTTAAATATAGGTAAATACAATGTTGTTACACATAATATTTGTACAGTCGTCTATATACCATGCGGCATGCAAATATTTGGATTAAAAGGACAATGGGCAAATTGGCCCAAAGTGCCCACAGGGTTCACACATAGTACATTCGAAAGAGCACGCTTAGCTGATTATTTTTTATTATGGGAGTAAAAAAATCGGTCCCGCAGGAAAAGATATTTTGAGACATAAAGACATTTTTAAGTTTGAACCTAAACATATGAACTTTATGAAAGTTAGCAAATAAATGTTATATATTCTGGTAGATTACACTATTCCTAACATGTTTTATTAAGAAACTGATGCGCTACGTGCACCATACAAAATATTTTGGAGTTTGAAAAAATATGTAATGTCCGAGAATTGAACCCGCGACCCCTATGTACGAGCAGTACCGTAGATAGACTTACGTTTAACCAGTTTGCCAATCGTGCACCAAAAAGAATCCAAAATATTAAATTATAATGTAATTAAGTTGCTGGGAAAATTCGTAATACCTACTAATTGATTATAACAGGATGAAATTTAAAAAAAATGAGAATATAGAGTTACACTGATGTCCTTCATCGATTAGCACCGGTGTCAACCGTAGGGGCAAGCTTTTTTAATTTGGACCAGCGTCCATAGGAATTTGCCCATCCTCCTTTCCCGTGTATATAACTACATAATCTTAATTAACGATACTTTATTAACTGTTTCCGTTTAAGTAGATAATAAGATATTATAATAATAAGTCATTAGTCAATCAGATAGTGACTGTCAATCAAACAGCCAGTAATTGTTATCAATTATCAATCAATCAAATCTGCAGGTATTATGTAAGTAAGTATGTGTGTAATTACACTAATTATGCATGTAGGTATGTTTAATTGCACCTACAGATAAATTGTTAACGATTCAAATGAATAATGCATACAGTTCTGTCAAAATTATTGTGTAATAGTTGGTTAGTTAAATGTTGACAAGGTACCTACATATCAAGCTATTTGTTTGCAGTAACCTAACCTGGCATTACTTTAAAAATAACCTAACCATAAACAATTCCCGACTCCAACTAGAAAAAGAGCTGTAACTTTTGAACCGCTAAACAGATTTTCATGAAACATAGCTAAGAAACATCCCGATTAAACTATCTCTCAAATAAAAATAATAAAATCTGCATTGAAATCGGTCCATACATTTTGGAGCTACGTGCCACAGACAGACACACAGACACACAGATACACATTACCTCTTTTTTGTCGGGGGTTAAGAAGACTTGTCCTGACTGACTGACTGATCTGCCTACTGTGCCGATGCGTTGATAGATTAGGCAATCAGTGGTTTAGAAACCGCGGGGGCTAGAAACTAGAAATTTTGACAGTAGGTTCCTTTTATGACGTAGGCATGATCTAGGAAGAGATATGTGGAAATTCCACCCTGGGGGTAAAATAGGGGACGAAAGTTTGTATGCAAATCCGTCATTTTTAAAGTTAAATCCATGTGTCCTCTTCTTATTACCTATGTCTATCATTCTAGTGTGTCTTGTTTTTGTGGCAAATAAATGATTTATCTTTCTTTTTCATTCTTTCCATAAAATAATGAAAAGCATGTTCCAGGATTTTAGAAAATTCTACCCCTAAAGAGATAAAATAAGGGATGGAATTTGATTGAAATTCTATTATGTTTTATTTATGTAGGAACACAATACTGCGCTCCAAAACGAAGATCACAGACGTTACCCAAAAAGCTGCCAAGCTCAAGTGGGATTGGGCTGGACACGTCTGTCGCATGTCCGACGAGCTATGGGCCAAAACAACAACTGAATGGATCCCAGTAAATATTAAACGGCATCGCGGCAGACCGAGGCGAAGATGGCGGGACGAGCTTGACTCCTACCGAAAAAACTGGTCCGTACTAGCAAAAACTAGAAGTGAGTGGAAAAAGGAGAGGGAGGCCTTTGCCCAGCAGTGGGACAACACGGGCTGAAAATAATAAATAAAAAAATAATTTATTTAAGTAAATCCGTAATATCGACTTGACGTGAGCAAAGCCGCAGGCAACAGCTAATGAGTGCGTAGTGTCCTGCCCATGTCCTGCCAGTCTTGACCTTTCAAAAGTAAGTAAAAGCCAAATTAAAATAATAATCTTAGAACTTGAACTTTAAATTATTGGTCCAGCTGTAGTATTTATTAGTATGTCGACTTTTAGCTGAAACGTAGTCAGTCATGCAATTTATATGCATTATGCTCTACATAGTACAAAATAAAGTCGCTTTCCGCCTCTGTCTGTCTGTACCTATATCCGCTAACTCTCCTAAACCACGCAACGGATTTTGATGCGGATTTTACCATCAGTTAGATAATTTTTCACCGAAGGTTTGTATGTATAATACTTTCATATAGTAGAGAAATGGCACCCATGCGAAGCCGGGAGCGAGTCGCTAGTTTACAGTGCTCACATGTGACGTTGCTCAGGGCCCTAATTTCGTCGTAGACGTTCAATAATTATTCACCTTATGGTAGGAGGCCTAATTAATAGCCTGATAATTGTGGAATAATACAAAACCATTCCGAAATCAAACAACAAGGATATCACGATAAATCTATGGTTTTCTAACCATAGTGTTCAAAACTGGACCAATAAATTAATATATTTATATTTGGAAGGCCAAACGGAGCCGCAAGCCAAACTTTGATACATAACTAAGTCAAAGATAATTATTCAGTAATAAAACATTTTATTTAAACCGAATTAATTGACATAAAAACATCCTGTAAACATTATCAGCTATATACGGTAAACGATATATCGACAAACTTAAATATACAACTACAAAACCTCTACACATTACATTCCAAACCTTATTTCAAGATTATAAGGTCGAGTTTTAGAAAACAATTGTTGTGTAACTGCAGATGTATGTTGGTATATGACTACATTGCCATTTGCGATGGTCACAGGCCACAGCGGAAGGAAATAAGGTCACAATGATAGTATCGTCATGTTTTTTGTGCCTGCCGTATGGTGTAGGAATTGCCCGGGCAATGCCAACAATACTGCGACATTGAAGATATTATATTATGAGATCATAGGTAATGTAACAATTACAGTAATAAAATTATATGATGTTTACAGTAATTGCTGGTAATTAGTACAAGAAAAATGGTTTGTTTTGATTATTTTCGCCCACAACGATCTGGAATGCACAGTCGTACGACTACGATTTGTCAAAATACAACCTTATCACAACGTACTAAGGTTAATTTTAGAAGAACACGCCGCAATATTTGCTTCGGAATCGGAAAACTGATAATGAAAATCCGTCGGAAATGTGTCCGGTTTCGGATAGATTTTTGCTCGCCCACTCTACCCGCTTTAGAATTTAATACCAATTCTAAACAAGCGAGATTGTTTTTTTTTTTTGAGATGATTATAGCTTTCCAGATTTCCATTTGTACCAACTACATTCAGCTCCAATTATAGAACGTTTTTAGAAAAAATTACAATTGTATCTATCAATTCTGTTGTGCATTTTGACAAAATTAAACTGGACCAAACGCATGACTTTCTTTTTTAACCGACATCAAAAAACTAAAAAGTATAAAATAATTTTCTTTAAAAACTTTACAGCTTTTGAAGTCGGGGCCTTTAATTCTTCAATGCACTTAGCTTGGCAGTGGCACCGACTTCAGAAGCTGTTAAGTTTTTTAAAGAAAATTATTTTATACGTTTTCGTTTTTTGAAGTCAGTCTCATTTTTTTTAACAGAAAGAGATACCCCTTAGTTTAGTTTCGTCCTCTCAAAGTGCGCAACAGAGTGGACACCATTTTCCCTTTGAAATGGCTTTAAGTAGCTAGTCTTGTCTGGACTACAACACTTGTTCGCAAATCGTAAAACACCTCAAGTAGAGTGCATTATCGTCTAAGTAGATGTTGGGTATTCCCGTCGTCCTCTGTACCTGTAACGCATTTGGGTCAGTTATTCACGGTCGAACGTGACATTTTTAATGTTCATCTGTTACCGGTAAAAACATTCTTGCATTTCTCAAAAAATTCGATATTTAAATTCTAGAACAGACATGTTTTTGAACTGTCATATGTTTTCACATCTTTCGAGCAGATTAGAATTTTTAAACGACTTCAAAAAATGGGGTTCTCAATTCGACCGCTTTTTTTTTCAATTGTTTATGATATCATCGCCAATTGTGAACCAATTTTAGCTATTCTTTTTTGTTTAAAGAGGTTTAGTTCGAGTTTTTTTTTTTCACCATTTAAATTTGATGAAGATCTTCGGAGATAGACAACAGAAGTCTTTAATGGATTCTTCAGCAAATTACTCGTTACTGTTTATGTATTGTTTATGCCACTTTAAATAGAAAAATAAAAATAAACTTTAAAAAACAGGCATCAAAACAAAACTTAAAAACACAACTTAACAGCTTCTGAAGTCGGGCCCTTTAATACTTCAATGCCCCTTAGCGTGGCAGTGGCACCGAGTTCTTGTACTAATAAGTAGGTAAGTACCTACTGCTGCTATCGACCCGATATGATGCAATTAATGATCGGTTTCTGAAAAATCCTAGCACGCCAAGGTATCCAAAGCGGCAGAGATTGCATGCAAGCGGATACAAATTGTATACAGGACATTTATTAGTCAGAAATTCGTATCCTTTTGAAAGAAAAAAAAAAGAGTTAATTAGCACAACATAACATAAACAGAAAAACAAAGAAAGTTGAGTTTATATTTTATTTTATTGGCTCTCCTAGAATTGTTAAGACCAGTAAAATTACTAAAATCGTGCTTATATCTAAGTCAAGTGTTACAATTTCTTAGGTAAGCACCGTTTACACTAATATTATAAGGTTTAAAAGAAAACTAATCTAAGACGTTACACAGTATGCAGATACAAAGTGAGAATACAAAGTGGTACATTTACGTTTAGTTTATTAAATTAAATTATGTATATACCAATCGACTACGTAGCAATGCCATCCAGTTATTGTGCCAAAGGGGGCTTTTGCTTAGTCTAATCCCAAAACCTAGAGCTAAGCCTCTTAAATTCATAAATCAAAGCCCAATTTAATCATACAACCTAACAATACAAAATAATTGCATCTTTCATCGAATCATCCATCATAGCCATTTGTAAGGCCTAGAGCACACTGGCGTCAGGTGCAGGGATCACCAGGGGGGAGGGGGCGACCTGACGTGTCACTCACGATACTTTCAATGCCAAAAGATAATAGGGTCAAGATCTCGTGTATGTACTTATGTTCTTAATGTAAAGGATTCGGGTGGGTTCAAGGTGGGAGATGAAGCGGTGGATTTTTTAAGGTATTTCTTATTCGTAGAGTAAGTTTTAATCAGTATCCCTATACCGAGCTGTTTTTGAACTCGATCGTAGTTACCGTAAAGCCAAAAATATATGAAAAATGTATAGTAAAAAATCATTTTTTTAAAACAAGCTTTTATTTAAATGCTCTAAAAGTCTAAAAAGAAGAACATAAACTTTAACTGCAATCCCTTGGAGCTGTGAAAAAATCAAACTTCTAAATGAACGCAATCAAATATTTTAATACTCGCAAGGGAATTAAAACCTATAAGGAACTTCCCGATAAAGAATCATGAAATTTAGTTAGAAACAATGTCTTATAGCACAAGTAAAGGGAAAAATCCGAAAACCGTACGGTACCCTCGGTGCGCCAAACAATCCGGCACAAAATATAGAATATACAAAATAACAAAGTGCAAAGGCGAGCTTAACTCAGAATGAGTGTTGTGAGTGAGTGTGAATGTTCTTTCCCGTAACATCAAACGATCGCGTCATCAAACGACACTAACTTTAAACCTGTCGTTTGGCGTCCCGCTTTCGCTTATGACTTAAAAGCCACAAATTTATGAAAGGCTTTAAAATTTTGGCTCATACTGGTTGCCGTAGGTGATCAAGTGTTGCAGTATGTAGAATAGGCAATTAGGCACCAACGAGTTTGTATACCAGAGCTTAATTAGCTAATCGGTGGGTTAATTATGAAGAAGGCTGATTTTTCAATCGCCAGATAATTTTTTATTCAACTTTTGACGCTTGACAGTTTTTGTGTAAGAGAGCTGTCAAAATTTCAAATTTATTATCTCTCTCTGATAAAGTTGTCTGGCAATTGAAAACTCAGCCCTTATACTTACCTACAAATATATTTATTTATTAGCAAAAACAATAACACGGCAAAAACGACCATGCAAGTTCCATCCTAACCAAGTACTCGGTTGTAAATTAATAACTTTTTAATCTAGAGTTGTTACGTTTTTTTCTGCTCACAAACAGCAACAAAAGTAAAACACACAGTAATAGTAACTAAATTACTTAACACAAACTACGACAAGAAGTAAGTAACAAAAAATAAAACAACAGAAAATAACTAACAAGACAACAACGGCCCCCTGATTACGTGCGATAAATATGACAGTTGCTGTCGCAAATAAACGTCCTATCCCGTATCCTCTTTTGAAAACATCTATAAGCGAGAAAGGGATTGCATTGTTTGTTTGCCAGGGTCCCCGTTAGTGTTTGCCAGGGTCCCCGTTAGTGTTTGCCAGGGTCCCCGTTAGTGTTTGCCAGGGTCCCCGTTAGTGTTTGCCAGGGTCCCCGTTAGTGTTTGCCAGGGTCCCCGTTAGTGTTTGCCAGGGTCCCCGTTAGTGTTTGCCAGGGTCCCCGTTAGTGTTTGCCAGGGTCCCCGTTAGTGTTTGCCAGGGTCCCCGTTAGTGTTTGCCAGGGTCCCCGTTAGTGTTTGCCAGGGTCCCCGTTAGTGTTTGCCAGGGTCCCCGTTAGTGTTTGCCAGGGTCCCCGTTAGTGTTTGCCAGGGTCCCCGTTAGTGTTTGCCAGGGTCCCCGTTAGTGTTTGCCAGGGTCCCCGTTAGTGTTTGCCAGGGTCCCCGTTAGTGTTTGCCAGGGTCCCCGTTAGTGTTTGCCAGGGTCCCCGTTAGTGTTTGCCAGGGTCCCCGTTAGTGTTTGCCAGGGTCCCCGTTAGTGTTTGCCAGGGTCCCCGTTAGTGTTTGCCAGGGTCCCCGTTAGTGTTTGCCAGGGTCCCCGTTAGTGTTTGCCAGGGTCCCCGTTAGTGTTTGCCAGGGTCCCCGTTAGTGTTTGCCAGGGTCCCCGTTAGTGTTTGCCAGGGTCCCCGTTAGTGTTTGCCAGGGTCCCCGTTAGTGTTTGCCAGGGTCCCCGTTAGTGTTTGCCAGGGTCCCCGTTAGTGTTTGCCAGGGTCCCCGTTAGTGTTTGCCAGGGTCCCCGTTAGTGTTTGCCAGGGTCCCCGTTAGTGTTTGCCAGGGTCCCCGTTAGTGTTTGCCAGGGTCCCCGTTAGTGTTTGCCAGGGTCCCCGTTAGTGTTTGCCAGGGTCCCCGTTAGTGTTTGCCAGGGTCCCCGTTAGTGTTTGCCAGGGTCCCCGTTAGTGTTTGCCAGGGTCCCCGTTAGTGTTTGCCAGGGTCCCCGTTAGTGTTTGCCAGGGTCCCCGTTAGTGTTTGCCAGGGTCCCCGTTAGTGTTTGCCAGGGTCCCCGTTAGTGTTTGCCAGGGTCCCCGTTAGTGTTTGCCAGGGTCCCCGTTAGTGTTTGCCAGGGTCCCCGTTAGTGTTTGCCAGGGTCCCCGTTAGTGTTTGCCAGGGTCCCCGTTAGTGTTTGCCAGGGTCCCCGTTAGTGTTTGCCAGGGTCCCCGTTAGTGTTTGCCAGGGTCCCCGTTAGTGTTTGCCAGGGTCCCCGTTAGTGTTTGCCAGGGTCCCCGTTAGCTAACACCATTGTAAAGTTTTAAGAAACAATAGCTCAACGCTAGGCTTTGGACCAAGAGGACGTATGTTCAAACCCCACTCTCTGAGAAGAGAGATTGTGGGGATTATGGGATGTCACTTGTGTTTAAATTGGTTCTAAGTATAATAACTAAATTAATTGTTTCTTAACAAAAATAAATTTGTGTTGAAAGTAGAATTGAATGAGCTACACGAGCATCATAATAAAACACTAAAATAAATACCTGTTGCGTTAAAGTTAAAAACCCATTATAAATTATAATTCACTATAATTCCATTAAAATACCAACTTAATATTCTACATGCCTTCCTGTGTCCTGTGTACATTCCAGATAAAACAAAATACAACGAAATTGTCTAATAAAATAAAATAACAACTTCCAAATTTAAAATAATTAAAATAATTACCTATTTCTCTTTGTGTTTCGACTATTGTGAATGTGGCGCCGTCATCATCCCGCAAGGAATAAAAATATTTTTCTTTCTTTTAATTATATCAAATTGTAAAAGTAGGAAATCAAAATCCAAAAAAGAAATCGTTTAGTCGTTTTCTCATTCTCACGATATTACACTTCACAGTAGCAGTGGTGATGAATAATATAATAGGCACATAAGTCATGAATAACTGGCCCATATTGGTGGTGCTCGCCTGGATTCAACATGAATCGGCCCTTCGACTTCCAAGACCACTGGCTAACATTGCCACCATATTGTTGATTATTGCTATGGCAATTCAAATAAAAAACTGGGCCAACATTGCCACCATATTGTTGATTATTGTTATGGCAATTAAAATAAAAGACTGTGCCATTATTACCGCCATACTGTTGATATTTTCTATGGCAATTTAAATAAAAACTAGGCCAACATTACCGCCATAATATTGATTATTTTTATGGCAATGTATATAAAAAACTTGGACGAAGTTGCAAAGAAAAATACTCTACTTCAGCGGTACTCTAAGTGTGTTCCGCGGAACCCTAGGGTTCCGCGATACCCCTGTAGGGGTTCCGCAAGAATTTAGAAAAAAAATCAAAACACCTCTCTCTGGTCACTGGTCGAACGTTTTGACTCCGTCCGCCGCGCGTATACTTGTGAGCGCGCAGTCCCTTTGATAAAAGCCGCCTCTCAATTAGACGCTATAGTTGTGAACAAGCGACTTTCGGCTCTAACTTCAAAAACATAAAGTCGAGATTGTTTACAACGCATTTTTTTGTATTTCTATTTTTATTTCCGCTTTTTGTTTATCAAAGGCGCCGACTCGAGTATTTTTGAGAATGTTCGAGTTCGAGTCTAGGACTAAGTATAAAAGTGGCGATCGCGCCTCGCGCCTCGTCAGTCAGTTGACGATTAGCGTTCGGAGCGATAAGTTCGTACCTACCTACTTACAAGCTGGCTAGCCTGCTGCCTGCTTGTAAGTTCTACTGCCTGCTGTATTCTGATTGTATCAGTTTTGTACATTTCTTCTTTGGACTAAACTTTGTCTCATAAACGCAGTAACGATTGTGAATTATTTTGACCCCACCATCCTGACGTGTAACATTATTAATAAAGAAGAATGGAACGTTGGCTTAAAGGTGTTAAACGTGTTGCAACAACATCTTCTAATGACGCTGAATGTTCAAAAGCAGTACGCGCGGAGAATACAGCAATTACCGATCCAGACGACGATGCCACGACGTCAAGCTCCACGGTTTCAAAGACGAAAAAAAGGAAGTATGATGAATCATACATCAGTTTCGGATTTGTTGATTCCAACGGCTCACCTCTCTGCATGTTATGTAGTAAACTGCTTCCTAATAGTTCCATGGCACCTGCCAAATTGCGCAGACATTTAGAAACTGTACACCCCGAGTCTAAAGACCAGAATAAAGAATTTTTTGTTCGTAAAAAAGAACAGTATTTTCCCGAAGAACAGAATACAAAAATGAAGCTGAATTCATGGATACATAATCCTTTTTTACCCAACTTGCAAAAGCCCGAAAGTATGTCAAACGAGATATATGAATCTCTTTTAGAAATGTCATCAGACACAAGTATGGAGTCACTGTTCAAAACGACGCCTCTCAACGATTTTTGGTGCAGAATCCGTGATGAATATCCAATGCTTGGCAGAATGGCTCTGAATATTCTTCTCCCGTTCCCAACAACATATTTGTGCGAAACAGGGCTCTCAACCACAGAACACAGAAAAGAGGTTTTCTGTGTTCTGTGCTCTCAACCTATGCAGCCACGAAAACAAAATATCGCAATAGACTGGACGCCGAACCTGATATGAGACTTCAAATGTCTTCTATCAAACCTGATATCAACCAATTGATGAAAAATAAAAAACAGTTTCATACCTCCCATTAGTTAAGATTTTTTCATTTTTAATATCTTCTATTATTGTACTTGTCATGTGGTTTAGTTAGTAATAATTAGTAACTGTTACATTGTACTTTTATTATGCTTATATAATAAAAATAAAGAATACACTTTTAAAAACTATTGTTTTATTGTAGGGTTCCGTCAAGTATTTTGCTTGTCAAAAGGGTTCCGTGACCAAAAATGTTTGAGAACCGCTGCTCTACTTTATGTGCGAACGATTAAAAACATCAAGTTAATTCTGCAAGGTCTACCACAATATTTTGTTTATATTAAATAACGTACAATTTTTTTTTGTATTATGTAGTTAATAGGAAACTTACATATTTAAAAACATTATCATGTAATGAATCAGGTGTTTTCCTACACAAAATAAAGTATATATGTAACAAATTATAATATAATTGTGCCCTTGGAGCTGTTTTAAACATGGTTGAACATGAACAAAATATAAAATAAATTACATAAAAGCCCTAATTTTTTTTTTCTGTATTGAGGGATTTACACAAGGCATTTACTTCGTAGTGGAGTTAAAATTTCTTCACTTCAAGAAGAATTTGGTATGTAAACTATTTTTATGTATTTTTCCACCCCCGACACAAAAAGTGGAGTTATAAGTTTGACGCCTATGTCTGTCTGTCTGTGTGTTTGTCTCTGACATTGTAGCTCCCAAACGGACGGACCGAACTCAATGCGGTTTTTTTAATTATAAGTTAGTTTAATCGGGATAGTTCTTTGCTTTGTTTCATGGAAATCTGTTCAGCGGTTCAAAAGTTACAGCTCTTTTTCTAATCGGGATCGGGAGTTTTTGACGGTTAAGTTATTATTAGATTAGATTATTATAACTTACTAATTCAATTTTTTTAATTTCGTAGCAGTAGTAAATTTTTTAATAATTATCAAACTTTTGCTGGTGACGCGTGACGTCGCAAAGTAGTCTGACGATTTCGATATCTACATTTAAATACCAGTAATTAAACACCTAAATTAGATGTTTATTGGCCTCATGAACAATGGCAGCAAAACGTTCAAATAATCAAAATGTCTATTTAGCAATACGTCTAATTAGCAAATTGTCTTGGAAGTTAGCAATAAACGCGAAATTTAGGTAATAGGTGACAAAAAACACGTTGACTGGTGTGGGAAACACATCGAACTCTTTATTTTGATATGATTTAATTAATACAACATTAAAAAACCTATCTCGTTGAAAAAAAACCCGTTAGTCTTTCTCGCAACCGATTGACATACATACTCAGTGGTTGTGTGACCTTCGCCTTAACAGCTTTATGTCATAGTAGTAACTCATTTCACAGTGAACACTCTGACCTCAGTGAAATTAATGTGGGAAGCGAGAAAAAATGTTATGTCAGCCAAATATGCTTGAACCGGAAAGAGTTCACATGGTTCAACATGGTTTGAACCATTTGAACTTCCCAGGTTTGATATTTTACCACGTTTTTATTAACTCGCTTTCTTGGCTCTGTTTGTTTGTCTATTCGGTAGAAATGCAATCGATTATTACCAGTGCCAGTGATAGGTACGGATACGGATACTGCTATTTTAACACGCTTTTATTAGCTTCATCTGTAACTAACTAACTATGTAAGAAAATCTTGGAAGTTAAATTTGACCCACTTCCCGGTTTCCGATTGAGCTGAAATTTTGCATAGGTAGGTACCCGTTCAGTTTGGATGACTAAAGCGTGTTCTATAGTTTTTTTAAAACTATAGTATTTTATTATTTAATGTATAGTGTCAAGTGTGTCGTGTTTTTGCAGGAAACACAAACTCAAACTTTTTATTGCTTTCATGTGTACAAATATTTTTGCAGGTTTCAACATGAAATTACTTTTCTTTCTTTTAATTTCTTTATTATAAAAGAAATTCCCGATGAGCGATTCGATGACTTGAAACTTGAAACATAGCTCAGAATTGGATGACAATGCAATGTTAACTAAAAAGCAGATTGTTTAAATGCCGCGGTTTGAGAACGGACTAAAAAGTATAAAACAATTTTTCTTATGAAAATACTTGTAAGATTAAAAGCGAAAAATGTGGGGCGCATGATATGTACTGTTGTGTGAGTTTTCTCACGACTTTTATACTTTATAGACTGTTAACTGTTTTAAAAACGTGGTACAATATTTAAAAAAGAATTGTAAACTAAAAGTGAATTCTACCACCAATTTCCCATTCTCATAGACTTGTTAATAATGGTCCTGATTGTCAGTATTTTAACTTTATTTCGACGTTCCTTATCGTCAAAATAATATCAGTATATTATAGTCCAATTCCAATTTTAATATCTCTCCACCTTGTACGGAGCATAATTAAGTCTATAGTCTATGCTCTCCAACTGTGTTGAAATGTACCGCCTTCTGTATCTATCAAGCTCATCCAGCCCCCCAACGAGAGCGTCATAGGATTTTGGTCGAGGCTCTTGGCTATTGAGCCATTATCAAGTCTGGTTCTTAAGTTACGATGATTCTGCCAATGTCAAGGTTGAATAAAACCATAGAGATAATTAAAACAGATGCTGAGGATGGTCGGTAAAATGGCGCAAAAAGTGTCTTCTCTGGTTGAGTTAAGTAACGAAACGACGAAGGAATGAAGAATACTCAGTATTTTTTTTCATCTTGTTTCCATCTTTTTAGTTAGTTTTTTGCAATCTGACTATTGATCAAGAAGTTGTAAGTTAAAATCCTACCAATTTCTCACAATTCGCAATTGATCTACAATACTATATTGTAACAAGAGCTACAAACGATGCGCATACGCCAGTAACAACAAAACATGATCTACTATTAATAGACGCATTATAATAGTGGTCGCGTGACCTGCCGCAACACTTATAAATATATTCTGAGTAAAATTAACTGTGGTTACGGTTCCGTATTCTAACTGTGTTATAACTTCTGGCGGCATGGTCAAGGTCTCCATTACAATAAAATATAACATCGGGTCGTTGAGTTCCCTTCATTATGGTTGAGCTTGGCGATGCTGACGTAGCGTCATGCTCGTGAACATGCAGTCTGTCGGGACTGCTCAGATTTTCATTGCCATGGCAATCTTATTCAGAGGCAAATCCAATTTTTATTTTGTACTTACATTAAATTATATTATTCTCGCAAACAGTTGCATCTACAATATTGAGATGCAACTCTATATAACTATCAATATTTTACTTTAAAAGACTTTCCATGGAGTTTCTTGCCGGTTCTTCTCCATAGAGCTTAATATTTGGAACCGTGCACCTAGAGTCTCGATATTAAATTTCGTAAGTGAATGAATCTGGTTTACAGGAAATAAAAATATATTATATACTACCTTATAAATAATAAAATAAATAGAATAGAATAAATAGAATAGAATATATTATCTTTATTTCATGTAAACCAGATACAAGCACTTATGAAATATCGAGACTCTAGTGTATACATCCAGTCCATTACTGTCACACTGCAGGGTACGGGCCTCAGAATGAGAAGGGTTAGGTTTTAGTCCACCACGCTGGCCTAGTGCGGGTTGGCGGACTACACACTCCATCGAGAACTTTATGAGGCCCCCTCAGATGTGCAGGTTTCCTCGCGATGTTTTCTTCACCGTTAACGCAAGTGATTACCAAATTGCGATCCGCACATAAAGAAAAGTCAGAGTTGCGGGCTGGGTTCGAACTTAGACCCTCCTGTATGGAAGGCAAGCGTTTAACCACTAGGCTAGGCCTGAATTGGTAAACATGAATAAAAATATATTTCATTAGGTACATTTTTTATTTATTATATTTTTGTTAAGTCTTCAGTGCACCTTGGTGACTATGGCAGCCTCGTAAGTTCGCTCTTTAAATAAATTATACAGGACGTCGCAAATGTTATCTGAATGTCTGTATATGAAGCCGTACACAAACAATCTGCGATTTTTACGCAAGTTTTTTTTGCATCATATTCCACTCTGCTATCATTCGACTAGAGGAACATTGAAGTAGAAATTTATGTCACATTTATCTTTTCTACACGTGTAAATAAAAATAATTTTGGTTAGAATAGGTTGGAGACTTTACAAACTTTGCCTAAAGATCGTGATAAGTGTAAAATTATGATTTTTTTATGTAGTTCCTGTGGCTAAACTACAGATTGGATTTCATTGATTTTTTGTGTACGGTGACAGAACGTGATAATACGCAGTTTCATTTAATGTGACAACATTTGTGCACCTGTATAATAAAGCCTAAAATAATATTTGATCTGATTTATTCTATCGATGGAAATACAAGATACCTACGTTTATGAACTTGTTGCACATGCAGCTAAAGCCTTCGAAGCTTATTTACGATGTTCTGTGGAAAGGAGCGTGTTAGAAGTAGGAAGTACAACGCGGAAATGCATAACATTACGGACAAGGTCTTGGGGGATGAGTAGCGGTTGCATACGGCGTAGGTACTAGGTAATTGTACAATATAAGTATTCTCAAGAAATACTAAGTAACTATGATACTAATAGAGCTAAGAGTTGGCGACAATCATACTAATTTTGTAACTGAACTGGGAAGCAATTCTCGTTTCTTGCGAGATCATCTCGGAATAGAGTTTGCACTTCGAGTGCTTTTTAGAAAAACAAATTCCGAACGAACGAACGAATTCCGATTTGCAAATCTTGCAAATCGGAATTGTCAAGATATTCGCTTCTCCTTTTGTTATATGACATTAGAAAGGGATGGATATGTCGTGGGCTTTACTAGACTTGCTTAAAACCTTATTTTGAAATTTACCACCATGTTTACCAAATTTTGTGTTGTGTTGTTGTCAATACCAACTGCTGGACCTCTCTCCAGCAGTAGACATTGATCCTCATTACCGATCACCTCATTACTGATCACCTCATTACCGATCACCTCATTACCGATCACCTCATTACCGATCACCTCATTACCGACGCCTTCTTCAGATTACCGGTCCATCTAGTTCGGACTCATGTGAGACTAGACTGTGGTCCGCCATGGCACGCCAAAACAATATAAAAAACTAATGTTATAGAAAATTGCAGACAATTTATTTTCCTACAAATTGTCTTGTTTTTTTAAAATCCCTTTCCTACAGATACCCTTGGTAGTACATGACACATAAGTACATAGAAACACTTAATAAAACAAACACAACATCTGGTGCTAATAATACCGCGACCCTGCGCAAACGCACAGGAAGTAGCTGCAGATAACAACAACATTGCGAAAGTCACTGTTTGAGGAAGTAAACTGTGGAATTATAGAGATAATTCTAATAGGGATAAAACCGAGTTATTTATAGTACTGATGTCTTTAATGCTGATAATAAAATATGTTATATAATGTGTATCAGAAATGCGTGGGCATATTTAAGGGTGTGGGCCAGACCATGAAACTGAACGACTTTCTCTATGGGACCAAAATCATAATCGCGAAAAAATACTCAGCTGTCCCATACATTTGGGTCGAGTAGGTATTGAACGTTTGTATGGTACAGATGATTGTTATTTGAAATCGGTCAAGCGTCAAAGATAATCGATGGATGAAACATTATTTGGTAAAAAACGCGGTCGCAGAAATATTTGAAGAGAGGTATTTAAAAAAACTATCTCCATTGCGTGCGCATTCACTGATTTTAGATTACAAGTTAGGACTTTAGTGATGGCGTTTATGAAAACGGAGAAAAGGAGAGGAGAGAGTACGCCACCCTGAGGAACACCCACAGCTAGGTCACACCACTCCGAGGAGACCTCGTCGGTGCGAATCGACTGCGAACGACCCCGAAGATCAGAGTTGAACCACTCAATTGCTGGTGAAGAGACATTAAAAGAGGATAGGATACCTAAGAGGATGTCAAAATCATATATTTATACATTTTAGTTGGCAAACGAACTTGCGGTTCACCTGATGGTAAGTGATCCCCGCCACCCATGAACATCCGCAACACCAGAGGAGTCACCGATGCGTTGCCGACCTCATAGGATGGTGTTAGAAATTAAAATGAAATAGGGAGAAATTGGGCGTCCGGAGGTCACAGCTCACAGCTCCGGCCGGCATGCTGGCATGCCAGCGAGACACTACGACCACCAAAATTGTATTTTCTCTGTAAGCGATTTTTGTAAAGCCTTTTGAGAAAATAAATGTCAAACTCAAACTCAAACTCAAAATTTTATTGCATTCCATAATGTGTTACAAAGGTGGACTATAAAATATAAAATTGATCATTATGGACCCTGTCGGGCACAGCAAAAATTAGGAGAGAGGAAGAGGGCTGCGTTGCAAAAGATTACCTATTTTTATGTATAGAATTATATTATTATATTTACGTGCATTTGTAAGTAAGTTGTAATTATTATTTGTAAGTAAGTTGTGAGTGTAATTTTATTTTTTATTTTAAATTTTTTTGTCATCAAAATATTCCTTTATTGTGTAGTAGCATTTTGTCAGTAGAAAACGTTTCAATTTGCTAATAAATATATTTGTTTTATTTTCCTCAATAATGTCTTTTGGTAATTTGTTATAGATTTTAATAGACATAGCTAAGGGACTAAACGAGTGTATTTTAAGTCGGGATGTTGGTAAATTCAATCTATTTTTGTGTCTTAATGTATATCTTGTTTGTAGTTCTTCACGAGTGTTATAAAATTCTGGGTGTTTTCGGACAAATTTGCATATTTCTAAAATGTATATGCAGGTAAGTGTAAGTATTTTGTGTTCTTGAAAATGTGGCTTACAGCTGTCTGTTTGTTTTATGTTGGTTAATATCCGAATTACCTTCTTTTGTAAGGTCTTTTTAAGGTTTTGTCTTTAGCCGTAACCCTGTCAACTCAATGACAATAACAATTCTAGGTGGCACCAACCAGTATACAGATCGAGATCTCTCTACGCTTCCAGTAGGCCGGAAGGAAAGGAACCAGCCTTGACCACAACGATTCATTGCCACTTATCCAAAACAAAACAAGCTAATTACACGTCACGTAATAATAAGATAACATTACAATAATAACATAATCTGAGATCAAACATTATTATTAATAGTAACAATTATAAATCCCACTTAATCTGCTATCAATATACTTTGTTTAATATCGATTTGCCGACAGTGTAAACAAGATATTTATGGGCGTAATAAACTTTGTCGTTAAATATTTTGAGTTTAAAAAAGAGTTATTGTTTCTGATAAGTAATTAAGGTTTTGGTATTGATTTTTGTTGTGTTTTTTAAGGACTTTATTGATCACTAAATGTTATTAAGTATATAACTAGTTTCCGCCAGCGGCTTCGCCCGCGTGATATCTTTATAAATTATACCTTATGTTACTCAGTGATAATATAGCATTCTGCTGGTGAAAGAATTTTTAAAACCGGTCCTGTAGTATTTAAGTTTATCCATTACAAACAAACAAACAAACGTACAAAAAATCAAATCTTTTCTCTTTATAATATTAGTTTAGATTAGTTTACATTAATATTATATACATATATATATATTATATCTAAGTATTTATTTTGGAGTAAGTATAGGTACCTATTATAATTTGTATTATTGATAGTTTCGAGCGTATGGCACTCGTGGGTTGCAGCTGAAAACCAGCGTCAGGTGGCCAGTATCACTGCCTCCTGACATTATGCTTTTGGCAGAATAACTCATTTTATTATATGTTTCCTTTGTTTTTGGTTTTTTTGTTGTGCTATAATAATAAACTCTTTTTCTTTCTTTCTGATGACATTTACGGCTTTAAGGTTGCTGCAAATATCGAAACATTTACGAGGACGAAAAGACAGATTTGTTTACCGCGGCTACATGCAAAAGACAAGTGTATAACGTATCGAAACTAAGGCTTGCGACAGATAAGGGCGTCATTGACACACAAAGTTCGCCCGCGCACGACGCGACCTCTGTGTACTACCGGTGAAAGATAACCGGTACCGACAGCACGATAAGTAGGCCTAATTTTATATTTTTTAAGGCTTTCACCTACTAAAAGCTATAACAACATGAACGTCAACTGTTGAAGATGGTTCCAGTACGAGACTGCAATTAACGATCGTGGGAGAGAATTTTCATAATCATCACGACAAGCAAATCAATAATTGCTGATCGTATACGTTTCCATATACAAACAGTAGGATGCTGACAATACTTATGACGTAATCTGACATTCACATTTTGCGATACCTATACTCATAAAAAAGAGGAGTTGGTTATTCTTTTTCGGGTAAACTATAAAATGAGAACTTTTTTCCACGAATCATGGTACAAAAATGGTTTTACAAAAAAAATGTGCCTATAAATGATTCGACAGGAGCTGGCATGCAAAAATTTTGACTAAATACATACTCGTATGAAAAGTTAAAACAGTATTTTATATTAAATGCCAATTATAAGTTATTGTTTTAAGACTAATAATTATGTTTATCAAAATAACAATAGTTACCTTTCTCGTTTCCCAGATTATTAGATATTATTATATGGGCTATGAAAGTAGACGTATGAAATTTTAATATTAAGTACCTACCTAATGGTCGCGGGACTTATCTCATTACCGTGACCCCGGAACGTAAAGGGCTATTGAAGGAACACCGTGGATTTTAGTCAGTACAAGTCTGACAGTACCTCCCGCCCTGCCCGGGGTTCCCAGGACTCATTTGAGGATTTTACCACGCAAAAAACAAAAAAAAAAAGTACCTACCTAATATTTCTGAAGAATAAGAAAATGTTTATCGGTGTTTATTCGTAGTTTATTCTGCTGACGCTACATCCCGCATTATGCCGACCTCGCTCAATGTCGGCGTAGTGACAATAGCGACATTGCACCTTTCACAGCTACACTACAATAAAATACACACGAGAAAACCGTATTTTAATACTCATAAGAAATAAAATCGCATGTTTCAACTGCAAGAAAAACTTACAATATTTCCCGACACCAATAAATGGATTTTATATCTTATAGTAATCACTAGAAGGTTTTATTTCCTTTGTGCTCACACTAAGTAAAGTAAAGCAAGTTGTTTCGATATATTTAATCGCATAGCGTTAGCATAACCATAATTTAGTGAGCAAAACATGATAATTAAGATAAGCAGGTAATAAGGTACTTTTACATCATAACAAAAAAAAAAAAAAAACGCATTATTGTCCTACTGCTGGGCAAGAGTCTCCTCTCAGAATGAGAAGGGTTAGGAATTAGTCCTACAGATTCTGTAGAAAAAAGATTCACCGCTCGCCGTCTCACAAAAGTGTTTTTAATGTTTCAGGTACATAACCACCACGAAATTAGGATAAAAATAATAAAAAAGAGAAAAGAAAAAACCCTATTGAGAAAAAAAAGAAACGTACGCGTCGAATTGAGAACCTCCTCCTTTTTTTTGAAGTCGGTTAAAAATACTAAAAAGATGGAAACAAGATGAAAAGAAAACCGAGTATAAGTTATCAAAAATTATAATCGTTACATCCTAGTTGGGAGGCATCTGGGATGTAACAAAAGGGCGTAAAACATGCCTCCGACTGCATGTTATAATTTTTATTATGGGTTTTCTTTGCATCTTGTTTCCATCTTTTAATTTCGTTTTTTTACAGTCAGATTTTTGTTAGTTTTTTATTAATTTCCACCAAAGTTCCCTGCCTTCCACAAAATAGTCGTCAACATCCGCACGACTACCGCCGATCACTACCGTCCAAACGCAGCCTAACCTTAAATCAATCTCCAATCACCGAATTAAGAGCAAGTTATTATCTTAGTTAATCACACGATACTGTCGAGTATGACCACCTACTGCACACCGCTTTAGTTAGGCTGTGATGTTATCCTACGCACTATGACACGAGTATTTGTGTTGTAACACTAATTAAGATGGAGAGATATATTAGTCAGTGTCACGGCGTGCTAAACAAATCGTGTATGGTTTGAGAGCTAGTTATACTATGAATGAGTATTAAATATTACTGATGGATTTTTTTTTTCCAAATTTGACCCTGAAAAATATAAGAAGGACCTTGTTGGGCTAAATATTATGCTTTGCAGAGGTCCTCATATAACACTTCAGACTAACCGAGGATTGAAGAAGGCTTGAGACAGCTTCATAGCGGTGCGGCACCCAAGCGAACATAACAAAATTTTCCCGTTGAATTAAATATTAATTTCCGATGGCATTGAAAAAATTAAAAATAAATCTGTTAGATACAAACCTAACCGTCAAAAACCCTCGACTCCAACTAGAAAAAGAGCTGTAACTTTTGAACGGCTGAACAGATTTTCATGACACTTAACTAAGATGATACCCGATTAGACTAGCTTTCAATTAAAAAAAACTGCGTTGAAATCCGTCTATCGATTTTTGAGCTACGATGCCACAGACATACACAGATACACACTACAAGCTTATAACACCCCACTTTTTTGTCGGGGGTTATAAAACCATACATATCTATAATCTAAATCAAATCTACAAAATACGATCCCCACATCACGGAAGAACTCAGAATATTGCACAAGCATATCACATACATAAATAATAATATATATAACCATATTGTCAAGAATACGCATATTTATTATTTATTTATTATTTATTATATACTTTATAGTATATAATAGCATATAGCATAGCATAGCGTATAGCATAGTTCATGACTTAGTTTGACAGAATAGTTTTCGCCCGTAACGTGGTTTGTAGTTATTATTTTGTAGTAAGCAAAGTCACAAGTCAGGACCCTTATTAAGTAAAGAGGAAGAAAGAAAGAAAAAAAAAGAAAAAAAAAATGAAGACTTAAAATATGGCGCCTAAAATCGGCCATTTTAATTTTTATAATTTTAATATACCCAGTGTCACTCTCAAAGTTAAGGCGAATCTAACGACAGCTAAATCCATCAAGCCGTTTAGGCTACAGAGCGTGCCAAAGAAATATACATACATACATACACTCGAAAAACATAACTCTCCTTCTGGCGCAGTCGGGTAAAAATGCTAGTAGTTATTCCCCGAATATCGCCCAATCTGTAAGGGCCCTTACACGTAGAGATGAGTATCTACAAGATGACTATTTATTCGTATAGTAAAAGTACAAAAGGCGTGACTAATCCACCTCAATTCAACAAGAGCACGCTCAAGTGACACGATCGTTCACAAGGGCAGCTGTGACAACCATTAGTTTCGTGTCACACCTAGTTTTGGTACTATAATAAATAGCAGTAGGTACTAAGAAGTACTGTTGATATAAGCCGGCGCCATCAGTTATATACAACGTGTAAGTATCAGAAAAGCCCGGTCATATTTAAGGATATGGATCAGACCATCAAACTGAACAACTTTCTCTATGGGACCAACATCGTAATCGCGACAAAATTATCAGCTATCCCATTCAAAATTTCAATATTTACTCGACCCAAACGTATGTATATATACCCGACCGATGTTGGTCCCATTCCCATATAGAAAGTTGTTCAGTTTGATGGTCTAATCGACACCCTTAAATATGACCACGCATTTCTGATACATGTAGACTACAGGCTATATTGACCGGGAAGTTCCACGATCCCACAGAATATCTATAAAGTTGCAACATTGTGTTGCTGCGTTTAGAACTGTACCTAGATTTAGTAAAAACAAAAAGTTTGGCTTATTTCTTATGCAGTGATAGCCTAGCGGTTGAACGCTTGCCTTCCATACAGGAGGGTCTAAGATCGAACCTGGCCCACAGCTCTGACTATTCAAATTTATATGGGGATCAGAATTTGATTATCACTTGCGTTAACAGTGAAGGAAAACATCGTGAGGAAACCTGCACATCTGAGAGGGCCTCATAAAGTTATCGATGGTGTGTGTAGTCCGCCAACCCGCACTAGGCCAGCGTGGTGGACTAAGGCCTAACCCTCCTCATTCTGAGAAGAGGCCCGTGCCCAGCAGTGGGACAGTAATGGGCTGGATTTTTTTAAATTTCTCTGGATACTACTTGGTTTGTTTTTATGTTGTGCCATAGTTTTAATTTTGCTGTTGACAAGATAACCCTTTAAATTTGTACTGTGTTGATGACAAACACGATAAACATTTTTTGCTTACTATAAAACACCAGTATAGACAAATAAATCTACGGAAACATAATAAAATCATAATACATGTAGGTGATTACGTAAATTATACATAATATTAAAATCCATATCAGATCAACACCTCAAAAACTGTGATACTTAAGCAGTAATTATTGTTGGTAAAGTTAATTATAATTAGTTATAGTGTATGTCATTCTTACTAGTTCGAGATACAACTAAATAAATAGTTTGTGTACACCATTGTATGCTAATGTGAGACGGCCTGGTTTCTAGGGCTGCGCTGAAACGGACTGATGAACGATATCCAACATAAGAATAAGCGAAAATAATTTTAAATTAAAAAAAAATGTTTTTCCCGCTTAAAATCACGATTATTGTTACACGTAGTAATTTGGGACTGGTGTCTACGTGCGTAGGTGCGCCATCACGCACGTCTCTGCGTGACACTCCTTACAGATGCTGCACACGCTGACTTCATAATAATACCAGTACGAAGAAGCGCGTAGGACGACCTATACGCGTAGTAGTGCGTAGCGGCACTAAGCTGCCAGTCTTGCTACATGGTTAAGCAGTAGTTGCAACAGCTACGCCACTATTTGCTCATAAGATACGTGCGTCTACGCGCCTCGTAAATTACCTTGTATGGAAGCACGAAATAGCACTACTCTTTCGGGTGATGTTCAGGTGATATTGCACTTAAAGCTTCTGTCTTTGGCACAGCAGAAAATTATTATAAGCATTAAGCATTTAATATTCTGTAGATGGATAGTCACAGATATGACATCTAAAGGAAAGAGGAAGGGGGTTGCCCATTCTATGACAGGAACCACATCAGCACACATCCAACAAACTTTTAAATATTTATATCGGACAGATGCAACCCTATTTTAATGTGGTCTAAATACAATATGCTAGCACACACGTGCAGTTATGAGGGCACTACACTAGTTACGTAACACATGGCACAGAATATTGTGCTACACCATTCTTGCACAAAGATACTCAAACTTTTTCTTATCAGGCCACATAATTAATACCGCAGTGCACAAGCGCAACGCCATAAGTGGAGAGTCATAAGACTAGGACGCGTCGCGGACGGGGTGCGGACAAGGCGTGGACGCGACTTTTTAAACTATACAGAATAACCTATCCGTCACTCCAACTAGAAAAAGAACTGTAACTTTTGAACAGCTAAACAGATTTTCATGAAACATAGCTAAGATGGGACCCGATTAAACTAGCTTTCAATTAAAGAAAACAACATTGAAATCGATCTACTCGTTTTGGAGCTACGATGTCACCGACATATACACAGATACGCTGTAGATACACACTACTACAAACTTGTAACATCCCTCTTTTTGTCTGGGGTTAAAAAGGAAGGGGGGCGGCGAGCGAGGCACTAGAATGCCTGGAATACCCCACGCCCCAACTGCGCCCCGTCTCCTGTGTACCTATGTTATGCAATAGGGCGCAGACGAAATGTCGCGCCTCCGCAGCTCCGTCCCGTCTCCTCTGGTTGTTTTGCGTCGCGATTCCTGAAATATGTTGTATGAAAGTACATTAAACGGGCGCCACGTCTTCGCCTCGTCCTCACCTTACGTCTCTACTGTGTAGCTTGCACCTTACGATTTTAAGGAGGCAAAAGGGTCTTGGATCCATAAACTACAATAACAGAGGAGTCGCTAATACGTTGCTGACCGTGTTTGTTGGGTTACCTGTACATCACCGCAGGAGTTGCTGGTCAAAAAACCTCGGGTAAAGTTTTAACACCAGTGTTGTAACACGATGATTACTAATATTTCGCTCACTAGAACCGGTCGAACTATTAGTTAGACAAGTTGTGAAATTATCTGTCACAGATAAAGGTCTCAAATTCTAGGAATGAAATAATTTTATTTTTGATGATTTATCCTTCTACACGGAGAATTCGAGGTCGTTTCGGTTATTGTACTCTTAATAATGAACAACTTTGCAACTTTTTT
This sequence comes from Allophyes oxyacanthae, assembly GCA_932294325.1. Classification (NCBI taxonomy): domain Eukaryota; kingdom Metazoa; phylum Arthropoda; class Insecta; order Lepidoptera; family Noctuidae; genus Allophyes; species Allophyes oxyacanthae. The sequence continues at coordinate 797,120 of OW028633.1, forward strand.
TCGAGTTTGTAAATCAAATTAAATAATACATCCAGCCCATTATAGTTCCACTGATGGGCCCAGGTCTCTTCTCAGAATGAGAAGTGTTAGGCCTTAATCCTCTACACTGGCCTGGTGCGGGTTGGCGGACTACACACACCATCGAGGACTTTATGCGGCCCTCTCAGGTGAGCTGTACCTCTACCATGAGTTTTCCGTGCCGTCTAACGTTCACGTTCACATGCAATATTTGTATGGGAATTTTATTCAGCGCCTCTAGCGGTTTAAATATTGAACTAAAGTCACTATACAAATATTGCATGTGAACGTGAACGTTAGACGGCACGGAAAACTCATGGTAGAGGTACAGATCAAATTGTTCGTAAATGAAGTCGAAAAATTTCGTGATGAAAATGATTTTCTTTTGCAGTGTTATTTATTACCTCGAGTACCATCATTCAATAGTTCTAACCCTCAACATCTCACTAATTGCGGTATTACCGGGTACAATTCCAAAATTCTTGCTGCCTGCTTGCTTGCTTGTACTAGGTACTGTTTAAATTGTAGGAGTACTTAATAAGATCTTTGCTGTTCCTTTTTTATTTTTTTTGTAATATTGTGTATTATTCTGGTCGAATTTTAGCTGGGGCCGCTCCCGCGGCTCCATATGTTATTGTTAACTTGATTTATGAAAAGAGTATCCATGGAGTTTCTTGCCGGTATGATCTTCTCCAGGACCCACCCATTTGGAACCGTGCACCTAGAATCACGACGTTTTGGAAGTGCCTGCAAAGGCCCAGTTGAAATAAAAACCTTTGACTTTGACTTTGCCATTAAAAATGTCTTGAATAATGAAGGAATAACACTTGAATCTAATTGAAAACTGCCAATTAAGATATTGTTAATGAGACACGAGCAAGATAACAACGCGGTGAATCACTAGCGAACGCAGTGTTTTAAAGAGAAAGTTCACTGTTACATGCCTTCTTAATTTCTAAACGGTGACGATGGATTTAATTAACAATTATTTCATTTAATTTTTATTATTTCATCACTCTCTCAACGTCCAGCCAGCTCCATCTATATATTGTTACTAGCTATTTCACGCGATTTCACCCGAGCGTTTTATTTTTATAATAGCCTAACCGTCAAAAGCCCAACTCCAATTACAAAAAAAAAGAGCTGTAACTTTGAATGGCGTAACAAATTTTCATGAAATAGCTAAGATGATACCCGATTATACTAGGTTTTAATTAAAAAAACTGCATTGAAATCGTTCGATCGGTTTTGGAGCTACGATGCTACAGACAGATACTCAGATACACACTACAAACTTATAACACCCTTTTTTTGTCAGGGGTTAAAAATAAAATAGCCTATTATATTATCTATCAGCTGGGATGGACCTTGCTTCATATTATCGATAGACAAGAACTTGGGCTTCAAAGATTTTATTTATTTATTTAGTCAACTTTACATGGACAACATTACAGTAAATACCAATACGTTGCAAAGTTAAAAACAAAAATAACGTAATTATGTAAAAAATAAATAAAAAAAAGGTAGGAACAAAAATAACGATAATTACAGTAAACAATAGCATACAAAAATTGAACAGATATCACCATTTAGATAGGCAACTACTCTACTCATCTCTTATCCATCTCCTCACAGAATCTCAAACATTCACGACTCACATCTATCCATCCCATCGCAAACAAATCACACTCTGGCGATGATGTCAGAAGGGCATTCAGCATTGTAAGTGCACGAACTAGTGGAGAGTTGTATCGTTTTATGCTATTAATGTTAATAAATAGATGAAGAAAGCTAGCTAAAAAAAAAAATGTTTTTTTTTTTTTTTTGTTGTCGATTTCAGGTCCCTTGTTGAAACTCTTTCTTGCACTCCCTCCATGTGCATATTTTGTTTGTGTGCTAAAAACATAGGTAGGTACCTACTTAAACAACACATTTTGCTATAACTAATCTATAGCAATCATCCAATTATAGCAGTAATTACTGATAACAGTACGTTTAGTCTGTTATGATCAATAATGGAACCGTGGAAAATTATAACCGAAATTAAGATAAAAATCCTCATTATTGTTAACACACTGGTTATACGTCACGGTAGTTCTTCACATAATTTACAATGCTAATAAAATCTCGGAAAATACGTGAACTACTAACAACATCCGTATTGAAATATATTGAACGTAATAAACTTTAATTGCTTCAAACAAATAAACACCAGTAAGGAACCATTATAATTATAACACTAACATTACTCAAAATCTGTCGTAAATATTATGAACTGTAACATATTTATTATACGTTACGTTACAAATAAATTTACTTGTGAAGTAACTATAATATGCAATGAGTATCAAAAATGCGTGGTAATATTTTAGGTGTGGATCAGACCATCAAACTCTCTCTTTGGGGCCAACATCGTAATCGTGAAAAAATTATCATCTATCCCATACTTTTGGGTCGAGTAGGTATTGAAGTTTTGTATTAGACAGCTGATTATTTTTTCGTAATTACGATTTTGGTCCCATAAAGAATTTTGTTCAATTTAATGGGCTAATCCACATACACGTTGTACGTGGCAAATGGAGCTCTTAACTTAAGTGAAGACACCATTTTCCCCAAAGAAGCAATACATATACAACATATACAATAATACATCCGTGTGCAACCTTTACCAAATCATTCTGGGCCGAGGGAGCGGCCTAGCTAAAGTTCGAGAACGAGGCGGGCGGCGGGCGCTGCCTCACTACCATTTACAGAAAAAAATTCTATAATAAATTTTACAGTGACCCACATATGGTTCACGGCGATTGTTTGCCATGATGGTTAAATAATGCATCTGCTTCCCAAACAAGTAAAAAAAAAGTGGATCCGCATTATTTAAATCTCGCTAATGACAAGCAAATATAGCCACATTTATCGATAACTCATAATCGGAAATTCGGAATTTCGGGAATTTGTTCTGTACTGCTGGTAAGCTTTTCACTTAGCAGTTTCTTAAGAGACAAAGCTGTTAGTAGGTATTCCCCTGTATTAGTATACAGGAGATCCCGGTAATGGCTTTGAAAACAATGTATAACAATATTCTAATGGCCAACAATCAACGTAGTTTTTTGCCTGGACATTTCTGGTATTACCAAATTAAGCAGCATGCACATAAAAAGCTGTGGTTTTATAAAAAATCTACATCGTTACGTGTATGTACGTAATAATGTAAATTCTAGTCAGTTCCAGTCGAATGCATGTGGATTAAACCACAGATTATACGCTAGGATGACCATTAATACATTACATGATTTTTGGCCGTTTATTATAGTTCTCTTCGATATTATTTATGTGAGTTGTTGTTGTTGATATTCTACTAGGGTATCCGAGAAATACATAGAGCTATTACATAAATATAATATCCTACAGTCAAAATTAGTGAGAGCAAAACTTTTGACGAATCCATGTCGAAGAGAAAAATAAAAGGTTTTTTGTTTTTTTTTTTTTAAACATTGCCCCTCACTAGGATTTCTCCTGTTTCGAGGTAGTTTACAAACATACATGTCACATAGACACACCCAGACCCGAAACAACTATCTGTAGATCATAAAAATAATTGCTCCGTGCGGGGATCGAACCTGCGGCACGTAGCGTAGAAAGCTAATCGCTTAGCCACGGCGCCAACCGTGTCGTGTGTGTATTTAATTTTAAAATATGGGTAATATAGGATTTTTTTATGAATTAAAAAATATTAGGATTTTCTAGTTTACATTCTCTTTCTATTTGTATTTATTTATTTATTGCACAATGTACACATAAGTTGTTTTTTACTTTTTATAGGAGCAAAAGTCATTCCCATCAAGTACGGTTTTTTTTACCGCTATAACGTAACCTCAATATATTTTCACATTAAACTTCCTTCAATAAAATTACCTTTGAGGACAATTTATTTATTTTCCAGCCAACCTCGCCGCCTCCTTGTAAAAATAAATCCATAATTATTAATTTCGATAATAATTCATTTTTATATTCGTACCTTGAATAATTCACTAAAGTAGTTCCTTTTTAAGAGTTTTTCATTCAGCTGCTTCTTGTAAATAACCATGCTTGTATCGTGAAAAGGCTTTTTGTGGCCTGTTCAATAAAAGCAGTTTTATGGTATGTGTGGACTAACACAGAACTATCGCTTTTATAATGTTTATACCAATAACCAATATCTACCTACTAATTTTGGAAAAATTAAAATCTAAAATTACCGGACTTGTTAATACAAGTTCGGTAATTTAAGTTTTTAAATTATTTTTGTATGGTAGATTTTAATGGTAAACCTTTCTACCATTACAGCAATATAATATTGTTAGCAATGAGCTGACAACTCTTTTTAAAACGCTTTTATTAGCTTCACTTGTAACTAACTAACTATGTAAAAAAAAAACCTCACTCCTCTTCCTCACTTTTTTAACCCACCAGATTTTTCAAAAATTACCTAATAACTTTATCAACTTTTGTAAAACTTATTTTTAAGTACATAAGTACTTAGTTCTCTAGCACAAATTGTACAGTTTCAAGCATAAACTAATGTTATTTATGTACCAAACTTAGTCACGGTGCAGTGTGGTTTTGGTCCACCTCACAAGGCCAAAATTGGGCAAAAATAAAAATAACTGCAAGTATAACGATTAAGGAACGGTTCGCACTTGGCAGGCTGTGGATATAAAAATCAGTTGGCGGCCTTGACCGCGATGCAGTGCGTTGTCGTCAAACGACATACGTTGACAGGGCTGGCACGCATGTCACGTATGACTTACGATTTAAAAAAAGCATAGAATTTCTGAATTTTGTTCCTGCTACCAAGTATAGAGTTCCTTTTTACCAGTGTGGGGGTTGTCAGGAGTTATGCCAATAGGAAGGGGAGTAGCATGCTTGCCAGGGTTGAAGGTTTTGGCATTATTCATATTCATATTCTTTATTTGCATTCCACAATGTACATAAGGTGGTAAAAATAAAATTTGGTTACAATCATGGACCCTGTAGGGCACAGCAAAATATAGGAGAGAGGAAGATGGTACTTATGTTTACTTATTGCTTTAATTTATTAATAAATATGGATAGCATATTATAATTTTTAATTTATTAATAATATTTCCTAATATGTATTTAGTTTATTATAAATTATTATTAACTAATAGTTATGGAATTTAATATGTTTTTATTTTATTTTTTATATCTATTCTTTCCTTAACCCTTATTTCGACGGAGTTCTCAATATGCTAATTTTACAAATTCATGTCAAAAGCTATGTTTCTATAGAATATTAGACCCTCGAAAAAATCATAAAAAAAAATTAACTCTTACCATTTTTGAGAAAAAGGGGGTCCGTCACAGCGGACTCCATCGAAAGTATGAACATTTATAAGCAAAATAACTTGTCCGTCCTGGCGGACTTTGCCATATAAGGGTACAAATAAAATTACGAAACTGAAACGACTGAAAATTGTATTTCTTTGAAAACTAATATGAGCCTTTCATGAAAATTAAAAAAACTGTTGCGTGAAGCTTGTCCCGTCACAGAACATAGCCGTGTATTAAATTTTAAACAATATAAAGATGTTTTCTTACTAATATTCACACAACGACCTTCCTGTATAGATGGAAAGTGCTTCCACATTATCAAATATCATCAGGTGGTCTAGGCTTGCACACGTGACGGACACAAGTATCTTCAGTCCATTGGCAGGTAGCCACTCTGTTGTTGTTCAATAAACTAGAGTAACATAGAGTCGACAAGACCAGCTATATATAGTAAGTACTTTTTGTTCTCTATAAAGAATCCAGGCATTATTTACACAAATATGTCAATAGTTTGTGAAAATACCACTATATAACGCCGTCGGCGTCTTATCAACATGTCAGCTAAGTCAATACCGTACATATTACGATTATAATCCTTGACCATATTAGAGAGGAAGCCATCGATGGCGCGGTGGGAATCATGTGACTTTTCAAGCTCATTTTCAGAGTCTGACTTATCTGAAACAAGTGACAATTATCACTTGCGGAAACAAGTGATAATTGTCACTTTTTTCATATAAGTGCACACTCTCTAGCTACAAGTTTAGTACTAATATTTTCAGTGAACGTTCATGCAGGTGACATTGTCTAAGAAGAAATGAAAAAAGCTAAGTAAACCACCACAAAAATTAAAACTATACAACACAAATGAAAATTTGTACTTAGGTAATAGCTATTATATGTATTTATCATTTAATATTCATAAAAGGTATGGTTAGTACCATAAAAATCTAAATACTTTGCAATTTCATGAAAGGAATAGATATCCCTATTTATTACTCTTTATTGGCAAAGTCCACTGCCACGGACAAATAAATAATTCGGTAATTTCGGTACGGTCCGGCGTGGCGGACAACTACTTAATAGGTATATTTTTAGTAAATAAACTGCAAAAACTATGGTGTTTTCTTAGTAAATGTATGCGTTATTTATATGGCAACAAATATCATACAAAAAAAACATACCAAAAGAATAAATAATATTTTAAAAAATATCAAATAGGTTGAGTATAGTTGAAGATCTCTGTGTCGGCACCATTTTGCTTGATAAGTGACAGATAAAAAGTTGTTAGATGCTAAATTAATTTTTGTCCCTTTCCTTTATTATATTTTCTAACGGTTAGTTAAAATAAATTAAATAAAAAATATATTAAAATTTCTACAGATTTTTTCAAAGTAGTTGTCCTTCCCACCGGACTAATTCGAAATAAGGGTTAATAGAAGTGTTCTATCTGGCAAAACATTACGCTAAGATGCGTTTAAGTTTGTTTGTTTAATACAACTTAACCTTGTGGTGATATTTATAGCTACTATTAAGTAATATTAAGAATGTATTTTTTATAGTATATCCCTTACCGTATACCATTTGACCCTACTGTCAACACGACGCTTCCCCAAGGCGCACTGGCAGCTTTTCTCACCAACAAGAACTCACTGGAAAATAATGCATTACATTCTTTCATTTCATTGGCTTTTATGTTCGTACAAGGCATATTATGTGTACATATTTGGTATACCAGTGTAACAAAAAAAAAAAATTGTGACATCCTATGGTTTGGTACAGGGGATTTTCAATAAAAAACAGAATATGATCAACTAGCGCCTCTGTGACACTCCGTTCGCTTTGACGTCTGACAAGATAATGCGGCGTGCGGGTGGTTCTCAGGGTACATAATATATCTAATAATTATTTATCAATACACCACGAGTAATATTATTTGGCTACGATATTCTGAAATGTGGAGATACTTTCCCAGTCAGGCAGTTCCAATTTTGTGCGGATATTCCTGTTCCACACCAAATATCAGTTAACATTTTCAAGCATTACTGAACGACTTCGCGTGACAGCCCTAAGCCGACCCGTTCAGACATGTGTGTGGATAAAAGCTGCGCATATTAGCATTAAATATTGACAGCGCATGCGCGGATTGTTTGACTTGTGACAGCTTCAACATGACTTCTACTGACCAATGTGGAACGCTGTTAGCCAATCTAATAGTTTGTGTATGAAATATTTGTTTGTATGTGATTGCGAATAAAAGGATATAAAAGGTCCCGATCGGGACCTTTAAGGAATAAATAATATAAAATATTTAATATAATATGTAATAATATATACATAAATAATATAAGGACAAAATAGTTCCAAAGGGGTCCCTTTAGGGAACTATTTTTTACTCGTAATTATGAAGAACTTTTAGTATGGGTCCAAACCAGAAATCACGAAAAAATATTCAGCTGTTCCATAAATTTAATCGAGTTGGGTTAGGTATATTGAATTATTTGTATGGAACAGCTGTTTTCAACCCCCGTCAAAAAAGAGGGGTGTTATCATTTTGTAGTGTGATATAAATGTGTGTCAGTCTGTGGCATCGTAACTCCAAAACGGATGGCCCGATTTCAATGCAGTTTTTTAAATTGAAAGCTAATTTCATTGGAAATCATTTTAGCTATGTTTTATGAAAATCTGTTCAGTCATTCAAAAGTTACAGCTCTTTTTTTAGTTGGAGTCTGGGGTTTCTGACGGTTAAGTTATTATTTGGCTATTTCATGTTTGGTTCCATAGTAAAAGTTGTTCATAATAATGAGAACAATAACCCCTTATAGGGATCGGTGGGTCTACCGCGTAACAAAATGGTAATGAACATCGACTCTGGTAATAAACTTCAATAAGATCGTGAAAGACTTAACTTTAAGGTACCTAAGTACCTTGTCATTTTTTTACCGATCATTACGATAAGAGTCCCATCTTCATGATCGGTAATTTTTTACGAGGCAGCTCGAAGTTTAGTCTCTCACGATCGTATTGAAGTCTATTACCAGAGTCTGATATTAATTACCATTTTGTTATGCCGTAGACCCGCGAGTCTAAAATAGTAGATTGTTATACAAGGGTCGAAAGGAACCAATTCCCATACGAGGTATTTAGTTAGTATTTATAGTCCGAGTAGGAATTGGTGACTTTCACCCGTGTTAAACACTACTTTTCATTTCGAATATAAGGAAAGTAAAAAATAGTTTTTCTAAAATAAAATGAAACAGAGGTCAAATTCTCTCATTCTAATTGTATTGTGTTGTGTATATTCAAATTGACTTTTAAAAATTTTAAATATGGAACACACCGAGTCACCGCCGCCATCGCGGTCCCTCCCGCTTCATAGGTATTTTTTTTAATTCACACTGGCTGTTTATACACTCACATTACCGCAGCATGATTTTTTTTTAATCGATTTTTTTTTTAATTATTTCAAAATTTTCAGTCTACTTTCTAACTCAATTTAGTTCTATTTTTAAAATTCATTCCGGCCCTAGGTTGGAAAGTAATTACTATGAGTCTTTTCCGTCCAACGGTGGGAAGCATCGTTTTCGACCCGCTACTCAGATCAAACAAACACTACCTACTTTTCGAGCATGAGATATGAAAAAGGTATTGTAGGTAGGTAATCTGTTTGCACTTTACCTCACACTACTTTCAAGTCACATACACCAATCAAATTTTAATAAATACCAATGCCTACTAAATATCGTTATTAATTCAATCCAATCTGACATTGATCTTTGGCAAGTATAATATTGCCCACGCCCAGAAATACATTTATCAATAAATGTTACACACAGTTTAAATTTATTTAACTGGCTCTATACTTATGTAAATAATTGTGTGTCAGTACACAATTATATGCGGTCATAAAGACACGGTTATTTTATCCACACATTCATAAAGTGATTGAGATGGAATAACAGGTGTTAAGCAAGCCTGTGTTATACTGCAAGAGATTAATATACGATTAAATAGTTTATCTTTTGATCAAATACCATTTATTTGCAAATACACATTCAAAAGGTAACATTTTTCACGATCTGAGAAAGTTTTTTTTTAATAAAATAATTAATTATCAATTAATCTTCTTTAGATGTTATCTATATATCAATACGTGAAGAGCAAACTTTGTTTTTAAGCACTTTTTAAGCATATTGCGCGCACGGAGGAGTGTGAGATTTGGAATAGTTAAAGTTTATATGGAGAAGGAGTGCAGAAAGATAAAATTACGGTCGAATTCCGACCACTAGTTTCAGTAAATAACCTAACCGTCAAAATCCCCCGACTCCAATTAGCAAAAAAGCTGTAACTTTTAAAAGGCTGAACAGATTTTCATGAAACATAGCTAAGATGATTTCCGATTAAACTAGCTTTCAATTAAAAAAACTGCATTGAAATCGGTCCATCCGTTTTGGAGTTACGATGCCACAGACTGACACACAGATACACAGACACACTGATTCACAGATACATCCCTCATTTTTGTCGGGGTTTTTTTTTTTTTAACTATTCTGACTAGCACTGCCAGGTGTACCTATTTGTATGGGACGTCCCGATTTCCAGGGGTCCATGGAATCGTCTAAATTTACCCATGATCGGGACGCCAATACAAAACTTTAATATCTACCCGACCTAAACGTATGGGACAGCTGTGGGCCGAGCACGAATGTTTTGACGTATAGTAACGTAAACGTAAGCAAATTTTGACTATAAAATACGATGAATCTATCGCTTTTCTGTTCAATTTTATGCAACAAACACATTTGTTTTATGAAAATTAAAAAATATTACATGTATTTCCAAAAAAAAATCATAGATTAAACGTGTATTTTTGATTCAAAATTTGCTTACGTTTACGTTACGATACGTCAAAACATTCGTGCTCGGCCCACTGATCACATTTTTGCGATTACGATGTTGGTCCCATAGAGAAAGTCGTTCAGTTTGATGGTCTGATCCACGCATTTCTGATACACTCTAGCGATTAAACTACTCATATGAATCACTTATTTTATCTCACAGGAAAAAACATTGTAATAGACATACAATTAGATGCAAAACGCAGTTGCAGGTACAATATAATCTGCCGTAAGGTTTCTTCCTAGTGCGCCGCAGAGCCTCGTGCACATAATCTTGTTGTCTATTGACTGAGGTTTATCTGAACAACTGATAGAGAAACGTGCATACTTAACTAGATTTGTTATTATTATGAGCTATTTATATTGTTTTCGCTGCTTCTCTATCACTTGCATTAACGGTGAAGGAAAACATCGTGAGGAAACCTACACATCTGAGAGGGCCTCATAAAGTTCTCGATGGTGTGTGTAGTCCGCTAACCCGCGCTAGGCCAGCGTGGTGGACTAATGCCTAACCCTTTTCATTCTGAGAAGCTCGTGCCCAGCAGTGGGACAGTAATGTGCTGGATTTATTTAGTTTATGAGATGGTTATATAAACCATTATTATCAGCGGTGAGCCAAGAAAAAATCTTCACTCTACAAACAAACAAATACCTATATATAATTTTTATTTCTTTTTGAAACTGTTTTATTTATTTATTAGGATCTCCAACAACACACAATACATCACAAGCTTACATTATTAATGTACCAGCCCTGTGCTCCCTCAGTTACAGGAGACCACAGCATGCATATTTAAAAAAACCAACAAACAACAAAAATTAAATAAAAAAAAAGCTTAGATACATAAAAACAAAACAATACTATAAATTATACAAATTAAAATAATAGAAGAAAGAAGTGAATAAAGTTATTAAAATTTTATCATTAAAAGGTAGATTTAAGAAGTTATCTTAAAGAACGGCGTGATACTATCTTTCTAGATGTGAACACAGCTTTCATAATAACGGTATGTTATAATTAAACGAAACTAGGTACCTATTACATATTAGGATTGTAAATTATTAAACAAAAATAAAATTACGAAATATTACAGCCCTGAGTGCATTATTAATATGATAGTATAGATAAAAATTAAAAAGTATTCACAGACAGTTCACATAATCCACGCCAGGAGGTGCGTAAGGTCGAGGTTACGTTCAATAAGGTTCTATTTCTCAAACTTAATTCACATCAGCAAGAAAATATTCGTAACCTCTACACTAACTGAGATAAAATTAAATCTACAATTACTTAACACTTACGGTGTAGCAAATATAATAGTCAATATGTATGCAAATCAATTAGGTTAATATATGGGTACGGTCAGCAAAACAACGGGCGTGCTGTATCGGCCATCGGCGCGCAATCGGCAGCCGATCGGAGCCGAATTATCTTAAATTTTGATATATTATTATTGTTTTAGAGTAACGTTGGCAAATTCATTTCGTAACTAATAAAATAGGTACATTTTCATAACGAAATCTGTATAATTATTAATACCTACGTGGAGATATAACTTTCTATCCCTTTTTGAGCATATGGCGCGCATGGAGTAGTGTGAGATTTGGCATAGTTAATGTTTATATGGAGAAGGAGTGCAGAAAGCTAAAATTACGGTCGGACGACCACTGGGCGACCACCTACCCTAACAGAACAATACGTTCTAACAGTAGTACCTAAGCGATCATAAGCTTTAGAGCAAAGTGGCATACGACCACGGCTATCCTCTGAACATCACTATGAATACGTATTATATATTCTTGTTTCATACTTATTCAGTGGATGTGTCTAGTGATATAGGTATAGATAGTGATGAACTAAAATAGATCGACACTTGGTTCGTTTGCTTCATTTGTGTTTGGTTATGAACACAGGTTTTATATTTTAACTTTTTTTTTTTTTGTAAACTGTATCCTGAAAAAAATCTCCGGATACCCTTGAAAACAATATAAAAGCTAGAAAGAAGAAATTTACTAATACTTTACGGGAGAGCCTCCTCTCTCATCACCACACTGTCTGCCTGACAGTATGATTCACTATAACCATAAAAAGGTGCGTTAAATATTGTGAAACATTAAGATTTATTTGTAGTCAATATAATTTTTTACGTTGCTATCGGTACAAACGTGTTAGCCGCACATATGTGTACAAGGCGAGCGACCGCGCCCTGCACACGATCACGTTGATAGTGATGTTACAAATTATCGATACTTCTATAATTCTAAAAAAAGAAAGAAAGAAAACAGTTTTGTTCTGGACTCGCCAGGAACAAATAAAAGTACAAAAGTACAAAAATAAAAATAATAACAAAAGAAAAACAATAATTATAGCAACCTGGACGAGACCAAAAATGGCCCCCATCTCAGCATAATATATATCATAATTATATATATATCTAACATTCTAGGTAGTAGGTACAATGTACAAGTAGCCTGAGGAAACCATAATCAAAGAAAAACATGGACTGGTAAAAATATTTTAACCGACTTCCAAAAAAGGAGGTTCTCAATTCAGATGTTTATATTTTTTTATGTCTGTTCGGGCATATCTCCGTCATATATTATAGACGGATTTGTAAAATTCTTTTTTAGTTTGAAAGGGGTTTTATGCCGAAATGGACCCATTTAAATTTGGTGAAGATCTGATTCAATGAAGAATTTTGTAGATATACAATAGAACTCTTGAATGAATCAGCATATCACTTGCGATTGCTTTAATCGCATGTTTATGTATTGTTTGTGCCATTAAAATTATAGAAAAATAAAATAAACTTTAAAAAAATATCAGTCAACATAATATTAATCTGCTTTTAATAGAACACATTTCACAAAATCTGTCGATATCGATAGTCGATCATCCGGGCTAAGATGACCGCTGCGACATAATTTTGTCGTTACATTATCTCGTGCGGAAACAGGTTTTTAGAGGCTTTGTCTCGACTTCTGTCGCGGTGCGCGTGCATATGTCCCGAACATCGATAAACATTCACATCACTACACGCGTATGCTTCCAGGCGACATGTAGTTGCAACACTTATGTGAGTAGTAAGTTACCACGAAGTGGCGCAAGCGCAGGTGAGCCAAGCCCACAGTGGCTTGCACCTATAACCTCACCCTGTTCAACACGAGATCAGCAGGATATGGGACTCTTACATCATATTAACACACGGAACTCCTAAAGTAATCAGACGCCTAATGATCTTAATTAAAAAATGTTCAAAATATAGGTACGATCTCGTTCCGATCTAGTATGACAGTTCATTTATTTATGAAATAAGTCAACCAATCAAATTTATTTTTTAACCATAATATACATAAATTATTTTACATCGATCAGATTCGACAATGACATAAAATTCAGGTAGTTATTAAATTATAGTATTACATGCACAAAGATTCCATATAGCAATAATAAACAATACCCGCACGACTGCGGCTCGGAAATCGCCGTGAATGCAAAATAATACGCTACTGGTAGCCGTGCGCGATTCAGTATACTAGTGCACAAGCCGCTATAGTGGAAAATAGCTCGAATAGCGCACAGTTAGCCGCCCGCGATTAGCCACTTAGCGCATAATAGGTCTCAAATAAGTGGCAATTGCGGTTTTTAACTCCCTATGAAAAAGAGGGGTGTTATAAGTTTGTAGTGTGTATCTGTGTATCTGTCTGTGTTTTTTTGTTCGAAAGCTGGTTTAATCGGGTATCATCTTAGCTATGTTTCATGAAAATCTGTTCAGTCGTTCAAAAGTTACAGCTCTTTTTCTAGTTGGAGTCGGGGGTTTTTGACGGTTAGGTTATTTGAATCATATTCTGGTTCATCTACAGCGGCCTTTTTATACCCCCAGTACTATAATACCAATACTATTCAAATAAAACCAATCAAGTACTCAGTTGTGCATCAGATACAATTGCATCCTTATAAAGACGGAAATCTTGCATACATGGGCACGAGGAAGAGGTCAGGGCCCTTGTGTTACCGCAGGGGACCTACGGTGAGCTGCAGTGACCTACGTCACCCTTAAAGGGAAAGGACACAGTTATTACCGCTCCGAGCATTTTATAGTCTAGGAAACCGGAAACTGTAGTGAATCAGACTGCTTCGTTTAATTGTTCTTGCGGCTAGAACCATGAGCAACATGACCTTTCGTATATGACACTATAGGTCAACCGCTTAACTCACACGGTTGATGTCTTAAGTTGAGGTAGTTGCGCGGTGCGGGGGGAGGTGTGACACGCGCCTACTATTGGCTAAGCTAAGCTTTATGGTGCGTATCATGGGCCTGTGACTGACATCTCGCGTCACACTCCTCCCGCACCGCGCAAACTCTTCATAAGCTCAGGCACCGTTTTAAAAGTGCCTGCAAAGGCCCAGTAGAAATAAAAATCTTTGACTTTGACTGTGGCCTATAGCTGTTACATGCGGTGTCACCCGCGCGTTTTAGTAAAATAAATAAATCCAGCCCATTACTGTCCCACAGCTCGGGCCTCTTCTCAGAATGGGAAGAATTAGGCTTTAGTCCACCACGCTGGCCGCACGGGTTCGCGGACTACACACATCATCGAGAACTTTATGAGGCCCTCTCAGATGTGCAAGTCTCCTCACAATGTTTTCCTTCACCGTTATCGCTAGTGATAATCAAATTTTAAACAGCGCGTTTTATTTTTGTCAAAATAAAATATAGCCTATATCACTCAGGGATAGTGTAACTTTCTATCTACCTAACGAAATTATTGTAACTAATAAAACTAACTAATCGTCGCCCAGTGGTCGAAATTCGACGGTAATTTTAAGTTTCTGCACTCCTTCTCCATATAAACTTTAACTATGCCAAATCACACACTCCTCCGTGCGAAAAAGGGGTACAAAGCTTTCTCTTCACGTATTAATATATAGATGTCAGGTGATGACGATGTTTTGCTGGATTTTGTGCAGCCGTTCGCTCTCCACAAGCTAAAACAAAATTCTTTACTCCAATTTGAAAAATAAAATTATTTGAAATTACCATAATATACAGGTTGTTTTTTAAATCCTGTAATTCCTTTTAAGGGGTTGTGAGGTCCAAGAAACTGAACTAACTATAGCCGAAAAAAAAATATCCGCACCAAAATTTTACAATCTGCGATACAATTTGCACCAAACCCACAAACCATTTAGTTTTACAATAAAAAATAGAAAAAAAAAAGTATTTTTTAGTTCAAACCAGTGCATTACATATAAGTTCATAATTTTCATTTGTTCATATCGCTATACTTATTTCGCAACATTTCTTACGAAAAAAAAGTAAATGTTCCCTTGATAAAGTTACATAATTGTTCTTCACAACACCCGGGAAAGATAGACACGATCTCAGTACCTTTATTATTCACTAAAATATCCTCTTATACATATACAACACATTATGCTATTGAACAGAGATAGCAACAACACCGGTCGTCCTCAGTTGACACTCGACGCCATAACTGTATGCTAATGTGAACACTCTGTATAAGACTATGTCATACTGACGACGTGATAAATATAATTTTAATATTTTATTTTTTATTATAGAAAACTGCCATTTTATTTAACTTTTATTTTATTAGGGAAATTACTAAATACCTACATGTTGTCTGGTACTATGAGTCTGTCATGCTCACTAAAATGTCTCGCTGATGGTGGCGTTGTGTGTCGGGTCGTTGAGTTCCCTTCATTGTGGTCGAGCTTGCCACACGCAACGGATTTTGATGCGGATTTCACCATCAGTTAGATAATTCTTCAAGGAAGGTTTATATGTATAATACTTTGATATTAAATGTAAGTTTAGTAGAGAAATTTCACCCATGCGAAGCCGGGGACGGCTCGCTATTTTATAAAATTCAGTTCAATGTACTTTTTCCCGACCTTGAAATTGTACGGTCCTTTAAAAAAAGAGCTGCCAATGATATTGATGACAAGTAACCCAATTAGCAAAATGATTAATTTCTAGTTATCCAAATATCCATAACGGTACCTAACATTAGAATCGAATACGATTCTAATTTTATGATTTCTTAAACATTACTAACTGTTTAATAAATAGCCCATATAAATCAGCTACATACAATATAGCTTAATTTTATTATTTAAACTGTAATTACATACATTCACATGGTACATAAATACCTCCATCGTTCTTATACTCGCTGCGTTCATTCAGTGTATGACCGTGAATTAATACGGCGCATCCATTCATTATACTCCTGACTAAGAAAGGAGATAATATACCGAAGTTAGTCTGTCTGTCTGTAAACATTATTATAGTACTACTCCTACTACTAGTGATATTTTTTAATAAGTATTACCTATATTTATTTATTTGTATCGTGGTTGCCCGTGGCATCACCACAACGGTCCCATCAGAATACCAGCGCTGTGACATTTTCTATTTCTAAATGCCACAGCATTATGCTGAGATGGGGGTCATTTTTGGTCTCATCCAGGTTGCTTTAATTATTGTTTTCCTTTTGTTATTATTTTTATGTTTTATTTTTGTACTTTTGTACTTTTATTTGTTCCTGGCGAGTCCAGAATAAAATTGTTTTCTTTCTTTCTTTCTTTAGTACAATAATTATACCGGTAAAATAACCTTCAGAATAGAATCAAATCGTTTTTAACCCCTGACAAAAAAGAGGAGTGTTATAAGAATATAGTGTGTATCTGTCTGTGGCATCGTAGCTCCGAAACGGATGGATCGATTTCAATACATTTTTTTTTATTTAAAGCTTATTTAATCGGGTATCATCTTAACTATCCTACTAGAAAAAGAGTTGTAACTTTTGAACAACTAAACAGATTTTCATGAAACAGCTAAGATGATACCCGATTAAACTAGCTTTCGATTAAAAAAACGGCATTGAAATCGGTCCATCCGTTTTCGAGCTACGATGCCACAGATAGATACACAGATACACACTCCAAACTTATAACACCCCTCTTTTTTGTCAAGGGTTAAAATCAAAGAATAGGGTTATAAATATCGCAGAAACAATCTACGATCAATAAGAAGAAATTGCTGGAAGAAAAACAATCATCTGTCTTAAAACATACAAAAACTTAAATATGCAGACAAAGCCATAGATAATACTACGCTGTACAAAGATTTCAGAGAAACAGATGCGCTCATAAGTATGTTCTATCAGTTAATATAATAATCATTATTATATACAAAGAACCAAGTGGCTTCCCGCCAACCATGTCAGGGATGCTGCAAGTCTAAATACTAACGTTTATAAGAAAACATCCGGGCTAGGGGCAGTTTATGACAGGACAGGAATATGCCAGGGTTATCATAAGTTTACGTGACAAATATTTACGTTATAATAACGGTAATTGAACGTATACTTTGGGAATTGGCAACCCTTACCTAAAATTGTAATGGTAGAGGAATACGAGTACAAATGAGCTTGCAGACGTCAGCAGCGCCCATGAATATCCGGAACTTAGTGATTCCTGGATGCGCTGTCACTAAATAACAGATGCTGTTGTACAGTGACGTAGCTAGGGGCCGGCCGTAGGGACGCAGACCTCAACTATGTTCAGCCGTTCAAAATTTACAGCTTTTTTCTAGTTGAAATTTTTGACGGTTAGGTTATTTTAAAGTGTTGTTTAATTTTTGTCTTATCCATTCTGTCTGCGTAATTTATGTTATTTTATTTTTAACCCCCTCACAAAACGACTGTTATAAGTTTTTGTGTGTATCTGTGTATCTATCTGTGGCATCGTAGCTCCAAAACAGAAGACCGATTACAATGCAGTTTTTTTAATTGAAAGCTTGTTTAATCCGGTATCATCTTAGATTCTTAGCTATGTTTCATCAAAATATGTGTAGCCGTTCAAAAGTTACAGCTCTTTTACTAGTTGGAGTCGGGGGTTTTTGAAGGTTAGATTTACTTGTGTGTTGGTTTTTGGGATGACTAATAAATATTATTGTTCTTTTTTTTCTTTTCTTAGCAATCTTTTTGTTATGCATGGAGATGGAGAATATATAAGCAAGTGATAGCAGTATAGTGATAAGCAATTTAAATTGTTCTTTCATCAAGCAACGTAAAGATTTTTTAAAAATGGATTTTTCTCTGCTTGATCTAGTACCTAACGTTAAATGAATAATTTTGATAATTTCTATAAATTCCAGACATTGTTTAAACCTACAATTATTGTTTAAATATACAACATTGTTTATATATGAAATTACAATAAATTATCATGAAAATTAAATCGTGATGATGTTGGTTTTACATAATAATGCGTCTATTTTACATAAATATCATTGTTTATCAGTAAGTATTGGACGTAATATTAGCATTAACATGAATTAAGTATGCAAAGTTACTAAATATTTCAATTAATTCTTCAATATTTTTAAGTAGAAAAACGAGGAGTGTATGACTGATTTTCGACGGACTCTACTACGACAGGACACAACTACGACAGAAATTAACTACGACAGGACACTACTATAACAGGGCTCAACTACGACAGGACTCAACTACGGCAGGACTCAACTACGACAGGACACTACTACAACAGGGCTCAACTACGACATCACTCAACTACGACAGGATTCAACTACGACCAATTGGCAAGCGGAGCGATTTTTAAAGAATACTGCGCAATGTACATTGTTGTACTGTTAAAATTGAATCGTTTCCGATTACGAGCCTGCTGGTCCTCATGTTAAGCAGCCGCACTTGCGACCACTACAGCAATCACGCAGAGTAATTGTGAATTTGTGCCCTATTATCAGCTTTATTATTGTTATCTTTGCAGTATGTTATTTCCTTAATCTAGATCAGCCAAGCACTGAAGCCAACATATCCTTGTACGAGTACAGTCGGCACACAACTCGCAACCTGTGTCCAGTGGTACTGGGTACTAGGTAGGGTCAGCACACGCGGATCTCGCACGCAACGCCACGCCCAACATCGACACACATTCGCGAGACGTACCGCCAGCATATTAATGTAGCGTGTTCTCAAACAATAAATAAATCTGTAATATATTGCCTGAATGAAGCGAATCTTGAAATTTTCATAGTGGGTTTAAACTTAACGAAATCACTTATATCAAGGTGATGCTGCAAGCGCAAGCTATTCGTGAAACTGTAGTTTTTCTGGACATTAGTAAAATAACCTATGAATCCAAAATTCAAATTGTTTCGGTGTTTCTTCTCAGAGGTAGTCATAGGTAACACCGGCGCCATCTAGTATATAAAAAAGACAAATACTTGAAAAATCATTATCGCAAAATAAACAATTTCGTTACATATAATTTATTTCTTCTTAGACTAGGAAAATTGTGACTATGAAAATTAAAAATATCCATCAATACACTGAAAAAAAGAAATAATCGAACTGTTTCGGTTATTTCAGGAAATAGCCGAATTTTGTTTAGTCATTAACAAAGTTTATTTGAAATAGCAAACTGGCTTACTTAATAGGCACCAAACTTAACAACCACCTTTTGTTATGTGTTCGCATATAGTTTGATTGTCATTTAATTTGTGTAACTAGCAGACAAAGTTTTGCGAAACATTTTTTTCAGTGTAAATATTTGTAGGGTACTCTCAGCGACTTTTTTTTCTGACGCTACACATATTGCTAAATAAATAGCGCAGATTGATATCTACGATAACATGGACATGCGAGCCGTAGTACCGACGTAAGTCCGAGCTTTAAATATTCGGCCTGATATAGCTCAGGGACATTGATATATTCAGCAATTACCTTTATGTATGAGATCTGAGGAACTCGAAAAATTAACTATCAGGTATTTTTAACCTACCGGTTGAACGCTTGCCTTCCACACACGGGGGTCTGAGTTAGAACCCGGTCCGCACCTCTGACTTTTGGAATTTATGTGCGGATCACAATTTGATTATCGCTTGCATTAACGGTGAAGGAAACATCGTGAAGAAACCTGTACAATGAGAATGCCTCATAAAGTTCTCGATGGTGTGTGTAGTCCGCCAACCTGCACTAGGCCAGCGTGGTGGACTATGGCCTAATCCTTCTCAGTGTGAGAAAAGACCCGTGCCTAGCAGTGGGACAGTAATTGGCTGGATTTATTTATTTATTAATAGGTCTTAGATCATCATCATGCTCCTGCCCTTATCCCATTTTATTTGTGGTCGGCGCAATATGTCTTTTTCTTCCATTCATCTCTATCAGACGTCATTTCCAGATTTACTTCCTTCTCATTCATGTCATGTTTCACACAGTCCATCCATATTTTTTTTGGTCTGCCCTACTCTGATAGCCATCCACATTCATACTTACAACTCTTCTTATAACATGATTTTCATCTCACCGCATTACATGTCCAATAATAATAGGTCTTAGATATTATTCTTTATTTGAAAAGATTACTAGTCCAATAATTGCTCCAAAAAAGCTTAATCCTCGTTAATGCGACCTCTAGTGGACCCGATAAGGTCAGGTATGGCCGACCTATCAAACTGTAGCCTAAACAGACGCCGCTCGTGACGGGACAGTCACGACCAACGAAGAGCCTTCAACAGGTGCTCGGCAGAGGAAAACATGTGGTGGCGATGACACAAGACTAAGTTATAGGCTTGCATAAACTGAGTCATCGGTACAGTAAACGTAATAGGATTTTAAGGAACTTGGTCACCATTGTAACTTGGTATCGTTCACTGCTGATGATAGGTCACACAAGCTTTAATAACCGGTCCGTAGTAATGTAAATAGTTGTGGAGAGATAGAATAATTCACCTATGCTGGGCTTAGGGATTGGTAAATTGTTGTATGATACTGTTAGCTCACAGGAGAATGCTACTGCGTAAGGTAATTTTTTTTTTTTAAACTTTTCCCCTCTCTTGTATTTCTCCTGTATCGAGATTCGAGGGTACAGTTTACAAACATACAAGTCACATGCATACACATCTGAACCCGAAACAACTATCTGTAAGCCATACAAATTTGGGTTTCGTGCGGGGATCAAACCCGCAGCACGTAGCGCGGAAAGCTAATCGCTTAGCCACTGCGCCGACCATGCCGTCATGCATGTGATGGACCTATTATCATTTGATTAATTGCTGATAGAAGAAAGAAAGAAAGAAAAAAGTATTTATTTGACACAGCACAAACACGATCTTAAAGATTTATTAGAAAAATAAAAAAAATGTACCTAAAACAAAAATAAAAATAAATCTAAAATAAAATGTATTGTACGTCGCAGCTGTCTAAAAGGCTTCCGCTCAGCATATGCTGCCGCGCTGCGAACAACCCGCCGGCGCTGGTTTTCAGCAGGAGCCACATCGAGTGACGGTATGTGTGCCTACGTGTACAGAAAATAAATAAATAAAAAATATTATAGCTTAAAAAAAACTATAGAACACGCTTTAGTCATCCAAACTGAACGTGTATGCAAAATTTCAGCTCAATCGGAAACCGGGAAGTGGGTCAAATTTAACTTCCAAGATTTTCTTACATTTAGTTAGTTACAGGTGAAGCTAATAAAAGCGTGTTAAAATATGAATAAAAAAATGAATTGATTTGTGTTTAATCTATATATTAATACGTGAAAAGAAATCTTTGCGCGCACGGAGGAGTGTGGGATTTGGCATAGTTAAAATTTATATGGAGAAGGAGTGCAGAAACCTAAAATATATTTATAATAAATTACGATCGAACTGCGACCACAAGGCGACCACTACTATAAATAAATACGTGAATGGTAATAGCGTGATAGCATAATCTAATAATATGAAAACTGTTTTCTTGGGTACAGTCCCACGGTTGAGCTTATTCCAGTAAATATTGATTGGTCCGCCTATCAAGACCAAAGCCAGGGGTGCTAAAACAATTAAAACCGTAAATTTTATTGACATCAAAACTGATCTGACATTCCTCGAAGGCGAGGACGCGCCGCGGGCGATGGCTAGTGTTATTTACACATATATAACATTATGTATCAATATCGTGCAGAAAGCGTATCTTATGTGTGTCAAGTGCAACCTGTACACATGTGTTTAAAGGCGAGTACACAACGCCGTAAAAAGTTGACCTTTTGATCCTAACAACATATTGACGAGGAATGAGGGTGTACGGAATCTCCAAGGGGAACGAAATACGATCAGTATCAGAAAGAAAATTAATGTGCACGGAAAAAACAATTTAGCAGGCTCCATCCGAACCAAGTTATTCGGTTGTAAATAACAATAACTTGTTTATTTCGCTACGTTATTTCAGTGTGGGTTCAACATTATGCTTGTGTTTGATCTCAGGCGATCGCAAACCTTTACAGAACATTGACTCTCATGATCCTCTGTCACACTCATACAGTCTACCCTGTCAGCAGGGACGGATACCGATATTTTAGAAATATCGATATTCGGCTGTAAAGTACCGATATTTTACAAATATATCGGTATATTCAAGTATCGGTAAAATATCGATACAAAATATCGCTTTTTTAAGTACCGGTATTTGGTTATCGATATTTATATCGATACTCAATACCGATTTTAATATCGGTATTGATACAAATATAGACAAATTAAAGTATCGATATTTATGTACTGAAATTAAATATCGGTACCGATATCGATAAAAATATACCAGTATATCGGTATTATATCGATATTTTTATATCGGTATAAATAAATATCGGTAATCCGGTCCCTGCCTGTCAGTCAATTATTCTGAACTAGCGACCCGACCCCGGCTTCGCACGGATGCAGTTTCTCTATTATCCTTACATTAAATATGAAAGTATTATACATGTAAACGTTCCTCTTGAATCACTCTATCTATTAAAAAAAACCGCATCAAAATCCGTTGCGTAGTTTTAAAGATCTAAGCATACATAGGGACAGACAGCGGGAAGCGACTTTGTTTTATACTATGTAGTGATAATAATTAATTTATCGGTCAAACTCGCCGAGGATTTCGCGGCTCGATGGATGTAGCCACTTTATATCCATCAATATCGGTTTGACAATTTTGATAGCTCTTCACAAAATAAAATCTGTGTGCTATGAAAATCTTCAAGCCTCTTGCATCTACTGGTATTTACTGATAGTTTTTGACAGTATTCACTGATTGGCTACGTCAAACGCGTGCACCCGGAGTCAGAAACCATGCTGCTTGTGGGAAAGCCATCCAACTTTCCGACCACTGAATCAGCTGGAACACTCTGAGATGATCTTGGGGACCTTCAAGAAAAGAGACTACACCATCCTAAAAGGTCGGCAACGCATCGGTGACTCCTCTGGTGTTGCGGATGTTCATGGGCAGCGGTGATCACTTACCATCAGGTGAACCGCAAGATCGTTTGCCGCCCTATTCTATGTATTAAAAAAAACTGTTGGCTTCGCCTGTGCAAGGCGCCTAGCTCTGCAAGCACATTCCTACTTCCTAGGGTAACTGATGACTACAGGCGAATACTATATTATCTTCATTTTTAGGGTTCCGTACCCGAAGGGTAAAACAGGACCCTATTACTAAGACTCCGCTGTCCGTCCGTCCGTCTGTCCGTCTGTTACCAAGCTGTATCTCATGAACCGTGATAGTTATACAGTTGAAATCACAGATGATTTATTTCTGTTGCCGCTATAGCAAAAAAACACTAAAAAACAGAATAAAATAAATACTTAAGGGGGCTCCCATACAACAAACGTGATTTTTTTCCTCGTTTCTATAGATAATGGTACGGAACCCTTCGTGCGCGAGTCCGACTCGCAGTTGGCCGGTTTTTTAAGTAGAGGGCTCATAAGTAAGTATCTATCAAATACTCTCCAAATCAGAGACAAAGTTGACAGTATTTTTTGGACCTTAAATAAATTACATTCTATTGATATCCTTCTCATACCTATTGGAAACGATAAAGACAGCTATAATTATAGACCTATCTAATTAAATTTTAGCAGAATTTGAATGCAACGGAACCGTCCACAAACTCAACGCTTCTTAAAGCTGTATTTAATTTCTCTACAGCTATAAAATTTAATTGGCAGGTATAATAATAATTGTCAACAAAATAATGATTATGTACCAGGGCTATTAGGATAACTTGACACTGAGGCCGAGTGCTTGAGGCGATGTAAAAAGGCGAACCATTGGCTCATTGCTTAAGGCGCAGCGTCTTAATTAACCACAGTATTTTACTGTCACATTGCAAGCAATTTAGTCAAATTAATCTTACAAAAAAAAAACGGAATCTCGGAATAAGGCGTAGTAGTAGCGGCAATCCTCTACGCCTTTTTCCGAGATTGCCCAAACCCTCTAGTATCTATGTATAACTCATTCCTACAATGACATGGTTACCGACACCCAATTCCTTAAAATATGTATATATCATAATAAGTTGTTTCCGGAATTGAGGGAAAGTTCTAAAATAATGTTTAAAATTATTTCTCTTCTCTTGTCTCCAATTTTATACTTAGTATTTTAGGGAGTCGCTTCCTTAATTTTTTCAAATACATTATTATTTAATTATATTCTCACACGGAAAAAACGATTTCGCAGGCTCCCTCCGAGCCAAGAACTCGGTTGTAAATAAATAGCAATAACTTGTTTATTTCTAGCCGTTACGTTATTTCAGTGTAGCTAAGCGCCAGTCCTTATAACAGGTGTGCAGTAAAAATCGCGTGATCGCATAATAAATTGGCATTTACTCGCAGAAGAAACGCCTATGGTACATATGGCTATTGGTACATATGGCTATTGGTACATATGGCTATTGGTACATATGGCTATTGGTACATATGGCTATTGGCTTCAACCTCTACATTTAAACGTCATTGGTCATTGTGGAGGTTAGCGAGATATTGAGTCAAATACACACATACAACCTTTATATGTATCGTATTATTGTGATTATATTTATTTGACAGCTGACATTTATGCGCTCGCGCTGAGAAGATTTTGGCGCCGTTTCTTCTTTTCAACTATTGCACAAAGAAGCAGTGCACGGCAGGTTATAGGTACCATGTAAAGAGTACCCATGGAGTTTCTTGCCGGTATCTTCTCCGGGACCAACCCACTTGGAACCGTGCGCCTAGAATCACGACGTTTTAAAAGTGCCTGCAAAGGCTCAGATGAAATAAAAAACTTTGACTTTCAAAATTTACAGTTACGTAGTCCAATATAAGCGTGGTCCCTAACTTTATTATCTCAAAGTCAAAGTCAAAAGTTTTTATTTTAACTGGGCCTTTGCAGGCACTTTCAAAACGTCGTGATTCTAGGTGACCGGTTCCAAGTGGGTTGGTCCTGGAGAAGATACCGGCAAGAAACTCCATGGATACTCTTTTCATAAATCAAGATAATTAACAATAACATATGGAGCCGCGGTGGCGGCCCTAGCTAAAACTCGACCAGAATTTACACAATATTACAAAAAAAAAAAAAAGGAACAACAAAGATCATAATAAGTACTACTACAATTTAAACAGTACCGATCTGTAGATCATACAAATAATTATTGCTCCGTGCAGGGATCGAACCCGCGGCAAGTAGCGTAGAAAGATAATCGCTTAGCCATAGCCACTGCGCCAACTGTGTCGTCATTCAATTTGTACATGTTCTTGACAATACTCTACCTATTTAACTATTTCTGATAAGCAAAAAGTTAATTTTAATTTGGAGAGTTTTAATTTTCACCCAAAACTTATATCCCAATGTGGTGTTGGCGAAGAATAAGTCAAACCGTCTTCGCTCATGGATGTTGTAATAGGCTTGTGTTGATAATAATTGAATAAAATAAAAATATTCCAAAAAATTGTCCTGTAACTGTAAATAAGTGAGAAATAAGTCCCACTCCCGAAGCAAGTCGCGTGGCCGCCCTTACCGCTATTACGGTGGTTACGTCAGCGTACTCTTTTGACGGTCAACAACCGTATGTCGCGGTCACCGTGCCCGTTTTCATTGCGTTTCGTCTCACTTTCACTTTTTACCGAGATACTTATCGACTGACTGCGCCATCTGTTATGCAGTAGAGCAAGCATTATGACATTTTTAAGTTATTTTAGAAATTAATAATTATCTATAAATCGTATCTGTTGGAATTAAATATTCCCTTGGTGTCTTTATCTGAAAGAGTAGCCATTGCTTTATGATAAAAACAATACTGTCTAATTTTTTATCCTCAATAGTAGGTACATCTACTCGTCACTAGATGGCATCCATTATTTAAAAATATCATTGTCCATCAACCAAGTAAAGACAAATTAATATATTTTTGCTTAAATGAGCTTATTTGATTATAATTTACGCCCATTAGTAGGTAGATATTTTATTTTTATTAATAATTAATTAATACGTCGTGTCAATGTTCAGAGCGCTAGCAGCTTAATGTGCAAAGTATGTGAACTAAACTGTATGTTATTGCGGACGCATAGGTACCTAAATAACAAAAACTTACTTTTACTTACTTTAACTTTATTTTATAAAAAATAAAATACAAAAATATGGCACAGATAAAATAAAAATGAACTTTTTATTGATTTCGAACTCAAGACGAGAAATGCACATGAATACTATTTTTATCCAAGTTGCTGGATGCACGCATGGTCGTAGTATTGGCGGCCACCGGACCACGGCCACTAAGAAAGGTACGCCACTGTTGTTCGGCGGTGTGCGTACCGACTTATGCAGGCCGTGAGTCGCCAAGCTGTGGTGTCGTTAAGGCTTTTACCCTCCTGTGCGGACATGATGACGAAATGTCGCTCTTGGGTATTTGCTCACCTGTGGAGCAGACTGCCGTTGACGCGTTCGATATAGGGGTAAAGCCTATAAGTAGCTGCAGACCGTGCGTACATCCTTTTATCGTTCTTGTTTTTAACCGACATCAAAAAAAGGAGCAGGTTCTCAATTCGACGCATATGTTCTATTTTTTTTATTTTTTGTTTCCTCTTTACTTTCTACTGGGTTAGCCGATTTTGATGATTCTTTTGTTATTTGAAAGGTGGTGCTTCCCGTGTGGTCCCATTTTAATTTGGTCCAGTTCTGACAATGGCATCCATGAGAAAACCATAGAAGTATTAAATTAATATTAATCTTGAATGTTATGATGTCCTTTTGCCTTTTTGACACAGCTGCGACGTACAATCCATTTTTTATTTTAGATAAATATTTTTCAATTTTTTTTTGTTTTACATATTTTATTCTTTTATTTTTGTTATATTATCTTTAAAATTGTTTTTGTGCTGTGTCAAATAAATACTTTTTTCTTTCTTTTTCTTTTCTTTTACTTACCTGAAATGTTATCTCTATAATGTATAATGATGTATCTTTTAAATGTTATAGTCCGATTTAATTTTATGTCTGTATTAATTAGTTTATTCAGTGCAGTTTATTAAATAAACTAATCAGATTCCAATAGGAAATCTAATAAGGATACCAATTTCACATTTTATTGTTTATTTACTCAATTTTTACATAAGCCCACTGCCATTTTCATTTTGGAAAACCGCGCGAGTCAGCCTAGGCAGAAAAAAATTTTTTGCCGCCCTTGTTGGAGGTCCTTATAAATTTACATTAAGTATGTGCGCGACAAATGGACGAATAACTCAATATCACGCCAACCGAATTCGATGATTCTTTTTTGTTTGAAAGGGTATACTCCCGAAGTAGTCCCATTCAAATTTGGTGAAGATCTGATGAAGGTATTCGGAGATATACAATGGAACTCTTGAATGAATAACAGCACATCACTCGCGATTGCTGTAATCTCATGTTTATGTATAGTTTATGCCACTCAAAATTGAAAAATAAAATAAACTTTTAAAAAAAGTAAAAACCGACTTCAAAAAACTAAAAAGTATAAAAAAAAATTCTTAAAAAAATTAACAGCTTCTGAAGTCGGGGCCACTGCCAAGCTAGGTGCATTCAAGAATTATAGATCTTCTTCAGTCTTCTTAATTTAGTTCTATTTTTATAATTCATTCCGGCCCTAGGTTGGAAAGTAATTACTATGAGTCTTTTACTCTTTTCCGTCCAACGGTGGGAAGCAGCGTTTTCGACCCGCTACTCAGATCAAACAACACTACTTTCCAAGCATGAGATATGAAAACGTATTTATGCGAGAAAGGGAAGCATTTTTTGTTGATCGCTGTAGCTGTCAGATTTTTCTTACGTAAGTACGTAAACTTTTTCATTTGTGTGACATAAACTTAATTAAAGGAAACATTTATCTAGGAAAGACAACTCACAATCAAGACATTTTACCCCAGCATTTTTTCGGCGTGCTTTCTTTTCTGCGAAAGAGTCAAAGTCCATCTCAAAAGCAAGTTTCTAGATGCGACGGGGATTCCCCTGGCAGAAATATCAGTACACTCCGCACGCGTTCAAAAATCGACTTATACTATTATACTAGCATTTCGGGAGATGAAAATGTTCTAAAAGAATATTAGATAAATTACTCACACAATCTACACACTATTTCTGTTATACCTAATACACAAACAGTAATTTTGACTTACTGCGTTAAGTCAGGATGGCCGAGCGGTCTAAGGCGCTGCGTTCAGGTCGCAGTCCACTTCTGTGGGCGTGGGTTCGAATCCCACTTCTGACAAACAATTTTTATCACAAACTTTTCTTACATACCTTAATTTTCCTACAATTAACTTTTACACAAACAACAGTACCAATATAAAATTTTGGTTATTAACTGTATTTATGCAAGCGTTTTATATTACAGCAATGTAAATAACTTATCTCAGAAGAGGTCATTAAAATAAGTAATACTCTGCTAAACTCTGCTTACCCGTGGGCAATAACATAGCGTGATGCTGTGGAAAAATATGGCTTCGACGAGCGTTTCCGTACTTTCACCTACTGAGATTGAGAAGCATAACATGATAAATGATTAACATTGCTTTTTATTGTACAAAATAAATTGTCTTATTTTCATTTTATTTGACTGGATAAATACATTAGAGAATAGAAAATCTATATTAATGCTAATTCGTGCAGTTATATAATTTATTTAACATGTTTTATAAAGTTTATTGATTAGAAATCAATGCGTACGTTATGCTTTAGTACGATACTTTTATCTTATCTGGAACGCATTAAGATGACAAGCGAATAGCGTTCCACGCCTAACCTCAAAATCCAATCTAATATTCCGGTTTGACATTTCTGTTTCGCTTGTCCTGTTGGGTCGATTGATTTCTCTACATTAAAACTTCGAAAGTATATCTAATCGAAAATGACGACAATAGTAGTAAGTGATGAAGAACTGGTGAATAAACTAGCTTCATACATAGAGAAGATATCAAACGATGCTATCGACAGCCGCGGAAAGTTTTACGTCGGTGTATCCGGTAAGTTTAGCAAGGTCATCCATGATTCACTGAATATTGATTGTAATTATGATAGTATTCTAAGTTCGGCTGAAAACAGATGACTTCATTATCAGCCCGGCCCGTAAACGCCCACTGCCAACTTAAAAATGGCCCAATGACCGCTACCATGACCGGTCATAGCCTAGGGGACACCCACTACCATTGACCACCATGCTTGGAGACTAATTGGTGATCGCTCTTCTAGTCTTCTGTCTACTTTGGTAGATAGTGAGTGAGTGATAAAAAATATTTCTGATTGATCACGCTCGCTACATAGCTCTCGGCGGCCGGCACGTTTCACAGAACAAAATTATTTATTTAAAATGCTTCATGTACAATGTACAAAGCTGGTCTTAATGCCGTAGGCGTTCTCTACCAGACAACCTTAGGGTGATGCAGAGACAATGAAGGTAGATGCACCAAAAAACAAACTTAAATGAGAGGTATAACTAACTTAAAACAACTATAAAAACTTACTTATACATTACCAACTTATAATTATATATAAATAAATATGTATTATATGCTAAATAAACGAATTACAATACATTGAATAAAAAATGAATACAATTCTGAAAAATCATGAAATTTTTATGTAGGTAGTTCCTGTGATGAAACTACAGATTGGATTGTTTGTGTATGATGAACGGTCACAGAACGTGATACTAAATATGTGTACCTGTATATTATAGCTCTTTAGTGCAATAGAGCTAGTTGCCGTTTTTCTTTTCAGTGAGCTATTTTGGCCATGTCTAGTCTGCTGTCACCCACCGGCTTCCTCATTTTGGTATCTAAGCTAAACATAGACATAATAGACATTTCCCTTATAAGCAGTTTCTTTTTTATTGCCACAGTCTTTCCTCCTTTAATGATAAGTGATATTGTGTGCTGATGATGAAGCGTGCTTGAGTCAGAGGGTCATCTTAGAGGGCTTGCCTATCCTTAGAGTTTTAATTCATGTTATGTAGCTGCAAGTCTAATAATATTAATTTTATAGGTGGTTCCGTGATGAATTACTTGTGGGAATGTCTGCCGAGGGTGGCTACTGAGTGGTCACAATGGGTGGTTGCCTTCTGTGATGAGCGAGTTGTGCCCGAAAACAGCGAGGACTCAACCTTCGGGACTTACAAGAGGGAACTGATACCGCAAACAAAGTTGACAGCAAGCCAGTTTATTACCATCAAGCAAGGAGTGTCTGGTATGTATATTCTGTGTATACTAAGCTACATTCTTTTCGAAATATACATTTATATTATATAAATTATTATTCACTTGGGCCCAATATGTGGTCATTGTCTGAAATATTTTAGCAACATCATAAGGTTGGAGTTGATTTTCCTTACATTTCATGATACATTTAGCTTTCAATAATCTATAAGAAAATTGTTCAGTGAAAAAGGTCTATCACTATTCACTACACATCAGTGCAGTGTTAGGAATGTGATAGGAGTGTGGCTGTGCATTAGATGAACACTGAAGCTCATGCACTAAGGGCGCAATTATGGAAACGCAGGTTGCGCATCCCGAGTGTTGCGGCACGCGGCGCTACACGCTTTCCTCCGTCCATGGAGGTTGTGAAGCGTTGCGATACCTGCGGTGGAGCATATGGCGATATGTTATCTCGTTTACGAAGATACGGGGCTATACGCGACGCGTGCAAAATTCTACACCCCGTATCTTTCACTGCGACGACGCGTGCTACACCGTGCTTTACGCCGCATGCTCGGCTGTGAGTAATGCTACATATAAAACAAACGCTTCTACATGAACACTCATATATGGCCATATGTTTGAATTAACTACTAGACCATAGAATAGATCTTTATTTCATGTAAACCAAATACAGGCACTTATGAAATGTCGAGACTAGGTGCGCGGTTCCAAATAGTAGATCCTATGGAGAAGAACCGGCAAGAAACTCCATGGTAACTCTTTTCAAATAATAGATTACAATCTTTAACAGTACAATGTTGTGGTAAGAGCAGCGAGAATAATGTAATTTAACGTGAATAAAAATAAGACTAGGATAATAATGATTTGCTTCTGAATAAGAT
The DNA here is from genome assembly GCA_932294325.1 of Allophyes oxyacanthae. Lineage (NCBI taxonomy): Eukaryota > Metazoa > Arthropoda > Insecta > Lepidoptera > Noctuidae > Allophyes > Allophyes oxyacanthae. The sequence continues at coordinate 828,785 of OW028633.1, forward strand.
TGCCATGGCAGTTACCAGCTGACCAGTTCCGACAGACGACACCCGTTCACGATGCGACGTACAACGCCCCGCGTGTTCATAATTGCCCTATATAGCCAATATAGCCCTAATTTGTGTGAATGAGCTCATATAAAATGTATATGAGCTCGTTCACAGACATTAGTGTTGGTGCTGGTGCAAGAGCTTCAGTGTGCTGTGCCAACGTCGCTGATGAAGCCGTTAAGTAGATCCAGGCTTGCACGGTCATTGCAAGCGTGTGGTTACCCCTTGGAACCGTGGATGCTGGCAGGATGAGTCTTGCTTGAATGCTGCTTGAAGGGGTACTGAAGGAAGTGAAGCCGATGTTGCCGACGAAAGTTGCGAAAAATTTGTTGTAAGGGGTCACCACTGTCGAGGTGTATGGTGATCCTCCATTGAACAGGGAACCGGAGGATCCTCCGACCAGCGGGTCTACCGCGTAACTTAAATGGTAATGAACATCGACACTGGTAATAAACTTCAATACGATCTGGAAAGACTAAACTATGAGCTACCTTGTATAAAAAATACAGATCATGAAGATAAGAGTCCCAACTTCATGATCGGTAATTTTTTTACAAGTTAGCTCGAAGTTTAGTCTCTCACGATCATATTGAAGTTGATTACCAGAGTCGATGTTCATTACCATTTTAGTTACGCGGTAGACCCGCAGGCGAGGTGATATTGTCTGGCGGACCGAAACCTAACAGTTGATATCCGACAATTGTATATAGGCTATTTGCCGTGAATATTTTCATAGGATTTCATTTTTTCATTCTCATGTAGAATCAGATTTGCCACGATATTCAGATAGGCGGCGCTGGTGTAGTCTATTGACAAGTTGTTAGTAGCTATTTCATGTATAACTAGATGTCACTATAGTGCTATTGAAATGGCAAAGTTCTACTCAAAAAATAATTTGATTGAAAATTATATGAAAACCAATTCAAGTATTAGTGTAGTAATGCATGTCAACTATTTGTTTTCAGCCGATGAAACAGCAAAGGACTACACTGAAAAGCTGACCAAGGCATTCGGTAGTTCAGACTTTGTGTTTGACCTGCTAATGTTGGGCATGGGCCCAGACGGTCACACCTGCTCGCTGTTCCCCGGGCATCCACTGCTGCAGGAAACTGGCCTGAAAGTGGCTGCACTCACTGACTCCCCGAAGCCTCCTGCCGAGAGGATCACCCTGACATACCCCACCATCAATAATGCCAGGAACTGTATATTTGCTGTCACAGGTTCAAGCAAAGCTGAGATTGTTCAAGTGAGTAATTTGTTTTATTTATATTCCTACTGCGTCTGATTCAAAGTTCGATTTTCATTCTCATGGCAAATACGATTAAATAATTTGGTTTCACTGTTTGAAAAATCACTGCTGAACTTTATTAAGACTATATGCTTGCTTCACATACAAAATAAAATTTATGATGAGGGAACGAATACCAAGCTATTTCCAGCCAGGGAAATGTCATGCAAATTGTTAGCTTACAGAAATAAAATCATATTTTCTTTATTTCCAGCGTATCCTGAAGCAGAAGGAAGATTTGCCAGCGGGCAGGGTGCAGCCTCGCAGTGGCTCCCTCTACTGGATCCTCGATGAGCACGCAGCGAAACTGCTATAAGAGCTATCCGCATTGTTCTAACACCTCTAATACACAGTAACAACAAAAATAGCTAGAGATCTATCTGAAGATGTTTACATGCACAAATGAACAAAAGCTATACATGTAATGATTCATGTGAAGATAGATCTTATGGCTGTAGTATACAACGACGAAGCTAGCATAATTTCACTAGTGGCAATATTATTGTACTTTATTAGTTAGGATTGATATCGTTATCACTTTGATTTATCGATTTATACCGCTCCATAAGGCCTGTAAGTGCGAGCGAGATTCGACAAAAATAATTTATAGCTTGTCTCATGTAACGCCCGTAGTATACTGCAGTGCAATCAAATTGGGCTTACCAAGTTGGGCGGGGATTATGACCCACCCATGATGCTGCCAAAATAGCCCATTTTGGACCACACATTTCTAAGTACCTATGATTTGTTTTGTTTACACGCGAATGCATTTGCTTAGGCATTAAGTTTGAAGTACTTTGTGTCATAATTTTATAGCTAACTACTATAACGGAGTTTTCCGCTATCTTCTGTTCCTATGTGAGTGTAGCTTTAGCTATGGTTAATAAACTAATGTCGCATAATGCTAGCTTATGGTTTTGTAACTAAACTTGCATTTAAGTTGATTGTAATTTGTATATTAAAAGTTGAATATTTTGGTATTGTAATGTTGCCATTTATATTTTAACATTCCGGTTGTACTGGTAATAATAAATGTTTGACTGGGTACATATTTGGTGGAAATGTACTTTAACTGCCATGGTTTTTGGGGGCCGAAGAGGGATGGGAGAGACTCCCCGTGTAGTGTAGCCAGTATAAGTAAAGTTGCGGAAACAGATGAGATGTCGACAGCAGTTAAAGTACAACTTAGCCATATCGTTTTATTTATACAATCCGGACAAAGACGTGACTACAGTAAAACTTTTATTGTGTCTCGTCGTATGTCTCGCAGGGTTAAGTAAGTCCGATGCACTCTGGGCATTAAACCTGTTATGAAACCTTGATGACTGGCAATCTTTCCACCATGACATGAGCTATTGTCATCTGATACGCCAGAAGAATGGTAGTAGAGCGAGTGCCAGGCGACACAGCAACAGGATTTTATTCAAAATGGTTATGTAAGGCTCGATTCACTCCGAGATATGCCACACAGCATACATACGGCGCAGCGGCCGGCATCGAAGCGGTGAGCGGTTTCAGTGCCAAAACTTACGCAGCATTTTAAACCTTAGCTTCATTATTAAAATACACAGTTAGGGCCATACCTCACCGAGATGCCATGGCGACGTGGCCAGCGACGTTGCTATGGCTACGTCTGGCGTCCCTGCGTCGCCAATGCATTCAGTTCTGTCTCAACACAGTCAGGAATGGACGTGGAAATTACTGCACTGTTATTATATTATTACCAGCGTCGCAAAAAGATAAAAAGAAAAAAATACATCCGTTTGTATAAAACCGAAGCCAAAGCGGTGTTTTTCTTAAACTCTATGAAGATTTAAGAAAATACCCTGAAAAAATGTTCAATTATCTGAGGATGTCACTAACATCATTTGATGAATTATTGAGTTTATGTCAGGTAGCCAGCGTCGCCAGTCGCCGCATGCGGAGCGGTCGACTCTGGCTACGCTGGCTACTTGGCAACGTCGCCAGTCGGTCGCCAAGTGAGTTAGCCCTCATACATCTCAATAAGAACTAGTTGGCGACGTCGCCATGGCATCTCGGTGAGGTATGGCCCTTATGCTCGAGGGGCATGAAAGGGGCTCGCGGCTCCGCTGGCAGTCGAGATAAGATATAAACAATAATACAATTGTGTTTGAAATTACGCATTACAACTAACAATATGATAAGACAAAAATACCGTTAAAAATAAAGAATTTAAATAATTAAAGAAATATTAATAAAGAATTTAAAAAACATGAAAATCAAAATGTCAAAAAACTATTTATAAAAAAAAAATGCCACAAGCGACCGGTCAAAGCACTCCTGCCCTCCGCTCAAAGCCCGCGCTTATACCATTTAGGATCGTTCCGAGACAAGTAAATACGAGTAAGTACTCGATACTTCTGTTTTCTACCGAGTAATTTTAGCATCGAATCAATCTTGCGATACTCACGTGGTATCGACACAAAAGTACTTGGTATCGAATCGAATCAGACTGAACGAATGTAACTTTACAATATTGAATTGTTGTCGCAATATGGGATCCAAGGGAGCGCTTATTTTCCAAATACGGAGCAACGATTCATGAAGCATATGAATTGTTGTAAAAATATGACATTATAAATGATTGTCACTTTATATGAGTAGGTATCGCAACATCCCATAGACTTAGAACTGTCTATGTCTATGCAACATCCCTAATACCAATTCACAAACGCCAGGCTCCGCGGCGCGGCTTGGTGTAGTTTATAGAGAAGGATCATGCGATGGAAGTGGCTCGTAGAAACCAGTGTAAAATAAAAGTCTGTAGCAAGTTCCAATATGTGTAATCCCTCATACTTTCAAATGCCCGCGAGATCATCACAACTGCATTCTTCCACATATAAAAGAGCTCGACTATTATACTCGTTACAATTACGATTATCGTCCTATGACATCTCTTTAATCATTTTTAATAATAAGTGTTAATTACAAAAAGTATGTCAACTAAATAAAAAACTTCGGTGCGCATAGCGTACCAAATGCTTACATACATATACATACTTTATTCGATATACATAGCACTAGAGGTCATTTTTTAAACAATTGAACCTATGATAGCGGACTTAACGAATGAGATGCATCGACGTCGTCACGACGCTTATAAACAAATAAAATACATAATTATATTGCATCTTTAAACTAACCGACTCGCTGCCGACGACGATTGTGTTAAAAAAATTGAAAAAAAAAGTGACGGCGGCGATGCCATTACACTAGGGATTTATAAAATAATAATGTTTAACATAGTTTGTTGAGTGAATTTCGTTTAGCGATATTTTACAATGAGTTACATCAGGTAGGTACAGGTTAGCAGGAGATGTGAATGTATCGTGTCGTGAAGGAGCACTAAACTAAGGACGCCTCGCGACCGCCCGCCCGCGCAGGGCCTAGGGCTCCGCCTGCAACAAACAACACTCATTAGTAATACATTCATAGTAAAAAAAGCATTTTTAATTACCTAACCGTCTAAAATCCCCTACTCCAACTAGAAAAAGAACTGTAACTTTTGAACAGCTAAACAAATTTTCATGAAACATAGTTAAGATACCCGATTAAACTAGTTTTTAATTAAAATCCGTCCATCCATTTTGGAGCTACGATGCCACACCAACTAACTTATAACACCCCTCTTTTTTGTCGGGGGTTAAAACACGAAGACTGGTGACATCCACCACACTGTGGTGGATTACTAGCGAATGCCTCTCAGAGAAGACGGCCGCCTCCCAGCAGTTGAAAACTTCCAGGAAAGTTTCCTGAAAACTTCCAAAACTTCCGGAACTTTGGAAGTTTTCAAATTATGTTTTTCTATTTATGAAATCAACAAATCCGTTGCTTTGGGATTACTCAGAATCAGTAACGTCAAATGAAAATGATCCTTTAATTTAGTTCTATTTTCTTTTATTATTTTAATTATTTATGGTATTGAAGCAAATTGATGAAATAACATTTTTTATTAAATCGGCTTAAATCATACGAAGGCAACGGGCATAATGTAAACACCGACCGGTATGACGGAAGTTTTGGAAATATTCATTTTTAACATGTACCCTACACCCCGCATCTCGTCATGTGCTCGCTGTGATCCAATATATAAAATCTAGCTAAATGTAACATATAAGTATCCCCAATTACTGTTTTTATAAGTAAAAAATCATTTCTGAAAACTTCCAAAACTGCGGCAGTTCTGGAAGTTTTCGGGAATATTTCCGGTAAACTTCCTGAAAACTTCCAAAGTTTCGGAAACTTTCCGCAGTTTTCAACTCTACAGCTGTGGGACCATTATCAGGCTGGTGTTATGACTGCGTACCTGTGTGTCGGCTAGTTGGGCGCCCAGTAGGACTGCGAGTAGCTGGGCTTGCTGGCCGCGGGCTTGCTGGCCGCCGCCCGCCCGCCCCCCGCGCCGCTCTCCTGGGAAACGACGACAGACGTCAATCACACGATACACTTGCATATTGCTTGAATGAGGTGGTTATACAGGATCATTTTTATGTAGTGCGCAAAATTTGCAGTGATTCAGTGTCCGTTCCCAAATGCAACCAAAGTACTAAAATTCACTCCAAAACAAAATGAAAAATTCGTAATTAGAGTCGAATTTTCGTTTTATTTTAAACTATATCCCAATACTGCTGTTGCATTTAGGAACAGAGACTGAATCACTACAAATTATGCGCACTACATAAAAAATATCTAGTAGAGAGCCAGATGTCAACAGCAATATAACTTGTATAAAATTAACTTCAGTTAATAATTGCGTAATATTTATATTTTTGCATTTCAGAATTGGGCTATAGCAAGTTATAAAACAAAGATGGCGCTTTGAGTCATCAAATCTAAATTCTTTATTTCGCATAAAATATAGTCATAATCAAAAGACTACATCGTTGTAGTCTTTCCGACTCGACACGTTCCGATTTAATTATTTCTTTGTCTACTAGAAATAATGATTTTATGAAACAAATTTTAACATTCTTTTAAATATATAGATTATCCAAAATTATTTCCCTTGTAATAAGAGAAAAACAAACTCGACAATATTATTAAGAAAGACACTAGTAAAAAGTCTTTGTCAGAAGTGGGATTCGAACCCACGCCCACAGAAGTGGACTGCGACCTGAACGCAGCGCCTTAGACCGCTCGGCCATCCTGACTTGATACTAAGTGTTGAAATAGCAGTTCAGAATATTTTCAGTAGTTTAGTCTGAAGAAACGAATATACGCACTTGGAAATTTAGTTTTTTTAACATAGTGGAATAATGCCTACGCAAATATTGAAATTAAGATCAGAATTGTTTTCTTATAAGAACAAAAAACAATTGCTGTTGAAATATGGCAATAAAAAACATTTAGAAATTAGATTCGCCAAGATATAAACGAGCGCAAATTAATACAACATCAATATATACCTACTAAGCATTTCGAGCTACTATAAATTAAATTATATTACAGTATAATAATATAAGCGAACATTCGAAACAAATACATGCGATATGAAAGGCGGGTAGTAGTAATTTTAATTTTATGCAATAATAAAGATATAAATATAGCGGATACATACAAGTTAACCTTTTGAATGACATGTTAAATTAGAAGTCACCGGCCGCAAACAATAGATTTTAAATCGTAGTCGAATTTGCATGGCTTGACGGGTTAAAATAACGACATGTTCGACAACATAATTATTAACATAATTTTAAATATTAATGTTGTGACTTTTACTGGATATTTGTGAAATTTTCACTAATCATTGACCGTGAATTGTATAAAATCTTATTAAGAAATTAAGATGTGTTGTTCTTTTGGTTATTTTTGACACATAATCAGTCTTATTAGAAAATATGGTTTAACGCAAGTCTTGTAAAACCCAGGCTTTAAAAGATCGCCCCGTTTCTTTTTGTTATATGACGTTAGAAAGTGACGGTTTTTTTTTAAATTTCATTTATTCAATAATTATAAATCACACACTTAAAGAAAATCCAGGTTGATCTGGTGGGGCGATCACTCGTGTACAGTACACAAAGAAAAAAGAAACAAACTCATTACGTAATTCTAAATTGTATACAACATTGATAATGGTTACTTGGCTAGGAAGTGTCTTTTTAGATTTTTTTTACATAACTTAGGTTTTTTAGTTAGCTGGCTCACATCTCTTTGCGTAGCCCGTTAAGTAAAGCATTTAAAACCTGGGTTTTACTAAACTTGCTTTAAACCATCTTTTGTAATAAGGTGGATTGAGTTTTGCTAAAAAAAAAATCTCTATTCACCTACCAGGTTTTTATTAAAGTGCCCACAGGTTTTGTTTTTTTATTTTATTGGCAACATTTTACTTTTATTTTATCGTGTACCTACTTTCAATTTCGAAAGTAATTTTTTTAGTGAATAATTGAAATGAAAACCACGGAAAGAAGTTCAGGGCGAGTGAGTTCTAGTAACGATATAAGCCTCTACATATGGAAATAATTATAGTTCCACAAATTAGAGTTCAGTCCGATATCATGTCACTTGTAGAAATCATCGATATTTTAAAATAATTTCGTCGTGCATTTGCAATAACAAAATCGTCAATGCCTAAAATCATCACTCGATAATGGCCATGACTGAATAAACGTGAACTTCGGCTTCCGCTGTGACATTACAATGACAAGATTACAACATGCAATGTGTGAATGTGGTGACAGTTAGAGAAAAATCATTGATTATTTTGTCATTGTTCCTGTTATCAATATTTTTTTATCATTGTCATGTAGTCACTGATATCGAAAAATCATCACTCAGCCCATTGCTATCAGAAATCTAAAAAAATACCTTTTGACAGCTGTCAAAAACGCGCGCGTTTGCGTCAAAACGGATGGTTTTGACAGCTGTCAATAGGTATTTTTTAGATTTGAAGAACTGTAATTATGGTCTGCAAACCCTAGACAGTCAGCCCTTTATGAATCTTGCTGGCTTGGCTGATCATTCCATCACGGCATGAGAAATTATGCGAGAGCCGAGTCTGTCTAACAGGTTAGAATAGAACAGATCTTTATTTCATGTAAACAAAATACAGGCACTTAAGAAATGTCATGACTCTAGATCCTATGGAGAAGAACCGGCAAGAAACTCCAAGGAAACTCTTAAAATAATAGATTACAATCTTGATTAGTACTATGTTGTGGTAAGAGCTGCGAGAACAATGTAATTTAATGTGAATAAAAATAAATTAAGATAATAATAATGAGTTGCCTTTAAATAAGGTTATATAAAAGGAAATTCAAAAGGTTAACACAAGTAATAGGTGCAGAGAAAATACATATAGTGCGTTAATAAATATGTATGTATATAATAACTTACCCGCCTATTATGACTACTGTTCACCCGTACATCCATCTACAAACGAAAGCAAACTCTAAGAAATATAATAAAAAAACAGAATCAAACGGAACTTATGACGCATGCATAAACAAAAATATTTTCCGGCACTCGGAGCATATAGACAGGAAACAGCTTATCATGCATCATCTGAATTTTACACGTTTTTATTGATTTACGAGCTCCCGCTAGCTGCTTCGCCCGCGTCATATCTTTATAAATTATAGCCTAAGTTTCTCAGTGATAATATAGCATCCTGCTGGTGAAAGAATTTTTAAAATCGGTCCAGTAATTTTCGAGTTTATCCATTACAAACAAATAAACAAAAAACCAAATCTTTTCTGTTTATAATATTATTATTAAAGAAAAATTTCTTGAGGTGACATTAACGCCTGAAGAATTTTGGCTCTACAAGATTTTATTCGTATTTTATTTATTAAACAGAAAAATCAATTTTAAGCTGAAATTTATTCAACTGCTCATTTCTCTCATAGCTCTTTCTTGTTTTACCTTATAGTAACAATAGTAATTGTTATAAAACAAAATCTCAATACCTACTCGACCCAAACGTATGGGACAGCTGATTATTTTTCCGCGATTACGATGTTAGTCCCATAGAGAAAGTTGTTCAGTTTGATGGTTTGATCCACACCCTTAAATATGACCACGCATTTCTGGTACACGTACTATTACTGTACACAATTTCAGTATCTTTCCGGCCCAGCTGGACAGCAATAATTGATAAAGAACGATTGCTCCGCCATCTTCAGACTATATGCTCCAAAACTTAATGATTATCTAGTAATTCTCGTGTTTTGATCATGCTACACTGTGTCTGGCAATTCGCAACACAATCTATGCATGTATTCATATTTTTGTATAACACGATTTTTGTATAAGCTCCTACGTTTATACTCCCAATCCCTTTAAGGGGATATTGTTCTCATAATTATAAACAACTTTCACAACGGGACCAATAGCAAAAACAAATCAGTTAATCCATGGAAATAATTCAATATTACTCGACAGCTGATATTTTTTTCGCGATTTCATTTTTGATCCCATAGTATAAGTTGTTCATAATGATGAGTACAATAACCTCTTAAAGGGACCGGGAGTAGGTAGGACCTTGTATAGGTAAATGATTCATGAATAAATAAGCTTTTATTCTTTTCTAAACTTAAATAGTGTAATCATTGGATCATCTATTGTTAAAGTGTAGTTTAAGTGTCTAGTGATGAATATTTTCTCTCGATCATCGCTCATTCGTAAGTTTTTGTCGCTTAAATGAACGTAGATTTTTTTTTCTAGCTGATATGTGTCAGAGATTAGTTTTATCTCGTGTGGTATGGTTGTGTATAGTTGTTGCAAGCCACGAGCGTACGTACTCTCGAGCCTCGACTTTTATGGGCATTGACAAAATGTTCAAATTCAAATGATACACGCGCGCTCGTGGATTGAAACAGCTGTACTTCGCGACGTGTGTACCTCATGTGTCTATGTCATGACATGTGGTGCTGAGTGCTGGTGTACGCACCTGGTGCTGCTGCGGCGCGTGGTGGTGCGGGTGGTGGTGCGGCGGCGCGGGGATGTAGAGGTGCGACGTGTGTACCTCATGTGTCTATGTCATGTCATGTGGTGCTGAGTGCTGGTGTACGCACCTGGTGCTGCTGCGGCACGTGGTGGTGCGGGTGGTGGTGCGGCGGCGCGGGGATGTAGAGGTGCGACGTGTGTACCTCATGTGTCTATGTCATGTCATGTGGTGCTGAGTGCTGGTGTACGCACCTGGTGCTGCTGCGGCGCGTGGTGGTGCGGGTGGTGGTGCGGCGGCGCGGGGATGTAGAGGTGCGACGTGTGTACCTCATGTGTCTATGTCATGTCATGTGGTGCTGAGTGCTGGTGTACGCACCTGGTGCTGCTGCGGCGCGTGGTGGTGCGGCGGCGCGGGGATGTAGAGGTGCGACGTGTGTACCTCATGTGTCTATGTCATGTCATGTGGTGCTGAGTGCTGGTGTACGCACCTGGTGCTGCTGCGGCGCGTGGTGGTGCGGGTGGTGGTGCGGCGGCGCGGGGATGTAGAGGTGCGACGTGTGTACCTCATGTGTCTATGTCATGTCATGTGGTGCTGAGTGCTGGTGTACGCACCTGGTGCTGCTGCGGCGCGTGGTGGTGCGGGTGGTGGTGCGGCGGCGCGGGGATGTAGAGGTGCGACGTGTGTACCTCATGTGTCTATGTCATGTCATGTGGTGCTGAGTGCTGGTGTACGCACCTGGTGCTGCTGCGGCGCGTGGTGGTGCGGGTGGTGGTGCGGCGGCGCGGGGATGTAGAGGTGCGACGTGTGTACCTCATGTGTCTATGTCATGTCATGTGGTGCTGAGTGCTGGTGTACGCACCTGGTGCTGCTGCGGCGCGTGGTGGTGCGGGTGGTGGTGCGGCGGCGCGGGGATGTAGAGGTGCGACGTGTGTACCTCATGTGTCTATGTCATGTCATGTGGTGCTGAGTGCTGGTGTACGCACCTGGTGCTGCTGCGGCGCGTGGTGGTGCGGGTGGTGGTGCGGCGGCGCGGGGATGTAGAGGTGCGACGTGTGTACCTCATGTGTCTATGTCATTTCATGTGGTGCTGAGTGCTGGTGTACGCACCTGGTGCTGCTGCGGCGCGTGGTGGTGCGGGTGGTGGTGCGGCGGCGCGGGGATGTAGAGGTGCGACGTGTGTACCTCATGTGTCTATGTCATGTCATGTGGTGCTGAGTGCTGGTGTACGCACCTGGTGCTGCTGCGGCGCGTGGTGGTGCGGGTGGTGGTGCGGCGGCGCGGGGATGTAGAGGTGCGACGTGTGTACCTCATGTGTCTATGTCATGTCATGTGGTGCTGAGTGCTGGTGTACGCACCTGGTGCTGCTGCGGCGCGTGGTGGTGCGGGTGGTGGTGCGGCGGCGCGGGGATGTAGAGGTGCGACGTGTGTACCTCATGTGTCTATGTCATGTCATGTGGTGCTGAGTGCTGGTGTACGCACCTGGTGCTGCTGCGGCGCGTGGTGGTGCGGGTGGTGGTGCGGCGGCGCGGGGATGTAGAGGTGCGACGTGTGTACCTCATGTGTCTATGTCATGTCATGTGGTGCTGAGTGCTGGTGTACGCACCTGGTGCTGCTGCGGCGCGTGGTGGTGCGGGTGGTGGTGCGGCGGCGCGGGGATGTAGAGGTGCGACGTGTGTACCTCATGTGTCTATGTCATGTCATGTGGTGCTGAGTGCTGGTGTACGCACCTGGTGCTGCTGCGGCGCGTGGTGGTGCGGGTGGTGGTGCGGCGGCGCGGGGATGTAGAGGTGCGACGTGTGTACCTCATGTGTCTATGTCATGTCATGTGGTGCTGAGTGCTGGTGTACGCACCTGGTGCTGCTGCGGCGCGTGGTGGTGCGGGTGGTGGTGCGGCGGCGCGGGGATGTAGAGGTGCGACGTGTGTACCTCATGTGTCTATGTCATGTCATGTGGTGCTGAGTGCTGGTGTACGCACCTGGTGCTGCTGCGGCGCGTGGTGGTGCGGGTGGTGGTGCGGCGGCGCGGGGATGTAGAGGTGCGACGTGTGTACCTCATGTGTCTATGTCATGTCATGTGGTGCTGAGTGCTGGTGTACGCACCTGGTGCTGCTGCGGCGCGTGGTGGTGCGGGTGGTGGTGCGGCGGCGCGGGGATGTAGAGGTGCGACGTGTGTACCTCATGTGTCTATGTCATGTCATGTGGTGCTGAGTGCTGGTGTACGCACCTGGTGCTGCTGCGGCGCGTGGTGGTGCGGGTGGTGGTGCGGCGGCGCGGGGATGTAGAGGTGCGACGTGTGTACCTCATGTGTCTATGTCATGTCATGTGGTGCTGAGTGCTGGTGTACGCACCTGGTGCTGCTGCGGCGCGTGGTGGTGCGGGTGGTGGTGCGGCGGCGCGGGGATGTAGAGGTGCGACGTGTGTACCTCATGTGTCTATGTCATGTCATGTGGTGCTGAGTGCTGGTGTACGCACCTGGTGCTGCTGCGGCGCGTGGTGGTGCGGGTGGTGGTGCGGCGGCGCGGGGATGTAGAGGTGCGACGTGTGTACCTCATGTGTCTATGTCATGTCATGTGGTGCTGAGTGCTGGTGTACGCACCTGGTGCTGCTGCGGCGCGTGGTGGTGCGGGTGGTGGTGCGGCGGCGCGGGGATGTAGAGGTGCGACGTGTGTACCTCATGTGTCTATGTCATGTCATGTGGTGCTGAGTGCTGGTGTACGCACCTGGTGCTGCTGCGGCGCGTGGTGGTGCGGGTGGTGGTGCGGCGGCGCGGGGATGTAGAGGTGCGACGTGTGTACCTCATGTGTCTATGTCATGTCATGTGGTGCTGAGTGCTGGTGTACGCACCTGGTGCTGCTGCGGCGCGTGGTGGTGCGGGTGGTGGTGCGGCGGCGCGGGGATGTAGAGGTGCGACGTGTGTACCTCATGTGTCTATGTCATGTCATGTGGTGCTGAGTGCTGGTGTACGCACCTGGTGCTGCTGCGGCGCGTGGTGGTGCGGGTGGTGGTGCGGCGGCGCGGGGATGTAGAGGTGCGACGTGTGTACCTCATGTGTCTATGTCATGTCATGTGGTGCTGAGTGCTGGTGTACGCACCTGGTGCTGCTGCGGCGCGTGGTGGTGCGGGTGGTGGTGCGGCGGCGCGGGGATGTAGAGGTGCGACGTGTGTACCTCATGTGTCTATGTCATGTCATGTGGTGCTGAGTGCTGGTGTACGCACCTGGTGCTGCTGCGGCGCGTGGTGGTGCGGGTGGTGGTGCGGCGGCGCGGGGATGTAGAGGTGCGACGTGTGTACCTCATGTGTCTATGTCATGTCATGTGGTGCTGAGTGCTGGTGTACGCACCTGGTGCTGCTGCGGCGCGTGGTGGTGCGGGTGGTGGTGCGGCGGCGCGGGGATGTAGAGGTGCGACGTGTGTACCTCATGTGTCTATGTCATGTCATGTGGTGCTGAGTGCTGGTGTACGCACCTGGTGCTGCTGCGGCGCGTGGTGGTGCGGGTGGTGGTGCGGCGGCGCGGGGATGTAGAGGTGCGACGTGTGTACCTCATGTGTCTATGTCATGTCATGTGGTGCTGAGTGCTGGTGTACGCACCTGGTGCTGCTGCGGCGCGTGGTGGTGCGGGTGGTGGTGCGGCGGCGCGGGGATGTAGAGGTGCGACGTGTGTACCTCATGTGTCTATGTCATGTCATGTGGTGCTGAGTGCTGGTGTACGCACCTGGTGCTGCTGCGGCGCGTGGTGGTGCGGGTGGTGGTGCGGCGGCGCGGGGATGTAGAGGTGCGACGTGTGTACCTCATGTGTCTATGTCATGTCATGTGGTGCTGAGTGCTGGTGTACGCACCTGGTGCTGCTGCGGCGCGTGGTGGTGCGGGTGGTGGTGCGGCGGCGCGGGGATGTAGAGGTGCGACGTGTGTACCTCATGTGTCTATGTCATGTCATGTGGTGCTGAGTGCTGGTGTACGCACCTGGTGCTGCTGCGGCGCGTGGTGGTGCGGGTGGTGGTGCGGCGGCGCGGGGATGTAGAGGTGCGACGCACCGCCGAACGGGGGCGGCGTGCCGCTGTGGAACGACGCCTTCTCGTAGCTCTGCGGGACATACAAGTCCTTCAGACATTATGTCAGTGGCTCGATTTAAACACAATACGACATCGCCGCTATATTATTACAAGGCGGTAGCTGTCACCACCGGGGGGAACATGATTTTAACTTTAGAAGGTATTTTTAACTTTTCTGCCACACTAGAATTGTGTTCTGTATCGTGGGTACTTTACAGAAATAAGTCTCGCATTATACACACTCAAACCCGGGACAAATACCCGTAGGCCATAAAAATATTCGTTCCGTGCAGGAATCGAACCCGCTACATAATAACACAGCAAGCTAATTACTTAGCCGCTGTGCCAATCGCGAGTGGTCTCGATCCACTCACTGTACAAATATTTTTATGACCTACGGATATATTCGAGTTTGGATGTATAACATGTGAGATTTATATATTCACTACAAAATTTCTAGTGTGGAGCAAGATTTGGTCCAAAAGAAAAGTGTGTAAAGCCCGCATCACAACGTAATTATGTCTCTTTTATACGACGCACCAAATAGTATGTTTAAACACCCTAAACACACGACACCGCGCGCAGCAGCAGCGCCATTTTGGCGACAGAACTAATGTTCACTACTCACTTACCCTTTGTCCTGAGTGTAAGAATGTTGTGGAGCGAAACAGTAGCTGTTTCTACTAAGTGTACGCAGATTAAACGCAGTATATTATACCACTTGACTCTCTGTTATGTAGTTCCTATATTTTATTCTAAAAGATCCCCGAATTTTTCGACTCATTATCGCCGTAGGAGGTAGGACACATCACACACCAAAATTACAAATGTCATGCATCACACAATACATTTATCGTACAGTAACGACACAACTTATATGACCTACCGATGTACCTGCGCGGCTGACACAATTAAATACGCGGGAAATTGATCAACCAATCAGAAAGCATCTTCGCTGTGCCATCGACGTCACCTTCAGTTAGTGAGCGAAATAGAAATAGACGACACAGCAATACATTTTTACACCTTAAGGGCATTGCATAAGGTTGATTATAAATTGATTTAGTTCGCGTGTTGTCAGCGATCGTGTTTGTGTCTGCGCGGACGAAGAATCACGACGCGCCTTATCTTTTGTGTCATACTGTACATCTATATTTAAATGAGAGTGCGCACGACAATACCTCCCTTTCGTCACAAAATTGTATTTATTAGGTAAAAAAAATCCACTCAACATGTGTCGCGCATGCAGGACATGTCGAATTTAACTACAATTTATGGTAGATTTAAATACGAGTGCACTGTTAGCTTGCACAACACATGCATCACACATACATCATGCAACACAAATACATATCGTACAAAAAGCGCCCGTGCTCGCACCTACTCGTTCACTCTGGCTGTTCTTGATTATTTTACGAACATCTTGAGTCCTACAACTGAGTTGTAGCGCAATACAATTATCGTGTAGCACACAATATTGATGCGAATGTAGGACCAGTGTCTCTAGTCTTTGCAGGCTACAAGTTTGTGATGCAGTACACATAATCTTTGGTGTGTGATGTGCCTGAGCCTATGACCATTATAAATCTCGAATGTATCCGATTCGAGCCGATCGACTACGGGTCCTACACAGAATGAAGCCATTTCATGGTCGTTCAATGTCAAGCCGCTGCAACCGAGCCTAATACGTGCAAAAGATCACTTTTGCACCCTTGTTATTGTTAGCTATAGTCATGCGTATACGTATTTGAATGTAATTTTAAGTTACGTTGACATAGTGGTGTTTCTAATTGGCTTACTGCGACTCCGTGTCAAAACTTGCGGCGATTCTCTTAGGCCTAGTTTATACAGCAACGCCTAGCGAGGACGAGGCGAGGACGTTGCGAGGATGTGGCATGGACGTGACGATACATTATACATACGTGGCGAACACGAACCAAGCTATGTCACTGTACAGGCTGACGTTGTTGCGTGTTACAGTACTCAGAATTAGTATAGTCGTAAAGAGCAGGATATTACTTTTTCTTTCGTTTCTTCTTTTAACTGGAGAAGAAATTATTGAGACAATTTATTTTATCAACCTATTTATTTATCGTGTAATTTATTTATTTTAAATGCTTCATGTACAAAGGCAGTCTTAGGCTGACATTCAGAGACGACAGAAACGAGTCTAAGCGTGAACTTACGCTTCCATCTGTCAAAATTTGTTCGTAAGTTTGACAGATGGAAGCGTAAGTTCACGCTTAGACTCGTTTCTGTCGTCTCTGAATGTCAGCCTTAATGCCGTAGGCATTCTCTACCAGACAACCCAGGCAATTTAATGTTTAATGTTATTAGTATTGTATAGATTTGATTACATACTAACAACATAGCCTTCAGATTTTATTTCTCGTTTTTACTAGCAATATATAGATTACATATCTGAAATAAAATAAATTGAATGATTGCTCAACTAACTGTCAAAACTGTATATTAAATTGAATATCGTCACACATTGTTAGTGCTCGCAGTAGTTAACAAGCGCCCGTTGCGTGCCGTGCGTGTGGCACACCGCGCACGTCACGTATCATTTACGCGATTTCATTTTATGGAGGAGACATTGTGTCTGCGCCACATCGTCGCCACGTCTCCGCCACAGCTGTATAAATCATGTCTAAAGTCAGGCTTCCACTGCGAAAGGGTGATGAGCAAGTAATAGCCAAGCGGAACGGAGTCCAACTAGCTAAAATGGGTTTTACCTTCCACTAAGAAAGAGTTTTTACCATTTTTATGATTTGCCTTCCACAGCAAGAGAAATGAAAGCGAGGCATTAGCGTACTAGCGTCACTAAGTATTTGATTATTGCTAGTCGAACGGAGTCCATAGACACCACTCCCTTTGCTTAAGCGGAACGAGTTCGTTATTAATTATTTTTACTCGTTCAGTTTTCTCCGCTAGACTCTTTGTTGGTGGAAGTACTTCTATGAAGTTTACTGTTGCGAGTTAAACGGATTCCGTACAGAGCCCGCTCCGATGCCAGTGGAAGCCAGACTTGTTCCTAGCCTATAATAGTCAAGGCAGTCAGTATGTCCTAGAATTAAAATTGGAAGTCTCGTGTCATCCAGTAATCCGCAGCCGATCCGTGGCTCAGAGCTGAGGGCGTGCAGGGGAGGGTGTGATGTAATACGACAAGTGTACTTACATTGACCTTGTTGAGCGCGACGTGCGTCTTGGCGTACATAGCGTTGGTGAGATCAGCCGCGGCGCCTCCGCCCGACTTGTTCGCGTTGCCCGTGTAGGGGCCGCCTGCGCACAACACACATTATTACATTATGCGAGGATCATACAATCCCAATATTACATTTATTTTTGGAACGAAGACTTAGGATCATTTTATACTAGCGCAGAGTCGAAGCGCATCGAAGCGTCAAATTCTTTACAAATAAAGCGAAGTTTTACGTGTAGCAAGCATTATTTTTGGAATGTTTGTCACTATAATTTTTGGCTTTTGGATTAAATAGGCATTCATATTTTTGCACCAGGTATTTTTTTTTAATGGCAACTGAGCCGATGGCGGCTATTCTGCCAGAGTCACGTGAAGACGGAATTAGGTGAGACCGCAATTTTTCGTCCTCGTCCATCGTGATCAACACCGACGCAGGCCAATTTCCGACTGATGATGCGTAGGTTCGCTAGTGGGCGCATGGATACGCGAGGATGCGCGCGCACCAATCAGCGTTGTTCACGCGCAGACGCGCGAATTCCGAAGAATGCGCGCGTCTTTTTAAAATCTCAGAAGTAATGTGTGCGTTACGCTGTGGAGTTAAGGTTGAATTTGTTATGTTCAGTTTTGGATAGACGCTTCGACTCTGCGCTAGTATATACAGGGTGACTGGTAGAACGAGGGAATCGTTGAAGTAGGGTGTTCTACTCATCATTATGAACAACTTTTACTATGGGACCGAAACTGAAATCGCGAAAATAAAATCAGCTGTTCCATATAAATAATTCAATATTAATCCACAAAATGTATGGAACAGCAGATTTTTTTTTCGCGATTTCCGCTTTGGTCCCATAGTAAAAGTTGTTCATAATGATGAGTACCATACCCTCCTTCAATGATTCCCTCGTTCTACCAGTCAGCCTGTATTGACCCTTAATAAATTCCGTCCACTACTGTCCCACAGCTGGACACAGCCCTCGTTCTTAAAATTAGAAAGGTAACCCTTAGTCCAATACGCTACAATATGGTATGGGTTGGTGGACTACACACACCATCAAGAATTTTACGGAGATTTGTGGGTTACCTCATGTTTACTTTCACTGTTAATGCAAGTGGTAATCTAATTCCAATTCGCACATGAATTTTGAAAAAGCTTAGGTGTGGGCCGGTGTCGAACTCAGGTCCTCTGTAGTGTATCGCACCTACTTAAAATTTATTTATTTATTTATTTAAAACTTACACACTATCTTTACAGGTTGATCCCAATACAATAGTGGTTTGCACTCTCTCACCAAATAAATTGAAAAATAAACTTACAGCTAATACTTAACTACTATTTAAATACAACTAACAAAATTCAACACAACTCTTGCGAATTCACTCAGATTGCATGAAAATAAGTCAATTCTCTCATGCACTTCGTTTAGTACACATATTGTGCGGGTGAGTGGTGCTTTTGACAGCAGGTTGGTTTTGGCAGCAGGGACTGCCAGCAGTGGCGGTCGCCGCCGCCTCCACACGTACCGGTCTGGCACGCACAGCTTCAGGTGACGCAGCACACCCGGGTTATGAGCTACTCCACGCAGGAGCTTCAGCGCATACGCCAAAAACAACGGCAAAATACAAGTGTATAGCCTGTACTTGGATGTATAATACAGTTATTGAAACGAATTATACGCTTTTTACTGATTTCGAGTCGATTAACACTCAAGAGCGAAGAAGAAGACGAAACTGCGTTCGTTTTAGAGCTACAATCATAAACTGAGACCATATTATTTCTAATTATCTGGATCCAACTGTTTGTCCTGGTGTATGAAGCTGGATTACAACGCATCGCCTAGGTACGGCTATGTAGTGTGAGCAATACTATCATGAAAATAGGAGGGCAGTGCTTTTTTGTCATGTGCTGTTTTGTTCCGACAAAATGCCGCTGAGCGGCATGGTAATCACGATACACGCTCGTAATCGAGATCGATTTTATTTTGATAGTTCAACAATTTACATTGCGTTGTTCCAAGTGTCGAGCGCAGTGATTTTTAACTGCTCAATGTACTTTGCTGAATTGTCAAAACTGAATTGATTCCGATTCCGAGCGTGTATCGTGATAGCTATGCCAGTTTGCGGCCTATTTTGGCGTGTATCATGAGAGGGCCGATCCCGCTTGGAGAAGGTAAGCTGAGCACCCGCCTCGCCGCCGGCCCCGCGCGCCCCGCCCGCCCCCCGCCCCGCCCCGCCCCCGCCCCGCCCCACCCGCCCCGCCCCGCCTACTGCGCGCCAGCGGCTCCCGCGGCACGCGCACGTGCTCATGTGCGCACCATTAAAGTATTCACAGACGATCGAACTTGGTTCGGAACGGACCACGAACTGTACGGTGCGCTCTACACAACAGACAAGCGCACCAGACCCCGAATCGTCGTCGTATTGTGCTAGCATTGCGTGAACACGTCTCCTCGACATGCCGCCTGTTCTATCAAAACAGGCCAAAATTGCATTAGTTGCGGCAACTATCGTTGCTACATCGCCATTACATAACCAACGAAAAAGAAGAAAGATCTTTATTACAATAAAGACTATGCGCGGTATGCCACAAACATGGAAAGTCCTTATACAACTCCAACAGCTCTATAACAGCTCTTTTCTCGGTATTAACGATGTCTTCTTGGCGTCATTCCGAATCCATGTCTGTGAACACGCTGCGACGTGTTGCGCGTACGGTGGCACAATAGCGACTAGACTGACATATGGTTCGGTGCGCCGTCCACACGATCGAATTTGGTTCATCGTGGTCCGTTCCGAACCAAGTTCGATCGTCTGTGAATACTTTGACTACTGTTGCGCTGTACTGACCAGGTTTGTAGGAGTCCTGCGCGTCGTAGGGTTGCTGCTGCGTGTAGGTGGACACCTTGCCCTGCCCCGACACGCCGCCCACTCCGCCTACTCCGCCAACTCCTCCCACATTTGAGCCACCGCCGTACTGGGGACACACAATAATATTATTAGCTTCTACCTATTTATTACGCGACACAACATAGTAATTTTACATGTTGTTCTGGCCTTTTTTTGAGTAAAGACGTTAATAGTGTGCAAATGAGAGAGCATGGTTAACGTCACCATTTCACTTTTTTTTATATTTTCCCTCACTAATAATAATTACTATTATCGTAAGTGTGTTTACAAATATACATCCCATATGAGCAAACATCCAAATTCTGAACATCTATCTGGGTATTTAAGCCATTCAAATATCTGTTCCGTACGGGAATCAAACCCGCGACACGTAGCGCATTACTCGATCACTCAACCACTGTGCTAACTAAACACAGTTTAGTATGAACAATATCATTCGCTTCTTTATTGGCATAACTTATTAAGTCGTGCAATCAACCTTGTTCCTTTTACTAATAAATGCTGATTATAGTTACGACAAGGTTATATATACATCAAAATATGTAAGGTTTAATAAATGCATGATATAATAGTATACAGCATGTACTGACCGTGGGGTAGACGCCGTACTGGTAGGTGGTGGGGGGTGGCTGGTACGCGAAGTACGCGTAGCCGGGGGGCAGCGCCGCCGCGGGGACCTGCGGGGGACGGGTACATTAGCACTGCTAGCATTCCAAAATGCCCGTTATAGGCGCAATTTGCTCCGGAATCCTCCCTCTAAGTGCCTCGGTTTCACTCAGTCGTTGGGAGGGGGACTCACGGAACAACGATGGTTAGTGGGCAGGAATAAAATCAGGATCACACAGTAGAACAATAGGTTTAATAGTAGTATTTGTACTTATTACATTTCAAAGGTTCTGATAATATACAGAGTGACTGTTAAATCGAGGGAATCCTTTAAGGAGGAAAATAAGAAGCTGATACCTTTTGCATTTGTGTAAAAAAATCACTACCTTAATTTAAATCACTACCTTAATTTTCGCGATAAAAAAAGTTAAATTCTAAGATTTTCCGTCTACTATGCTCGCAAAATCAGCTGCGCGAAGGCAAAGGCCGCCGGCCGCCGCGCTGGCCGGCGGTTGTGTCGTGGCCCCGCCCCGCCCCCCCGCCCCGCCCCCCCGCCCCGCCCCCTCCCGCTGTATCCCTGCCGGCGGCGCGGGAGCGGCGGAGAGCGCAGTAGCGCAAACGCCCGCCCACGTGTCGATTGTGTATTGCTCGGTCGCATCGCGTCACGTGCGTAATCGATTTGTTTCTTTGCATCGCTTCAGGACGTTGAAAATGCAGTGATAGTGATAACGGTAACAACATGGCTTATCAGTACACAAATGAAGAGTACCTACTGGGATATGGTGCAATTCACACAGCATAAGTCGCGGGGAGCCAGTAGCGTGGCCAACAAGGTCACCGGACTTAACGCCCTTAGATTTTTATCTCTGGAGTGAAGTGAAACGTGTTGTGTATGCGTATGCGACCGACTACGAAAATCGCGACGAACTAAAACCAAGAATATCAGCTGCATTCCAAACTATCCGGGACGATCAGTTCGTATTAAACAGTTTAAAAAACTTCAGAGTGCCTAGAAATGAAAATGTGAAGCGCAATGTTTTAATTTTGAATTTTTTGGAAGGTAAGGTGGCCAGATATAAGATGATTGCTAGAAATTAATGGTAAATTAGGTGATACATGACTTCGTCACAACTCAATCAGAAACAATTAAGTCGACTTTACTTGGGATGATACAGACTAACAGTAACAGTAATCATGGCGCCGCTGTAGTGCTCGTATGGCGCAGTCACATAGCGTACCTGTTGCGGCGAGGCGGCGTCGGTCCGGCCGAAGCGCTCGCCCGCGCTGAGCCCGAACGTGGCGTCCCGCCCGCCGTAGCCCACCTCGTAGTACCCGCCCTGCAACCACAACACGAGTTACTGCAATGTATGTAGCTCACGGGGAGCGTAGCCCTGTATAGTGTAGGTGCGGCAACGTGGAGCGCATGATCTGGTCGTCGTAGGGAGCGTAGGCGGGAGTAGCGCCCGCGCCGTACAGCGCGCCGCCCGCGTAGCGCCCGAGCCGTGGCCCGCCACCCTGTATAGTGTACGTCGCTTACCATATGGTGCGGCAACGTGGAGCGCATGATCTGGTCGTCGTAGGGAGCGTAGGCGGGAGTAGCACCCGCGCCGTACAGCGCGCCGCCCGCGTAGCGCCCGAGCCGTGGCCCGCCACCCTGTATAGTGTACGTCGCTTACCATATGGTGCGGCAACGTGGAGCGCATGATCTGGTCGTCGTAGGGAGCGTAGGCGGGAGTAGCACCCGCGCCGTACAGCGCGCCGCCCGCGTAGCGCCCGAGCCGTGGCCCGCCACCCTGTATAGTGTACGTCGCTTACCATATGGTGCGGCAACGTGGAGCGCATGATCTGGTCGTCGTAGGGAGCGTAGGCGGGAGTAGCACCCGCGCCGTACAGCGCGCCGCCCGCGTAGCGCCCGAGCCGTGGCCCGCCACCCTGTATAGTGTACGTCGCTTACCATATGGTGCGGCAACGTGGAGCGCATGATCTGGTCGTCGTAGGGAGCGTAGGCGGGAGTAGCACCCGCGCCGTACAGCGCGCCGCCCGCGTAGCGCCCGAGCCGTGGCCCGCCACCCTGTATAGTGTACGTCGCTTACCATATGGTGCGGCAACGTGGAGCGCATGATCTGGTCGTCGTAGGGAGCGTAGGCGGGAGTAGCACCCGCGCCGTACAGCGCGCCGCCCGCGTAGCGCCCGAGCCGTGGCCCGCCACCCTGTATAGTGTACGTCGCTTACCATATGGTGCGGCAACGTGGAGCGCATGATCTGGTCGTCGTAGGGAGCGTAGGCGGGAGTAGCACCCGCGCCGTACAGCGCGCCGCCCGCGTAGCGCCCGAGCCGTGGCCCGCCACCCTGTATAGTGTACGTCGCTTACCATATGGTGCGGCAACGTGGAGCGCATGATCTGGTCGTCGTAGGGAGCGTAGGCGGGAGTAGCACCCGCGCCGTACAGCGCGCCGCCCGCGTAGCGCCCGAGCCGTGGCCCGCCACCCTGTATAGTGTACGTCGCTTACCATATGGTGCGGCAACGTGGAGCGCATGATCTGGTCGTCGTAGGGAGCGTAGGCGGGAGTAGCACCCGCGCCGTACAGCGCGCCGCCCGCGTAGCGCCCGAGCCGTGGCCCGCCACCCTGTATAGTGTACGTCGCTTACCATATGGTGCGGCAACGTGGAGCGCATGATCTGGTCGTCGTAGGGAGCGTAGGCGGGAGTAGCACCCGCGCCGTACAGCGCGCCGCCCGCGTAGCGCCCGAGCCGTGGCCCGCCACCCTGTATAGTGTACGTCGCTTACCATATGGTGCGGCAACGTGGAGCGCATGATCTGGTCGTCGTAGGGAGCGTAGGCGGGAGTAGCACCCGCGCCGTACAGCGCGCCGCCCGCGTAGCGCCCGAGCCGTGGCCCGCCACCCTGTATAGTGTACGTCGCTTACCATATGGTGCGGCAACGTGGAGCGCATGATCTGGTCGTCGTAGGGAGCGTAGGCGGGAGTAGCACCCGCGCCGTACAGCGCGCCGCCCGCGTAGCGCCCGAGCCGTGGCCCGCCACCCTGTATAGTGTACGTCGCTTACCATATGGTGCGGCAACGTGGAGCGCATGATCTGGTCGTCGTAGGGAGCGTAGGCGGGAGTAGCACCCGCGCCGTACAGCGCGCCGCCCGCGTAGCGCCCGAGCCGTGGCCCGCCACCCTGTATAGTGTACGTCGCTTACCATATGGTGCGGCAACGTGGAGCGCATGATCTGGTCGTCGTAGGGAGCGTAGGCGGGAGTAGCACCCGCGCCGTACAGCGCGCCGCCCGCGTAGCCGCCCGAGCCGTGGCCCGCGACCACTGCGGGGGGAACTGCATTATTATTGGAAGCGCCCCAAATTATAAAAAAAAAGAAAAGAAAAAAAAAAATACAATGCAGACTTTGCCGTGTGGTTAGCGGCTAAGAAGAGGCTTCAAGTTCACACCCTACAAGAACTGAGCGCTAACATTACTGTTACTAATTACGTTAAATAAGCTGTTTTCCTAATTATGCTTTATCATTTTTACTACTTATAAATTTCTTGCTCCATTAGGTTTATGATAATTACACAAAATGTGTGAAAATTAAAATGTTAATTTTCATCAACTTATGGCAACTATAGAAAAATGTGGCCATACAACTTTTAGTTAGTTATAAAAAGGAGGTTTTATTTTCGTGAATATTTTTTACAATTTATGAAAGAAAAATCTTTTTTTTCATTAATCTGTAAATGCAATTTTAGTGCGTTTCAAAAATACTTTAAATATTTTCTTTCTAAAAAAACCTTCCTATGAGAGGCATAGCTGCAATAGATATCCCTATAAGAAAAAACCAGTACAATCAAAATAATTGGGAAGACTAGACAAATAATGCATCCAAATTGAAGTTAATTTAACATCTTCAACATACACAACAAGTATCAGAAATGCGTGGTCATATTTAAGGGTGTGGATCAGACCATCAAACTGAACCACTTTCTCTATGGGACCAACATCATAATCGCGAATAAACAATTTGCCCATACGTTTGAGTCGAGTAGGTATTGACGTTTTGTATGGGACGGCTGATTATTATTTCGCGATTACGATGTTGGTCCCATAGAGAAAATTGTTCAGTTTGATGGTCTGATCCACACCCTTAAATATGACCACGCATTTCTGATACACGTTGTATAATATAATTATACATACCTGTTGTGGTCGCTACTTTGGCTGTGGAGGTCTGCGTCTGCGTCGTCGTATTCGTCAGACTATTACTCGACGCTACTGAACTGTCATACTGGAAACAAACGACATACATTCATTATTCGGTGATATTTTACTAGTCAAGTGAGGGTAGGATTGCCAGAACTAGTGCTAGAAACACATTAAACGAGCTGTGAATGTAACCGTATTTTTACATTAAGGGTCCCTATTAATTTCGGGGTTTAAAAACAGAAAAATCTACTTTTTCAGCGCAAATTTCTCAATAACCATAAGAAATCTATTTTTTTAATGCATAGTTATACATCACCTATTTATTTATCTAATAAGTCTGACAAGATCTAATATGATCTAATGAGTCTGATAAGTATGACATTGTGTTTTATTTATATTGACGCATGTAAAATAGATTGTAAATTAAATAATTTTATTATGTAATGTAATGCAATAATGTATGTTAATTTGATGTCTATGATTATATAATGCCTATGATTGTATGTATGATACCCTGACCTATAATTTGAATTAATTATCAATAAAAATGTTTATCTGTCTACGAATTTTAACTTTTATAACAACGAGTGCGATTGCTTCAGCTTAAAATACATTATTTGGATGTTTTATTACAATATTCATGTGTGCTGTAAACATCTAGACAGGTCGGATTGATAATTTGAAGTATGTTAGAGGTGTTAGTCTGGCAACCCTAATGTGTGTGGGTGATACCGATATACTTAATGTTTTTACTGTGGCTTTCGGTTCTGCGCGCTGTGTAACAGAAAATATATGAGTAAAAACGTATGTGTATACAATTATGTCAATTATACATACAAGATTTTTTTTTATGTATTGCGCATAATTTGTAGAGTGATTCAGTCTCTGTTCCTAAATGCAACTGCGGTATTGGGATACACGCATAATTTACTAGCGCAAGCCTTATAATATAATTTTTTTATTTTGTTATGGAATTAATTTTAGTACTGCGGTTGCATTTGGGAACGGACACTGAATAACTCTGCAAATTTTGCGCACTAGATAAAAAATTATCCTGTATAGTGACTGATTTACACTGAGATAGTATAGGCATGTGACATTAGCAGTATCTTCACGATTGTTTATTGCAGTGAGTTGGACCCACGTTTATTGATATCTATGGGTTGATCTAGCATCCGCGTCTATTGAATGACGTCCATAGATAATAGATAATGTTCTGTGTATAAATATTTGTATGCCAGACCATGGCGAAACATGTCCACGATCACGTTAATTGTAAGACCTTTTATTGTACCAGGTTTTTATGCAAATAAATATTATAGTATTATATTCTAATAATATACTATGTTAGGTCTCAACTGCAAGGGTCTGTGCATGTAAACCAGATGATGCTCTCGGGTCGCCGTATAATAATAAATATTAAAAAAAAAAACTAAAGAAAACGCTTTTGTCATCCAAACTAAACGTGTATGCAAAATTTCAGCTCAATCGGAAACCGGGAAGTCGGTCAAATTTAACTTCCAAGATTTTTTTACATAGTTAGTTACAAGAGAAGCTAATAAAAGCATTTTATAAACGATGGCATACTGAATTGGTATTAGCCGTCGAACGGTTTCATGGTCTGTGTAGGGTTATGTAGCCGTGGTGTCTGTGTACCGGGAATTCTTATGTGTAATGTGGAAGAAAACACCGACGTCTGTATACACCGAACAGCTTTATTGTACTGAACTAAATTACAAGTAATGTGCAATTATAATAATGTCTGTGTGAACACGAGCGTCAGCATAAAATTGTCGAGTGTGCTCGTACAGTCTGTAAATGACTAAGAGCCATTTTCACCGATAAAATAACATGTTTAAACTGACATCGGCCGATTACATATAAAAAATTCATGTTTAAACGGCTGAAGCTTGCACTAATCGCCTGTTATGTAGTCGGTAAACTTGGGCCTAAATGACAAACAGCAAATGTTTTGCTAGCTAGTAATTCTTTGGTGATCGGAGATTATCATGTCTAAGGGAGCAGATCGAATATCGTCGATTGTTGATCGATCGCGCGTGTTCGCTTCTGCCGCACATAACGGAGACTTTCGAAGATAACGATGTTCGTGACGGTAGCTGAACTAATTCCGCAGTCCAACATATTCGCTGTTCGGTGCCCATCTCCCATAAACATTTGCTATAGCAGTCAACAATACAGAACGCGAGAAAGCCAGTGGTAGAATTAGAAGGGGGAGTAAGGGATATTTTAGTCGAGTGATGTAAATAGCTGCTGTCTTTGGGCATATTAACGTTTGTATCACTTTATTTATTAGGGTAGGCAATGTCTTGTCTGTATGGAGTGCACGCCACTGCCAGCTGCGTGTATGGACAGACATACCTGCTGCGTGTATGGACGGACGTACCTGCTGCGTGTATGGACGGACATACCTGCTGCGTGTATGAACGGACATACCTGCTGCGTGTATGGATGGACGTACCTGCTGCGTGTATGGACGGACATGCCTGCTGCGTGTATGGACGGACGTACCTGCTGCGTGTATGGACGGACATACCTGCTGCGTGTATGAACAGACATACCTGCTGCGTGTATGGACGGACGTACCTGCTGCGTGTCCTTGGGCTGCCCCTTGGGCTGCGCGCTGGGCTGGTAGGGCGCGTAGGGCGCCGCCGTGTACAGCGCGCTGCCGCCGTACGGGCCGGCCGATGACGACGTCTGCAAGGGAGCGCACGTATTAATATTCACTCATCATCATTATGTCATCCATGCGACGTAAGGGCTCAACTATGGAGTCGTGGGGCGTTGCCCGTCGCGTTGAGTAGTTAATTCAAACATGGCCATGTATGAGAACGTTCATGCAGAAGCGTTTATTTGATACGAGGTGCATTCAATAAGTACCTAGCCTCATCGCCAGAGGGCGCTGTAGTTTCAAAAGAGTTTTACCACAGTGTAGCACATTCTTTTTAAATTCTTTTTTCAAATTTTCATTCCAATCCCTTCATTTGTTTTAATTTGACAACTTATGGAAGCCAACGTGTCGATCGGTTTTACAAAAATGGAAAAAGAGCAATATCGTTCGGTGATTCGATTCCTATTTTTGGAAGGGAAAACGCGCATCGAAATCAAAGAGCGCTTGGATGCTGTGTACGGTGACTCTTCTCCATCGATGGCCACCGTCAAGAATTGGTTCAACGAGTTTGCACGTGGCCGTACGTCGGTTTTTGATGAACCACGTCCAGGTGCACCGAAAACAGCTGCTACGGAGGAAAACATTAAAAAAATCCATGATCTCGTATTGGCAGATCGCCGATTGAAGGTTCGGGAGCTAGCTGAGACTGTAGGCATTTCAGAAGGAACAGTGCATCATATTCTTCACGAGGAACTCGGCATGAGAAAGCTGTCGGCGCGATGGGTGCCGCGTTTACTCACACCAGAAAACAAGCGCAACCGTGAGACCACATCGGAGACGTGTTTGGCGCTGTTTAAGCGGAATCCAGCGGAGTTTTTGCGTCGTTTTGTGACCGTCGATGAAACCTGGATCCACTGGTACACACCAGAGACCAAGGAGCAATCAAAACAATGGATCCAGACCGGGGAACGTGCTCCAAAGAAGGCGAAAACTGTAAAATCGGCCGGAAAAGTTATGGCCACCGTTTTCTGGGATTCACAAGGTGTGATCTACATCGATTACCTCGAGAAGGGTAAAACAATTACAGGGCTTTACTATGCCGATTTATTGGGCCGATTCGACGCCGAATTAAAGAAAAAACGACCCCATCTGGCGAAGAAAAAAGTGCTGTTTCAACACGACAACGCACCGGTTCACACGTCTGCCGTTGCCATGGCCAAATTGGTCGAATTACGCTACGAATTGCTGCCCCATCCACCGTATTCTCCAGATTTGGCCCCTTGTGACTTCTTTCTGTTTCCTAATCTGAAAAAATCACTCGCCGGGAATAGATATGGATCGAATGAGGAGGTCATCGCCGCCACGGAGGCCTATTTTGCAGAGTTTGACAAAAACTATTTTTCGGACGGATTAAAAAAGTTGGAGCATCGCTGGGCTAAGTGTATCGAACTAAAAGGAGACTATGTTGAAAAATAAATTCCCACTTTTCCAAAATTTTCGTTTACTTTTTGTAGGCTAAGTATTTATTGAATGACCCTCGTAGCATTGCTCGCGGCGGCACACGCGCCGGGCATCGGCCCGCGGTAGGCCTCGGGCTCGGCCTCGCGCGGCCACGAGCGGTGCGCTCCAGGCAAGCGGTGACCGCCCGCGCGTGTGCATTGCAGTGTTGTGCAATTTATTTTTGTGACGTCGAATAAATAAATCGGGCGTTAGGAATAAATTTGAATCAAAAAGATGTTGTCGCCGTTGTTCAGACATTTCGTTAGCGAATAAAAACAGGCAGCGACGCGTTGGTGGAGTTCACCTGCGACACACTGGTGCTCACTAGCTAGTACAGGTACCTGGTAGGAGTTGATCATGGGCTGGTACTGCGTGAGCGTGACGCTGGACGGGTAGGCCGCGCCCGCCATGCCCGACGCGCCCGGCAGCGACGCGTTGGTGGAGTTCACCTGCGACACACTGGTGCTCACTAGCTAGTACAGGTACCTGGTAGGAGTTGATCATGGGCTGGTACTGCGTGAGCGTGACGCTGGACGGGTAGGCCGCGCCCGCCATGCCCGACGCGCCCGGCAGCGACGCGTTGGTGGAGTTCACCTGCGACACACTGGAGGTCATCTATCTAGTATTGAGAGAAATGACTCCTGTGGGCCGAGCACGATGACGTATGGTAAACTAACGTAAACGTAAGCAAATTTTGATTATAAAATACGATGAATCCATCGCAATTTTGTTCAATTTTTTGCAACAAACACACTTGTTTCATGAAAATGTATTTCCAAAAAATATCATATATTAACCGTGTATTTTTGGTTCTAAATTTGGTTACGTTTACATTACGATACGTCAAAACATTCGTGCTCGAACCACTGGTGGCCAACACTTAGTCTGCATGCAATTTTACAAAATATATTTTTTATGCGCGGATCTCTAATGTTTTTCTAAAATAAAAGTAGCCCCGTTAAAATTGATCCAGTCGTTTCGGAGATTAGTTGGAATAAACAGACAGAAAGACAAAAAAAAATGAAAAATAGTTTTTTATTAAAATATCGTATATGTGACAACGTAACGAAAGCTGATAACATTGATTGAGTACATGATTCTGGAAAAACCAGTAGAAATAGGCGTAGGTCGTTTTAAAAAAAAAAAGATTTTGTTCGCAGATTATTTAGTTACGTCGCAAAAATTGTGAGAAACACGTAAAGGGATATGCCCTATATATATATTCATTAAGGAGGTTTTGGCCAAGTGGCGTCCATAAATACAGCAAATCATAGGCATTAGGGTTGAAATCATAGGTACAAAATCAACCACAATTTTTTACATAGAACATGGACAGAATTTTAAAATTGTATGAAAAAAAATTCAATGTTCATATAAAACAAACATGGCGTTGACTGGCAAGCCAGTGTCGTCGTGGTAAGCGGGTGCGGAATCCAATGTAAAGCCAAGGTTGTCATCGCCATAATACTAATCAAAGTCATCGGATAGAAAATAGCAAAACCGTGGAGGAAAAATCACAATTCACAAAGCACAACAAACAACCCGCAAGAAAAAAAATGTTAACTGTCAACACAGACTGTCAATTTCAATTATCATTGACGTAGTGATGGCGATTTGGCATTGATTTATCAAAAACCGATGATAAAGAGCTATGAATCGATATTTTTAATAAACTTGAACCAGCACTGCATAGATTTCGGAAGACAATCAATAGACATTTATTTTACCTATTCTATAGAAATTAAACGTTTTAATATAGGAAGCGAAACAAAAGAAAAAAGTTTTTCAGAAGATCATTCAGTTCTCGATTTATTTGATTTCGATTTTTTGTGACATTTGCCATCACTACTTTTATAAGATTGACATAACGTGCGGAAATGAAGATTGCATCACATGCATAATTGATTGAATGTCTTTTTAATATAAGTTTTTAATTCCCGAGTGTTACAAACAAATAAATAATAACAATATTTTAGTTACTAAATAAGATATTTTTTTGTATTTTTCACATTGGTGTAACGAACCTGCCTACCTACTGGCCAAGAGTGGGAATTTGCCTTTTTTAAAGAGACTGACTCGTAATTCTTTCTCTGGGTTGTCCAGAATCATGTACTGAATCCATGGTATCAGTTTTCTGTACGATGTCACTTACACCCTGTATATACTTTCATATGCTGCATAAAAACCTGTTAATTTGATATTACAAACAGACACTTGAATTGAATTCATTAGTTTAATCTAAATTAATAATATAAAGAGAAAAGATTTGATTTTTTGTATGTTTGTTGGTAAGAGATAAACTCAAAAACTATGGAAGCGATTTTAAAAATTCTTTCACCAGCTGAATGCTACATTATCAGTGAGTAACATAGGCTATAATTTATAAAAATATGAAAGAAAGAAGGAAAGAAAAATATTTTATTTCTGCAGCAAAAACGACACACATACAATACAAATAGCAGCATCCATACCTACCAAACATTTGCCATACCAGCAACAAAACAATGAATAGGTAAGTATACCGACCGACCGCAACACAAACAAAAACGTAAAAAGAAAAAGAATTTATAATCTATGCCGTGCCCAACCAGCAACATTCCTGCCAGTCAAGCAAGACACAGATTACAAATAATGACTAAACTTAGTTTGTAGGTAGGTACCTACACATTACAAACCTAACCTAGGGCCGTATTAATAAACCAATCTCAGTTCTGAGTAGGCTCTTAAGTAACCACATAAGATGCTGGACTATATAGTTCCAACATCTTATGCGGTTACTTAAGAGCCTACTCAAAACTGAGATTGGTTTATTAATACGGGCCTTAGATATCTCGCGGGCGGAAGTTAGTACAGAGTATAGTACAGAGCAGTGCGTACCTGCGGCGCGTACACGTTGGCGCCGTACACCGGCGGGTGGTGCGACACCGCGTGGTGCGCGTACACGTTCTGCTGACCCACCGTCTGCGGGGAGCCATTCAGTTATACACGTCTTATTGCTAACAGTTTCAAATCCATGCACAATAAAAGATTACAATAATTTAATTTAAAAATAACACACAAGTACATTTGATAAATACATAAATAAATCCAGCCTATTATTGTCCCACTGCTGGGCACGGGCCTCTTCTCAGAATGAGAAGGTTTAGGCCTTAGTCCACGCTGGCCTAGTGCGGGTTGGCGGACTACACACACCATCGAAACCTTTAACAGGCCCTCTCAAATGTGCAGGATTCCTCACGATGTTTTTCCTTCACCGTTATCGCAAGTGATAATCACATGAATCCGAAAAGTCAGAGACGTGAGCCGCGTTCGAACTCACTCTCCTGTATGGAAGGCAAGTGTTCAACCGCTAAGCTATCACTGCTTGCACATTTGATTATATTAATAAATTTTAAACAATTTACATGAGTAGGCAGTACAGCACAAAAGATTCGGATGATTCTCCAGGCGTGCTCTGTATCGGTCTGCCCAGTTTTGCTTCCTGGTGCACTCTTTTGGTTAAGGTATTCATGTACCTCGCAATATTCTTATAAACCACGGTGAAGCTATAGGACCAAATTAGCTTTAAGACTGTGTTGTAAACAACAGCTTGTTTTCTATCGACGGACAGAATTTCTTCCAAGGAGCCAATAGAGGTTTCTGTATTTGATGTTCAGCTGGTTTCTTTTGGCTTATATGTTTCTGCCATGTGAGCCTGCGGTCAAGGTGGGATGAACTATCATTTAATTTGACCAGTACGGCATACCTTGGGCCTGTGCTGCGGCAGCGCGGCCGGAGCGTGTTGCGCGGGAGGCGCGTGCGGAGCGGGGGCCGCGGCCGGCGCGCTGCTGGCGGCGCTGCTGCTGCTGTCGCCTGCTGACACCGACAGCTGCTTCATTGATGCTGTTAGTTGCGCGTCTAGTGATGCTGTGGACAAAATAAATGTTGATATAAAACCTAACTTCCCTCATTTCTTCGTAAAGACCTACGTCACAAAACCCAAATTGTTTAAATGAAAGCCTTCGATTCTTGAGGTAATTAATGTGTAATGAATATATATTTAATAACTCGTGTATAGATGTACTCACAGGTAGTGTTTGTGACTGGAGGTTGTTCCGTGGGAGCGGGCTGCGTGACCGGCGTCGTCTCCACTACTGATAAGCTTTCGCTAAGCTGTAACACATGAATAACAACAATTAACATCAAGCCTTCTTCTCACGGAGCATCAGTAGACATGTATATCTGATGTACATGTTCTTGTTACTTGTTCTTTCATCACCAAGAGATGGCGCTCGCGTAAGTTTCGGTATCTACTTTTAAAACTTTATCATGGCAGCAGAAAACTTCGTTCAGGCAACGTAAATAGTTCACTAATGTTTAAATAATTACTAAATCCTGTAAAATTAACTATATATTAATTAATATCTTTGTGTTAGTTACGTATTTTGGAATATTTACTATTAAATTCTTTACAGGTAAAGACTGCGTTCTACCGTAAAAATACACAAACCACAAGCGAATCTTAACGAACGACAAGGAAGGGACCAGATAAAAAAGAGCAGTGAACATAATAATTACAATTGACGCTTAGCACTGAAGTGAACTACAATATTATGTCATATAATGCATTTATAATATCTTTTAATAGCTAATAATTACTCACTTTTTTAAATTATTGTATTAAATATTGGTTTTGACGTGTAACGGGAATTACCAATAAATTGACTTGTGTAATTAGTATGGTTATAGGATTTATACAATACAAGTAGTGAAAATACAGTAAGAGAAACACAGACAACACAAGCTTATTAGGAAAGCAAGCGAGAGTAGTAGTAGAAACATCGATGTTTTTACATCGATGTTATGTTCTCGAAAACATCGACACATCGATGTTACCAGAATAATATCGCGGCCCATCGATATACTCTAAGTCATCCAGCGTGAATTGGGTGTATGTACTAGATTTCGCTATGTTGACTATCCAAAGTTAGCTAAGAAAGTAGCCATTAAGCATTGCATAGCTACTTAGACAGCTTTAGAGACTTTTTTAAGTTACTTTTTTTGCAGAGTGTACAAAAAAATACTGGGAATGTTATTTTTTTTCTAGTTTGCGTAGTAAATATGTTTAAAATATATAAAATATTATATTGTTTATTTTGCTACCTAAAACATCGATGTTTTTGAACATCGATATTTTCCTACCGATATTTATCGTACATCGATACTATTGAATCGATGTTAACATCGATGTTTTTCTAATATCGATCATCCGTAAACGAGAACCGCGGGGCAAGTATCACGTGTGTATTCGTGACAGCGAGCGAGCTCGAGCGGCGAGCGACGCGGACTGCGCGGGAGGCGCCGTCGTACCGGACCTACCTACCCGTGCGGCGAGCGACGCGGACTGCGCGGGAGGCGCCGTCGTACCGGACCTACCTACCCGTGCGGCGAGCGACGCGGACTGCGCGGGAGGCGCCGTCGTACCGGACCTACCTACCCGTGCGGCGAGCGACGCGGACTGCGCGGGAGGCGCCGTCGTACCGGACCTACCTACCCGTGCGGCGAGCGACGCGGACTGCGCGGGAGGCGCCGTCGTACCGGACCTACCTACCCGTGCGGCGAGCGACGCGGACTGCGCGGGAGGCGCCGTCGTACCGGACCTACCTACCCGTGCGGCGAGCGACGCGGACTGCGCGGGAGGCGCCGTCGTACCGGACCTACCTACCCGTGCGGCGAGCGACGCGGACTGCGCGGGAGGCGCCGTCGTACCGGACCTACCTACCCGTGCGGCGAGCGACGCGGACTGCGCGGGAGGCGCCGTCGTACCGGACCTACCTACCCGTGCGGCGAGCGACGCGGACTGCGCGGGAGGCGCCGTCGTACCGGACCTACCTACCCGTGCGGCGAGCGACGCGGACTGCGCGGGAGGCGCCGTCGTACCGGACCTACCTACCCGTGCGGCGAGCGACGCGGACTGCGCGGGAGGCGCCGTCGTACCGGACCTACCTACCCGTGCGGCGAGCGACGCGGACTGCGCGGGAGGCGCCGTCGTACCGGACCTACCTACCCGTGCGGCGAGCGACGCGGACTGCGCGGGAGGCGCCGTCGTACCGGACCTACCTACCCGTGCGGCGAGCGACGCGGACTGCGCGGGAGGCGCCGTCGTACCGGACCTACCTACCCGTGCGGCGAGCGACGCGGACTGCGCGGGAGGCGCCGTCGTACCGGACCTACCTACCCGTGCGGCGAGCGACGCGGACTGCGCGGGAGGCGCCGTCGTACCGGACCTACCTACCCGTGCGGCGAGCGACGCGGACTGCGCGGGAGGCGCCGTCGTACCGGACCTACCTACCCGTGCGGCGAGCGACGCGGACTGCGCGGGAGGCGCTGTCGTACCGGACCTACCTACCCGTGCGGCGAGCGACGCGGACTGCGCGGGAGGCGCCGTCGTACCGGACCTACCTACCCGTGCGGCGAGCGACGCGGACTGCGCGGGAGGCGCCGTCGTACCGGACCTACCTACCCGTGCGGCGAGCGACGCGGACTGCGCGGGAGGCGCCGTCGTACCGGACCTACCTACCCGTGCGGCGAGCGACGCGGACTGCGCGGGAGGCGCCGTCGTACCGGACCTACCTACCCGTGCGGCGAGCGACGCGGACTGCGCGGGAGGCGCCGTCGTACCGGACCTACCTACCCGTGCGGCGAGCGACGCGGACTGCGCGGGAGGCGCCGTCGTACCGGACCTACCTACCCGTGCGGCGAGCGACGCGGACTGCGCGGGAGGCGCCGTCGTACCGGACCTACCTACCCGTGCGGCGAGCGACGCGGACTGCGCGGGAGGCGCCGTCGTACCGGACCTACCTACCCGTGCGGCGAGCGACGCGGACTGCGCGGGAGGCGCCGTCGTACCGGACCTACCTACCCGTGCGGCGAGCGACGCGGACTGCGCGGGAGGCGCCGTCGTACCGGACCTA
The DNA here is from genome assembly GCA_932294325.1 of Allophyes oxyacanthae. Lineage (NCBI taxonomy): Eukaryota > Metazoa > Arthropoda > Insecta > Lepidoptera > Noctuidae > Allophyes > Allophyes oxyacanthae. Next base: position 865,062 of record OW028633.1, read on the forward strand.
CCTACCCGTGCGGCGAGCGACGCGGACTGCGCGGGAGGCGCCGTCGTACCGGACCTACCTACCCGTGCGGCGAGCGACGCGGACTGCGCGGGAGGCGCCGTCGTACCGGACCTACCTACCCGTGCGGCGAGCGACGCGGACTGCGCGGGAGGCGCCGTCGTACCGGACCTACCTACCCGTGCGGCGAGCGACGCGGACTGCGCGGGAGGCGCCGTCGTACCGGACCTACCTACCCGTGCGGCGAGCGACGCGGACTGCGCGGGAGGCGCCGTCGTACCGGACCTACCTACCCGTGCGGCGAGCGACGCGGACTGCGCGGGAGGCGCCGTCGTACCGGACCTACCTACCCGTGCGGCGAGCGACGCGGACTGCGCGGGAGGCGCCGTCGTACCGGACCTACCTACCCGTGCGGCGAGCGACGCGGACTGCGCGGGAGGCGCCGTCGTACCGGACCTACCTACCCGTGCGGCGAGCGACGCGGACTGCGCGGGAGGCGCCGTCGTACCGGACCTACCTACCCGTGCGGCGAGCGACGCGGACTGCGCGGGAGGCGCCGTCGTACCGGACCTACCTACCCGTGCGGCGAGCGACGCGGACTGCGCGGGAGGCGCCGTCGTACCGGACCTACCTACCCGTGCGGCGAGCGACGCGGACTGCGCGGGAGGCGCCGTCGTACCGGACCTACCTACCCGTGCGGCGAGCGACGCGGACTGCGCGGGAGGCGCCGTCGTACCGGACCTACCTACCCGTGCGGCGAGCGACGCGGACTGCGCGGGAGGCGCCGTCGTACCGGACCTACCTACCCGTGCGGCGAGCGACGCGGACTGCGCGGGAGGCGCCGTCGTACCGGACCTACCTACCCGTGCGGCGAGCGACGCGGACTGCGCGGGAGGCGCCGTCGTACCGGACCTACCTACCCGTGCGGCGAGCGACGCGGACTGCGCGGGAGGCGCCGTCGTACCGGACCTACCTACCCGTGCGGCGAGCGACGCGGACTGCGCGGGAGGCGCCGTCGTACCGGACCTACCTACCCGTGCGGCGAGCGACGCGGACTGCGCGGGAGGCGCCGTCGTACCGGATCTACCTACCCGTGCGGCGAGCGACGCGGACTGCGCGGGAGGCGCCGTCGTACCGGACCTACCTACCCGTGCGGCGAGCGACGCGGACTGCGCGGGAGGCGCCGTCGTACCGGACCTACCTACCCGTGCGGCGAGCGACGCGGACTGCGCGGGAGGCGCCGTCGTACCGGACCTACCTACCCGTGCGGCGAGCGACGCGGACTGCGCGGGAGGCGCCGTCGTACCGGACCTACCTACCCGTGCGGCGAGCGACGCGGACTGCGCGGGAGGCGCCGTCGTACCGGACCTACCTACCCGTGCGGCGAGCGACGCGGACTGCGCGGGAGGCGCCGTCGTACCGGACCTACCTACCCGTGCGGTACACCTGTGTACGTGTGCTCACCATACTGTTCTGTGTGGGGTAGGAGGTGGTGGCGGGCTGCTGCTGCTGCTCCGCCGGCGGCTCGTGCGGCGCGGGCGGCGGCGGCTGCGGCTCGGCTAGGGGCGGCGGCTGCTGCAAGGGGACTTAGGTTGTAGGCACCTGACTCCCGAACCCGTCGTCTCCTTCTGAGAATGTCATGTCGCAGAAGGAGACGTCGGAGCGCATGAGGGAGGCGATCCACGCCTTAATTACGTAAGAAAAATCTAACAGCCGCAGCGACCAACAAACAATGCATCCCTTTCTCGCTTATATATGTTTCCATAAGAGGATACGGAATAGCACGTTTATTTGTGACAGCAACTGTCATATTTATCATATTTAATCAGGCGGCGGGTCTCCCAAACAATCCGCTGGAGAAAAACCGGTCGGAGGATGTGTCAATGGCCGCCTTCTTCTGCTTCAGTGAAGCGTTCTGATCTGTCCACCATCGCATAACGCCTTGCAGTTTGAGTGGCGGGTTACGTGTTGCTGACACGCCACTCCCGCAAGAGAGCACGCGGAAGACACATGTACTGATACCCGCGTGACAATAACCCAGACATAATGTGTAGAAGCTTTTACAGCATGAGCTATGATTGCGCGAGCTTTGGGATATCTAGGTGAGTACAAGCTGTACCGGCTTAGGCGTGTGCGGCGCGTGGTGCGCGTCGTGCGCGTGCGGCGCGTGCGGCGCGTGCTGCGCGTGCTGCGCGTGCTGCGCGTCGTGCGCGTGCTGCGCGTCGTGCAGCGCGTCGGGCTCCAGCGCGCCGAACTGCACGTCCAGGAACATGCCTGCTGCTCCTTCCACTCCACCTGGCATCTCCACTGCCGACGACGGGATCTACAGAAACACATACAATCACAAAAACGTCATAAAAAATTTGGTAATTTATGAGTATTAACACATTCGGGCTAGCAAGGTGTCCTAACGCAAAATTTAAAAAAAATATATCAGCACAACGCCTATCCACGTCCTTATCAACACGTCTAACGACGTCTACCATTGATGTTTTTATTCGCACTACGTTTTATAACGCGAGGAACCCATAGTAAATTCTATTAGCAGAAATTCCTGCGCCACAACACTTAAAAGTGTCAAATGTTTAGAGCCGCAACGGATCAACTTTTGGCGGCGTTTTGCTTAAGAGCGTACATCAACGTTCGTCCATTTTGTTTATTGTATCACAATGTGAGCATCTGATTACGGCGGCGCAACCAACCCAACGGCACTCGGCTATCAGCGGGTCTACCGCGTAACTAAAATTGTAATGAACATCGACAATGGTATTAAACTTTAATACGATCGTGAGAGCCTAAACTTTGAGCTAACTTGTATTTTTTTTACCGATCATGAAGATAGGAGTCCCAACTATATGATAAGTAATTTTTTTACAAGTTAGCACAAAGTTTAGGCTCTCACGATCGTATTGAAGTTTAATACCGATGTCGATGTTCATTACAATTTTAGTTACGCGATAGACCCGCAGTACTGTCACCGGCAGGGTAATCACGATACACACTCGCAATCGGAATCGATAAAATTTTGACAATCCAAGAAACTACATTGCGCGGTAAGCTTTTAAAACCACTACGCCCAATAATTTGAGCAACGCAATGAACACTGTTGTAGTGTCAAAATTGAGTCGATTACGAGCGTGCATCGTGATTAGGTAGCGGGCCCGCGACTGGTCGGACGCGGAACAGACTGAGCCACCACACTGCCGCGCTACTGTCAATACCAATTTCTTTTTTACACTACTATGTTAGCATACAAGCATACAGTCCGCCTGATGGTAAGCGGTTACCGTGACCTATGGACGCTTACACCGGGGTAGTAACAAATGGTAATCGTTAAAGCAAGGTTCGGAGAATATGGTGGATGTAGTAGACATTCAAACAATGTTTTTTCCAGAATTCGTACAATTTCTTGCAAGGAAAAAAATTCAATTCCGATGAGGCAGTCAAAACCGTCTACAAAGTTTTTATTGATTCTCGCTCCCATAATTTTTTCAACAAAGGAATCAATAAACTACCTATAAAATGACAAAAGTGCACAGATAACAATGGTACTTACCAGTGGCGAAGGGTGACAGTTTTAAAAGGAGAAGCCGTCCCAAAAATGACTTCAAAAAATTGCTGCAAGACAAAACTCCATACCGTCTCTTGTAATCTATATAAATATACTCATGTCTGGAAGAGCTTGACCTAACTGAATAACAAGCCGTTTTTGTGTCAGTTGGATGAGTAAATAATATAATATTACGTTGGTCTATGCACTAACCAATTCCTAAAGGGAAGCCGATGGGAATCGGGTTGTATGGACTCTTCGCACCTACCTGCCTACCCTGCCTGTTGGTACCTGGTGGTACCTACATGCTTTTTCTACATAAAACGCCAATTTCATACTAATATTATGTTCCACTGACCTTGGAAGGCGGTGGCACTCGCGCCCGCTGCGGTTTCCTCTGACTGGTGATGTCTGACGACCCGTATACGCCGTAATTTGACGTGTATACGCCTGGAACCAATCATATTTTGAATGAAATTCATTATCAATCCATAAGGAGCTGTTCACATTTATCCGACAACGATTTTTTTGTCGTCTCCCACAATTATTGTCAGACGGTATGTCAGAGCCAGTCGCCCGACTAAAAATCGTGTCGGATCTCGCTTGCTTATGAGCTTTTATAGCGCTGCGCTGTTCACATTTGATAGATGCTCGGACCGACAATAGTTAACAGTGGGAACATGGCATGTGACAAAATATGTTGTACTTACTATTGTCATGCCTTTGCGACTGCTGCGTCAATTGCGACAGGTACTGCGACTGCGCCGCCGTCAAACTGCCCGACATGCCCATCGGCTGTAACTAATAATAATAACATTCATAGATAATTTGATGAGGTCAGGTGCGCAGTACACAGTAGCGTTCGTTCACACTTGATACTTTTAGGAGAATCTTGCGTTTTCGCGTTCGTCGGCTGCCTTTTGCTTACAAAAAGTGGATAATGAACGCGAAAACGCACTATTCTGCTGCTAAAACTATCGAGTGTGGATGGACCCGTAATCGTTTGCAGTTTAAAAAAAGAAAAACACTTTAAATGCATATAATATGTTCTATAAGGGGTGTTAATTTATTTACGATCAACATTTTGGTATGTTATTGTACCCATCAAAAGCAGTACCTTTTGCTATGACGAGCATTTCAAATTCCCAATTCCAAATATTGCATCGTCATGTACACTCTACTACATATTATTATTAAGCTATACTTTCCAGTATAAGCTGACCTCGCATTGTATAGGCCAGGGATCACCAAATGGCGGATCGACGACCTATTTTGTGCAGAACTTAAGAAATTCATAGTCTTTTATTGGTTCCGATTACACCTATTTGGTCCCTGGTATAGGCTTTCCGTACGAGAAGTTAGCTTATGCTGAAAATATATAGCTCGATAACAGTGGCGAAGGGTGACAGTTTTAAAAGGGGAAGCCATCTCAAAAATGCCCTCTAAAAATTGCTGCAATTAATGCTGCAAGACAAACCATACCGTCTCTTGTAATCTATAGGTCATGTCTGGAAGAGCTCGACCTAACTGAATAACAAGCCATATTACGTTGGTCTATGCACTAACCGATTCCTAAAGGGAAGCCCTGGGAAGCGATGGGAATCGAGTTGTATGGACTCTTCGCCACGGTTCGATAAGTAGCCGTGCGTACGCTACGGTATAATATAAGGCAGGTTTTGGTGGTAGTAGTATCGTTCGGTGAGTATGGAGCGCCGGAGGCCCAATTCCTCCTTTATTCCCCTCTCTTTTCCCTAACACCACCCTAAGAGATCGACAACGCATCGGTGATTCCTCTGGTGTTGCGGATGTTCATGGGCGGCGGTGATCACTTACCATCAGGTGAACCGCAAGCTCGTTTGCCTCCTATACAATAATAAAAAAACAGCACGTTACCTGGTGGTGGTAGGCGTCAGCGGGCTGAGGCTCGGGCGCGGGCGGCGCGGGGGCCACGGGCGACTGCCGGCTGCCCGCGCTCATCTGATGGGGAAGGGTGCCGTGTAGAAAGAAAGAAAGAGCATCGGACACATTCACAACACAAGAGAGAGGAGATTCAAGTCAAGTCAAAGGTTTTTATTTCAACTGGCACTTTCAAAACGTCATGATTCTAGGTGCACGGTTCCAAGTGGGTTGGTCCTGGAGAAGATACCGGCAAGAAAGATAAAATTAACAAAGACATATAGGTATGTATGCTGTCAAGCTAGCCATGCCGAATGGGTAGCCAGCGGGTCTACCACGTAACTAAAATTGTAATGAACATCGACACTGGTATTAAACTTCAATACGATCGTGAGAGCCTAAACTTTGAGCTAACTTGTATTTTTTTACCGATCATGAAGATAGGAGTCCCAACTATATGACAGGTAATTTTTTTACAAGTTAGCTCAAAGTTAGGGCTCTCACGATCGTATTGAAGTTTAATACCAGTGTCGATGTTCATTACAATTTTAGTTACGCGGTAGACCCGCTGCTCTGCATTAACAACGCTTATTAGCAACGTTTATTGTGGGCGCGTTGCTGATCAATGCCGACAAGTCCCAACAATACTGTCTAATAGTTCTATTTCAATTATTTTTTAACGTTCTCCCAAACTAGTATTTCTCCTGAATCGAAGGTACAGTTTACAAACATACATGTCACATGCCCACACACTCAAACCCGGAACAACTATCTGTAGACCATACAAATATTCGTGTCGTGCGAGGATCGAACCCGCGGTACGTAGCGCAGGAAGTCAATCGCATAGCCACTGCACCAACCGTATATATGGGTGATTATCCAAAAAATCAATGAAATACATCATTAACCTCACTTCAAAGTTAACAATGGAGAAGTTTAAATCATCTAATCGTTTTATGACAAACCGAATTACGTTACTGCTATGACATAAGAATAATGACTGTTGAGAACGAAGCTAAACGCAATATGTCAATTTTTAATTAGTTATCTGTGGCACTCTCTCGGTGCGCTCTCTCTTGTCCTTGGTCCTGTATAATATTGGTTATGTGCTAATTTAATTTATTATATTACAGTCAAAACTTTTTTTTAAAATCATATGCCATAAATCACAATTCAAACATAAATATGATAATTACAACCAACGGAAGTATGGCATGAATGATGAAGGTTACTCACATCCCTTAGCTGGTGGTGCGGTATGTGTGCGGAGTTGTGGTAGGTGTAGGTGGGGATGTGCGCCTCCAGCGGCCCGTTGGCTTCCGGCGCGTCCCAGTCCTGCGCAAGCAAGGTACTTAGCACTGGCGAACACTACTTAAGGTACGTTTATATCTTTTCTGTTTTTTTTTAAATCATTGCCTTTCACTAGGAATTCTCCTGTATCGAGGGTACAGTTTACAAGTGTACATGTCACATGCACACACAACCAGACCCGAAACAACTATCTGTAGATCATACAAATATTTGTTCCATGCTGGGATCGAACTCGCGGCACGTAGCGCAGAAGGCTAATCGCTTAGCCACTGCGGCAACCGTGCCGTCAAATCAATATCTGCAGACATCGAGCGGGCCAGACACGTGCCGTGGCAGACACCGACAGACAACATTTATTTCAGGGTTCGAAGTGATAATTATCATTGATAGATAATGAAGGGAACTCATTATGTATGTACGCATTAATAATTAATAATAATTATAATATTATGTATGTACGCGAGATCATGAGCGTAGCCAGCTGATGACCGGATGGGGGGCGGGCAGGGGGTCATTAATCAGCTAAATGTATGAGTGGTACACTCATAGCTCCGAGATAAGATACTTACTTTTGTTTCCGTGTTCTGAGCATGACAGAAAAAATTACGTGTTTAGCAATTGTCTATTATTACGTATAAATATAGGCTAGGACTTCGCAATTAATGTAAAGACGTAGAGTATGTTATCCTAGAAAGTATGTCTTTAGTAAGTACGATTTTTTTTTATAAAACAAATTATTTTTTCGGCTGGACAAAACAAAACAAAGCACAAAAAGAGAAAAATATTTTTTTACAAAAAAGCAGCAACCCTGAAATCGCTAAAAAAACAGCTGTTCCATAGATTTTGTTGATTCATATTAATTAATTGCTTGTATGGAACGGCAGATTTTTATAACCTTGAATTATGCGAGGTCTAAATAGTGCAATTTAAAACATTTTAAAACATTACTTGTTCCTAAGGGTCAGCTCACACCGAGACGCGACGCGACGCGCACATTTTAATAGAGTGACTCAAAATAGAACTTTATTTACTACGTGAAAAGATACACATTTCATTGTGCGAGGCATCACGAGGCGCAGCGCTGCATGAAGCAACGTATTCTAAATACTCACAATGAAATGTGTATCTTTTCGCGTAGTAAATAAAGTTCTATTTTGAGTCACTCTATTAAAATGTGCGCGTCGCGTCGCGTCTCGGTGTGAGCTGACCCTTAGGAACAAGTAATGTTTTAAAATGTTTTTTGTGTGTATTGTTTTAAAGTGTTGTTGTGATAGTGTTTGCTAGGTGTTCATAGCATGTATAGACAAACTACGATAGCAAGGCCCCTCCAAATTACTGTTTCAATGTTTCTAGTCATATCTTTACCGCGCAACAAATCCTTGGATTTATTTTTGTTTGACGGCCGTCTCAGTACGCACACATGCGTTGTGAGTCTTGGTGGCGCTTTGTAAATACTTTCAAACGTTTTGAATTTGGAGGGGCGCGCCATTTTATCGTAGTTAATCTCTAACATATACTAAATGTATTTATGTATGTGTATTAACTTTATTTAGCATATAATAATACATATTTTTTTATGTTGGTAATGTTTATATAGTTGTTCTTAAGTATAATTTAATATACCTGTCATTTAAGATTGTTTTTTTGGTGCATCTACCTTCATTGTTTCTGCATCACCCTAAGGTTGTCTGGAGGCATTAAGACTGCCTTTGTACATTGTACATGGAGCATTTTAAATAAATAAATAAATGTATGTTGGATGACTCACAGTAGAGGCTGCGGGCGCGTCGCCGTCGGGCAGCTGCGCGCTGACGCTCGGCGTGAACACCTGCAACACGGCACCCTTTATAATTATGTGACTACACTGAACCAACACAGCTTAGATTAATATTAAGATTAAAGGCGGAAAATAAGCGACACACGGTTAAATAAATCAATAATGAACTGATGGTTTGGGCATTAGTTTACTTATTAATACAATCGAGAACCTAACAGCGTATTGAGGACTAATTCACGTAACTAAAGAAGTGCAGTTGCCGGGCAGTTGCAGTAATATTTTGATAAACAACACATTTGGTATTCTCTTAGCTTCAGTGAGATACGCTCGCGTCAAGTTCGAGTGTCACTGCAATATGATCGGCGCGTCATCAAATTACGTGAATTAACCCTCCGGCTAGCATGCAAATCATCGATAGAGAAAAAATAGTTATTTGTTATACAAGAGTGCAAAGTTGCTTTTTAACCGCGTGTTCAATTTTGATGACCGAGCAAGCGAAGGATTCTAAAATTGAATCACGAGCGCAGCGAGTGATTCAAAATTAGAATCCTGAGCGTTAGCGAGGGAATCAAAAGAGCACGAGGTGAAAAATCTTTGCACTCGAGTGCAACACGTAACTTTTCATTCCACCTCAGCGAGGAAATGACTAAATGCAAAAAAAAAACGTTTAATTCACAAACTTAGTGCACACGATGTTCTAAATTCAATTTACTTTATCCTCTAGAGAATAAAAACGGCTTTTCCACTCAGATATTGAAGATTAAAAATACTCTTTCCGAGATGGTGGGATGAAAATTTACTTTATCCTCTAGAGAATAAAAACGGCTTTTCCACTCAGATATTGAAGATTAAAAATACTCTTTCCGAGATGGTGGGATGAAAAGATAATTAAATTCATTGAATTTACCCCCCCCCATCCCTCGTGTGTTTGCCAGATAATTGGTGAAGTACGCGCTGGTTGTTCGCGCAGCAAGAATGCTCATTTCTCAACGTCGTTGTGCATATTCGACGGAATTCGAGAAGGTGACATTATATTACTTGTTGTTTGTATAGTTATACAGGGTGTCTCGTTGAACAAGGTAAATATTGAAGGAGGGTATCTTACTCATCATTATGAACGACTTTTACTATAGGACCAATCATGAAATAGCGAAAAATTATCAGCTATTGCAAATAAACGCATAGTCGCGGGACTACTGGAAGAAATTTCATTAGAAATAAGTAGTTCTATTGTGCTCCTATGTCTGTAACATTTTTATTACCATTTTTCCTTGTGTGTATATAAATAAATAATTAAATATTACTCGACTAAATGTACACAACAGCAGATTTTTGGGCTAACATAATGATTCAATTGTCATACATTAGTATCAGCGCAGAACAAGACAAAGGTCAGTTGGTTATTACGCTATAGTCCGCGCGCGAGCTCCAAGGAATCGGCGTCTGAGGAAATAGGCGCTGTGCGCTGCGCCCGACCCGCGCTCATACCCCTACAATACTCTCCCAGTACCATTTTTTTTTTTTTTTAAATGTGTGCTGGGACACATAATAGCAGTGAAACTTCAACATATATATCGTCCACCCCGACCACGCGGCCGTAACCCTCTTTTTCGTGGCGGAAAAATCTTAATACCCCCCGTCTATGTAGAAGTTTCACTTCAAAAAGGTTCTAAAAAGGCCGCTTTAAAGGAATCATAATAAGATTTTTATTGATTTGATTGATTTTCAGGGTTCCGTACCCAAAGGGTAAAACAGGACCCTATTACTAAGACTCCGCTGTGCGTCTGTCACCAGGCTGTATCTCATGAACCGTGATAGTTAGACAGTTGAAATTTTCACAGATAATGTATTTCTGTTGCCGCTATAACAACAAATACTAAAAAACAGAATAAAATAAATATTTAAGGGGGCTCCCCATACAACAAACGTGATTTTTTTGCCGTTTAGTGCGACTCACACATGGCCGGTTTTTTTATGATTTTTTTAATTTACTGTTATTTTTTTTCTCTTAATTTTTTTTTATTTTTGTTAAAAGGTTTATTTTATTTTTCTCTCGTGTGTTGTCACTGTCCGTGCTGAATAAATGTATTTTCTTTCTTTATTTATTGATAGTACAAATGTCAAAATATCCACTTATTTGATGACTCATATTATCATTCGCGTAAGGCTCATATTCAGTAATCATCTGTTTGACAGTTACCATGGAGATTTGTAAGTGAATCGCTAAAGGTGGTTTATTAGACCTCCAGTACCCAAAGACACTGGTATAGTACGTGCAAATCTTTATGAGCCTTCGAACTCTATCCCTCTAGCATCCATAGTAGTACGCTTACGCGGTGCTAGAGGGGGAAAGGGGAGAGAGAGAGTTCAGAGCTCAGTTCAGGGCTCATAAAGATTTGCGAGTACTATACTGGGAGAGTGCAGGGTATGAGCGCCGGTCGGGCGCAGCGCACAGTGCCCGTTTCCTCAGCCCCCGATTCCTCGGAGCTCGCGCACGGACTATGTATGTAAGTAATGATATTCACCTTCGTATCTGATAGAGATCCGGACCACTCCTCGTTGTCCCAGTCTTCTGTGGTGGGGAATGAGTCGACGATGTTGCCGCCGCCTGGACAAACAAACGGTACGAGTAAATACGGTGTTTTTAGATTCAATACAGCAGAGATCTGCTCAAATACAGTGGATATAACTTGTAAGAAGAAAGTTTATCGGCCTGGCCACGGAGTTCCGGCGACGCGAAGAGGTAACTCGCGCGCGGCAACGGGCACCATGGTTTGCTGCTCCCGAGGCCGCGTCAATCATTGCTGTTGCCACCGTTAGGCAAAAATCACACGTCGCGCCGCCCGTCATGGCCCGGTGTGATCTTCCTCATCAATTCGTGTTATAGTCGCAAGTCGCGCCGTTCGCTACTAACGAATTTTGTCGTGGCCAGGCCATAAGGCGCGATCCAAGTGGATAGAAGTCATGTGTAAGGTCAGAAAGTACTACTGTTCACATGCATTGTCCCGCGCAGGCCTCCCGCGGCGCGAGGCTCCCCCCCCGCCCCCCACCTGCCACACATGCCATACGTACCGCCCTCCCTCTGGAGTTCGCTCCACGTGGCGGCGTTGTCCCGCGCAGGCCTCCCGCGGCGCGAGGCTCCCCCCCCGCCCCCCACCTGCCACACATGCCATACGTACCGCCCTCCCTCTGGTGTTCGCTCCACGTGGCGGCGTTGTCCCGCGCAGGCCTCCCGCGGCGCGAGGCTCCCCCCCCGCCCCCCACCTGCCACACATGCCATACGTACCGCCCTCCCTCTGGTGTTCGCTCCACGTGGCGGCGTTGTCCCGCGCAGGCCTCCCGCGGCGCGAGGCTCCCCCCCCGCCCCCCACCTGCCACACATGCCATACGTACCGCCCTCCCTCTGGTGTTCGCTCCACGTGGCGGCGTTGTCCCGCGCAGGCCTCCCGCGGCGCGAGGCTCCCCCCCCGCCCCCCACCTGCCACACATGCCATACGTACCGCCCTCCCTCTGGTGTTCGCTCCACGTGGCGGCGTTGTCCCGCGCAGGCCTCCCGCGGCGCGAGGCTCCCCCCCCGCCCCCCACCTGCCACACATGCCATACGTACCGCCCTCCCTCTGGTGTTCGCTCCACGTGGCGGCGTTGTCCCGCGCAGGCCTCCCGCGGCGCGAGGCTCCCCCCCCGCCCCCCACCTGCCACACATGCCATACGTACCGCCCTCCCTCTGGTGTTCGCTCCACGTGGCGGCGTTGTCCCGCGCAGGCCTCCCGCGGCGCGAGGCTCCCCCCCCGCCCCCCACCTGCCACACATGCCATACGTACCGCCCTCCCTCTGGTGTTCGCTCCACGTGGCGGCGTTGTCCCGCGCAGGCCTCCCGCGGCGCGAGGCTCCCCCCCCGCCCCCCACCTGCCACACATGCCATACGTACCGCCCTCCCTCTGGTGTTCGCTCCACGTGGCGGCGTTGTCCCGCGCAGGCCTCCCGCGGCGCGAGGCTCCCCCCCCGCCCCCCACCTGCCACACATGCCATACGTACCGCCCTCCCTCTGGTGTTCGCTCCACGTGGCGGCGTTGTCCCGCGCAGGCCTCCCGCGGCGCGAGGCTCCCCCCCCGCCCCCCACCTGCCACACATGCCATACGTACCGCCCTCCCTCTGGTGTTCGCTCCACGTGGCGGCGTTGTCCCGCGCAGGCCTCCCGCGGCGCGAGGCTCCCCCCCCGCCCCCCACCTGCCACACATGCCATACGTACCGCCCTCCCTCTGGTGTTCGCTCCACGTGGCGGCGTTGTCCCGCGCAGGCCTCCCGCGGCGCGAGGCTCCCCCCCCGCCCCCCACCTGCCACACATGCCATACGTACCGCCCTCCCTCTGGTGTTCGCTCCACGTGGCGGCGTTGTCCCGCGCAGGCCTCCCGCGGCGCGAGGCTCCCCCCCCGCCCCCCACCTGCCACACATGCCATACGTACCGCCCTCCCTCTGGTGTTCGCTCCACGTGGCGGCGTTGTCCCGCGCAGGCCTCCCGCGGCGCGAGGCTCCCCCCCCGCCCCCCACCTGCCACACATGCCATACGTACCGCCCTCCCTCTGGTGTTCGCTCCACGTGGCGGCGTTGTCCCGCGCAGGCCTCCCGCGGCGCGAGGCTCCCCCCCCGCCCCCCACCTGCCACACATGCCATACGTACCGCCCTCCCTCTGGTGTTCGCTCCACGTGGCGGCGTTGTCCCGCGCAGGCCTCCCGCGGCGCGAGGCTCCCCCCCCGCCCCCCACCTGCCACACATGCCATACGTACCGCCCTCCCTCTGGTGTTCGCTCCACGTGGCGGCGTTGTCCCGCGCAGGCCTCCCGCGGCGCGAGGCTCCCCCCCCGCCCCCCACCTGCCACACATGCCATACGTACCGCCCTCCCTCTGGTGTTCGCTCCACGTGGCGGCGTTGTCCCGCGCAGGCCTCCCGCGGCGCGAGGCTCCCCCCCCGCCCCCCACCTGCCACACATGCCATACGTACCGCCCTCCCTCTGGTGTTCGCTCCACGTGGCGGCGTTGTCCCGCGCAGGCCTCCCGCGGCGCGAGGCTCCCCCCCCGCCCCCCACCTGCCACACATGCCATACGTACCGCCCTCCCTCTGGTGTTCGCTCCACGTGGCGGCGTTGTCCCGCGCAGGCCTCCCGCGGCGCGAGGCTCCCCCCCCGCCCCCCACCTGCCACACATGCCATACGTACCGCCCTCCCTCTGGTGTTCGCTCCACGTGGCGGCGTTGTCCCGCGCAGGCCTCCCGCGGCGCGAGGCTCCCCCCCCGCCCCCCACCTGCCACACATGCCATACGTACCGCCCTCCCTCTGGTGTTCGCTCCACGTGGCGGCGTTGTCCCGCGCAGGCCTCCCGCGGCGCGAGGCTCCCCCCCCGCCCCCCACCTGCCACACATGCCATACGTACCGCCCTCCCTCTGGTGTTCGCTCCACGTGGCGGCGTTGTCCCGCGCAGGCCTCCCGCGGCGCGAGGCTCCCCCCCTCGCCCCCCGCGCGCCCCCCCTGCCGCGTGTGGCGCCGCGCCCCCGCCACCCGCCCTCGCCGCCCGACCCGCGCTCGCCCGAGCCGCGACCTACACACAAGGGAATCAACTTTAGTCAAAAAATACTAGAAGAACCTCCTTAATTAATGCTATATTTGATTTGGTTATTGCCCTCAATTTCGGCATCAGCACCCCCAGAAGATAATATCCAATCGACACTCATGAAATTTTCTAGAAAACGTCATGGCCGCCATCTTGTATTTGGCTATCAACCTCATTTTCAGCACCAACACCCCCGAACCCCAAGATAATATCACGACGAATTTCAAACAGAAAAAACATGGCCGCGTACTTGGATATGGCTAACACCTTCATATACAGTATCAGAATCCCTGAACACACAAAAACTTTTCTAATAACGAATTTCTTTAACATTAATTCAAGACATTTTATACTATTATATTATTTCATACACCCCTTATAAGATCTTGCGTTAATAAAGTTACACATTGTATATAAGTATACAGATTACACCCGCATTAGCGAATGACATCATCAGATCCGGCGCGTACGACGCGGGCGGCTCGATTCTGATCGATCCGCTTTCTGCCCCAATAATTCTGCGATTCGGACCATACTGATCGTTCGGCACGTTAACCTTAAGTTTTCGGCGGTTAAAGTGTAGATGTAACTCACGTGGCCTGGGTCCCGAGCGGCTGCGCGGGTCTCGCGGCGGGTCCAGCTCGCCATTGCCGGCTGGGGCAGGTGGCTTCTTTTTCTTTTTTTCGTTAGTTTGCCACTCGCCCTGTAAACAAAATATTAAGATTTAATTAAACAACTATGTGGAACAACATTCCGCAAATGGATCAATTATTGAAAACCGGATTTTGATCCATTTGAGGAAAAATACATATCAGTTCGGTCGGCTTTCCCGTGTATGACGCATGTTAAGTTTACAACCTTTGTACCGAGAAAGGTTCGTCGAGGTCTTCCTCGTCCTCTTTCCTTCGAATTTAGGAATAGCACCGTATCAAGAAACGACACGGTTGGCGCAGTGGCTAAGCGATTAGCTTTCTATGTGTGATCTAGAGATAGTTGTTCCGGGTCTGGGTGTGTGTGCATGTGACATGTATGTTTGAATAGAATCAAGAATATTATATTAGATAGACCTGGATTTTGCGTCTAGAAGAAAACAGTGAAAACCAAATAAATGGCCTTGAAATAAATCAGTTATATTTTGCATCTCTTTCATCAGGGTGACCAAGTTTTGAAGTGAAACTTCCATATACATGCTATGCTCACGCGTGGCTCAGCTACGGCGTAATCATGTGGGGAAACAGTACCGATGCTCCCAGGCCCGCCGCAAGCGGGCGTGCAAGGCGTGCACCGCACGCGGGCGGCACGTCTAGGGGGCGGCAAATTGACCGATCGAATAAAAAGAAAAAATAAAATTGATTGATAAAAAAATATTCAAAGTTATAAGACCCAGCTAAAACATAACAAATGTCATGGTGTACGGGTTTAATTCTCAATAGAGAATTAAACCCGTACAGCAACGGCGCAAAATTAAAGCAGTTTCGTAAACAACAGCGCCTCTCTTACCGGGTCAAATAAGTATGTTACATAGTACCTACTCGTGGTCGTGTTCTATGGCAGGAAGGCTTCGCGAAATCAGGGAATCCCCTAGTCGCCACCATCGAGTTTTTTCTTCTTGTTTGTACGCATTCGAACAGAAATAGCGCACATAGAACTGTAATCAGTGGTGGTGGCGGATTTACCAGTAGGCTGAGTAGGCTGGACAGCAGATTTTAGGGGCGGCAAATTTGGGGCCAGAGTCTAGTAGCGGAACTAGAGTCAGAACTAATGAACAAGTTTTCATAAGCGAGATAATAATGATTTTGCGAATAGAAAATTGAGCAAAAAATATTGTAAAACTTTCACTTAATTAATTGAATTTCATCGTCATCATCAGCCGGATTGTTACCAGATAATATAATTCTTATAATTATTGTTTTAAACCTGTAAGTAAGCGATATCAAAATTATTTAATTAGGTTTACCGAATGTAAATTATTGTGTACCTAAGTAGTATTAAGGCATACCTTATCCCGCGTTATTAGTAGTACATGATTGAGCTTTTATTAGTTCAGAAATATATCTACTCAAAAACTATTTCTTGTGCAATCTTTAAATCGTTGGGTTGTAAAAATAATTTAGGAGCTGACACATCGATCCCCTATTTCACAATAATTACCGGAAAAAGGTGGTGTAGGTAATTAGGACACACATTTGTGCACAAATCATAAAGTTAGGTACAATTTCATTGGCAAAAAATTGAAATGTGTGATGAACTAGCTAGGGTAACGAATTGTAGAGGTCGGTAGGGGCGGCAAAATTTCTACTGGCGGCAAATGTGTAATTCCGCCACAGACTGTAATTGTTTTGCTAACAGTTCTTTCTCCTGGGATAAGTCGAACGGCTTGGTCGTTATCGAATTCGGGAGCGTTCCATTGATTCGCCGATTCCGAGCTAAAGTTTTGCCTACATGGGGCGGCATAATCGGTATTGCACGCGGGCGCACAAACAGCTAGCGGCGGGCCTGGATGCTCCTACACTATTTATTTTATAAAAGAAATTAATCCGTATACTCACAAACATAAATCAGACTGATAGCTGAAAACCTTTCTTCATAAAACATAAAATACTCGCCCTTCCATGCATATATATTTTTGAAATTTGTTAGGAAATAGGTATAAATCATTCTTTACAAGACGCGAAGATAAACATACTGGCCGATCATTAAGGCATAAAAATATGCTAATGCTACCATCTTCCCGCATAACGCTACACTCCAACAGCCCCTATGTAATGTGTATAAAAATTTATAATAAAATACCAGAATCAATAAAAACAGAAAACAGCGAAACAATATTTACAAACAAAATAAAACAAATACTTATTAAAAAAAGCCTATTACACGATTAATGAATATATAAACAATAAACAAACATTTCCAATTAAATTAAATGAATAATACTATAAATAATACAACAGTAATAATAAAACGAAATAAATAAATAGATATAAAAAATAAAATAAAAATACATTAAATTCCATAACTATTAGTTAATAATAATTTATAATAAACTAAATACATATTAGGAAATATTATTAATAAATTAAAAATTAAAATATGCTATCCATATTTATTAATAAATTAAAGCAATAAGTAAACATAAGTACCATCTTCCTATATATACAACAGTAGTAAACATAAGTATCATATTCCTCTCCTATATTTTGCTGTGCCCTACAGGGTCCATGATTGTAACCTACCAAATTTTATTTTTACCACCTTATGTACATTGTGGAATGCAAATAAAGAATATGAATATGAATATTTAATTTGAAAGTTACCAGAGTAAAGTAAAAGTTTTCAAGATAGTTGTGCACAAATAGATAGGAATGTTTATGTTGAGGGCCATTTGGTATCCAGAAACTATTTTAAAAGCTTCTAGTATTTTTAAAGTCATCTTTAATTTTTTCTGCCTATAAAAAGGATGTGTTGATTGAAATAATTATTTTATGATATTTAAGTTTACCCCAATTTTATGAATGCATTCCTAGGCTGGTAAGACTGATGGTCTGTAAAAATAATAATTTCAATGACATATATGACATGTCAACATTGTCAACTTTCTTCCACTTCGAGTGTTTGCTAGGCGATTTCTAAGGATATACTAATTATATAACAGTGCTTAATCATGTATCGTATATTTAAAGATTGTGGAAGTGTTTGGAACCCAACATCAAACGGTATTTTTCATAGGTAAGTACGCTGATGCCATATTAAAAATTACGCCAATTTGTACATATTTTTACGCAGTTTTAGAAAGATCTGCCTATATATTTATTTAAAACTGTGTGAAAAACGTTTCTCTCATTGTGAAATGTCACCATTTAGTTATTTATGTGGTTATATCGCATATAACTAAGGAAACAGTCGCATTATTAGATTGGTCGTCAAGATAAAATGTTAGTAAACAAAGAAGAGTAGAGTGACCATAAATGATTGCTTGAGGCGGAATTTAACGTGATATGATTTTTCGTGGTTGTGTAATGAGCTACAAAGTCCAACTGGAATTCAAAATCTTCAGAAGTTTTCTTGGTCAAACCTGATCATTGATTGCTAACATCAGTGGACTTTCTTAGATGATTGAAAACACGATTGCATTTGTTTCAGTTTTCCAAGCGATCCAGAGAAAAGGCGTAGATGGTGGTATGGTGGTCCAACATACCTTTGAAAGGAAACTTCTATAAATCTGCAAAAAATTGTTGCCTACACTATAAAGCGGAGCACTATGACATAAGGCTAAACCGACTAAAATTTGGTGAAGATCTGATGAAGACTTTCGGAGAAAGACGATGGAACTCCTCAATGGATATCAGCAAATTAGTCGCGATTACTGTAGTTGCATATTTATGTATTATTTATGCCACTCAAAATAGAAAAATAAAATAAACTGTGCTAAAAAGTATAAAATATTTTCTTTAAAAACTTAACAGCTTCTGAAGTAGGGACCTTTAATCCTTCAATGCACCTTAGCTAGGCACTTATTAGTTTTATGAAGTTAGTTTTTACTTATTTTAAAGTTTAATTTATCCATAAATCAACCCGCAACTTTGGACCAAGTGATGACACGTTAAATCTTCACCATGGGTTCACCAGAATTTAGTACCTACCTATTTGGTACTTATGGTTATTGTTTTGGTACCTAACTATTAGCAAACAAATACGTGCTCAATTATGAATAATTTCTACTTGCTTAATTCCTAATAATATCCCAACGCAAATAAAAATCTTTGTCACCCTGATGAAAGAGATGCAAAAAATAACTGACTTATTTCAAGGCCATTTATTTGGTTTTCACTGTTTTCTTCTAGACGCACCGTCCAGTTCTATGTATAAGGTTCTTGAATAGAATAGAATAGTTATTTATTGTTTGTCACAGGTAAATACAAAAAAGATCCTAATAATAAATAGCAGGTGTCAAAAGTGTTTGTAAACGGTACCCTCGATACAGGAGAAATTTTAGTGAGGGGCAAAGTTATAAGACTAGAAAATTAATGAAATGAAGAGGCCAAAAATGCAGAGCAGCGGTGATTGCTCCACAGATAACCAGACCGAGCTGAACTCCTAAATTATAGAATAAGATGAGCTGGTATGGTGATGATGTATACCTGTATCCGCTGACTCTCCTCCAGCAGCAGATTGCAGGCGGCGACCATGTCATTGTCAGAGTCGTGCAGTGCCGAACACACCTCCTCCTCAGTGCGGCACGTCATCTCCATCAGCTCTAGCACCTGAAACAACGCGTGACACATTATGTAAAGAAAATTAGATCTATGCGTGGCTCAAATGGACCACATGAGACCAGATGATCTAACTAGACTTATTACATCTACCAATCGCGTGGTTGGTAGAAATCATCAAGTTGTCCAATGCAAATGCAAAAAAGTCCTTTCCCTGATCATTTTATGACACTCTAGGGCTTACATTCAGAGACGACAGAAAGGAGTCTAAGCGGGAACTTACGCTTCCATCTGTCAAACTTACGAACAAATTTTGACAGATGGAAGCGTAAGTTCATGCTTAGACTCTGTTGTTGT
This sequence comes from Allophyes oxyacanthae, assembly GCA_932294325.1. Lineage (NCBI taxonomy): Eukaryota > Metazoa > Arthropoda > Insecta > Lepidoptera > Noctuidae > Allophyes > Allophyes oxyacanthae. The sequence goes on from OW028633.1 coordinate 884,763, forward strand.
TAGTTTCTATCGTCTCTGAATGTAAGCCTAGGTGCGCGGCTCCAAATAGTAGGTCCTATGGAGAAGAAACGGCAAGGAACTCCAAGGAAACCCTTTGAAAATAATATATTACAATCTTGATTAATACAATGTTGTGGTAAGAGCTTCGAGAATAACGTAAAAAACTCAAAAAAACAGTGTATCAGGAAAACTAATTACATTCACTCTATAACATATTGGAGAAGCCCACGTAATAACTCGACAGAAGAAGAATTAAACTTTCTGAACGTATTTTTTTAACCCACAGCTTATTCATACTGTCGCGCGTCACTTCGTTGTCATTTAGAAAACTGTCACTGTCGTAGTAGTGCCACACATTATCACTTCATTTGCCTACTCCTCCGTGACAGTAACACGGTAACCCACATCCCGGCGTGCAGTTTGCACAAACAGCTGATCTATACAATGTAAACTGTTTCTTTTCATAGCCGAACGGAAGTCAGCAATATGCACTGAGCAGTTGTAATTTGCCTTTTAACTTATTCACACTTTGTTGCTTCTCTATGGGTTCGATCTCTATCGGATGCAGTACAGAGCGAAACATAGTAGTTTATTTTTATTTGTATACGTTAGGTATAGTGATATTAATCTATTCTTTTTGTAACTCCATTGTAAATTGAAATTATGTAATGTGTTGAATAGGTTTCATGACAATTTTAGTTCTTAAGAACAGTGTTATTGCATAAATAGCTTCATTTTAAAAAGATGTTACTTGAAATTTAAAAGTAGCTAAAGTAGTATACACGGTTTTATTGAATAAACGCAAAACTTGAATTACAGTTTGTTCATAATTTGGCTACTGAATCGATTTCAGGATCTTTTAAATAAAGGTTCTTTTTTTAATATGAAATTCGCCAAACCAGCACTCGATTGAGAAATTAAATTAAATCTTATTTCAAGACAATAAAACTCAATTTTAAACGTAGTTATTCTAGGCTGGCTATTTTTATCAAAATAATAGTTAATTTTAAAAATCTTCCAAGTTTTGTTTATTGATTTATTACCCGACTGCGCCAGATTAAGGGTTATGTTTTTCGAGTGTCTGTATGATATGTTAGTGGACCCATTATTGGGAAGATTTGAGCCGGTCTCGATTTTTAATGGGTCCCGACTGTTAAAGTCGCTATGTTCCACATTAGAATTCTACTGGACTTGTTTTTTTCTTTTCAGCTTTTATTTATATTGATTTTTTATTTAAGGTTCACTTTTTAAGCAGTCGGGATTTTAGATTTAAAAAATATTTTTTCAAGTTATCTTTATTATAAATTACGTAAAACGGAACAATATTTGTATGAATATTTCATCATCGAGTATATGACGAAAAACGTCACTCCTTCGTATTTCCTTGGTAACCATATTCACACGCTATGAACGAGCGATGCAATGACGTCATGTCACGTGACTCGTGTGTTTTGGCGCGAACATTTGAAAGTCATATTTTTTTTTTTAATTATTTGTGCATATTCTATTTTCTTTATACTATTATGTTTATTTAAACCTTCAATATTTACGATAAACTAATAATCAAAATACATGCAAGTTCATATAACTGTAGAAATGCTCAATCATTATGGTCGTTTATCGAATACAGACGCGCAAAAACTACAATACTATGACGCACGTCGCAAGGGCAATGCATCTCGACACGCACGCACTTGAACAGTTATCGAACAATTTAACTAATAAAATTCTGGATACCTAACCGGGAATACTGACTCGTCAACAGAGGGCCGAAATATATTAAAAGTCAAACATTGAGTGACCTTTGAACATCAACAAAAGATAAGAGTTATCAACTTTTTAATTACACAATTTCAATCACGCGACATTTTGTCAAAAGTAAGAAAACCATTTTCATGGACTACCGTACATACACTTTGGTCTGCATATATTTACCATAAACTTTAAAAAAAGTAAAAACCGACTTCGCAAATGTAAAACTTATTAAATAATTTAAAAAAAACTTAACAGCTTCTGAAGTCGGTGCCACTGCGAAGCTAAGGTGCATTAAAAAATTAAAGGCTTCAGAAGCTTTTAAAGTTTAAAGTTAAAATATTTTATACGTTTTAGTTTTTTGACGTTTTTTACTTTTTTAACTTTATTATTTATTTTTAATTTTTTTGGGGCCTAAACAATGATGATTAAACATGCGATTACAGGAAGGATACCTCGGAAAAATGCTTTTTCAAATAAAAAAGAAGAAATCATAAAAACCGGTTCACAATTTTGGCGACGATATCGGTGAACATTTTTTTTTTTTAAAAGCAATCAAATTGCTATCCTCCTTATTTTTTGAAGTCGGTTAACCATGCAAACAACACAGAAGATAAGTTTGAATTTTGAAAAAGTGGCCGTAGCATCTTTACTAAAATCTTCTGGTATATAAAATCCTCCCAATTTGAATGAAACATAAGAGCGCATCCAAACTCCACGACACAATTAGATCGCATCGCATCTGTCGCAACTCGCGCTAGTCATCATCGGTTTCGATGACGGCGACCCTAAAACATTGTAAATATTTATTTTATTTGTTATAGACAGTTAACGAAGTCTTACGGAGCCCGAGCCCGTTACCAAGAGCTTCCCACGCCGTGGCGCCGACCGCTGGGAAACGCATATCAAATCTATAATTGTGTGTGAAACTACAACTTTGTTGTACTTTATTCTTTTACTTTCAAAGGTGAGTTCAAGACATTAAATTAAAAATTTGAAGGCTTTGATTCCATACCATCCATCATGGGCATACTTGACAACATAATGCAGTATATTTAACAGACTTCAAAAAAGGAGGAGGTTCTCAATTCGACACGTTATGTTTCTTTTTTTTTGTTTATTACCTCAGAATTTTCGACTGGGTGAACCGATTTTGATGATTCTTTTTTTTATTTGAAATTTGGTGCTTCCCGTGTGGTCCCATTTAAATTTGGTGAAGATCTGCTGAAAAATTTCGGATAATGGAACTCTTGAATAAATAACAGCATATCACTTGCGATTACTGTAATCGCATGTTTGTGTATTGTTTATGCCACTCAAAATAGTAAAATAAAATAACTTTTCAAGACAAAAGTAAAAACCAACTTCAAAATACTAAAAAGTTAAAATAATTTTCTTAAAAAACTTAACAGCTTCTGAAGTATTCTTCTGAAAGACCTTAAATTTTTTAAATGCAAGGTAGCTTGGCACCGACTTCAGAAGCTGTTAAGTTTTTTAAGAAAATTATTTGATACTTTTTAGTTTTTTAATTAATATAAGACTCCGCTATCCGTCTGTCCGTCTGTCACCAGGCTGTATCTCATGAACTATGATAGTTAGACAGTTGAAATTTTCACAGATGTATTGCTGTTGCCGCTATAACAACAAATACTAAAAACAAAATAAAATAAATGTTTAAGAGGGCTCCCATACAACAAACATGATTTTTTTTTGCTGTTTTTATAGATAATGGTATGGAACCCTTCGTGCGCGGGTCCATTTCGCACCTGACCGGTTTTTTATACTTCTTCAAATGTACCCACGCTTATATAAGTTGACTCGGGACAAATTTTCTAGATACGCCGTTCATTGTAGGTCAATGAGTAATTGCACTAATTTTATTTACCAATACGTTTTCCTTGTACCTAACCTAATATTGCACGATATTTTTAGCGTATGGCCGTACAGGAAAATTTAAAAACTTGTCGTGTAATTTGGTTTCGCAAAGGTACACAAAGTTGGGGTGTATAGCCAACGGGTCACATTTTTGCACAAAAATATCACGCTGGCGATTCACGTGAGAGCTGAGATTAATGATAAAATGTGATAATGATGACACTTCACTTGGCTTATTTGTAGGAATAGTGGTCGCCAAGTGATCGAAATTCGACCATAATATTATATTAAAATTTAGCTTTCTGCACTCCTTCTCCACATAAACTTTAACTATGCCAAATCACACACTCCTCCAGGCGCGCAATATGCTTAAGGCAGTACCCTGACCAAAACGCCGTTTTACATCGCCATCTCCTCCGCAATTATACCATATACAAATAAAATAAAAATACAGTCTTAAAGTTCAAGATCTCTACTTCAAATCCCACGTTTCAAATATATTTTTTAAGTAGATTATACTATAGTAATTGGCGATTATAAAACACCTAAATCAGAATTTAAACCTTCATCTTCTTCGGAACTTGAAGCTTAATTTATTTCTGATTTGCAGCAATAGATAAATAATTCTTTTATTTATAAGTCCAACGTTTAACATTTAAAAAAAAGTTATTTTTCAATTTTTCCTTGAATTTAAACGTAAATCTGTGCCAATTTTCAGCTGAAGGGTCGTGTTCGGGCGACGGGCGGCAGTCTGCCGCTGGCTCTCGGACGTGATACCCGTGTCGATCGAGGCTATCGCGTTCTATTTATAAATTCAGAATTTATTTTGCTCTCTAGACACAATATTGTGTAGAGGGGGCAACCTATATAACTTGCCTCAGTAGTATGGCATGTACTTCTATAAACATATTTAGATTTTTTTTGAGTACATATTTGAAATATTATTATTTTAGTAAAATCAGATATAGAGTCTACTGATCTGTCACTTTATCTGTCAAGTCAATACAAATCGTGTTTCATCTTCTAAAATATACTTTGTCTAAAAATATAGAGACCATCTTTTTGATGTTTTCTATAAACATAAATTCAAATTCAGTATGTGACCACGTGAACGTGACCGAATGTTTGAAAGCTCTAAACTATGGGACGGAGTCCCATCATGTTGGTATTCAAACTTCATGTTTTGGTGAGATCTATGTGACCACGTGACTAAAACTTTGAAAGTTTATATCGCCCAAACTATGGGACGCAGTCCCATCATGTTGGTATTCAAACTTCATGTTTTGGTGAGGTCTATTCATATAAACCGTGACCACGTGACTACGTGACCAAAATTCAGAGCTACCTTCTATTAATGAATTGATAATTTGTCATAATCAACGTTTAAAATAGTAAGTAATAATATGTTGATGACGATGTTGATCAATTTTTTTTTTTTTTTTAATATAACATTGTCCCTCACTAGGATTTCTTCTGTATCGTGGGTAGAGTTTACAGACATTATCTTACATGCACACACACCCAAACTAATATTTGTTCCGTGCGCGTATCGAACCCGCGGCACGTAGCGTAGAAAACCACTACACTACTTGTAACAACCCTAGCCTCTATGCACTATCGCCACACTGTCTTGACGTTGTCGGCGAGATCAAAGGCGCCGTCCTACTGTTGTTTTTCTTTATACTATTCCTTTACTATATATAATAATAAATACTATGTACCAACCTAGTTTTGTTTTAATTCTTATCGACTATACTTTATATATTACTATTCACCAACACTGCTATTCCCATTTTTAATCGACTTCCAAAAAACAAAATTCTCAATTCGACTGTATGTTTTTTTTTGTATGTTTGTTACGCTATTACTCCGCCAATTGCATACCGATTTTGAAAATTCTTTTTTTATTTCAAAGGGTACTCTCAAGATGGCATTTAAATTTGTTGAAGATTTGATGAAGAACTTCGGAGATATACAATGGAACTCTTGAATGAATAACAGCATGTCACTTGCGATTTCTGTAATCGCATGATTATAAATTGTTTAAGCCACTCAAAATAGAAATATAAAATAAACGTTAAAAAATAGTACAAACCGACTTCAAAAAACTAAAAAGTATAAACATATAATTTTCTTAAAAAACTTATCAGCTTCTGAAGTCGTTGCCACTGCCAAGCTAGGTGCATTGAAGAATTTAAGAAAACTATTTACACTGTTTAGTTTTTGAAGTCGGTTTTTACTTTTTTTAATGCTAGGTATTAATATCTAATAATCGTGATATATTTATATGAGTGAATATTAAATGAATCAAGCAATTCTTCAAATAAAAGAGCAAGTTATAATTAGTTAATACCAAATCATCTAACAACTCGGCAAGTGTAATGGGCATTTTTTGCTCGGAAGCTCGTTGACGAAGCATAATTTTTTTATTTCCCTTTTTTATAAAATCATTCATCATTGTAGTGATTGTACCACTGTTATTGGTATTAATTTTCTAGTAGTAACTCTGTTACTATATAGACCTATAAGTGAAACAATCTACAAATATATATTTTACATTGCCACCTCTATTTATTATATAGTTTTTTAGTGTCTGGCGCGATGCTCGCGTTGACATGCTCCGAGCGGTTTCCGTAATATTACAGGGGGTCGCGCGAGTTGCGCGGGTGGAGGAAGCGAAATCGACAAATTCGTTACCTCACTGACGCGCCTTAAGGGGGTATTTTACAGGAATGCCGCAAAAACCGATTTGTATTTACAATTTTTTGGATAGAAATTCTTATTTCTTTGTCCTGAAAAAAATATATATCAAACTTGAAGATGTGACAATCTCTGCACGGTTGTCCGATACATGATTGGATGAAGTTGGCTCGATAAAAAAAAATCGCAAAGTTACCCCTTTTAAAAAAGTGTTTACAAGATTATTTCTAAAACATGATATTATTTCAAATAATTTTTACATCACAATATTGGTCGCAAATATACCAACCAAAATCGGTTGTTATTTTTTTATAATATTACGTATATTGATCACAATTTGATAAAAACCACAAAATTCGTGATTTCTGTCATCTCTGCCATCAATCAGTCGCGTTTCGGCGCGCATCGAGGTCGGACCTGTGCAATTTTTTTTGACTTTCCTGCGCTTACACTTTATTCAAAACCAAAAGAAAGAATGACAGTAAAATCATTAAAAAAATTATTAAAAAGCAACAGGAAGTATAAGTAACTTGCCTTTTATTCAGAAAATCTAAGTATTTCGTTTATAAAAATCAATATGCTAAAATAATTTCTTGACATCTCCGTCAAGAATTCATTTTATAGGATGTAGTATAGAAAAATCAGTACGACAATTTGTAGTGTTGAGAACAAAGAGTATGAAGTTTTATATACACCATCTCCCAAAATTCAACGATAAGCGGGCACCAGAGGGTTGACCAGCTCATGACTACTCGAGAACAAAAAAAATTTAAAAATAATCTCAATTTTTAAGAAGTTACATAAAAATTTTGAAATCCTTCAAAAATTTACACCCCTTAAGATATTTTTAATTACCATGACCACAATGTTTCAGATATTTCTGAATTTCTTTTTGTACCGGCAACCTAAGTTGCTCTGCTATCCACCACAATCGTTAAAAATCCCAGAATGCCTGTAGATTTGACACAAAAATCAATCAAAATTATTTTTCACCCTAAAATTTTGAAAGATTTTTGCTTTTGGTCCACTTTCACTCATCGTGGTGTAAAAAAAAAGTACAGACACAACCATGGCAAGTTTTTTTAAAAATTGACGCAACTATCCAAGATTCCAAAATGGTATAATAATCTAGGAAAACTAGCCACAAAAAAAAAGAAATGCGTACTATTTCTGAACAAGAACCAAAGGACAATGGGCAAATTGGCCCAAAGTGCCCACAGGGTTGACACATAGTACATTCGAAAGAGCACGCTTAGCTGATTATTTTTTATTATGGGAGTAAAAAAATCGGTCCTACAGGAAAAGATATTTTGAGAAATAAAGACATTTTTAAGTTTGAACCTAAATATATGAACTTTATGAAAGTTAGCAAATAAAAGTTATATATTCTGGTAGATTACACTATTCCTAACATGTTTTATTCAGAAACTGAAGCGCTACGTGCACCATACAGAATATTATTGATTTTGAAAAAATATGTAATTATTGTTGTGGTTGATTATTAAAGGTGTCCCTAGAGTAGACATATAGTGTATTTAAAAGAACACATTGGACACGTTATTTTTTATTATGGCAGCTCAAAAATCGGTCCTACAGGAAAAGATATTTTGAGACATAAAGACATTTTTAAGTTTGAACCTAAACATATGAACTTTATGAAAGTTAGCAAATAAAAGTTATATATTTTGGTAGATTACACTATTCCTAACATGTTTTATTAAGAAACTGAAGCGCTACGTGCACCGTACAAAATATTTTTGAGTTTCAAAAAATATGTAATTATTGTTGTGGTTGATTATTAAAGGTGTCCCTAGAGTAGACACCTAGTGCATTTAAAAGAGCACACTGAACATTTATTTTTTTATTATGGGTGTAAAATAATCGGTCCTGCAGGAAAAGATATTTTGAGACATAAAGACATTTTTAAGTTTAAACCTAAACATATGAACTTTATGAAAGTTAGCAAATAAAAGTTATATATTTTGGTAGATTACACTATTCCTAACATGTTTTATTAAGAAACTGAAGCGCTACGTGCACCGTACAAAATATTTTTGAGTTTCAAAAAATATGTAATTATTGTTGTGGTTGATTATTAAAGGTGTCCCTAGAGTAGACACCTAGTGCATTCAAAAGAGCACACTGAACATATATTTTTTTATTATGGGAGTAAAATAATCGGTCCTGCAGGAAAAGATATTTTGAGACAAAGACATTTTTAAGTTTGAACCTAAACATATGAACTTTATGAAAGTTAGCAATTAAAAGTTATATATTCTGGTAGATTACACTATTCCTAACATGTTTTATTATGAAACTGAAGCGCTATGTGTACCATACAAAATATTTTTGAGTTTCAAAAAATATGTAATTATTGTTGTGGTTGATTATTAAAGGTGTCCCTAGAGTAGACACCTAGTGCATTTAAAAGAGCACACTGAACATTTTTATTTTATTATGGGAGTAAAATAATCGGTCCTGTAGGAAAAGATATTTTGAGACATAAAGACATTTTTAAGTTTAAATCAAAACTTATGAACTTTATGAAAGTTAGCAAATAAAAATTATATATTCTGGTAGATTAAACTATTATACCTAACATGTTTTACTAGGAAACTGAAGCGCTATGTATATTCCACAAAATATTTTGAAGTTTGAAAAAATATGTAATTATAGTTGTAGTGGATTATTAAAGGTGTCCCTAGAGTAGACATATAGTGTATTTAAAAGAACACATTGGAGACGTTATTTTTTATTATGGCAGCTCAAAAATCGGTCCTACAGGAAAAGCTATTTTGAGACATAAAGACATTTTTAAGTTTGAACCTAAACATATGAACTTTATGAAAGTTAGCAAATAAAAGTTATATATTTTGGTAGATTACACTATTCCTAACATGTTTTATTCAGAAACTAAAGCGCTATGTGTACCATACAAAATATTTTTGAGTTTCAAAAAATATGTAATTATTGTTGTGGTTGATTATTAAAGGTGTCCCTAGAGTAGACACCTAGTGCATTTAAAAGAGCACACTGAACATTTTTATTTTATTATGGGAGTAAAATAATCGGTCCTGTAGGAAAATATATTTTGAGACATAAAGACATTTTTAAGTTTAAATCAAAACTTATGAACTTTATGAAAGTTAGCAAATAAAAATTATATATTCTGGTAGATTAAACTATTATACCTAACATGTTTTACTAGGAAACTGAAGCGCTATGTATATTACACAAAATATTTTGAAGTTTAAAAAAATATGTAATTATAGTTGTAGTGGATTATTAAAGGTGTCCCTAGAGTAGACATATAGTGTATTTAAAAGAACACATTGGAGACGTTATTTTTTATTATGGCAGCTCAAAAATCGGTCCTACAGGAAAAGATATTTTGAGACATAAAGACATTTTTAAGTTTGAACCTAAACATATGAACTTTATGAAATTTAGCAAATAAAAGTTATATATTTTGGTAGATTACACTATTCCTAACATGTTTTATTCAGAAACTAAAGCGCTACGTGCACCGTACAAAATATTTTTGAGTTTCAAAAAATATGTAATTATTGTTGTGGTTGATTATTAAAGGTGTCCCTAGAGTAGACACCTAGTGCATTCAAAAGAGCACACTGAACATTAATTTTTTTATTATGGGAGTAAAATAATCGGTCCTGCAGGAAAAGATATTTTGAGACATAAAGACATTTTTAAGTTTAAACCAAAACTTATGAACTTTATGAAAGTTAGCAAATAAAAATTATATATTCTGGTAGATTAAACTATTCCTAACATGTTTTATTAAGAAACTGATGCGCTATGTGCACCATACAAAATATTTTTGAGATTCAAAAAATATGTAATGTCCGAGAATTGAACCCGCTACCCCTATGTACGAGCAGCACCGTAGATAGACTTACGTTTAACCAGTTTGCCAATCGTGCACCAAAAAGAATCTAAAATATTAAATTATAATGTAATTAAGTTGCTGGGAAAATTCGTAATACTAATTGATTATAACTCTGGAACGGCAGGATGAAAATAAAAAAAAATGAGAATATAGAGTAACACTGATGTCCTTCATCGATTAGCACCGGTGTCAACCGTAGGGGCAAGCTTTTTAATTTGGACCAGCGTCCTTAAGAATTTGCCCATCCTCCTTTCATAACTTTTACTATGTGGTTTTTTGTTGTAAATTCTTCGAATTTGAATGATACATGTCCGTAGTTAATAAAATTTAGAAGTTAGAGAGAGATAGATAGATAGTATGTAAAGAAGGAAAGAAAACGTTTTTAAAAATTATATTTATTTTTAGTTCTCGTGGTTGTCCGTGGTATCACCACGGTCCTATCCGAAAACCAGCGCTGCGGTATTTATTTTATCTGTCAGGATTAACTGTCAGGATATGCTGAGATAGGGACTTTCTTTGGCCTCTTGCAGGACTTTTTTAACCCCCGACAAAATAGAGGGGTGATATAAGTTTATAATGTGTATCTGTGTATCTATGTGTCTGTGAATCTGTGTGTCTGTCTGTGGCATCGAAGCTTCAAAGCGGATGGACCGATTTCAATGCAGTTTTTTTTAATTGAAAGCTAGTTTAATCGGGATGGTTCTTAAAATCTGTTCAGCTGTTCAAAAGTTACACCTCTTTTTCTAGTTAGAGTCGAGGGTTTTAGACGGTTAGGTTATTGTTATCATTATTTGAATTTTTGTGTGTTTATGTAATTTCGTGTGCGAGTCCGATTTAAATGTTTTTTCTTTCTTTCTTTCAATTTTGAAGCTCTTCATCTGCATACATAGCGAGGAATCTGAACTAGGAATATGGTTTTGATCTATGAATATGCAATTTCTTTTTTGGTAAAAAAGCAACCCTGTGAACATACTTAAGTAGGTATGACTATGGAAACGGACGACTCCTACAGGTGTGGGTGAGAGTAGGTTATTATCTCAAGGCATGGATTTGAGTTGGCTTATTCTTCTAACAATACACACACATTGGCAGTGTCATCAGGTTTGTCATGCCGATATATCGGTTTCGTTACGGCATTATTGGCTTAGTGTGAAAATGCCCAATGTTGGTCGAGACAATTATGTGCACTTGCATAAACTCATACACAAATCACAATAGGTATGACTGATAGTTTATAAGTAGATAGTTAAATAGGTATAAAATCTACAAATACAAAACGGAGGAACAGATTTTCTAGCGTAATATAGGACACTGGGTATACGATATTATGGATTTATATTTTTTAAGTATTTGCTGGTGTCATACTGCATGTTGCTAATTAATATTGCTATTCTGTGACACGTGTGTCACACAGTCTGATACGTCAATTGCGTAATTGCGAGAACGGAGCTCCCCTAGTGGGTGGGGCTTAGGCTGATACTTCACCCCCTCAAAAGTAAGAAATCGTCGTAAAATACAACCTTAAAAAGGGGTACAAAGTTTTTTCTTCACATAATTATTAATATTCGCGTTATATGGCGACTGTAAAAGAATCCTTTTGTAAACTATACAAATGTGATTTTCAGAAGCTGTTAAGTTTGTTAAGAAAATTATTTTATTCGTTTTAGGGCTGAGTTTACAATCGCCAGACAACTTTATCAGAGGGAATAAATTTCAATTTTTAACAGCTTTCCTATACAAAATCTGTCAAGTATCAAATTTATTTGTTGGATAAAACATTATCTGGCGATTGTAAAATCAGCACTTAATGTTTTAAGTCGGTTTTTACTTTTTCTAAAAGTTTATCGCTAGTGATTTACAGTTTATCCATTGAAGAGTTCTATCGTCTATCTCCGAAGGTCTTCATCAGATCTTCACCTTTAAATGGGACCACCTAGGAAGAAATCTCTTACAAACAAAAAGAGTGTATTAGTAGTAGTGTTACTCACCATTCTTCGAACGTCAGACGCGTCTTCGCTTTTACGATCGATCATGTGTGCCATTCGGAGCTGTTCTGTTGTTGCCTGCAAAAAAAAATAGGTTACATTTAATATTATCAATAGAAAATACAAACAAGGAACCGGACTACTAATCATAACCCTTCTTGTCTGCCGAAGTCGGGTAAAAAGCTATGATTTTGAGTGTTTAACCCTAGGTTTAAACCCGGGATGCCAGGTATAATTTTCTCAATATTTTTGCACAACAAATAGCAAACAGAAAGCATAATAAACGAGAAGAATTTTTCATTTAAAAGCCATTAGTAAAAAAATATATGACTGCTTATTTCTTCGGTATTTTTAACCGCCGACAAAAAAAAAGGCGTGTTATAAGTTTGTAGTGTGTATCTGTTTATCTGTCTGTTGCATCGTACCTCAAAACGGATGTACCGATTTCAATCAGATCAATCAAGAATGAAAGAATATAAAATATAATTGGTCTTTTTGCAGAAACTCATAATCAGCGAGAAGCCAGCTAGATTATGAACTTACAAGTGAATGACAAAATCCTATGAATACTACGCTAAACATATATTAAGTTAAATCTTGGTAACGTCAAGTCAATGTACTTGTAGTGGCAGTTTGCCAGCATAGATCGATCTACATAATTTTCTACCACAATATCCTTTTCCTCACTCTATCCCGCAATTTGGAATAACTTGCGTTATAACTTAACCGTCAGAAACCCCCGACTTCAACTAGAAAAAGAGCTGTAACTTTTAAACGGTTAAACAGATTTTCATGAAACATAGCAAAGATGATACCCGATTAAACTAGCTTTCAATTAAAAACAAACTGAATTGAAATCGGTACATCCGTTTTGGAGATACACCGATACACACTACAAGCTTATAACAACCCTCTTTTTTGTCTGGGATTAAAACCCATACATCTTCACAAACTTTCACATTCATAATATTATAAGCATCGATGTCTATAGATACGCTCTGTCATACAAATGGAAGCTAAAAAAATGAGACGTATTTTTTGAAGACGTCAAATTCTAAATTCAACAATGTTCGAATTATATTTAAATAGAACAGCGATACATCCACTAATGGAATAGCTACTGTTATTATAAATTTATTATTCAATACACAAATTTATAATTATGTTTGTAAACGGCATTTGACAAAATGAAGTACCTGACACGTCTCACTTTTTGAGTTCACTAAGCATATCTATAGACATCGATGATTATAAATGTGATTATAAGCAGTGGATAGCCTAGCCGTTGAACGCTCGCCTTCCATACAGAATGGTCAGAGTTTGAACCCGGCCTAAAGCTTTGACTTTTCGACTTCATGTGCGGATTAGAATTCGATTATCACATGCATTAACAGTGAAGGAAAATATCGTGAGGTTAACCTGCACGAGGGCCTCATAAAGTTCTCGATGGTGTGTCTAGTCCGGCAACCCGCATCAGGCTAGCGTGGTGGACTAAGACCTAATCCTTGTAATTCAATACCAAACAAATTGTGAAAAAAAAAAAAAAAATATCCTTGTAATTCTGAGAAGAGGCTCGTGCCCAGCAGTGGGACAGTAATGGGCTGGATTTATTTATTATCCCGCGATAAATCTTAGGCCCCTGTAAAAACCTGTCCACTCTAATATTACAAAGAACTTTTGCGAATTCGTTTTTAAAGTCTGACCTTGGACTCTACTGGACTGATTTTATTTTTAAGTTAGTATGTGAGGGTTAAATAGTCAAGGCCGTTACGAAACCTCATGTCCTATTTATATTAACATATCCGCCTAAAGCCAGCATCTTGACATGTTGACGGAGCGTGCAAGCCAGCAAAAAGTATAAACACGAATCACCTTCTTTCGAAAACAATTATCCTAATAGCGTATCTGTATGTTGGTGAAGATAAGTGCGATCATAGATATCACAATAAACAGCGGCCGACCTTGACGCGCGACCTATGTCGTTGACATTGTGACGTCACACTTGGGCACCGCGTGTTATGCTCGAAGAAATTTTATGGCCGCTAGCTACGTTGCAACTTTTTATTCGAGAATTTTATATGTTATCAATGAGGGTTTTTTGCTAAATACAGGCTGACTAGAGTCGAGTCCAATATCATGTCACATGTAATAATTATAGTTTAAAAAAAAACTATAGAACACGCTTTAGTCATCCAAACTAAACGTGTATTACATGCAAAATTTCAGCTCAATCGGAAACCGGGAAGTGGGTCAAATTTATAGTTAGTTAGTTAGTTAGTTACAGGTGAAGCTAATAAAAGCATGTTAAAAATCATCGATATTTTAAAATCATTACGTCTTGCAGTGACAACGACAAAATCATCAATGCCTAAAATCGTCACTCGATAATGACCATGACTGAATGAACGTGAACTTCGGCTTTGGCTGTGACATGACAATGACAAGATGACAACATGCAATACGTGAATGCGGTGACAGTTAGAGAAAAATCATTGATGATTTTGTCATTGTTCCCGTCATTGATATTTTTTGTCATTGTCATGTAGTCATTGATATTGAAAAATCATTTTTCAGCCCATCTCTGGCGCTGACTATTATATCGTTTTGATCCCGCAGTATAGCGATCACCATATCAGTAGTACTTATCGATTATTACGAATTTTTTTGTCGTGTTCCTCACCTGTGGTTTCACCTTCTCCTTGCTCTGGGCTTTGTCTGTGGTCTTCCGGGTATCCTGTGCATGCTTGCCGTCTTTGGCGCCCCCCTTCGCACCACCTTTGGTGGCGCGCGCACCCAAACTCATCTTTAATCTATATACGTTATATTTACAGCCTCTATTTACAAGCAGCTGAAACAATATAAACATACCATTAAATAAACATTACATATAATTAATTATACTATAATTTTTTCAATATTTTATCGACAACTATAACGTGTCACCTCGCGTCTACGTCGCTGGCCAAATTATACACGAAAACGCAAAGCTTTGCGAGTTCTGCTACTGCGCAGTTCTGAAACTGCCCAGACATTTCCAGTATAAACTGACCTTTCATTGTACGAAAACCCTATACAGTGCGAGGTCAGCTCTTACTGGAAATGTCTGGGCAGTTCAATTCCTGCCCTGCTATAAGAGTCCGTAGTAAGCCCCCAGATCAAAACAGGGGAGAGAAAAACCGGTGACAAAACCATTTCCGTACCGTTATCTCTCTCGTTTTTGGTTTTGTCTTCTGTCAAAGAGACAAAGGGTAGATGAAACGGGTTTGTCCACCCATCGTGCTAGCCCTACTGGGCGCAAGTAGGAGGGTTGGAACGTGGTACGCTAAGTGACAAGCTATTACACAGGATTTTTTTTATGTAGTGCGCAAAATTTACAGTGATTCAGTATCCGTTCCCAAATGCAACCGCAGTACAAAAATTCACTCCAAAATAAAAAAAAAATTTTGTATGGCTTGCGCTAGTAAATTATGCGTGTCCCCCTACTAAGCCGAATTTTCGTTTTGTTTAGTATATCCCAATACTACGGTTGCATTTAGGAACAGAGACTGAATTACTACAAATTATGAGCACTACATAAAAAATATCCTGTAGTTGTTGATTGATAAACAGAAGTAGTTTCAGCCTGATGACACTGTGAACAACTTAACAGTGAGCCAACTTACTACGGCTAAGCAGATGAGTGCGTGTGCTTTCGGTTACTTCGTCAAGTGATGCGGTGATAATACGCCATTTTGGGTGGTTCAGAGACAAATTAATTAGGAATCAAAAACCACAATCGGTGTGCCGCTAACAGTGAGCATACCTAACGAAAAAAATATTTAGAAGCCACCAAAATGTTATTAATTCCTTGCTAAAGTCATTCTAATCAATCAGCTTTCTTTTTGAACCCTATTTTCTTACCCAAGAAATATTTTTTGTGAAAAATCCATATTATGTTATACTGTATTAGTCCTAATTAGCGAACAATATTCACAAGCTTTATAAGAACGAGTAGCCTATATAGGTATACTGCCAAAAATATTGAGGACACAAAATAAGATCAATTCCAGGCAGATAAAAATAAAAATATGAAAGTTTTTAATTTAAAAAAAAAGTAAAAACCGACTTCAAAAACTAAAAAGAATAAAATAATTTTCTTAAAAAACTTATCAGCTTCTGAAGTCGGTGCCACTGCCAAGCTAGGTGCATTGAAGAATTATAGGCCCCGACTTCAGAAGCTGATAAGTTTTTTAAGAAAATTAATTTTTTCCTTCAACATGAGAGCAATAGCGATTGACAATGCGCATATACAAAAATAATATTATAAACCATCTTACAGTTCCGGGCAGTTGGTTGACCGAGCGGAACCGTCGGTAAAAGTTAGTTAAGAATAATCCAAGGCCATTGGAAAGCCTAGAATAGAATAGACATACTCATTATTGTAGACCTGATAAAAAAGGAGCAATTATCATAATAATTACAATGACTAAAGTACATTATTACTTCAAGATCCTACTGTCATGTCACTATAATTAGCCGTTTTTTGCTCGATAAGGGTGTTCCCCGAATCACCTAATAAATTATTCGATACCACTTCACTTATTCAAGTTTCGTTCAAAAACAACTAAGTAACGAATCCGGGTATCTATAATGAATCACTCTTATATGATCTTGAAGAGATATTAGTTAAGTTTGGGTTTAATTATGGAGGCGGAAAGTCGCGCAGAGCGCAAAGCGGCGCGCAACGCGGGAAGGGCGCGTATCTTCATGGAGAGCAAGCGAGAGAGCGAAACGCAGTTTTGCGCGCCGCGCGACTTTCCGCCTCTCCTTAATAATTATTAATTAATAATAATTAGACGTCACGGATCTTTATTTCATGTAGGTAAACGAGATACAGGTGCGCGGTTCCAAATAGGAGGGCCTATGGAGAAAAACCGGCAAGAAACTCCATAGAAACACTTTTAAAATAATAGATTACAATCTTGATCATTACAATGTTGTGGTAAGAGCTGCGAGAATAATGTAATTTAATAAAAAATAAGAATAGGATAATAATGATTTGCCTCTGAATAAGATTTCTATGGCAGTTACAATCTGACTATGATACCTAGTATGGAAACAAACAGAAGGAAAAATTTTAACCCCGACAAAAAAGAGGGGTGTTATAAGTTTAACGTGTCTGTCTGTGGTATTGTAGCTCCCAAACGGAAAAACGGATTTTCGTTTAGTTTTTTTGTGTCATAGATAATTTTATCCCGAGTTTTCTTAGCCATGTTTCATGAAAATCTGTTCAGCCGTTCAAAAGTTACAGCTCTTTTTCTAGTTGGATCGAGGTTTTTGACGATTAGATTATAAAAAAAAACATACGCGTCGAATTGAGAACCTCCTCCTTTTTTTGGTCGGTTAATAAACAGTAACTAAAACAGAGTAAATCGTGAGTGCCTGTACCGGTGTACCGCCACATGAATTATTTGCTTGTTTATATTGGCAGCTCATAAAATTTATAGTACACTAGACAGAGATCGTCTAGCGTAGCAGCGGGAATCGGCGGGATAATCTTAAATTATCTTTAACAACTTAAAACATAGGATGTCATGAGCTCACTGTTCTGCGTCGTATAGCAACTGACACTGTTTTATTAATCCCCGACAAAAATTAGGCGTTTTATAAATTTGTAGTGTGTATCTGTCTGTGGCATGGTAGCTCCAAAACGGATGGACCGATTTCAAAGCTGTTTTTTTTTATTGAAAGCTAGTTTAATCGGGTATTATTTATCTGTTTATATTAATATGTATGGTACACCGCAAACTGCCCTTTTTCTATTTCTTCCGAGTCATGTCCATCCAAAGGTTGTCTGGAAGACATCGCTTTTAGCGATAAGACCGCCCATTGTACATGTACATATTTATGATAATGTTTTTTTTTTGTATTTCTGGTGTACAATAAAGTTTATTGTATTGTATTGTATTGTATCATCTTTGCTCTGTTTTATCAAAATCTATTCAGCCGTTAAAAATATACAGCTCTTTTTAACCGACTTCCAAAAAGGAGGAGGTTGTTTGTTCGTCGCGTATGTATTCTTTTTTTTTTGTGTATGTTCAACGATATTTTCGTCAATTGTGAAATGACGGAAAATTTCGCCGAATTAAAAAAATAATAGTTCCTTCCGAGGTGGTCCCACTTAATTTTGGTGTAGATCTGATGAAGACCTTCAGAGATATACAATGGAACTCTTGAATGAATAACAGCACATCACTCGCGATTGCTGTAATCTCATGTTTATGTATCGTTAATGCCACTCATAATTGAAAAAAAAAAAAAAAAAAAAAAAAAAAAAAAGTTATATCGACTTCAAAAAACTAATTTGTATAAAATAATTTTCTTAAAAAACTTAACAGCTTCTGAAGTCGGGGCCTTTAATTCTTCAATGCTTGCTTGCTTGGCAGTGGCTCCGACTTCAGAAGCTGTTAAGTTTCTTAAGAAATTTATTTTATACTTTTTATTCTAGTTGGAGTCGGGGGTTTTTGACGGTGAGATTATTGTTTCAAGGCCGAATGTACCAAAAATTTACTTTGCATGACCTACTGCCCCTATGCACCATAGGGTACTTCTCATTGTAATTTAGATGCAACTTCCTTATTAATGAATAAGAAGATGAACTCTCAAGGGTCAAGTTATTCTTGAGAAAAGATAATTAGTAACTGACCAGCATTATGTTTACAAAAACCTTTTGTTTACACATTGTTATCAAAGTGATAAATGAAATTAGCACAATGTATTGAATGTTGATATTTTCTCCCATCATGAATAATAATGTATAAGTATAAGAAAGAACCAATTTTTAACCACTGACAAGAAAGAGGGGTGTTATAAGTTTGTAAAGTGTATCTGTCTGTGGCATCGCAGCTTCAAAACGAATATCATCTTAGCTATGTTTCATGAAAATCTGTTCAGCCGTTCAAAAGTTACAGCTCTTTTTCTAGTTGGAGTCGGGGGTTTTTGACGGGTCGGTTAAGAGACTCCTTTTTTAAAGGTGAACGCACGTTTGTCGGCGCCGAAGTCAACGAAGTTTCTTAAGGCTTCGCACACCTATGCGCGTAGAAAGAATCGACCGCGCCGAAGAATCGTTCGTGCATTTCCTTGACGCCCTGCGGTCCGAATTGCGCCAAAAGTGATAATATCGCGAATCCGACCAAAGTCACAAGTATTATTATTACTCAATAGACCTTATATTTTGTGACTATTCAATTTGGTCGGATTCGCGATATTTTCACTTTTATCGCATATAAAATAATTTTCTTAAAATACTTAACAGCTTCTGAAGTCGGGGCCACTGCCAAGCTACGAGTTGAAGAGTTGAAGAAATATAGGCCCCGACTTCAGAAGCTGTAAGTTTTTTAAGAAAATTATTTTATACTTTTTAGTTTTTCGAAGTCGGTTTTTACTTTTTTTTAAAGTTTATTTTTGAGTATCGAATTTTTCCGCCGATTCGCCCGACGTGCAAGGATTGGTGAGCGTGGGTTCATGAGATTTCATATTATTATGAAGAATTGTAATATTCGTTTCACTCGGTTCGTTCAACGCGGTCGGCGCGGTCATATTATGTGCGATCGCCTAGAAGCAGAATCCAATAGGACAATGCCGCGGTAATGACAAGAGCCTACAGATTTTTTAGGAAAATTATTTAGTTTTCGTTTATTGAAGGTTTTTACTTTTTTAAATTTATTTATTTGTACATTGTCCATTTTTAGTGGAATATATAATTGTACAAGCCCAAGACTATAGCAGAATGCGTATCGCGAATGTTTTGCTGTTACCCGTTTAGAAGTTCCCTTCCTACATCTCGTACTCCATGATCAGATTTAACCCAATTTTTATAGAACCACCTATCTACCTTAATAGAATACAGTTTAAACCATCCAAATCGGCTCAGCTGTTTCGGAGAAAACGAATCAAATGCTTAGTAAGTTGGTTAAAAAGTACTAGCCAATTACTTTGTTCTGTGTGAGTTTGTAACAGTCCTTAGGAGTCTGCTGACCCATCAAGCTGCTTGATAATATAATGTACCAAACATTAGAACTTAATCACAGTCACAGAAGGAAGTAGATAAGGATTATGTTGCCAAGTGAAGCTCCAAAAAATTTGTATGTGATTTGAAGTTGTGCCAATAAGTCAATGATTAATTATGTTTGCATGGATAGCGCTATTGTTATTATAATTGTGTGCTTCATAGCAACAATAGTGTTACTGTAGATAGTCTAATGTCAATGTCACTTAGTGAACAAATAAAACGAATAGTGCGGTGTATAAAACATGAACAAAGAAAGAGAAAAAAAAAGAGTTTTCATAATCAGACTTTAGGAATGCGCATTATGGACATTACTCTTACACATAAATATAGTCACATATACATTTTAGCTAAGTTCAACATACTTATTAGTCTTGTAGGCTAGATTCTTTAATTATTAAGAACCTAGTTAATTTAACAAAAATAAAATTAATTACTTATAAATTGTTATCTTTTAACAAAGAAAGAAAAAATGTCACTTGCAGTAATGGTCACTGCATATAAAAAGTGTGATGATCATCATTATAGAATGAACAATAGGATATTGTTTTAATTTAATTTTTTGTTTGTTTGTATGTAGGAGATAATTTCTGGAACAACTGAACAGATACTAAAAATTATTTTACTAATAGAAAGTTAGACTACAAGTTGGACCAAGGGATACAGGCTTTATTTTATTATGATAAAAATAAAATGTGCAGGTGAAACCGCGGGCGACAACTAGATGGTTCAGTAAGTATAGTGATTTCAAGTGTTCGTGGAAATGATAAACTGAATGGAAGTAATGCACATACCTACATACATTTTGTTAATATATTTTCTTTCTTTTTGGTGCAGCCATGAGGCCCACATGATTGTGGTATAACCTTTATAATTTAATTATAATATACTTTAATATAATATCTATGTAATAATTTTTTTTATATTTTTTTGCATTTGCTTCCATAACCAAATCAAATATTTTTCTTTCTTTCTTTTCTTTACATAAGCTACCATGCCCTCAACAAGAGGCCACTAGAATTGGTTAGTAATTGATCGATGGGTGCAATTTGTGCAGAGATGCAGGCCAATGCAAACAATCAATGTGAGAATACCTAATACCGCTCGCGCGCACGGTACGCGCATTCTACGTACCATGCGCGAGCGGCGCATTCGCCAGATCTGGACGTACCCTAACATAACAGCGGCAACACTTAGCTAATTTACTCAAGGAGGACATGTTAGTGGGGTACAATGTTTTGCTTCAGTTATCAACTTTGGATTCTACCACCTCGGTTAAAAGGACTAGTACTGTTTTCTCAAGTTTTATTAACCCCCAACCAAAAAGAAGGGTGTTATAATTTTGTAGTGTGGCATCGTAGCTCCAAAAGGATGGACCTGTCAATGCAATTTTTTAAATTGAAAGCTAGTTTACTTAGATAATATGATCTTATCTGTTTCATGAAAATTTGTTCAGCCGTTCAAGTCACAGCTCTTTTTCTAGTTGGAGTTGGGGGTTTTTGACGGTTAGGTTAGTTTATATATCTGTTTATAATTCTCTTGAAAATAAATGCATGAATGTAAGGTTTGTAGTATGTGACATACACTAGTACCCGCTTACCCCATGCCAAAAGGCATGATATTATAATGTAATGTAAATACTATCATATTATGTTACAAAAAGGTGAAATTTGTATTTGGGGGGCAATTTGTTTGTTTGTTGTTGTGTTTGTGGGTGGGTGCCTCTGGAACTACCGAACTGATTTAAAAAAAAAAAACACTAATAGAATGCTAAATTATCCCCAAGCAATATAGGCTATATTTTATTTTGATGAAAATAAAATACACAAGTAACATCAAGAAGGTTTGCTGTAAAAAAAACTCAATTTTGAGTTAAGCCCGCCTGTACTTTAATTTTATTTGTGTTTATGTGTACTATGAAGGCTAAGAATAAGAAAGGGCAACAATTAGTAATTCATAAATGTGTTTAACCTTAAAAGTGCTTTAAAATGGCATTTAACCCTAACCCATTACTAGAAAAAAGTGTGACAAAAAGAAGAAGAAAAAAAATCTGTTTGTCATAAACATACTTATCTGAAAAGAGAATAAAAATAATATTATGTTGTTTACTAGTGATAAAAGTAACAACTTGCAAAACATAAAATAATAATGAGTAACTTCAGTTACACTTAAAACATTAAATAATTACCTTAAAGAAATTATGTATTACATTTAGATGAATATTTCTGCTAATGTTAAGTATTTCTCCATTATGAATACTAATAAGTTATCTTAATTCTCAACTATTTTGGAGGTCAATGAACTTGATAGTAGTGAATTTCGCATAAAGATGACACAAAATAACATTTTCAATATTGTATAGATTACCTATAGGGTATAGTTTCACAATAAGCAGGTAAATGAAGTCATTATTTTGATCTCATCACTGTTCAGTGTAAACTTGACTAAAAGAAATCAATGATATTGAATTGATTATTATGTGTAGGTAAACCCCATTGAATATTATGCTTGTTCATCAATTATTTAGTATTAATTTTAGAATCTTACTCAATGTTTAGTGACCGGATTCACCTACGAACAATTTATGAATGCCTGTTTTGCAAATTGTAGGTACAATAAATCAAACTACCGGCTTCGTGATCATGACGCGATAAGGACTTGATACACAACGATTACCAACTGATTTAGTGAAACTCCAACGAGGAAAACAAAGATAGCAAAGTTATTAGGAAAGTTACCGCTCCCCGGCTGCCGTGTAAGCGGTAAAATGGTAAACAAAACAAATGGGCGGATCGCGGAAAAATCACAAATTTACCAAACAAAACAATCAAAAATACTAATTAGAACACTTAGTTCAACGCCCATGACGTCTAACTGACGATTTATAGCGATTTTTTATGTATTATTTCACAAAAATCGGAACAATGAATCATTCAAAGTAGCAGCGCAAGGGCACCGAACAAACCACGAAATTTTCGACAATTCTACCGGAACACCAATGGAAACCTGACGTATCAGCTTTTTCACGCCATTTCAACAGCTCACGTCATCAGATTCAAGCACCGCCAAGACGAAACTCAATAGGCCAGCGGCACATGTGGGGGACGCCATTCTTGAAGCACCTTTCTTGGTATCAAAATGACAGTCTTTGTTGACGAAATAACCGTGCACCGCACCATTTATCACCTCATTTGCACGCACATCAACACTCATTAACAGCGCAACATTATTATTTACCTTATTTCTACAATAATATCCAAAAATTAACTAAATTTCTAATAAAATTTACTAATTTCCATACCTGTTAGTGCGCTCAAACGCAAGCTGGTCACGTGACTTTCTAGGGTTGGGATATGGATGTAAAATTTCGTAACCGTTTATAGAATGGCCAGTTTTATTAGCAAAAAATGTTTTCACAGTGATACTGCGCGATTTAGACGAATAATTACGAGTTTCATTTCATATAAGCATTGCTTTAAATTATATAATTTAGCATACAAAACACTTTATTGCACTCATTATAAACGAAATAAAAAAACCGGATAAATGCAAAAGACCGTCACTAAGGGACCAGTCTGCACACCAATGCCGATTCTGTTGCTATTCCATCTCTTTCTTGGTTGGTCTATTAGAAAGAGACGAAAATAATTTAAACTAGCTGAACACGCATCTCCACCCGCGTAGAATTCGGAAGAATTTTGTTTTTGATGATAGATATTTATGCAAGTCGTAGTCGTATTGCTGCTAAACGAGCGGAAGGAAAAGCAATAATCTATTTAGATGAAACATTGTTAGATTATAAAGAGTATGTTTTTTGTAATCGATCCTTTTTCGTTGCATATAAATTTATTTTTCTACACTTCTTTTTACACAACCTGTCATCTGTCTAATGTGTTTTTTACCTATAAAACTGTCAAGAGAATAAAACAAAATTAAAAGTGATATCTCAGCTTTTAATTTCATTATCTATCTTATTCTACCAGTTTTTCGTCATCTCCTGCATTTCACATTATTCTTCCAATAACATTATTAACATAACAGGTAATGGGCCCAGCACGCTTCCACTGCGCAATTATACATGAACCAGAGGATGTGGAGTTTCAAGATTGTGAGTCTGACGTAACTGATGATCGACCACAAGAGGTGGAACGGAGATACCCACTAAGAGAGAGGAAACCCAAAGAGTTCCCGGATCACGTTCTATACCATGCAGTGGAAATAGAACATGAACCTACTACGGTTCAAGATGCACTGTCAAGGCCTGACAGTAGAGAATGGAAAGTTGCGATTCAGGAGGAGCTTGACGCTTTAAAGAAAAATGAAACTTGGACTTTGGTAAAACCTGGACAAGCGAGCAACGTTGTAGATTCAAAATGGATTTTTCGAATTAAAGAAGAGGGGGGAAATAAACGAAGATACAAAGCTCGGCTTGTTGCCAGAGGTTTTAGCCAAAGATGGGGCATCGATTATGACGAGACGTTTTCTCCAGTGGTGAGACATAGCTGTCTAAGAGTCGTCCTGGCAATGGCAGCTAAGAGTGGCCTAAACGTTGACCAAATGGACGTAAAAACAGCGTTCCTGAATGGAGACTTATCTGAGACGGTCTACATGAAACAGCCGGATGGTTATGAAGAAAAAGGAAAGGAAGATTACGTGTGCCTCCTTAAGCGGAGGCTGAGTATGTAGCGATGTCAGAAGCTGCTAGAGGCAATTTTCTTAAAAAGATTGATTTCGGAGGTATCTAGTCAAGTTGAGATGCCAATGAAGATCTTCAGTGACAGTCAATCTGCTGTTGCTATTGCGCTTAACCCTGTACACCATCAACGCACTAAGCACATAGATGTGCGACACCACTTTGTGAGAGAGGCAGTTGAACATGGCCATATTGAATTAGAGTATGTAGAGACAAGTCGTATGGTTGCGGATGTTTTAACGAAACCTCTGTTGAAAGGGAAGTTCAACTGGTGTACGCTGGGTATGGGTGTTGTGTGATTGTGTGATGGATGAAAGTAGAGAAATGAATTTAAGGAGGAGTGTTAGATTATAAAGAGTATGTTTTTTGTAATCGATCCTTTTTCGTTGCATATAAATTTATTTTTCTACACTTCTTTTTACACAACCTGTCATCTGTCTAATGTGTTTTTTACCTATAAAACTGTCAAGAGAATAAAACAAAATTAAAAGTTATATCTCAGCTTTTAATTTCATTATCTATCTTATTCTACCAGTTTTTCGTCATCTCCTGCATTTCACATTATTCTTCCAATAACATTATTAACATAACAAACATATGTACACAAAAATTATAAGCCTAAAATTTCATGGCAAGGTCCAACAACGAGTGGTGCCCCGCAACCAAGCCCACTGGAACCTATCTCTACAGTGAAAAGATATAATAAAGTACATGCTGGCTCTGAAACAGGATTTGTACCAAATGCGTTGTTAGTTTTTAGTACAAAATCAAGGTTGGCAGACTATCACCATGACATGAATGCCGAAAATTTCAATAAGTGGTTAAAAGAAAAATTTATACCTAATTTGAATGAGCCCAGTGTCATTGTGATGGATAATGCGAGCTACCACACTGTACAACAGAATAAAGTTCCTACGACACAAACGAGAAAAGCTGAAATACAAGAGTGGCTCGATTCCAACGGAATAAATTACGAAGATTGCTTAACAAAAGCAGAATTGTTATGTTTAGTTAACAAACATAAACCCGACCCCCTGTATGTAGCTGATGAACTTTTGAAACAATACGGTCATGAGGTAGTGAGACTGCCACCTTACCACTGCGATCTCAACCCGATCGAGCTTATATGGAGCTCAGCTAAGCGTATGGTGGCAATAAAATACATTAATCTGCCCGCAAAAGAAACAGAAACACTGATAAAAACCTTATTTGGCCGAATAACTGCAGAAGATTGGAAAACTATGACGGATCAAATAAATGTGGAAAATAAATACAAAAAAAGAGATCACATAACAGAAGAAGTATTGGAAAAATTCATAATAAGTGTAGGTAATGATGACTCCACTGATACAGAAGAATCCTTAGAGGTTAAATTTTTAGACTCGGATTTTGAGTACATAGATTAAATAATTATCGTACTCAAAACGCCCTTATTTTATTAAACATATTGTTGAAGAAATTTAATAAACTATAATATTAGGTAAATAGTGTCGCGGATTGTTTGAAAGAGTTACCGTGGCCCTGGCGCACAGGCAACTGAAGGAACACGGGTGGGTTTTAGTCAGTAAAAGTCTGTCTTTCTGTCTGAGTCTGAAACTCCGTCCAAAGCGGGAAAAGATATTTGACCATTTCCCACCCAAAAAAAAAGTTGGTAAATACATAGTACTAATAAATAAATGCACTATCAAATTGGGAAACTGTAATGGTAGCTGTATGTAAGAACTTAAATAAATAATTAAAATCTGCACATTCGTTTTTTTACTCAATCCATGACAGACAAGGCTCCGACACACCAAAAGGATTATATAAATTGATTGTCGTAAATACAAAAAATTCTCAAGTATCAAAACATTTTTCTCCTACTATAGTCAGTAATACCACATAAAGATTTTTTGAATTTGCCGCGTTTTCACAGGTCACGCTTTCGTTAGCCAGACTCTAGTAGTATATTATGTCTATGGAATTGACCGGCGCGCGGCGGGTCTACCACGTAACTAAAATTGTAATGAACATCGACACTGGTATTAAACTTCAATACGATCGTGAGAGCTAAAACTTTGAGCTAACTTGTATTTTTTTTACCGATCATGCAGATAGGAGTCCCAACTATATGATAGGTAATTTTTTTACAAGTTAGCTCAAAGTTTAGGCTCTCACGATCGTATTGAAGTTTAATACCAGTGTCGATGTTCATTACAATTTTAGTTACGCGGTAGACCCGCGGACTATTGGAGAAAAATAACAACAAAGAAAAAAAACCGTTAATACATATTTACCGAATATTACCGATAAACGGAAGCACAACAATATTACAGGGCGTTCCACAGGTAAAAAAAATCGTTCAAAAACCTTGGCAAATAATACCTTATAGATTAAACAAATCAAATTATAATTATTTGAAGTGCAATAAAAATCCGCAAGAGAAACTATTTCGTATTTCTGACTGTTCAAAGATTTAATATTCTATTTATTTAGAGCCTATCTTTAGTATCTTTTGTTTACGTGTATATCAATGACCAAAGAAGCCTCGTGTAGTATACATATGAATAAAAAACCTCAGTCTGATTTCGAACGAAACCAAAACATTCCCGCCTAATTTGACGTCAAATCAAAAATGCCATTCATTTTCCATTAAATTATTTTCAGTCAAACCAAGTCAAACCAAACTGAGTCGAAGTTTTTTTGTATTCTAGCCACACATTTAATTTATCAAGACTAGTTATTTGACTAGTTGACTTTTTATCTGTAATGTGAATTGTGAATTGATTTGTTAGTAATGTCTCTCCTCGAAGACATTTTCCTGCAAAATGAGGCTGACGAGGCACAGGAGCTTGAGAGAGTAATTGAAGGTGACGAGTATGATGACAGACCTCGGTCTCGGTCCGGTTCTCCCGACAGTGATGAAAATGTTAACAGGGATGATGAAGCAGGTATTTACTGTTTATTTTTTACTTTGTAGTAGGTAATAATTTAGCAGAGGCCGATGTCTACGAGTGAGACTGCGATTGGCTGCTTTGATTGATAAGTAGTCCACTTATTTTAGTAGTTATCTATGCGTAGCAAAGTTGAAGTGTAGAACTACTACTGTACTGTGTACTTTGTTTTTGTTATTTCAATCTTTAGATCACTCAAAATTAATACAAAACCTCTGGATATCGTAACACCAATAGTTAAGCGGAAAATTGTTAACAGGTATTTTAGGTGCATAAATCACAGCGAATAAGCATATTATAGCATATGTATAGGTTAGTAATAGATTTTGGGGTGCATCTACTAATTTAACAAATTGCTTTAGTTGTAACTCCTACTCTAAGAGATGAACCTGTGATTTTGGAACAAAGTATCTTTATTTGTATACTATAGTATGTTATTTAGTATACACTAATAGTTCACCATTCCAGCCTTTTGAACCCCCAACTAAAAAGAGGGGTGTTTTAAGTTTGTAGCGTGTATCTGTGAATCTGTGTATCTGTCTGTGGCAACATAGTTCCAAAACGGATAAACCGATTTCTATGCAGTTTTTTTAATTGAAAGCTAGTTTAATCGGATATCATATTAGCTATGTTTCATAAAAATCTGTTCAGCCATTCAAAAGTTACAGCTTTTTTTCTAGTTGGAGTTGGGGGTTTTTGACGGTTAATTTATTGGATAAATGACATGTGCTGTAGTAAATTGCTATAAATTAACTTGATTTTAACAAACTAATTCATGTTTCCAGAGGAGGACAAGAGACGGGTGGATCCTTCATCAACTAAAACTAAGAAGGTGGTAAAGAATCCAAGGTTTATATTAAACCCAGCTCGCCTCACTGGTCCAAGAGGCATACAGATCATCCCGGATCACTTCAAGGATTTTAAGTTTAAAGGTATTTATCCCACCAAACACCAATCAGTTATGGAAAGTATTCGATTTTACAAAGAATACATCATCATCTGCCTGGCCTTTATCCCAACTATGTTGGGGTCGGCTCCCAGTCTAACCAGATACGGCTGAATAACAGTATTTTATACGGAGAGACTGCCATCTGACCTCCGCCACCCAATTACTGGGAGACACTGATTCTCTAAGTCTAAGGTAATACATGTAGATACTTATATCTAGAACAGATACATACTTAAATATGTCTAATCTAAATGTAGTATAATACCTTCCAACACACAGCTGCGTCTAGCAGCAAAGTCCAATAGTATTTTAAGCTTTACATTACAATAATTATACCCAGGTCCTGGAATAAACCTATCAAAATACTCCCAATTCACAAAAGGCACCTTTCCAAAGGATTTTTTTTTGTCACTTATCTATCAGTGGCCAAGCAGAGGGTCTACTGCGTAACAAAATGGTAATGAACATCAGACTCTGGTAATAAATAAAACTTTAATACGATCGTGAGAGATAAATTTCGAACTACCTTATAAAAAAATTACTGATCATGAAGATGGGAGTCCCAACTTTATGATTGGTAATTTTTCTCTCACAATCATTTTGAAGTTTAGTACCAGTCTGATGTTCATTACCATTTTGTTACGCGGTTGATTATGTTGTGATCTTAATGCCAGAGCCAGTCTTGCAGCAGTAGACTTTTTTATTTTTTTTAATCAAATTTTTTTCGGGGCTTCTGTCGCTCTAGGTGATATATATAGGCATATTAATATTGAAACTAAGTATTATCAACTCTCGCCATTCAACGGTCTCCTTGTCCTCATACACAGCCTCACGTAACAGAACAACTTTTTACAAGTTTGCGACACTGGTTGTGCCAAAATAATGTTTAGGTTATCAGTAGACTTTCAAAAGGTCTTGTACCATTTCTAGAATACCATAATTTTTTTCCAGGAAAGGGACATGAAAAGGATGACTTGGATATGGTTCTGAAGAAGTTGGAACATTGGGCATACAGGTTGTACCCCAAGTTCCAGTTTGATGACTGTCTGAAGAAGATTGAAACCCTGGGAAAGAAAAGGCCTGTTATGGTGAGTTAATTTACTTATTGAAAATTGTGGCAAATAAAGAATGGGGCAAAACTTGGGAGAGGCCTATGTCCAGCAGTGGAGCCTCTTAGGGTTTATAGCAGGTCGTTTGGCAGTAGGACAGCAGAGGGTATAATACTAGACCATCCATTTGATGTAGTTCCTGTAGTTACTCCATACAGAGTTTCACATGAAAATGCAGAGACGGCTTTCTTAACTGACAAAAAAGAGGGATGTTATGAGTTTGTAGTGTGTATCTGGCTGGCATCTAGCTCCAAAACGGACGGACCAATTTCAATGCAGTTTTTTTTTCATTGAAAGCTTGTTTAATTGCATCTTAGCTATGTTTCATGAAAATCGGTTCATCCATTCGAAAGTTACAGCTCTTTTTCTAGTTATCTTGCCCTGGAATCATATGACTCAAATAAACAACATAGATGGTTTTAAAACAATTCCAGGTGCACCTCCACAAAATTCGCACAGACCAGTTCCTGTCTGAAGACACGGTGGTGCAGAAGGACTCCAGTGATGAGGAAACCCCAGCAGCTCCTCAAGAAGAAGACGAGTTTGACAAGTTATTACAACAACAGATTGACATAGCCAGAGCTACGCCTGCACCTGGGTCAGTGAAGAAAGTCATGGATACTCTGAAACAAGACAGGTTGGTGTAATGTTCTTTTATGTCCTCTTCTAGTTAATTTCTTTTAAATTCCAGACACAATTTCAATGCAACAATTTCTCATTTACTACTATAATTTTAATACATTTTCAGATCGCCATTCACAATGCCGAAAGCAACGTCATCTCCGTCCATAAGTGACGAACAAAAGGAAAGAATGATAAGAAGCAGGAAATTAGCCGAAGAGAGGCGCCTGGCGAGACTGATACAAAGCTCTATGGATACCAATACAAGACTTGGTAGCAGTAATGTTAGTGATATCATAGAAATTGATGAAGAAACCAATGTAGCAGCTAAGAAACATAACAGATCTAATGTTATAGACAGTTCAGATGATGAGTGTGATGTGACGTCAGTTAATCAAGCTATTACTGTCGATGTGCATAGTAGTAGGTATATTGACGAACAAGCAAATAAAAATACTGATGGTACTAATGTTAAAGTGGTATTAAATACTGAAAGAAATACTCTTGAAGATATAGAAATGGACCAAAGTTGTTTTAAAAATGATGCTGTGGAGGTTGGTCAAGATGTTGTTGAAGTAATTGATCTTGTTCATAAAGGTATTGATAGGAATGTTGATACTAATAATGCTATCGAATCAGAGAGTGATAATAATGTTATTGAAATAAAAGATCATGTTGATAGAAGCATCAAAAATTATGTTGAATCAGAGGTAGATAAAGATGTTATTGAAATAGCTGATGATGGCATTATTAATATTGATATTGAATCAGAGATTTATCAAGATGTTGAAATGAATGATCATGCTCATAAAGTAGTCGAAGATGTTAAGGTTGTTGATGATAATGACAAAGAAAATGGTACGATAAGAAATGAAACTGATGTTACAAAAGAAAATTATAGTAATTTAACAATTGATTTAACCAGTGATGATAGAGCGCAAACACTTGATGCAGTATGTAGCAGTGCTGATGATACTAATGTAACTGAAATCCAAAGTGAATTACCAATAAATGATGATTCTGTTTCTAAGGAAAATACAGAAAACGCAGAACAAAATGAAACAAGCAAAATAGATATAAAAACAGTACAGAATGATCTTGAATCTAAGGGAGATAATCCAAATAATAAAGATGGCTGTAGTTTGAAACAAAAATACAATAATATTGGAGAACAGGTGATTGAAGAGATTATGGATGTTGATTTCAGTGATGATTTTTAATATTAAAGCTGTTATTTATACAAATAAGTTTTTCACTGTCTATCTGGTCTCACTAGATGGTCACAATATAGCCTATGTAGTTGACGTAAATGAACCTTTATGTTCTAAAAGTAGGTCCATACATTGGACTGAGATAACCAAAGCATGGACCAATGATAAATTCTTAGACACTTGTATATGCAACATCTGTCTTTTCTGCGCACTACAACAAATGCAGGCTGTTTATTTGTAGTCGTAAGAGTAGAAAGAAAAAAATCTGCATTTTGTTTAATCTAAACTTTCTTTTCATATTTTGACGAATTGCGCGCAAGGTTGTAATGGTTGGTTGGTTGTAATTAATTGCGGAAAGTACTGGGTTTGTTTTGAATGTTCATGAGTGTAATTGCTAATTAGCAAATTAATACAAACTAAAAGTGAAATTTATTTATTTTCAAATCTACGTGGCGTGGTAATAAGAACAGTCTACCATCAAACGTCGACTAGAGTTACTTCATGACCACGTCAATGACGTCAACCCATAGATAGACATCGTCGCGAAGTTTATATAGTCGAAATACGTTAACTAGTCGACGAATACAACTAGTCGATGGACTGAAAATGGATAGTCTAGTTTCGTTTATCAGAAAAGCGTCGACGACCTATCGCTAGTACTTTGCGGATTAGGATTATGTGGGATAGCAAGTTGGATGGATGGTTATATGACGATGTGTTGGTGGTTACAGCCTCCTCAGCTTGTTCATCAGCAGTAGACATGGCGACATAGCTCACTGACATGGAAAAGAGCGCGAAGCTCTTTTGCTCTAAAGAGCTATATCACTCTTAGCTCAGAGCTATATCACTCTTAGCTCAGAGCTATATCACTCTTAGCTCTAGCAACTATGGCTCTAGCTCTTCTGTTAGCTCATTTGACTCTCGCGCGTCGTAAGTATTCCGAAGCGAGCCGAATGAGCTGTTCGGTGACTTCAGTTGCTTCAGTGTCTCTGTGAAACATGCCGGCCGCCAAGAGCTGCTGAGCTACGTAGCGAGTGAGTGAGCGAGAGCAACATCGATGAAATAAAACAAAACACACATTTTAATTTTTATTCACGATAGGATGCCAACAAGAACAAACCTTATCACAGAAACACATGATCTCTATTACATTGCTAGTTAAATTAACACCTTATTGATATAAAATGCATACTTCTTTGAAAGAAACACTCCTATTGCTGCAGACGGGGGGAGACGGTAATAAAGTAAATATGGTGGATTCTAGAACATTATTGACTCAAGTAATCTATTTTGCAGTGCACAAATCATGTCAGTCTGATAAATTCTGAGTAAATTCGCCGATGTGTGCGCACTTTAAAAGTTTATACTGACCAGAAGTATGGATGTATTTTAATAAATGCTACAAAATGGTTGGAAAGGTCTCCGTTCTATTGTCCACAGGATATGCAGCCTACTCATAAATAGAATAGGTTCTGCCTTATCTAGAACTGATAAGCGCACAATTAGGAAAAGGTTGTTTTATACCATCAAACACCAGAATTGAGTACAGTTATTTATTTTAAAATCACAGATATAAGCTTCAAAATTAACTGTCTACATTTTATGAAATTCACACGAATATTATACATTGAAGGAAACATTGTGTTGCACCAGATTATTATCTAAATATTTTACTCCTATCAGACATGCAATATCTTCGAATGTCCCATTTTAAAGACGTCAAAGCAAGTCAGTTATTCCGTAGGTACAAACTAAAAATCGTACATACTTTAGGAATATAGTTGATTTTACAATTTATAACAATCTAACCAAAGCTTATAATTATCCATTCTACTATACTCAGTGTCACCGGATAAATTCAATAAATAACAGATGAAAATTTTATCTTAAAATTGAACTATACATGTAGTTTGACGAGCTTGCATAAAAGCTATTCAGAGCTTTGATCCGAGTGTTATTGCTTTGCTTTTACAATTTAGTGCACACTATCCTGTTCTCAAACTTACAACTACATAATAAATGGCTGACCAAAGATGGTGAAAATGCAGATAAATCACAAAGCGATTATGAAACGACCAATACATTCAAATTATTTACAGATGATACTAATATTGTTACGCTCATGATTTTTTGTTGCTTCGGTAAAATAATTACGAAACAAATTCAAAATTGAGCGTAATATCGACACATCATTCTAAATTACATAAATTTCCAAATAAAAACTTATCGAGTGCTTGTTACAGAAATAATAATTATAACATATCTACAGAACAACAATAAATTCTTTGTAGATAATAACTACCTACAAAGCATAAATTGGTGTACATAAATATTATGATACAGAAATAACAAAATTCTAGAAAATTATATGACATTTAAATGTTTTTTACTTTAGTTACATGTTTTAAGTTAATTCATAGTAAAACACACCATGGCTTTGTAAAGATTATATTTTTCAGTTAGAATTTGGACAAATTTTCTACAGAGAAACCAAATAAAGTAAACATGGTATTCATAGTACGTTACAGAATGGTCGTGGTGACTTGCAAAATAATAAATTTCATTTCATTTATGGTCATACCGCTCTTGATAGCTTATTGACCCAAGTCCTGCACTCGAAGTTTATGGGCTAATAATATGATGAACCAATTCGATTTACAAAGCAATGGTCCATCAAAATAGTTTAGTGATGATTTTGTTAGACATTTTTGTTACTTGTCAGATGTCCTGAAAAAAAATCCATTTTAATTGGATTAGCTCAGAAATTTAGTTTTGAAATAACCATAATAAATCTATGTTACATAAGTATATTAAAATTAGCAGAGTATATACAAAATAATATTTGGTTTCAAATCAGTACCTACACCGAATTTTATTTCAAACCTGCCTACACCTATTCCTAGGAATTACTGCACACATTTCATTGATTTTTAACCCCCGAAAAAAAAGAGGGGTGAAGTTTGTAGTGTGTATCTGTCTGTGGCATCGTAGCTCCAAAACGGATGAACTGATTTCAATGCAGTTTTTTTAATCGAAAGCTAGTTTAATCGGGTATCACCTTAGCTATGTTTCATGAAAATCTGTTCAGCCGTTCAAAAGTTTCAGCTCTTTTTCTAGTTGGAGTCGGGGGATTTTTGACGGTTAGGTTATGCAAAGCCCAAACGAGACTGAAGATATATTATGTATGTTAATAAACAACTATATATTTTCTCTCTTATAACATTATGATACTACATTTAGCGCTGTTAGCATCATAAGTCAAATTATTTCGAACTTAATTATTATAGCGCCACTGCACACTGGACTTCTCTTTTGGTGTGAGGATTTTGTTTTTATTTGGTTTGCTTGTGTTAGACCTTAGTGCGTAATAATTACTGTTACCGCCAACATTTTAAACTATTAATATTAATTTTCTCATACAAGTGAATGTAATTCTTTTGAGAAATAAAGTTATCTTAAACCTGATAGGAGCTAATTATTATTGTTCTATAATATAATTTCCAGACTGGTTAGAAATATTCCCTACTCAAATTAACATTTCTTACAGAAAGCTGCAATTTACGCTTTGATCGCTGGCGTTATAAGCTAACTGTATAATATTTATCTTAGTTGGAAGGATCAAAGGATTATCAGAATTCTAGTAATGCCATCTTATAAAAGTTGTTGTACAACATTGTATCTTGGCAACCGCACTTATTTTCCCCTTGGGAACGTACAACGTAGAATGGAGTTCTATATATAGAAGCCCTTTTCTGAAATTTAGCCCAATGAGTTTCAAAATAGAATGTTACGATCTTTTGCTATTTTTAAGTTGAATTGAATTTCGACAACTAGCACTAATACTTGTGTATAGTAAAGTAATAAAATAATTCCGATCAGGCATTACTCTATGCACTGTCAAGTAGTGATGGGCCGTGTAAGACCTTCACCGAATACGAATATTCGGTAAAACGTTTACCGAACCAACTATTCGGCAAGATTTCGCGCGCTTTATTAAACGTTGCAAAATTATAAGTTTGTGCATGTTGAGTTTGTTGAAGCGCGCAGCCCTTCTACCTGTTCCAACTCTGTTCCCCCGGGCAGATTATTGAATCATATAGTTTGCTGGAAAATATTTGACACGTGATTTCCTTTGTGTGAAAAATCGTTAAGCCCATGAGTGGGAGAAAGGTTGAACATTTGGACATTTTTCCGTGACACTAACAAGCATAGAGGCAACTTTTTAATGCAAGTATAAAGTATAGTTCTGGTGCAAATAAAGTGCCTCCACGAGTGACGAAACCTAAGATCGTCTGGTGCACCCTGGGCAGTCAGCCTCGATACCATCATTGCTGGCCGGCTAATCATTCCTCTACAGCATGAGCGCTTTCCAAATAATAGTTCGTGCTGACTATATTCGGCAGAATGTTCGACATTTTAAATATTCGGTAATTCCCCCAAATTTGCCGAATACCGAACATACATAACTAATATTCAGTCTATCCCTGTCAATACATTTGCGCAGACGCATACCTGCCGCGGGGTTAAAAAACAATATCTAATTCGTTCCACTGCATACAGAGCAGTGTAAACAGTTGCCAGATGTCGTGTCGATTGTAAACAATAAGTGTTTTTACGTTTTACATTCATAATACATGATAAAAAATGTTTCAATTATTGTGTCGCTTAGATAAAATAACAAGATTTTACACGGTATTAATTTTATCTCTCCTCTGTGAACTGATAAACGTCAATGTTAAAATATTATATCTTGATAAAGAAAAGATTTGCAGGCGCGTGGAATGCTGGAAGTAATTCCATTCCAATGACATTAAGTCAATATCCGCTTATTCGTATAAACATATGTGGCGCACGCTAGCCAAAGTATGAACTGACTTTATCCCAATACCGCTCGATAGAAATTATTTTTAACCTCTGACAAAAAAGAGGGGTGTTATAAGTTTGTAATGTAACTGTCTGTGGCATCGTGGCTCCAAAACGGATATTGACTTAATTCTTAATTAATAAAACCGATTTCAATGCAGTTTTTTTTTAATCGAAACCTAGTTTAATCGGGTATCATGTTAGATATGTTTTATGAAAATCTGTTCAGCCGTTCAAAAGTTACAGCTCTTTTTCTAGTTGGAGTCGGGGTTTTTGACGGCGAGATTTTATTTGGTCAGATGATTTAGATAAAATGTGTACAGTAATCTTTACACCCATCCCAAACAAGCTAGAACTAAAGATTTAAATATCTCACTAATTTATAAATACATTTACGAGTAACTTAATATTTAGAATAATATTATTTACAAAAGTGAAAATTTAAGTATTAGTATTATTTTGCTATTTTCGTGTTAAGTTTGTGGTGATATTGCCCGGACTGGCTTGGAAATCATATTACTCGATATAATAACTTGATGTACGAATTTTGGGAATAAGACAAAAATATATATCTTTCATTGTTGATATAAAAACTCAAGATGCACATTCAGTGTCTTAAAAAAAACGATAGCAAATACATGCACAAATCGAAATATACGCACGTATCATTTGTATAAATCAAGCGTACAAAAGTAGTCGACAATGTTCTACGTTTAATTCGTGAAGAACTGTGCATCTCGAGTTATTAAATCAACGATATTTCCATACAAAATTGGCAAGTCGAGCGATAGTTGAAATTGTTTCAATCCACCACCGATGGCGTCATAACACGGGCGAAAATTATATTTAGTCGCGCTGTGTTGATTAAAATATAATGAGATAAGAACTCTGAAGGTAATGAGGCTCAATCTTAAAGGACAATCATTTTCCAACCCAAGTTGTAAAAAACGTATTGTATCCAAAATAAATAAGAAAACGAGTTTTCTACTTAAAATATTAGTATACTAGCTGTGCCCGCGACTCTGTTCGCTTGGAAAGAGGAAACAGATTCTTGGAAAAAAAAACATAGCCTACGTACTTCCTCATGATGCAAACTATTTCCTCGTCAAGTTTCATCAAGATCGGTTCAGCTGTTTAGTTATGGAAAGGTAACAAACAGACTAAGAGACATTTACTTTCGTATTTATAATATTATTAATATACTTAAAGATTTGAACAAAATTCATACCTACGTAAATTAATAAAATAAAAAGCGCTCTGTCTATGATTTTACTGTTTTAATTTTAAGCCCTGTATTGTCAGATTAAGAAATATTGAGTTTTTTTATTTTTTATGCTTGAAAATTATCCTCATTGTTCTTCATGATAACTCGTATGTATTTATCTTTATTTTGATGCATTCAATACGTCATTGGACAACGTGGGTTGGATTTCCATAGAAATACAAATGTCCTCATATCGTTTCTAAATTATGAAAACATCTTTTATTTGGTAGAAGTCTATATTACTGGGTTTTTAAAATTGTTACCTTATTACTATAAGTTAACACGGTTTGTTTTTATTAAAATTTATATCGATAATCCATATCTAAACTAAGCAATAGTTAACCCAATTTATGATTTAGTTTAGCTGTACATTTAATAATAAGCACCTAAAAAATCGATTAAGTGCTTACTGCTTACCCAGTGCAAAATAAAAATGATACCGTTAGGGCACACACACGCAATATTTGGTCGATTTTTAGTTGTGTAATATCGCACACTTGACTTACAAAACTGTCACTGTATCTGCGAATAGTAATCAAGAACATTTATGCTCGGTTCCTATATCTTAACAACAGCGGGCCTTAAAAGGCCACATTGAGCAATTCATCTACTGATTTGCATAGTAACTGTCAAACAGATGATTGCTGAATATGAACCTTATGCGTATGATATTACGAGTCATCAATTAAGTGGATATTTTAACATTTGTAATATGAATCATATTATGATTAATTTAAAGCGGCCTTTTTACACCCTCTGTTCTAAGTTAGTCGTGCATTTGCAGCAATAAAAGCGTACGGTTGCTATGCAAAGCGACTCGTTTTTGGATGTAGGAACTGGGCTATTGACAGATTTTGTGAGCCCTAAATGTAACATTGAAGAGCCCATCCACACTGGATACTTTTAGCAGCAAAATCGCGTTTCACTTTTTGTAAGCAAAAGGCAGCCCACGAACGCGAAATCTCGCGATTCTGCCGTTAAGTATCGAGTGTGAACGAACGCGAAGTGATGTTACCCAAAATACACAAGTTTGTTCTTGGAGAAGCCTTAGCTAGAATACTCGGGAGATATCAGCAGGACATTCAAAAACTTTCGATTATAACTCGAAATAGACATTAAGGGTGGGTTGCACCAAGGGATTGTTACTGTCACAGTTAACTTTAACAGTAACATTAACAATGACCATAAAATTTAACTATCTGCCGTTGCACCGAAAAGTTAAAGTTAAAAGTTTGACAAGTGACAAGACGTTTTATATAGGGTATATTCGACGCGTCTGACAGTAGTTCCAAATTGTTAACATTAACAATAACCAGCGAAGCGTGGGCGGTTAACGGTTACAGTTAAAATTATGACATTAGCTAACAATTGTCGAATGGTGCAACAAATGTTTTGTTTAAACCGGTACTTTAACTGAAGAGTCGATGTTAGTTATAGTTAAAGTAAGACAGTGCAACCCAGGCTCAGTAATCGAGGTATTTAAAAATTCTCTGATAGAATTAAGTATTATTAATATTGTAACTTGTCGAAAATAAGGTCTGTTTCTAACACCTTTGTATCCGCATACCTAAACAGAAGGCATAGAGGCATTCCTTTTAGACTTCGGTTACCGAAATCTTGTGACTTCGCCCCTTACCCTCAACCGCAGTCCATTTCACCGAAACCCACAATTATTTTAAGCTTTCAGCATTTCTATACAAATTATTTTTACGTCTTAAAGACTTGATTAATGCCGACTTATTCTAAAAGTCTGTTTAATTCGTATCGGGGATTAGAGAAGCGAAGAAAGATGTGAATATCATCCAGGTAACGGCGAGTAGAGACTGTTGGTTGTCGGTGTTGGTCGGTGGTTGGGTTGGCTGGTCGGTTGGCTGGTCGGCTGGCTGGTCGGTTGGCGCGTCGGCCGGTTGGTTGGGTTGGTTTTGGTTGGGTGGGTTTGGTTGCTCGTTACGGCGCTGGTTGTCCGCGGGGTTCACGTGGAGGTCACGGAAGAAACCGATCTGGTGGCTGAAATGGAATTTTGTATTTTAAAGTTATAAATAATGTGTTTTTATTAGTATCTCTGACGAGTTTTGGTTTTCTGAAAGGCTGGTCAAAGGTATACGCACATTTGTCCGCTTCGATCGAGCCGAATTTTAGAATTATTTGCATGAAATCCTAATAAACCTCGCTCACCGAACCGGGCGAATCGCTGCAAAAATTCGGAAGGTACCCAAACCACAGACGAATTTGGATGACGTTATCAGATTCGGAATGGACAATGCGGACGAAGCGGCCGGTGCGCCAGCATTCTGCCAATTGCGTGCCACGATAGCTCTTTCTATAGACACGGCGCTGTCGATAAGTTCGGCGCGGATACGTGGGCGAGGCTTTAAGAAACTTCGTTGACTTCGGCGCGGACAAATGGTTATGGGTAATACAGAAAGACGGAGCAGAATACTTACAGGTAACCGGCAGCAGCCAACAGCAGGACGAGCAGGAGCCTAGCAGGACTGCCGTACAGATACACCAGCGACAGCAGTATGGCGAGCCTGGAGGCCGCGTACAGGTGGTCGAGCCAGTCGCGCGCCGCCAGCGCCTCGTCCGGCTCCGGCGCGGGCGGCGCGGCCGGCGCGGGCGGCGCGGCGGGCGGCGGCGCCGGCGTGGCGCCTGCTGCTTGCCACCTGGGATCATAAACACATAGAATACAATTACTCTTTATTGCACACCTGGTAATAACCTAACCGTCAAAAACCCCCGACTCCAACTAGAAAAAGAGCTATAACTTTTGTACGGCAGAACAGTATTTTATGAAACATAGCTAAGATGATACCCGATTAATTAGCTTTCAATTAAAAAAACTGCATTGAAATCGGTCCATCCGTTTTGAAGCTACGATGCCACAGACAGACACACAGATACACACTACAAATTTATAACACGCCTCTTTTTGTCGGGGGTTATAACAGGAGCAATGGAGATCTTGAGTAGGCTCTGGCTGGTCAAACACCGATAAGCATGTCCATTATTACATCACTATGTTGTATTCGCGGAAGTTACCCATTATCCCACGCAATTCGTAAAAGCGGTTTGTAGGAGATGATGTCGTAATTATAATCACACGTAGTAGGCGAACTGCCAACTGTCAAAAATATTTGTTTACTATTTCTTTCTATCAATTTAATCTTAACGTAGTTTAAGTACCTACTAATATCAATATGTCCGCTTAAAAAGTTTGGTGAGCTCTGAACGATAAAAAAAGAAAGAAAGAATTTTTTCTTATTCAGCCAGTAACAAATAAAAGCTTACAAAAAAAAAAACATAAAAAATAATCAATAATTAAAGCAACCTGGACGAGACCAAAAATGGCCCCCATCTCAGCATTATTCTGTATTCTGATGAATTTTTTTTCTTTTTTTTTTAATTTTCTGATTCTTATAAAATAATTTTCTTAAAAAACATAACAGCTTCTGAAGTCCTATAATTCTTCAATGTACCTACTCGTAGCTTGGCAGTGGCCCCGACTTCAGAAGCTGTTAAGATTTTTAAGAAAATTATTTTATACTTTTTAGTTTTTGTGTAATAACCTAACCGTCAAAAAACCCCGACTCCAACTAGAAAAAGAGCTGTAACTTTTGAACGGCTGAACAGATTTTAGAAACATAGCTAAGATGAACTAAACTAGCTTTCAATAAAAAAAAACTGTATTGAAATCGGTCTATACGTTTTGGAGCTACGATACACCGTTACATAGATACACACTACAAACTTATAACACCCCTCTTTTATGTCGGTGGTTAAAATAAAACGCGCATGTAAAACCGCGGGCCACAGCTAGTAATTCATAATGTTACATTTGTGCTGCATTCTGAGCTCTGTCGTCTATTTACTCAACTGAAAGCGCTGAAAGAACGGTTATATTAAATTACTTGTTTGTGACCGAACACATATTGGGTTTGAAAGTATTCATTGTGACATAAATACTTTTACTTTTAATATGATCGACGTTATTTCTTACCATTCCTGCCTATCTTCTGGTCGATAGCAAGAGCTAAGCACAGTTATAGATTATCATATTTCCTAAGGTCTCGGTCTCGGAAATGACGTGTAATA
This sequence comes from Allophyes oxyacanthae, assembly GCA_932294325.1. NCBI lineage: Eukaryota > Metazoa > Arthropoda > Insecta > Lepidoptera > Noctuidae > Allophyes > Allophyes oxyacanthae. The sequence goes on from OW028633.1 coordinate 926,764, forward strand.
ATGATTATAGTGATATTTTCCTATCATATCTGCACCTTTCCACTTTAGATGGCCGAAACTGATTGATCTGATTGCTAAAGAGTGCAACCTAGATTCTTCAATAACGTGGATTTTAAAAACAGTTAGGTAATTAATTAAAAATACTTACATGTTAGCATACTGCTGCATATACTGCAAGTAGGCTTGCTGCATCATCATCATATGGTTTGCCAACTGGGCCGGGTCATTCGGCACTGGCAAATATCCCTCCCCGAAATTATAGTTTGGATACGGCGGCACCCTCCCATAATTATTCGCGAAAGACGTCAAATAATTCTGCATTTCTACATTATGGTTCTGATCATTCTGCCTCGTCTCTGGTCTGGGAGTTTCTGTGACCCTTTCGGTTTGGTTCGTGGCTTCGACGACCCTTCGGCGAAGTCCGTCGGTGTTCGTGTCGACGGATTGCGGTTCAGTTCTCCGGGTAGGCGTGCAGACTAGATGCATTGTGTGAGCGATCTGGGCTTCATATGTCCGGAGTACGTCTTTTAGTATCGTGTTGTCGTCAAGAAGTTGGCCGGAGTATATTATTTTCTGTTCTTCTGTTCTCTGTAAAAGAATATTAAGGTTAAAATGACTGAGACGATGCTAGAAGACGAAAGCGCGACCGCGGACCGTAAGGCAGGTTGAAAATTCTACAACTGAGAGAGCTCAAAATGATCTCGATGCTATGCAGTCCGGTCACCCGCACTAGACCACCGAGGTGGACCAAGGCCTTGTTTGTCCAAAAAGGATCTTCACGAGAAAATTCAGTGACGTCATGGGCCTTGGATAATCTTTGTTCCATTTTAGTGACAATTTGATTTCGTTCTTGTGTACTCAATCGTTTCGTCACGAAGCCACGAGGGTCCTTGAGTCTAAATTGTAGGCAAACTCTTGTGGAGTCAAGTCTCTGGATGCAAAACTTTTTTTTTATATAACCTGGCCCCTCATTAGTATTTCTCCTGTATCGAGGGTACAGTTTACAAACATATATCTCACATGCAGAAACCCAGACCGGAAACAACTATCTGTAGATCATACAAATATTTGTTCCGTGCGGGGATAGAAGTCGAACCCGCGGCACGTATCGTAGAAAGCTAATCGCTTAGCCACTGCACCAAACGTGACGTCATGACTATAGTTACTGGTAACCAATGTAGGTACCTTTATTTATGTACAAATTATCAAAGGATACATTTATCAGTATCCACAAATCAACGTAACATAATAAAGTGCAAAATTATTTGTTACAAACTAAAATACCTATTACTTAGCATTTTAAGGGCAATTAAATGTATAGTCACGATACGTTGCGGTGATACAATTCGCAAACAAAATGCTTTGAACGACTGCGGCCCGCCTAGAGTTAGTAGCTCTGCGTTAGGACGCCGCAAGCAAACGATATTAGCCATAAGCGATTGACCGGAAAAAATTCCGATTGTATGTCTTCTATACAGGATAAATTTTTATATAGTAGATACGCATTTGCAGTGATTCAGTGACCGCTCCCAAATGCAACCGCAGTACTAAAATTCACTCTAAAACAAAATAAAAATTTGGTTTTATATGGCTTGCGCAGTAAATTATGCGTCCCCCCCATACTAAGTCGTATTGTTTTAAAGTGTATCCCAATACTGCGGTTGCACTTAGGAACAGAGAATGAATCACTCTACAAATTATGCGCACTAAATAAACAATTATCCTGTATTAGTACCACCAAAACCAGTAGCAATTGGTTCAATAAAATATTATATATAAAGCTTATTAGAAATTTGAGAGCAAATCTCCAAATCTCGTTTGTATAGTAAAGTAACCTAATTGTCTTGGACAATCTAGAGCAAGCACGTGCACAAACGATAAGGAGTCTACATAATGTTATCTGTTATTGTTATCACTATAACATTCAGTTCATACTTCCTTTTATTCATGCATAAATAATATAAAATTCTTTAAGTAATAAAACAAAGTTACGGTGGTCCACCAAAAGAAATAAATTATTTAGCAATTTATGCACATTCTATAGCCTGCTTCGTCGGGCGGTAGATTAGACCGATTTACACCAACCTTGGAGAAGAATTAGGAAGCCCACAAGTCGTGGTTTCAGTAACGACAAGAAAGAAAATGTTATTTAAATATTCTTTAATTGGATTCAATTATTTTTTTAACAATAACCTAACCGTCAAAATCCCCCGACTCCAACTAGAAGCTAAGATGATACCCGATTAAACTAGCTTACAATTAAAAAAACAGCATTGATATCGGTTAATCCGTTTTGGAATTACGATGCCATAGACAGATACACAGATACTACAAACTTATGACACACTAATTGTGTTGAAACATTGTGAGGAAACCTGCACACCTGAGAAGGCCTCATAAAGTCTTCGGTGGTGTTTGGTTTGTCAACCCGCACCAAGCCATTGTGGTGGACTAAGGCCTAACCCTTCTTATTCTGAGAAGATGCCCGTGCCCGGCAGTGGTACAGTAATTGGCTAGATTTATTATTATTATTTTAGCATCAAGTGAGATAGTGGTCAAACGCAAGCTTTTTTTATAGCATAGGGGCAAACGAGCTTGCGGTTCACCTGATGGTAAGTGATCACCGCCGCCCATGAACATCCGCGACACCAGAGGAGTCACCGAAGGGTTGCCGACCTTTTAGGATGCTGTAGGATTTTAGGATGTAGAGGGGGGTTGGTTGGGCTTCCAGTTCTGTCTCACCAGCGAAACGTAGCAGGATGCTACTTTACGCTAGTATTCTGTGATAGTGTACTTCCTCGGTCAAGCCAGCCCATTTACGAGCTGTCAGTTGCAAAGTTACGAAGTTGTTCTTCAGTATATCATGCTGATGCTGATGCTGACGACTGACGAGTGAGTAAGTAGTCAGCTTAATCACCGCAGGAAGTGAAGGGGTTTCTGTTTGTTGAAGATTGAGGAGTGAAGGAATTTTCAGTGTTATGTTTCACATACCAGTTGAGTTTACATTGTGTTGTCTGTCATTCGACGGTCGGGACTTAACTTTATGAGGTGAGGTGAGTGTAAAAAGGTGTGAGAGGCCTGTCCTATAGAGGGATAACACTGGCATGTTGGTAAATGAATGCTAACGAAGTACAAACGGCAATTTTTTCGGTTGACCATTCTTAAGTGATCGACTGTGCTCGTGAACGGGTGCCGTCTGTCGAGCCTGCTCAGCTTGTCACTGCTATGGCAATCTTATTTAAAGGCAAATCATTATTATTATCCTATTCTAATTAATTTTTATTCACATTAAATTACATTATTCTCGCAGCTCTACCATAAAATTCTACTAATCAAGATTGTAATCTATAATTTTAAAAGAGTTTCCATGGAGATCTACTATTTGGAACCGCGCACCTAAAGTCTTGACATTTTATAAGTGCCTGTATTTGGTTTACATGAAATAAAGATCTATTCTATTCTATTCTAAGTCTAGAGTCATTTGCGCCCGGCGTCCAAACGCAGAGTAATTAACTCTAGGCGGGCCGCAGTCGTTCAAAGCATTTTGTTTGCGAAATGTATCACCGCAACGTATCGTGACTATACAATATACATTGTACATAGGTACATACATAAACTTATTATAATTACCACTAGTATAATATGTGTATGGGTACATAGTATCATCACACTGGCCCTGATAGCAATAGTTATTTGATATACAAGAGTGCAAAGTTGCTTTTTAACCGCGTGTTCAATTTTGATGACCGAGCAAGCGAAGGATTCTAAAATTGAATCACGAGCGCAGCGAGTGATTCAAAATTAGAATCCTGAGCGTTAGCGAGGGAATCAAAAGAGCACGAGGTGAAAAATCTTTGCACTCGAGTGCAACACGTAACTTTTCATTCCACCTCAGCGAGGAAATGACTAAATGCAAAAAAAAAACATTTAATTCACAAACTTAGTGCACACGATGTTCTAAATTCAATTTACTTTATCCTCTAGAGAATAAAAACGGCTTTTCCACTCAGATATTGAAGATTAAAAATACTCTTTCCGAGATGATGGGATGAAAATTTACTTTATCCTCTAGAGAATAAAAACGGCTTTTCCACTCAGATATTGAAGATTAAAAATACTCTTTCCGAGATGGTGGGATGAAAAAATAATTATTAGCTACATTGGTGCAATGTGGATGTATCCAGGCAATAAACCTATGCATTCGATTATGTGAAATCGCGTTCATTTCGTTTATTTTATTACTTATTTATTGTGCATGTAATTTAATAACAGTTTCAATTAAATATTTTTACTACTAATTGCTAATAATGATAAGCGGTTGATCGCTTGCTTTCCAGACAGTAGGGTCCAAGTTGAAACCCAGCGGACTACAAACACCATCGACAACTTTATGAGGCCCTCTCAGATGTGCAGGTTTCCTCACGATGTTTTCCTTCACCGTTAACGCAAGTGATAATCAAATTCTGATCCGCACATGATTATTTGAAACGTCAGAGATTCGGGCCGTGTTTGAATTTAGAGCCTCCTGCATGGCAGGCAAGCATTCAACCACTAAAGCTTGACAGCTTTAGCAGCTTTAGCTTAAAGCAATGACTTGCTTTTTGCTATAGTTCTCGCAAATCTTTATGAGCTCTGAACTCTCTCTCTCCCTCCCTCTAGCACCTATAATTAGCGTACTATTATAGGTGCTAGAGGGAGAGGTAGAGAGTTCAGAGGGCTCATAAAGATTTGCGCGTACTATAATATTATACTTATTACTAATTTGTCGAACTCTGGTAAATGTTGGTGTTGCATGTAACACTAAAATAAAGTTTAATGTTCATAATGTTAACATTTCTTTTTTGCTATAAACACGAAATTTATTACCTAGTTACGTTTTTGGCTGATTGGGTGTACAATAACTGTTATCGCTCGATATAATTGCATTGAACGAGCCACTGATTAGTTTGATAACGGCATACGTAACAATGTTCGGAGCCCAGGGTTAAGGCGACAGAATGGCGATGGGATGTCTTCGTGATCCAATACTTGCACCGCAGTGGTAGACCTACTTCAACAACAACACTTTACACATTACAACTGTCTACATAGGACATAAAGCCCAGAAACCCAATTCTCGTAATTATTTTACACTGACTTAAAGTTGACTGAACTGAGATTATAGAATTGAAACAAAATCGGTATTCTACTCCTCTTAAAGTTCAGTCCGATTTCAGTATGATTTGAAATCAATCTTCTTACAGACTCATTTCAATATCATTTTTGATGTTTGTGTATGGACGAGAATACCAATTTTATTATCTGTGTTGATTCAAAATGTTAGCAGAACACCTATTTGAACTCAAGCTCAGCAGCCGGGTTTGCGACCACCAGACCAATGAACCAGTTAGAACACAGAACTTTTCTCAATTAAATCTGTTCACAATTGGCGAAAAAATAGATGAACATACACAAAAAAAAGAAATAAAAATACATACAGACGAACATAGAACCTCCTCCTTTTTGGAAGTCGGTTAAAAAACGAACAAACTCACAGTTTACGTTTTTAAATGAATCTGGCAAATAACTCAACCATAAATGAAGATATTATATTAAATTAAATCTCCTTGAAATAACCAATAAAGACATTGTTTACGAGTATATGCATGTTCTTTAGCAACTTCACCTATCTCTTAGTACATTTTGGCTATTTTGGAATTCAATGATAACCCACAGAATAATTACTAGAAAGTAGATCAATTGCTTTACTACCAACTTGAGCAAGTCATTAAAATTATCTAAAGAAAATGTATGCAAGAATCTTCTGAAACCTGTTTACTTATGACATATTATAAATAGCAAACAATATGTTGGGTGGTTGGGTTGGGTATGTTGGGTATGTGGTGTTGGTGTTGGGTAGGTGTGGGTTGTTGTTGTTGAGTGTTTTCGTAACTGTATCAAATAGAAACAGAGCATACAATGTTCAGATTCTCAATATCATTGTCAATCAATTTCCAATGTCTTTTTAACCCCCAACAAAAAAGAGGGGTGTTATAAGTTTGTAGTGTGTATATGTCTGTACTGTCGTAGCTCCAAAAGGGATGGACCGATTACAATGCAGTTTTTTTAATCGAAAGCTATTTTAGTTGGGTATCATCTTAACTATGTTTCATGTAAATCTCTTCAGCTGTTCAAAAGTTACAGCCCTTTTTAAAAAGCTTTTATTAGCTTCACTTGTAATTGTAACTCTAACTATGTAAAAAAATCTTGGAAGTTAAATTTGACCCAGTTTCCGATTGAGCTGAAATTTTGCATACACGTTTAGTTTGGATGACAAAAGCGTTTTCTTTAGTTTTTTTTTAAACTATAATATTTTCTAGTTCGAGTCGGGGTTTTGACGGTTAGGTTACTAGTTCAATTAAATATCAGGTGATGCCCACAAAATTAGGTCTTTGGACAGGCACTTTTAAAAGAGAAAAAAGACAGGAAAGTGTATAATTATTAACAAACCCTATATGATGATTTGGTCACGGTGACGGATGATTAAGTATATCTATATGTTTCACACTTATTAATTTATTTAAAGAGTAGTACTAAGAGCCAGGTTACTTCGTTAACACGGAACAATAGACTTAACATATAATAAGTCTTATTGTTATAATAATGTTATTCTTCTAGGTAAGTTTGTAATTCAGCCTAGGCACAACATATGAAAACAATGAGATTTTATCGACATACACTATGCTTCAATTGTGGAGCTTATTAGTACTTAACAATCTCTTGTTTTATCAATATATATGTAGGTTTCTGTTGGTTCATTTTCCGACTTTTATTTAATACTAGCTGTGTCAGTGACTCTGTCAGCGAGCAGTATCTACGGATCCCATGCTCATTAAATTTTGTAATCATTCAAATTGCTTATGTTCTCTTTAGATATAGTGTGATGTTTTGTATTACAAAATGTTTAACTCATATCTAATTAACATACTACAAAAAAATTGTAGCATTGCTCAGCTCTTATAGGCAGTAGCATAATTCAATATATTTATTTTAAGTTCTCAACCTCTAAGTTACGCTACAGTGAAAGTCCCTTTTATTAAAATTGGTCCACTTTTATTTAATGTAAATTATATTTTGATGTTTAGATATATGAAAATATTGTGTTGGCCATTTTTAGATTCACAGAATTAAATAAGTCACGGAACTCTGTGAGATGCAGTTTTAAGACAATAATATTGAAACGGGTAATGTGTAGTAGTGAACAAAACACAATAGTGATCAACCAACCACTCGATATAGTCCAAAATAGCAGTAGGATGAGGAATTCTTATGTACCTTTTTGCACTTAGGAAATAACTAAACCTTTAATGTCTTGGTCATGCACTCTACATCACAGCTATGATATTTTTATGCACTAAGCAGTTGAATTCCACAGTTCTAGGTATAATAAAACTTGCATTCTACATTCATAATTTCATTCAATAAGTCATTTGAGGTATATCATAGGATATGAATGCAGCTTTATCAATATCTATTGAATATCTAAAATAACAAACTAATAAATAGGGCTTATACCTACATAGTAATTTATTGTTTTAGAAATCTAATCAAAACACATAAGTAGCAATCCAAATCTTTGATCAAATGGTAAATGACTAAGCGGCGATGTTCATAAATTGAAAAACAACATTGTGGTAAATAATACTCACTGGTTTAGTGGGATAGACCTCGGAGAGGTGCCCCTTTAGTTGTCGGACCGACCATGATGACTCGCATTCGATATTCTGGTCCTCAATCTGCTGGTTCGGTGCCTTAACAATCAAAGTCACGTTATCCGGTATCATCTTCAATCATCCAATTGCACTCTGCTATTAGATAACACTATAAACCCGAGATTTTAACAAACGCAGTCAATCAACAAGCAAAATTACTTTTTTCACGACAGATAAAAACACAATAATTTTACGCTGACGCAATAAAACTACGAAAGTTCTTCTTTTATTTAACAAGTCTGTCGTCCGAATACGTAATGACCAAATAAAACGGTTCTGATGTAAATAAATACTTAGATAAATGGGGCTCGGCACTTGTCAATTTGCCCATGAAATTATCTGTCGTTACTCCATTGGTCCAGCGTTGGTATGTGACGTCATAATATTGTTTTCAATTACTATTGCGTGGAGTACGCATAGGTCGTAGTAATTATACTGTCACAAGGCTTTTTGTTATTGGTCAAATACATAATATTGTTACGACAGCCAATCATTACAGACAATTTATTATTAGTATAGGAAAACCAAGCTGTGTTCCTTTACACGACGAAGTGTCTATTATTATTAATAGTTTTGAATAATATTCAATTCAGCATTTTATTTAGCTACTTTTTTTTACCAATGATCTCATTAATTATTAATTGATCTCATTAGTGTTCACATCTTTTATTCATTAATAAAGATGTGACGTACTAGATACTCAAAGGATGTGACTATTGCCGAGCCATAACGTAAGCGTCAATCAGAACGTACTCAGCGTAAATCGTAGACGGAGAAATTATGAGCAAAAATCAGCAAAAATGAAAAGTAAGAAGCAGTGCTGACAATTTGTGGATTTTTACCTAGATTCAGGGAGTACCATGGTTATTTTTATTTAAGGTGAGTTTGGGTATTCTATTGACACTAATATATTTGTGTGTTCAGTTATTACTGTCAGTATGAGAGGCTTCTTACGTCATTGGTCAGTATTAGTGTATAATCTATGGTTATTACGGCCGGAAGACGCTCGACGACGATATTTTGAGGTCGTTCGCTTAGCGCAGCTGTGGGTTGCCCGAAGCCGTTCAATTATTCCCGATGAAGCGAGCGACAATCGCACGAGTGACTTTCACACCGAAAAATAAATTACTGAACGTAGCCAATGGTCAGTTGACAACAGTGCGATTTTCACCCTACTATTTTACGGAGTGTCTGGTGCGAACGTCCGACGTCGCGACGCGTCGCGACACCGCACACTCCCAACGCGCGCCCGCTCAAATAACAACGGTTTAGTGTGATCACCCGGACGATAATGCAAAGAGTATGTAATCACTACGTTTAATAATGGATAATGCGTCGTCGAGCGTCGTCCGCCGTAATAACTGAACACACCCAACAAGTAGAGAAAACGCTAGGAAGAATAAAATTATGGAAGTAGCAACACTGAGTAAAATGTCAGGAATTAGGGGATTTGTCAATGTCAATGTCATTATGTCATTGTTAAATGTCAACAACGTTTAGTCTGTGTCAGTGTTGCCATATATACGGATTTGTCCGTATCTGTACGGATTTAGTCGAATACGGATAAATCATGCTTACGGATTTTTATACGGATTTACGTACAGATCAAGGAATATAATACTCAGGGTACAGATAGACTCAACCTCAGATAGATGCAGTACAGAGCACAGCATATTCCGATTTTTTTTTGTAGTATTCATTCATTAACATAACATAACTACACGCCTGTAATCCCCGAAGGGTTAGGCAGAGGTGTAACTATATAGTTCACCCACATTTCGCCAGTTATGTTTAAGTCCCATGTAATAGGAAGCGAGCCTATTGCCATCAACCGGGCACAAATCCGGATTCCGGGCTGAGTGATGTTCAGAGGATAGCCGTGGTCACTGGTCGTATGCCACGTATAGTTATCCTAACAAAACAATACAGTCTAACAGTAGGTAAGCGATCAGATGCTTTAGGGCAAAGTGGCATACGACCACGGCTATACTCTGAACATCACTATGAATATGTGTTAATATTTTCTTGTTTCATACCTTTTCAGTAGTCGGGTTTTAGATTTTGAACTTAATTTTTTCATATTGGTTATACAGATAATTTACGGATTTAAATTTTTTTAATACAGATTTCAAGCCTCCTCCATATGGCGACACTGGACTGTGTTGTCAACAAATTCAGATTTTGACTCTAACCTAAATAGTTATTGTTGGAATTTCCTGTAACTACATAATAAATCGTATCGTATCTCTTAGTAGTTTGTGTTTATATACGGCATAACGTATTCATTTTATGATATTGGCAGACATTTTAATACATAAATTCTCTAGCTAAATTTGGAAATACAATGAGACGCTTGTAACCTATAATTAAATAGTTTGATTACAAACAATAAAGCATCATGGGAGTTACAGTGTAAGTTCTGTTGCAAATTAAATAAATTTTATTTAGTATCATTATAATCTAGACATATTTCTTGTACGAGACCGTGCTTAGGGTATTACTTATGAAAATTAAGGTAAAGCCAGTGCCGAAAGAATCGGGCCCATATCCCAAATTCAACCTATCTATATCACTATTACCAGTACTAAAATAACATATATTCTCAGTTTGCAGCAATACCCAGTTCCAGAAAACAAGACGGGCACTTATGTGGTAGAGTTACTGACGAAAAGGATCCTCGCACTAGGAGCATCGCAGCAGGGTCAATTCCTGGTCGACTGTGAGAGCTACCTGTCACACCCACAGATGGGTTAGTGTTTATCGTGCATTATATACAAGGTCTAACCTTGCCAGTCCCAAACCTTTTAAGGGATTATGGTACTCACCATTAAAAACCTAACCGTCAAAAACCCCTGACTCCAACTAGAATAAAATAGCTGTAACTTTTGAACGGTTGAACAGGTTTTCATGGAACATAGCTAAGATGATTCCTGATTAAATTAGATTTCAACTAACAAAAATTGCATTGAAATTGGTCCATCCGTTTTGGACTTACAATGCCACAGACAGGACACACAGATACACACTACAAACTTATAACACCCATCTTTTTTGTTGGGGGTTACAAACAACTTTTAGTACATGAAATAAAGATTTATTCTATTCTATTCAAACATCATATTAACATGAAAGTAGGTACAACGCTAAGTTGTTTTCGCTACCCTGTAAGAAATATCTATGCACTGCACTGATTCCAGGCACTACAAAGACAGTCCACATATTTCACAACTCCGAGCAGCCTGCATCCGTCTTCTCTATCCTGGATACCGGTGCCAAAAACATTCACGTGATAGCAGACGGGCTGTTTGACTTGCTGATGATGAAGCTGTCACAACACTATACTTCTAAGAAGCAGACCAAGATCGAAAGTAAAGGACCGAGGTTTGAGCTGGGAGACTTCTGTGTGAAACTCGGGTCTGTGACGATGAACCAGAGTTTTAAAGGAATACTTATAGAGGTTAGTAAAAATTGTAAAGTTTTGATTTAGATTTTATTAGAGATTTTTTTTTATTTATAAAAAAAAATCTCTAATATATAATATTAGATTACTCTTATTTATAAATAAATAAATAAGAGATTTTTTTTTATAAAATCTTGCCAATTTTAAACTAGCTACCCGCCCCCGCTTCTCACGGATGCAATTTACTAATGAATTAACAAATAACAATATTTTCCAAAAAAATCTTTCATACAAAAGGGTTGTCCTGAGAAATACGAACACAACGAAAAAAAATCTGCCATATCGGTCGAGCCGTTCTTATGTGATGATCTTTCATACATGCGGCAATTGATTTTTAACCCCCGACAAAAAAGAGGGATGTTATAAGTTTGTAGTGTCTATCTGTGTATTTGTTTAACAGTGGCATCATAGCTCCAAAACGGATGGACCGATTTCAATGCAGTTTATTTTCCTTACATTAATTATTATGCATGTAAATATTCCGAAAGAAATGCTTAAAATGATGGTGAAAAACGCATCTAAATCCGTTGCGTGGGTTAGGAGGAGTTAGCGGACATACAGACAGACAGACGCGGAAAGCGACTTTATTTTATACTATGTAGAGATGAAGGCCCGCGATTTACTGAATGGTTTTACTTAGTGATTCTTGTTTTATAAGACGTCAAAAAATATAGACTTTATTTTGAACCATAATTTATTTAAATTCATATACGCGTATTTATTTTATTAGTTAATTTGTCAGTTATGGCCTTCTTTCTTATGACGGTAGAATAGACATAATTATACAGGATAAAATGATTATTTTTTAAAACACTTTTATTAGCTTCACCTGTAACTAACTAAATAACTAAAAAAATCTTGGAAGTTAAATTTGACCCACTTCCCGGATTCCGATTAAAATTGCCGAGCTGAAATTTTGCATACACGTTAAGTTTGGATGATAAAAGCGTTTTCTTTAGTTTTTTTTTAAACTATAATATTTATTATTTTTTCAGGTGGAATACCGTCCGTGTGTGACAGCAAATGCAGTGTGGGGTCTACTCCGAGAGTTCCTGCAAGGTTTGCTGGGCCCCTCAATCCCCGTCCAACCGCCTCAGCATCTTCTAAGCCGCATGAACGAAACGTACACACCCATAGACACCATATACCAGTATCTAGAACATTTTAGTGCTTACAGGAAAGTTACGGGCATGAGAAATTCATAAGGTATTGATAAATTAACATTGTAGATGAATGCTTGTGAGAATGAATGAATAAGTTGTAAATTAGTTATAAGGTATTTTTAATAAAATATTTTCATATTAGATTGAGTTTTAATCTCAAAATCTTATGTTTCGGGTCTTTTATTAACCCCCGACAAAAAAGAGGGGTGTTATAAGTTTGTAGTGTGTATCTGTGAATATGTGTATCTGTGTATCTGTTTGTGGCATCGTAGCTCCAAAACGGATAGACCGATTTCAATGCAGTTTTTTTAAATTAAAAACTAGTTTAATCGGGTATTATCTTTAGCTGTTTCATGAAGATCTGTTTAGCGGTTCAAAAGTTACAGCTCTTTTTCTAGTTGGAGTCGGGGGTTTTTGAAGGTTAGGTAATTTCTTGTAAGTAGGTATTATGTTGTGGTCAAATACTGGCTACAGCCTCTATAACGGGAAGGTTTTCCTCTTTGACGTCTAAAGAATTGTTATCCATCCATAGCTAGAGCGCGGGAAGCTCATCTTGGCCATTAATACATAGTAAACGAATACGTCGAAATAAACCAATAAGCGTATATTTAGAGATTTTTAGTGTTTAGTTTATTAGTACATATCTGCATTGTACCTAAAACTAGAATATTACATACTATGACGTTGGCGCCGATCACGCCGAAGAAAATATCGGCGGCGGCGGCGGCGCACGCCGATCGGCGCACACGTCTAGTAACCATGTGTGTGCCATTACGGTTTGTGATGTTGTTAGAAAGCTAGAAGTATTATGACAAGACAGTGAAAGAGTCTCATATTGTTTGAATACAGTGTGTAACTGACTGTCGATATGATATAAAAAAAAAATAAAAAAAATATCAGTCTAATAATGTCCCCAGTGGTGGGACTGTGGTCTGAATTGGGCTGTTATCGACCACGCAGGTCCACTGCGGATTGGTAGATGTCACAATATCTTCACGAGGTTTTCCTTCACCCCTTTAGAAATAGTGATGAATAAGTATATATGGGTACAATCAGTAAGGGCCAGCGCGAACGAGAGACTTTTAGTCGGCCGATATGTTTGTTAGATTGCTAATGGCTACAGGGATATTGATTATTATGGGTATAACCCGACTCGATTCGAATAATTATAAAAACTAGTGGTCACCCAGCTAAAATGACGGTTATTTTTAGCTTTCTCCACTTCTTATCGATGTAAACTTTAACTATGCCATTTCTCACACTACTCCGTGCGCGCAATATGCTTAGAAAGGGGTACAAAGTTTTCTCTTCGCGTATTATTATATAGACAAAATCGGGCAACTGTCGGCCAACTGTCCTTAGTACTTACCTACGTGTGAGTGCCGCAAATTCTAATCCAGCACTGCTCTCTGCTGTATTCAAAACTAATTTTCTTTGTTTATTATTTTGTAAATCAGGTTGTCGCTAATCAAATAAACTAAAAAAGTTAGGAATGTCGCGATTATTACATTCGTGGACTCGGATTTCAGATATCCGATATCTATTCCCGCGGTGGATATAAACAAAGTTAGATGCTTTAAAAACAACAACACCAAATAGTACGAGTATATAAGCAAGCGAGCCATTTGTCGTGATTCATTCGATATTAGTAGTTTATTGTGAACACAAATAGTACAGTGCGAGTAGGTAACTATGAAGATGAAATTATTTCCAGTTCTGGTGATTTTGCTGAAAGGTATGTAAATATTTTTTCAAGTTGCATAGTTTTTTTTTATCTTTCTCCTGTATCGAGGGTATAGTTTACAAACATACATCACACATGTAGGTACATACCCAGACCCGAAACAACTATCTGTACGCCATACAAATATTTGTTCCGTGCGATCGAACCCGCGACACGTAGCGCAGAAAGCTAATCGCTTAGCCACTGCGCCGTGTCGTCAAAGCTTCAACGCCCCATCAATAGGCGTTCATTAGTACTCAATTCAATTTCAATTCATTTACTTGTGTAGATGTATCGATACCTAGTAGGTAGTACTCGTAGTAAATCTCGCGACAAGCTTTTATATCATATGATATAAATTGTGTTATGTAATAAATTGATGGGTTTGATTAAATTTAAAGTTTATTTTCTTTTTAACACGCTTTTATTAGCTTCACCTGTAACTATGTAAGAAAATCTTGGAAGTTAAATTTGACCCACTTCCCGGTTTCCGATTGAGCTGAAATTTTGCATACACGTTCAGTTTGGATGACTAAAGCGTGTTCTATAGTTTTTTTTAAACTATATATATTTTTTTAATTATTTAAATAAAAGCTTATTTTTAAAAACGTATTTTTACTATTAATATCTTGTTGGAGTCGGGGGTTTTTGACGGTTAGGTTATATTCTATGTAAGTATGTAGCAAACTATCACACAACGCCATCTAGTCCCAAGCTAAGCAGAGCTTGTGTTATGGGTACTAGACAACTGATAAACATACTTATATATTTCTAGATACATACATATTATAGATTATTATATGTTCCAGTATGTACAATAACGTCTGTGGATCTGGACGTCATCGACTGCGGCATAGACCACGCGCTGGACGTGGCCGAAGGTGATGTGGATCTGAGCCAGTACCCCTGGCTCGGCGTGCTGTACTATAGCTACTGTGAGTAATATTTTTGTACCTAGAGGGGGAGAGGGGGGGGGGGGTCTAAAAACAAGTCCGTTAATCATTATTACCAGATCCAGCAAGTCCAGCAAGCCGAGTCCCACTACTGGGCGCCCTTAGCCGTGTTGTTGCTATTCTTGCCTGGTCTCGCCACTTGTCCAATTAAGCATGGAAGGATCCCGAGACGCCTGCGAGAGATATGAATACAAAAATCATTAGGAGATATTGTTGATGGAAAGAAAAAAAAAGAAAGAAACAACATTTATTAACCACAAGAACACAGATACATAATTACAAAAGTTAAGCAATAATGAATAAATCGTAACATCGCACGCCTGGGGTTCATATGCCTGCACGAACGGGGGTTCATGTGCGTGCGTGTGGACGTAACATCCGTTCCGCCGCATCATCCCGCACACTAACAAGCAACTGGTTCTCATAACAAATTAGAGGCCAATTTTTTTTTTTTAATGTCCATAGACCCGACTGCTTAAAAAGTGAACTTTAAATAAAAACTGAAAAGAAAAAAGACTAGTAGAATTCTAATTTGGAACATAGCGACTTTAACAGTCGGGACCCATTATTGGGAAGATTTGAGCCAGGCTTGATTATTAATGGATCCCTCCTGGCGCAGTCGGGTAAAAAGCATACAGTTCAAGACTACACTTTTCTTAAATAAACTTGGGAACTTTTGATCGATGCTGAGCTCGTAGGAAGCGTAGCGAAGCATATCGCTTCTACGGTTCGCCCCAACTCTAGGTCTGCGACACGTAGAGTTGGGGCGAACCGTAGGCGCACCTGAAAGCTAATCTAATCATCATCAGCTAATAGCAGTCCAATGCTGGACATAGGCGTCTCCAACCACACGCAACCTAACTCAATCCTCCGCTACTCTCAATCTCATCCAGTTGTTACCAGTCACACTGCAAAGATCGTCGCTCCACCTAGCCTGAGGGCGTCCTACCCTACGTTTGCCGATTCGCGGTCTCCACTCAAGAACACGTCCACCAATGTTCATCAGTTTTACGGCAAAAATGGCCGACCTATTGTCACTTCAGTTTGTTAATTCTGTGGGCTATGTCGGTTACTCTGGTTCTCTCTCTGCTCACTTCATTTCGGATTCTATCCTTCAGAGAGGCTCGCCCTTTCCGTAGCTCGCTGAGCGACTTTAAATTTGAGGACCAGCCGTACTATGAGTGTCCATGTCTCGGCTCCATAAGTCATGACAGGTAGGACGCACTGATTGAAGGCCTTAGACTTTAGGCTCTGTGGAAGCTAATCTAATAACATGGGTGAATGCTTAACTTAACCCTTATTAGCGACGATGCCCGTGGAACTTCAGCCCAGGGGTAGGCGGAGGGGTCTGTCGGACCCTTACCGTCTAAAAACCTGCGGTGTTTCTTACTCCTGCCTGGCCGGAGCAACCGCGGCCCCGGCGGGTCTGACTCGCCACTAGCCAGCTAACCACGTACTTTGTACAGCTTTAGTTGCATATCTTCCTCTTGAGAGGCGCGCGCGAGGCACTGCGCGCCACTGTCTCGGGCCTGATTCTGATCGGGTGATGGACTGCCCTACAATCCGCCGCCCGCAGGCCGCGACTCATGGAGGCCGGAGATCGTTGTTTGTTCTCCGGCGCCCGGTGCGTCTGCCACAGGAAAGGAAGAGAGAGTGTCGCCTCTCTATCCCTCTCCGGCACTTCATATGCGCTCATAACTTCTTCGCAAAAAGAAGTGGCACATCAGGGTCCCAACATTACCTACTTCTGCCTTTCCCTTTGAGAATAAAAGCTAGAATCAAACCACACTGGATCCGCGTGGATCACGGCTCAGTCCGCCCCGAAAGCAACCAGTGGACACATTAACGCGCCGATGATAGTGATGATAATGAAACGTTTTCGTTCGTCCTTACAGTTGGGGAAGGTGGAGACAGCAGGTCCGTCACAACGGTGATATTGATTCAGAAGGAGTTTGTGGTCGCACCTGCTGCCGACATAGGGCCCATGCCGAAGACCAATTTCAGGTAATTTTTGCATTTGGTAAGTAGTAGAGTCCATGTAACACGAAATTTTGTAGCGTAGTAGATGCGAGTCCGACAAAATATGAAGGAGGTTCTATGTTCCACTATTAGTATTTTTAATCGACTTAAAAAAATGGAGGAAGTTTTATATGTATAGATTTTTTATTTTCCTGTAATATCCCGGCGTTTTGCGTCATGTCCACAAACCTGTACCAGCGAAGGTCTGTGGTCAGGGGACACTAATACTCATCGATTAAACTCCATGTATGTTCTACGATATTTTGTAGTTTTCGAGAAATTAATTATTTTGTAATATTTTCAGATTTTTCAAAATTGTAGGCAGTTTTAGTTATAACTTTTTCTGAGTGGCGTTTCTTTGAGATTTTTCTTGTCAGTATTATGGCTAGAATGTGTGTTCACCTGTTAAAAACACAAAACAACCAAATTCTAACTACTAGTAGCTCAGAATATGATCACAAGATAAAAAAATCTGTTTCGGAGAAATATTACACGTGATTTCAACTTGAAAAAAAAAATACTTACACCTGACTGAATGATTTGTAAATAATTTTAAAAACTTTATGAATTCCTTAGGTCTCAAAACAACACAAAAAAGTTGGTACTTTATGGGACATATTTTCGAGAAAACATAGTTCAAAGTTGATAAGGTCAGAAATAGTGAAATTTATTTCATGCATTTGAAATGACTTTTCTTACATTTTTGCGATTCAATTCTACATACCGTAGGTATTCGAGATATTTCTGTTGTTTTATTTACTAACACAATAAAAGTGAAAAAGTTATAATAATTAGTAGAATTGAATTGTACTATTGTAAGTACCTTTACCTAACATCCAAGTATTCTCCATATCAATCGCAAAAATGTAAGAAAAGTCATTTCAAATGCATGAAATAAATTTCACTATTTCTGACCTTATCAATTTTGAACTATGTTTTCTCGAAAATATGTCCCATAAAGTACCAACTTTTTTGTGTTGTTTTGAGACCTAAGGATTTCATAAAGTTTTTAAAATTATTTACAAATCATTCAGTCAGGTGTAAGTATTTTTTTTTTCAAGTTGAAATCACGTGTAATATTTCTCCGAAACAGATTTTTTTATCTTGTGATCATATTCTGAGCTACTTGTAGTTAGAATTTGGTTGTTTTGTGTTTTTAACAGGTGAACACACATTCTAGCCATAATACTGACAAGAATAATCTCAAAGAAACGCCACTCAGAAAAAGTTATAACTAAAACTGCCTACAATTTTGAAAAATCTGAAAATATTACAAAATAATTAATTTCTCGAAAACTACAAAATATCGTAGAACATACATGGGGGTTCAATCGATGAGTATTAGTGTCCCCTGACCACAGACCTTCGCTGGTACAGGTTTCCTGGGACACCCTGTATACTGCCCGGATTCCGAAAACCTACTAGTTTTTTTCACAAAGTTACGAGTATAACTAGAGTTGCCAGTATGACACGCACGGCATGACTGCCAAGTAAGCCGCGATCCGTCTCCAACCGCCATTCAGGACCTGCACTCCACTCTGCCGCTGTGGTACAATACAATATGTAGGTATAGGTGGTAGTTGGTACACACAATATTTAGGTAGGTAACTTTTACCTGAAATAACATCAAATATGTGGAGGAACGAGGTAGGTATGGTGTTCCTCCATTGAAAAGGGAGGATTCTCCGACCAGCGGGTCTACCGCGTAACTAAAATTGTAATGAACATCGACATCGGTATTAAACTTCTATACGATCGTGAGAGCCTAATCTTTGAGCTAACTTGTTTTTTTTTACCGATCATGAATATAGGAGTCCCAACTATATGATAGGTAATTTTTTTACAAGTTAGCTCAAAGTTTAAGCTCTCACGATCGTATTGAAGTTTAATACCGATGTCGATGTTCATTGGAATATTAGTTACGCGGTAGACCCGCAGGCGACGTGATATTGCCTGGCGGGCCGAAGCCCAACGGTTGATGTCGGACAGTTGTAATGTGTTAGATAAGGTTATCTTTTCCTTGCGCGATGCAGGCCTCGTTATCTAATTGGTCGAATTCATATTTTCGCGCTGCCTTGCTAAGTAACTACTTATTC
Organism: Allophyes oxyacanthae; assembly: GCA_932294325.1. Taxonomy (NCBI): domain Eukaryota; kingdom Metazoa; phylum Arthropoda; class Insecta; order Lepidoptera; family Noctuidae; genus Allophyes; species Allophyes oxyacanthae. Next base: position 945,929 of record OW028633.1, read on the forward strand.
TATGTGACGATGTTACTACAAATATTTGATAATAACTAGCATTTTTCTTTTCTCTTTAAATAATACAACAAGTAAAAACATTATAATGGCTAAATTAAATTACCTATTTATTTTCATATATTTTACTAGCTTCCGCCAGCGGCTTCGCCCGCGTGATATCTTTATAAATTATAGCCTATGTTACTCACTGATAATGTAGCATCCTGCTAGTGAAAGAATTTTTAAAATCGGTTCAGTAGTTTTTGAGTTTATCCATTACAAACAAACAAACATACGAAAAATCAAATCTTTTCTCTTTATAATATTAGTTTAGACTACGGCCCGACTCATTGACACACAAATCATAAGCCTATATTTATATCTGACAAAGTAAGCCATTAAGTAACACATGAGGTTGACGATCTTGGCACAATTTTTCAGAAAGAGGTCTCGAGTGCTCCTGGGCCAGGGGTGGGAGCGGCCGGGGCGGCGCGTGCGCAACTACGTGTTACATCCCGAATACGGAGAGACGTACAACACTGTCGCGTTAGTGCAGCTCCAAGAACCGATCAGAGACTGTAAGTAGAAAAAAAAAAGACAACAAATGCGCTTGCAATAGTGCCGAAATATTGTTGAAGGAGGGTGTTGTTCTCATCATTATGAACAACTTTTACTATGGGACCGAAATGAAATCGCGAAAAGAAGTCAGCTGTTCCATATAAATAATTCAATATTAATCGACTAAATATATGGAACAGCTGATGTTTTTTTCACGATTTTCGCCTTTGTCCCATAATTAAAGTTGTTCATAATAATGAGTACAACACCCTCCTTCAACGATTCCCTCGTTCTACCAGTCACCCTGTATAACCATGGTAAATACCCCGTTTTGAACTCTAATACTAATGTTAGTGATCTCGATCCTCGTATAAAATTGCGTATTCAATGTTTGTTTTTTCAGTAAAAATCAGGCCAATCTGCCCGCCTCCGAACTTCTTACAGAATCCAGTATTTTATGTAGTTAAAATGAAAGAAGGTACGTCTATCTCCTTACGTCTTTATGAAAAGAGTTTAGGAACATTTCTTGTCAGCATGATTTTTCTTTTTTGTTTGTTTGTATGTATTTAGACATATTTATATAACTGTACCAGCTTCCTCCAGCGGCTTCGTCCGCGTGATATCTTTATAAATTATAGCCTATGTTACTGAGTGATAAAATAGCATTCTGCTGGTGAAAGAATTTTTAAAATCGGTCCATTAGTTTTTGAGTTTATCCATTACAAACAAACAAACATACAAAAAATCAAATCTTTTCTCTTTATTATATTACTTTATATGTATTTAGATATATTTATGTAACTACAAGATACCTAACTTGTAACTAGTAATGTAATTGTATTGTACGCTTAATTATTTATTCATAATTTTAGTATTTTGAAACCGGTTTTTACTTTTTTTTTTAAGTTTATTTTTATTGTGATTGTTGTGTTATCCTATGTAGAATAAAATAATTTTTCATCCCACCATCTCGGAAAGAGTATTTTTAATCTTCAATATCTGAGTGGAAAAGCCGTTTTTATTCTCTAGAGGATAAAGTAAATTGAATTTAGAACATCGTGTGCACTAAGTTTGTGAATTAAACGTTTTTTTTTTGCATTTAGTCATTTCCTCGCTGAGGTAGAATGAAAAGTTACGTGTTGCACTCGAGTGCAAAGATTTTTCACCTCGTGCTCTTTTGATTCCCTCGCTAACGCTCAGGATTCTAATTTTGAATCACTCGCTGCGCTCGTGATTCAATTTTAGAATCCTTCGCTTGCTCGGTCATCAAAATTGAACACGCGGTTAAAAAGCAACTTTGCACTCTTGTATAACAAATAACTATTTCTTTTCTTCTATATCCAATAATATTTAATAAGACTTCCATTCTCAAGCGGGATCACATGACGTTTATTTCATATTATTGCAGAGTTTGACATCTTGGAAAAAGAAGTAGTGAATGTAATGCATATTCCCGGAAAAATGTGCAAGGAATTCTACGTTGCCGCCAATGTGAGTGCTTCATTATATACTAACGACCCGCCCCCGGCTTCGCGCGGCTGCAATTTCTCTACTATCCTTAGATAAAATATCAAAGTATTATACCTACTAGTGGTTGTCCAGTGGTCGAAATTCGACCGTAATTTTAGCTTTCTGAACTCCTCCTCTATATAAACTTTAACTATGCTAAATCTCACACTCCTCCGTGCGCGCAATGTGCTTATCCTTTTAAACGCCAGAGTAAAAACGTATCGCCGTACCCCTGACGGCACGCCACTTTTTCTGTCAAATGACCTTCATAAAAAATAGGGTTTCAAAACTTATATCGATATACAACTGAGTTTTTATTTTCGTGTATTTTGTCATATATTTGTGACGTTGGCGTTCAGGGTAAGATTTCGTTTGTCACATATATGTGACAATGGCGTTCAAAAGATTAAAAAGGTATACAAAGTTTTCTCTTCACGTATTAATATATAGATAAACCTTCCGTGAAAAATGATCTAACTGATGATTAAAACCGCATCAAAATCCGTTGCGTGGTTTAGGAGTCAGCGGCTATACTGACTGGCAGACCTGGAAACCGACTTTATTTTATACTAGCTTCCGCCAGCGGCTTCGCCCGCGTGATATCTTAAATTATAGCCTCTGTTACTCACTGGTAATGTAGCATTCTGCTGGTGAAATAATTTTTAAAATTGGTCCAGTAGTTTTTCAGTTTATCCATTACAAACAAACATACAAAAAATCAAATCTTTTCTCTTTTATAATATTGGATTAGATATGTAGAGATTTATATTTATGAAAAACTAACAGAGATGATCAAAACTAATTGCCTTTGGGATGATTTTGTATCTAATCAATCGCAATTTACAATTTCATACATACATACTCCATTATGCGAGACAGGGATGGATAGATATGGATATAATAATAATTTATTTATTTCAGATAATCAAAATCCATACACTAACATTTAAACCCAATCATCATTATCATAATAAATAGTACATAAGACAAAAAAAAAAAACATAGTATCATATCATAGTCATACTAATATTATAAAGAGAGAAGTCCTGATTGACTGACTGACTGACTGACTTATCATCAACGTACAGCCGAAACTACTGAAGCTAGAGTCACGAAATTTGGAGGGTAGGTCCATTTTGTATTGTAGGCAAGCAATAAGAAGTGATTTTTGAAAATTCAGCCCCTAAATGGGGGAAAAAGGGGGTGAAAATTTGTATGGGAGTCCTTTAATTTTTGAAGTGCGAAACGTGAAAATTGGGATTTAGGCTTTTGGTTAGAAATAAAGAAACATATTTCTCAGTTTTTGGAAATTCATCCCCTAAAGAAGGGGCGAAATAGGGGTGAAAGTTGTTTTTGAAGTGTGAAACGTGAAAATTGAGATTTAGGCTTTTGGTTAGAAATAAAGAAACAAGTGTTTCTGTTTTTGGAAATTCATCCCCTAAAGGGGTGAAATAGGGGTGAAAATTGTTTTTGAAGTAAGAAAGATGAAAATTGTTATTTAGGCTTTTAATTAGAAATAAAAAAACACATCTTACCGCGTTTCCAGATATTCATCCCCTAAAGGGGCGATATAGGGGTGAAAAATGTTTTTGAAGTTAGAAACGTGAAATTTTGTATTTAAGTTTTTGGTTAAAATTAAAGAAACAATAAAATTGGATTCGCGTTTTTCGAAATTCAACCTCTAAGTGGATGAAATAGTTATATGAGAGTAAAGAGAAACTTGCATTATTATTTTCGCTATTGTATCAAAATTCAGAGATACGTGTTAACACGTTTTTGGAAATTCAAGCCCGTAGGGGGTGAAATATTGAAGGAAAATTGTATGTGAGTCCCTTTGTTTTTGAAGTCAGAAATATGAGTCCTAGGCTTTTAGTCAAATATTAAAGAATACGTATGATGATGAATATGTATGATGCGATCCTTTAAGAAATCTAACCGTTCTCGTATTTTTCAGCTATACAGCAAGCGAATGCGACCGCCTCGAGTGGCGTGCGCGGTGTCGGTGAAGACGCAGGGGGTGTGCGTGTGGGGCGCCGGCGCCGCGCTCGTGGCGCGCGACGTGTGGGGGCGCTGGCAGCTGGTGAGTCGCACCACCACTAGTGGACCGCCCCGCGTGGCGTGCGCGGTGTCGGTGAAGACGCGGGGGGTGTGCGTGTGGGGCGCCGGGGGTGTGCGTGTGGGGCGCCGGGGGTGTGCGTGTGGGGCGCCGGGGGTGTGCGTGTGGGGCGCCGGGGGTGTGCGTGTGGGGCGCCGGGGGTGTGCGTGTGGGGCGCCGGGGGTGTGCGTGTGGGGCGCCGGGGGTGTGCGTGTGGGGCGCCGGGGGTGTGCGTGTGGGGCGCCGGGGGTGTGCGTGTGGGGCGCCGGGGGTGTGCGTGTGGGGCGCCGGGGGTGTGCGTGTGGGGCGCCGGGGGTGTGCGTGTGGGGCGCCGCGGGTGTGCGTGTGGGGCGCCGGGGGTGTGCGTGTGGGGCGCCGGGGGTGTGCGTGTGGGGCGCCGGGGGTGTGCGTGTGGGGCGCCGGGGGTGTGCGTGTGGGGCGCCGGGGGTGTGCGTGTGGGGCGCCGGGGGTGTGCGTGTGGGGCGCCGGGGGTGTGCGTGTGGGGCGCCGGGGGTGTGCGTGTGGGGCGCCGGGGGTGTGCGTGTGGGGCGCCGGGGGTGTGCGTGTGGGGCGCCGGGGGTGTGCGTGTGGGGCGCCGGCGCCGCGCTCGTGGCGCGCGACGTGTGGGGGCGCTGGCAGCTGGTGAGTCGCACCACCACTAGTGGACATACAAACGGATATCGGACATAGCAAAAGAGAGGTTTTGAAATTCGTTCATATTCCGTCTTTTTGTACATCTAGTAAAAGGAAACAATTTTTTTTTTAAATAAATTGGTGGAACTTTCCAAAATTTTGCTTTGAAATGTTAACTTCCGGTTTTGCAAATTAAAAAAATACTTTTTTCAGGTTTGATTTTATTTTCAAAAACTACAGGAAATTTTCTATAAAAAAAACGCTAAGTTTAATATCGTATTTTTCATTTCGAAAAACAACTTCAGAAAATTCCGAATTTCAAAAACGACCATTTTTTAGAATCCCACTTGCGAAATAAACATCACACGAAAAAAAAATCGTTTTTTTCTCTTTCACACCTACGAGATGTTCAATTTGACCGAATATGAACGAATTTTAAAACCTCATTATGGACGAGCTTAGCGATGCTGACGCATGCGTCATGCTCGTGAACGGGTGCCGTCTGTCGGCCTTGTCAGCTTGTAACTGCCATGGCATTCTTATTTAAAGGCAAATCATTAATAAGCCGAAGCCGAGGCCGAAGCTGAAGCCATGGCCGAAGTCGAAGCCGAGGCCGAGGCCGAAGCTGAAGCCAAGGCCGAAATCGAAGTCGAAGCCGAGGCCGAAGCTGAAGCCAAGGCCGAAGTTGAAGCCGAGGCCGAGGCCGAAGCTGAAGGCAAGGCCGAAGTCGAAGCCGAGGCCGAGGCCGAAGCTGAAGGCAAGGCCGAAGTCGAAGCCGAGGCCGAAACCGAGGTCGGAGCAAAAGCCGAGGCCGAAACCTAGCCCGAAGCCAAAGCCAACGCTGAAGCCGAAGTCAAAGTTTTTTATTTCAACTGGGCCTTAGCAGGCACTTTCAAAAGCGTGTTTTTAATTTTTTTAAACTATAATTTAAAAGCTTATTATTACTGCGGTTGCATTTGGGAACGGACACTGAATAACCCTGCAAATTTTGCGCACTACATTTGGTTACATGAATTAGCCTACGGTTACGGGCCATTCTTGTTCATGTCATGTTGTGCTCAAGTAATACTGAAGTGTGTGTTGGTGTCAGCTGGGCATGGGAGTGCGCGGGCCGGGCTGCGGCGCGCCCTCTCGGTACCTCGACATGATGAGCTACTACCCTTGGATTCAAAACAGCCTCGCCAAGTTTGACAGAATCACTATCTCCAAGATATCCAACCAGAAATTTGTGCTGCGTGGTGAGTAGCACCTTTACTTTTTACCCGACTACGGCGCAGCAAAGGAAAGGTAATGATTTTAACCTTCTATATCTCTATCGTCTATTTATGTAGATAAATCTATCTATGTATGGATATTCGATCGTAGCTCAAAAATAAAATACCTATTATAATATAATATTGATAGTTTCGAGCGTATGGCACTCGTGGGTGGCAGCTGAAAACCAGCGTCAGGTGGCCAGTATCTCTGCCTCCTGACATTATGCTGAGCTGCGGTCTTTTGGCACAATAACTCATTTTATTTTATATGTTTTCTTTGCTTCTGCTTTTTTGTTGCTAATAAACTCTTTTTCTTTCTTTCTTTCTATTAGACCAAATCTGGAATCGCGTAAAAAAATCTGCTGTTCCGTAAATTTAGTCGAATAATATTGAATGATTTATATGGAACAGCAGGGAGCTAAAAAGGCCACTTTAGATGAATCACAATATGATTCATATTACTTAAAATATCTACTTAATTGACGACTCTTAATGTCATCCGCATAAGGTTCATATTCAGTAATCGGTCGGTATACTTACCTATTCATTGTTTTGTTGCTGGTATGGCAAATGTTTGGTAGGTATGGATATGCGTTAGCATCCCTATATAGTTTGTGGTATGGATGCTGCTATTTGTATTGTATGTGTCGTTTTTGCTGCAGAAATAATAGTTATTTGTTATACAAGAGTGCAAAGTTGCTTTTTAACCGCGTGTTCAATTTTGATGACCGAGCAAGCGAAGGATTCTAAAATTGAATCACGAGCGCAGCGAGTGATTCAAAATTAGAATCCTGAGCGTTAGCGAGGGAATCAAAAGAGCACGAGGTGAAAAATCTTTGCACTCGAGTGCAACACGTAACTTTTCATTCCACCTCAGCGAGGAAATAACTAAATGCAAAAAAAAAACGTTTAATTCACAAACTTAGTGCAAACGATGTTTTAAATTCAATTTACTTTATCCTCTAGAGAATAAAAACGGCTTTTCCACTCAGATATTGAAGATTAAAAATACTCTTGCCGAGATGGTGGGATGAAAATTTACTTTATCCTCTAGAGAATAAAAACGGCTTTTCCACTCAGATATTGAAGATTAAAAATACTCTTTCCGAGATGGTGGGATGAAAAATATTTTTCTTTCTTTCTTTCTAATCACCTGTTTGACAGTTACTATGCTGATCAGTAGATGAATTAGTCAATGTGGCCGTTTTAGGCCCCCAGATCTTTTTCCCGGTTCCAATTTTGGTTCCATAGTAAAAGTTGTTCATAATGATGACTACAATAAAATCCTTTAATGATTCCCTCGTTCTGCCAGTCACCCTGTATACATATTTTTTGGACCAAGACTCAGTTTGTCCCCGCTTCCCAATTTTACCCGACTACGGAGAGGGTTATATGTTTGACCGGTATCTACCTATGTATGTATGTTCATCTGTTACCTCATAACTTCTATACTATAATGCCTATCATAATTTGACAAATGAGGTATCGTTGGAAGCATCTTGACCACGGCTATCCTCTGAACATCACTATGAATATGTATTAATATTTTCTTGTTTCATACTTTTTCAGTAGTCGGGTGTTTGAACTTACTTTTTTAAAATAAATCACGATCACAATTCGTTAGCTGATTGACAAGACTGCGAAAATTGCATCCGGGAAGTGACTGCGATTTGACATGAGCCACCAAAAAGACACAAATAAAAGTTAAAGAAAAACTAAAACCCGACTACGGAAAAAAAAACTAAAATACCCTTGGGGCCTTTCAAGTATTACGTAAGCACTACAGGGGGGCGGGGGGCTTTGCTTTGCTTATTTTGGATGACATGGGGGATGGGGGTCTGGATGGTGATTACGTCAGCTTTTTTTTTTTCTGATTTTCTACAAATTTAGTCGATTTTGGTTTGAATTATATGGCAATCCTACTTGTCTATGCTTGAAAATCAAACGCATTTTCAGGGATTCCCGAAAATAATGGATACTTTTACTCGCTTAGAACCGATTTGGGGAATAACCGCGTGATATTCACTTGTCTGAATTTCCAATATTTACGTAAGCATGGGAGGGGGGGGGGATAAGAGTTTTGCTTACTTTTGCTGACGAGGGGGGGGGGGGGGTAATAATTGCAATAAATCTGCTTACGTTATACTTGAACGGTCCCCGTAAAGTGAGTACTTTGTCATTATTGTGAAGCCGTAAGTAGTGAGACGTCAGTCTTAACTAGGTACCTATCATGATTTTCATGTCTCAAACAAGTCTCAACTCTTTTAATCACATTAATTACATTATTCTTTCATTATTTTAAATAAAAGAGTTTCCATGAAGTTTATTGCCGGTTCTTCTCCATAGGACCTACTATTTGGAACCGTGCACCTAGAGTCTCGACATTGCATGCCTGTATCTGGTTTACGTGAAATAAACATCTACCTATTCTATTCTAAAGGGTCCGCTGGTAGTCACGCGTACCAGAGGTTTGGCGCTTGCGACCCCGAAGAAAAATTCAATTTAATATATAGAGAAGTGATTATATTGCGGACGAACAACAACCAGTACCAGTTCATGACTTACAATGTGAGTACACTTAGCCGCCATTCGCAACAGTCAATCAATCCATAAACAGTTGACCATTGAGAGTAAGCGTCACTTATATTTAGAACCTAATTATTTAACTCACTAGTGAGGTAATCTTGGGTAAGTAGAGATAAACTACGATAACATGGCGCGCCCCTCCTAAATTTAAAACCTTTGAAAGTATTTACAAAGCGTCACCAAGACTCACAACGCACGTGTGCGTACTGAGACGGCCGTCAAACAAAAATAAATCCAAGGATTTGTTGCTCGGTAAGGAGATGTGACTAGAAACATTGAAACAGTAATTTGGAGGGGCGCGCCATGTTATCATAGTTTATCTCTAGTGGTAGACTGCATAGAGCTGGTTCACATTATGTCGAACCGTAGTGTCGAACCGACCGAACCCGACAGTACTACCGTTAGCCGACTGTCGGGTCTTGCTGTTCACACTATTTTTAACACGCTTTTATTAGCTTCACTTGTAACTAACTTATAACTACAGTCTGTCAAGAAAGTCATGAAAAGGATTTTGAAGGAACTAAAATTCTTCTTCGCTCGCAACCCTAAATAAGTACCGTAGGTGTCAGTTTGGGTACAACGATGTGTTTATTTTACTATTCTGTGTAGATTTTTTTAAAAAATGTTATCTGCATTAATATATTAAAAATAAACAAGAGAATATACAAGTGGCGCCCTCAATCCTTTTCATGACTTTCTTGCAGACTATATGTAAGAAAATCTTGGAAGTTAAATATGACCCACTTCCCGGTTTCCGATTGAGCTGAAATTTTGCATATCTACACGTTCAGTTTGAAATTTGGATGACTAAAGCGTGTTCTATAGTTTTTTTTAAATTATAACATTTTATATTATCTTATTTGATTTTTATAAATTCATCCCCTAAAGTATGTAATATATTTTTTCTTATTTTTATTATTCCACCATGATTGAGCAATTTTCCAGTAGAAATTGTCAGTTTAGGTCTTTCGTCATCAAGAGATGGCGCTTGAAAAAAATTCGCACGGATTTGTTAGACTTTTTATGCGCTGCTGACTAGATCGCACAGCAGTCTATCGTATGCGTTATAGGCGTGGGTAAAGTGTATCATTTTTGGGATTGGAACATTTGCATCTGACTCACTGAAAAGATCCGAATCACTGATATGCTTCATTTGTATCATTTGGCTCATCGGCTCAAAGGATATAAAATGGCGTGTATTCTTTCGGAACCGTATCACTGATACGGATAATTGAAATATGCAAAAAACGACCTTATTGTATTTGATATGTAAGCGCCTTAGTGGTCATTTTTACGTGCATGGATAACGACAACGAAAAACTATGAGAGTGTGAGTGATACATATCTCATTTAGTATCTTTTTGACTTGTATAGATTGTAATTATGTCACCCGCTCACTCGAGACGCGCGAGTCAGTAGTAAAGTAAATCAGTATCTCAATCCCAAACTCGCTCACTGCTCAGTCGCCTCATAGATTCAGATCCAAATGATGCGATTGAAACGTTGTTACTGATCCAATCTTTCGTGTCACTTCAAAGATTCGTATCAGTGAGTCGGTTCCGTAAAGAGTTACACACGTCTAATGCGTTAGGCTTTAGCGGCTATAACCTTAACTCCTGCCTGACAATATTACCCTCCTAGATCCTCCTAGCAGTGAGCAGTGATAGCCTAGCGGTTGAACGGTTGCCTGCCGTGCAGGAGGGTCTAAGTTCGAACCCGGCCCGCACCTCTGACTTTTCGGATTCATGTGCGGATTAGAATTTAATTATCACTTGCGATAACGGTGAAGGAAAACATCGTGAGGAAACCTGCACATCTGAGAGGGCCTCATAAAGTTGTCGATGTTGTGTGTAGTCCGCCAACCCGCACTAGGCCAGCGTGGTGGATTAAGGCCTAACCCTTCTCATTCTGAGAAGAGGCCCGTGCCCAGCAGTGGGACAGAAATGGGCTGGATTTATTTATTTATTTTAGATCCTCCTAACTATTTAGAGGCGAGGGCGTATACCTTATATGTAGGCTCTTCAAATTGTGATGTTCTGTGCAAACACTCTTAAGAATAGATTTCTTTTTTAAAACTTCTTTTAGCATCACCTGTCTCTAACTATGTAAAAAAATCTTGGAAGTTAATCTTGACCCACTTCCCGGTTTCCGATTGAGCTAAAATTTTGCATACACGTTTAGTTTGGATGACAAAAGCGTTTTCTGTAGTTTTTTTTAAAAACTATAATATTTTTATTATTGTTGTTTTGAGTTTTTCTGTTGGTTTTGTTTTATCCTTATATATGTTTACTTTAGTTCATTCAGATGTTGTTGAACCCGCACCCATAGATAACAGTTTAAGTAGAGACTAAGGAGCGGGCTGAAAACCAGCGTTGACCCGTGCTGTAGCCATGCTGCAACGGATCAACATCCACTGAGCCCACTCCCATTGCCATACTACACATTTTTCATTTTATTTATTTATTTATTTATAATTAGGAAAACCAACAGCTGTACAAAAGTATATAGACAGAAAGCATAAGAAACATTAAGCCAATTACAGGTTTCCACGGATAGTGGTAGAAAAATTAACAGACATTATAACGATCACAACCATGCACAACAATATTAATATAGCTGACAAAAATACTAGATATATATACTATGTATTAATGACAAAAGTCAAGGTTCAGCCGATTGCGTACCGTAAAGCCTTTAGTAGTACCTAAATGGGTCAAATTCTTTACATAGGTAATTTATTAAAGTCCTTGCTCTTTAAGACGTGTATTAGAGATATATATATATTGTTTTTTTTGTTACTGTGGCAATAAACATATTTTTCTTTTTTTCTTTCATATTTTAAATTCCCAGTTATCAATGTTGGAAAACGTGGAGTTCACATGTCTAACCTTGGAGCTGATCAATGCATCAGCCGTGTCGGAAATGAGAATCAGACACTCCTGTATGAGGGAATCGCGTGGACCTCCCTGCTATTACTATAGAAGTAGGTACCTATATTAATTATTTGTTCGGGCCAGATTCAAACTTTATATCCGGCAATAACAGCTAGATTTACCACTAGGATAGGCGCTACGTGGCTAGTTACGATAAACGTTCAAATAGCCGTTCCTCGTATTGAAAGCATATTTCTGTGGTACCAAGGAAAAAAAAACATTTTGCACTACAGAGTAAATAACCTAGCCGTCAAAAACCCCCGACTCCAACTAGAAAAAGAGCTGTAAATTTTGAACGGCTGAACAGATTTTCATGATACATAGCTAAGATGATTCCCGATTAAACTAACTTTCAATTAAAAAAACTGCATTGAAATCGGTCCATCCGATTTGAAGCTACGATGCTACAGACAGGTACACAGATCCACAAATACACAGATACAGACTACAAACTTTTTAACCCCCCTCTTTTTTGTCAGGGGTTAAAAAGGAAATGTTTTATTAGATTAAAGTCATATTATAATATTAAAATCCTTGTTAAATAATGTAAAACTAATTTTTGATTTTTAATTATGGGACGTTTATCTAATAAAACAAATTCACTCCCTTAGGGGTTGAATTTTCAAAAAATCTTTCTGCTTGCTTACCTACAATACAAAAGGAACCTACTCTACAAATTTCGAGACTCTAGCTTCAGTAGTTTCGGCTCTGCGTTGATGATAAGTCAGTCAGTCATTTACCAACATCCCCTATACTACCACCTACGTATGGGATCCTTAGCTTAACCCTTAATTTGCAGGGTGGAAAAAACTGACGTGTAATGTAGGTTGGAGTCCGAGGGACTCCTATATTTCAGAGTTAAAAAAAAGTCACAAAATTATATATGTGTAAAAAGTTTTTATTACTAAAAGGTAGCATGGGTATCTAGTAATTTAAATTTAACTTAAAGATTAGGAAGGTATAATTAGTATCATATTTATGCTTGAAAATAAGACCAGTCTCAAAAATCACAAAAAATGTAGACTTATCAACTTTGAGCTTAAAAAAATTCACTTTTTAACATAAATACTTATTATTACTTATTTATTTTAGATATACATTATGGTCTTCTTGAAAAATAAAGCATAAACACTTAAAAAAACAAAATCACAATAAAACGTGCAAGGCACTAATCTCTAGTGCGATCTACACACTGCCTACAAAGGTACTTGCTTAGAAAAAGACAAACATATTGGTTTGCAACTTGAGTTGCAAACAAAAGCTGTCTTCCTTTTGAGTTTTTTTGGACATAGGAAACAATACCCGAGTAAACTTTAACTGGAACTGCTGACACACGTAATGTTTCGTCTGACTGTAAGAGTCTTCATCAGTTCATCCTCATTTTCAAAATTTTCCATCCATTCTGTGACAACTGAACTCGCATTTTCACCCAAAACGCTGATGGAAAGAATATTACGACTATTCGAAGCCATTTTAATAATCTGCAATACAAAATAACAATATAATAAAGATAATTATAAATATAACAAAAACAATTTTTTTACCGTACAGTGCAGGGTGGAGACCGAAGGACTCCACCAGTGTCGATAACGTACCTTTGTGGGAAGCGCCCGCGCATGTTCCTCCGCCACTGCATAGACCGTGCCACTAAAGGAAGCTACTCGAGCGCACAACCCTGTATCCGCGCACAAACAAGAGTTACGAACAAAATAAGTTTCACATGGAGTCCCTGGGACGTACCCTGCAAATTAAGGGTTAAAAGCTCCCCCAAACTAGCTCCTAAACTAAATTTCGTTTCACCATCATTTTTGTCACCTAACTAGGTACTAACCTAACCTAACTATGTGACAGTTTATTTTCGACAATAGTGACTGATTCGTCTTTAAACTTATCGATACTTTGAAACAAGTAGTATTTTATCAAATTCTCTAAAGTACTAATTTTATGACGCGCCGATCGTATCTATTGACTGCAGTGACGCTCGAATTTGACGCGAGCATGTCTCACTGAAGGTCTGAAGCTAAGAGAATACCAAATGTGTTGTTTTGATCAAAATTTAACTGCAACTGCGCGGTGACTACACTTCTTTAGTTACGTGAATTAGCCTACAGTACTTCTCTCTTTATTACTTTGACAGACGAGCAGCTACTTTGCTGATAATTACTACATCAATTCGTTTTTCGTTAGGTTGAATATTTTTGAAAAAAACCATAATTATGAAGTAAGCGATCAACTTTAGGAATGGCTATTTGAACTTTTGTTGCTCCCACGCTAATTGGTAGGACTGTAGTTGTCGAGGATCGGGTTCGAGTCTGGCTCGAGCATGAAAGCTATTTAGCATTTATTTGCATTTTATTGTACTAATATACAGGATTTTTTTTTTTGTAATGCACAAAATTTACAGAGTAATTCAGTGTCTGTTCCCAAATGCAACGTCAGACCTAAAATTTACTCCAAAACAAAATAAAAAATTGATTTTGTATGAGTCATACCTAAAAACCTACGTCGAATTTTGGTTTTTTTTAAAGTGTATTCCAATACTGCGGTTGCATTTAGGAACAGACACTGAATCACTCTTCAAATTATGCGCACTACATAAAAAATATCCTGAATAATAATAAAATCTTATCTAATAATATAATATATTTTGGAAACATGTTTTTTTAAAACCGAGCATCCAAACTCTACGCACGAAGTCACGGGACAGCTAGTATTTGAATTAAGTCCTATTCCACCTGTTATAGCGTTGTCTACGGGGGTGACGTGACCCCGTAGACAACGCTATAAGATGACAGTTTGCAAAAACACGACAATGACATGTCGCCATATCTGTTTAGAGCCTCGCGCGGTCACACTAAGCCAGTTTGTTCGCAGCGATTTACTCGTAGCGAATAGCTTGTCACACCAAGCTAACAATGCGCGATGACGAGATTGTTTTATTCGATTGTTTCGATTGTTCAAACATCTCGAATACTCTCGATTGTTTTCTCTCGTAGTCGATGAATTTGTGTCCGACTACGGCACGAATGTTGACTATCGCCGAAGCACGGTCGAAGGAATGAGTCCATTTCATTTGGTCGTCGGCATCTCAGAAACAGTCGAACCATCGTCAATATGCACGGTCGAATGAGATCATAATTATTAAGTTTTGTACGAGTATTATGTAGAATCGATGTATGTAGATCATTGCAAAATGCGGCGGTTAAATATTGAAATCTAAAAGAAGTTTTCTTCTATTTGTTGAACAAAAATCCTCCATACTATATAGATCTTTTAAAGTAACGAGACATTTTTTTCGAAATTTTGCATAATAATATGATACATAAACAATAAATACGCGCGAAACGTGTACGTGATCATGATCAATCTACTGACTGTTGCATCGCTTCAAGCTTCTCGCCGTTGGTCGCCGTCGTCGCGCCAGTCGTTCCGCGTTCGGCTCGACTCGGCCGCAATCGACATTTGCCGGGCCGAATCAATTGACTCGAAACAATCGAAAAACATTTCGATTCTTTCTACGCAGAGCGAGTCAATTGTTGACTCGATTGTTAATTTCGTCGACTACGATTCTTTCGATAGTCGAAACATCTCGGAATCGCGCATCGCGACACCAAGCAAGCCTGTTCGGGGCGCGGGCGCGGCCAATTGAATTCGCAGCGAATATTCGCTCAGTGTGACGGCAGCTTTAGACGTAATTCGATGTTATTTATCTTTGAATTATGTCCTACAAACAGATTCGGTGTTTGATATATCGGTCTACCTCATGTTTTCTGACACCTGCCTCTTTGAGATGTATACATGGGGCTTCACTAAGAACATGACCCTCCTGGACATGCAAGAGTGGAGGTGGGAAGAGGGCTCGTACTATGAAGACTTCAATATTAAAAGGGTGGAGTACAGGGGTCAAACGTATATGACCGACTTTGGTTACGAGCCGCTGGATATTGGCATGTGGGTGCCCGACTACGACGTCTGGACGACGACAGAGGTAGACAATAGTACCACGATGACCCCGCCGCCTATTAATCGTGAGTACAATTTATCTTAACCGTAATACAAGCTGAATCGGAATACGCAGGACCTGAGACATTCCAATAAGAATATTCATTTTTACCCGAATACGGAGAGGGTTATATGTTTGACCCGTATGTATGTATGTATCTGTTCCCTCATAACTTAACTAGTTATCATTATTCGACAAATGAGATATCGTTGGAAGCGTCTTAATTGTCCGCTGGTTATAGGCTATGTGATGTCACATGAAATTGAATATGGCGCCCTTTATAGGACATAAAGTAATGAACTAATTTTTTTTTAAAATTAATGATGCCGTGTTGGGTATCAAATGAAAGGGCTTAATTAGCAAATTTAAAAAATATATATTATTACTTAAACAATAAACTTAAAAAAAAAAATAAGTAAAAACCGACTTCAAATAACCAAAACGTATAAAATAATGTTCTTAAAAAAATTAACAGCTTCAGAAGTCGGTGCCACTGCCATTTTTTTTATTTTTAACCAACTTCAAAAAAAAGGAGGATGTTCTCAATTCGACACGTATGTTTTTTTTTTACCTCATAAGTTTCGGCTGCGTGAACCGATTTCGATGATCCTTTTTTTATTTGTAAGCTGGTGCTCCCCGTGTGGTCCTTTGGATTTGGTGACGATCTGATGAAGAACTTCGGAGATATACAATGGAACTCTTGAATGAATAACAGCATATCACATATATCACAAATAAAAAGAAACATACACGTCGAATTGAGAACCTCCTCCTTTTTTTGAAGTCGGTTAAAAAAACAATTATTACTAATTTTGTCTGTCTGTTTGTTCCGGCTAATCTCCGAAACGGCTGGACCAATTTTGACGAGTTTCACTGGTAGGTAGTTGGTATAAGGAGTAACGAGTAACTTAGGATACTTTTACTTTTAATAAAAAGAAAAAAATTGGTTAATTTCTATGCGACGATGTTGCGGCCACAGCTAGTAGGTACCTACCTATAAAATATGTTCGGATGGTGCGCACCAGCTCGCTGAATGATTTCTTCAATAAAAAGTAGTTTTTTCTGTATCTAGACCTAGACACGAAAATATCTAGGCCTGTGGTACCTAACTCTATACATATTGTACCTGCTTGTTATTTTGATTGCAGAATCGCGTTTACCAATGTACAAGCCCAGAACAACTGCAGCAACACGAAAAAAGACGCCGATACGAAGGCAAAAGGATAAGACAAGAACAGCACGTAGAACAACTACAACAACTACAACAACTACAACAACTACAACAACTACAAAACCTACAAAACCTACAAAACCTACAAACGCTACAACAGTTACCACATCATCGACAACCACCCCACCTTGGCGTCCTCCGACCGCGCCGACCATTCCCACATTTCCCACTACGCCCAAGCATACTATGACACCCCCTCCCTTCACATTACCTACCACTACACCGACTACACCGACTCCTCCCCCTACTACATCTCCTACCTCCACTACACCCACTCCTCCCCGTGATACAACGCCAACCCCGACCACACCAACTCCTGATAAATCGCCTACCCCCACTACACCCACTCCTCCCCGTGATACAACGCCAACCCCGACCACACCGACTCCTCCTGATACATCGCCTACCTCCACTACACCGACGCCTCCCCGTGATACAACGCCAACCCCGACCACACCGACTCCCCCTGGCTCATCGCCTACCACCACTGCGCCGCCGCAACAAAGTTCTTTGACGGTAAGTTATCCTAAACATGTATTGTATTTTAAGACGAGCGATCTAGGGCCCGATGGCGGTTCGCACGCGTTATCTTTGTAGTAAACCCAGATTCACCCGAAAAAATTCACCCGATTACGGAGAGGATTATATGTTTGTGTTTGTGTGTTGTATGTAGGTATGTTCATCTGTTCCCTCCCGAGGTATGGTGTTCCTCCATTGAAAAGGGAGGATCATCCGACCAGGCGAGGTGATATTGCCTGGCGGGCCGAAGCCCGACGGTTGATGTCGGACAGTTGTATATATGCTAGATACGAATATATTTTTCCTTGCGCGATGCAGGCTTTGTAATCTGATAGTAGTTATTCTATGTGGCGATAGATGTCGCTACACCTCATAACTTCTAGACTACTTATCACAATTCGACAAATGAGGTATCGTTGGAAGCGTCTTGATTGTCCGCTGGTTATAGGCTTTGTGTCGTGGCACCCTATAGTAAAGAACTAAAAAAATAATTTTGTTTAATGATGCCGTGTTGGGTATCAAATGAAAGGACATTTCAAATATACAGGGTGGTGTTGCCAATGACAACAAGCTGATCGTTGCCCATTTTTTTGCACATGAGGGACACACACTCCCATGCATTATTTTTTTATATTTTTCTTTTCTTTCATCATTGTTTTATTCTAAAGTAATTTTCTGTTTTTTTTATGATTGTTATGTGTGCATGCTATTGTGATTTCGGTGTCCTGTGTGCAAAGAATAAATTGAGTAGAATAGAATAGAATATTCATTTATTTGCTCAGAATGTAGGTGCCCAGAGTAAAAAAAAAAAAACTGGAAAGCAGCAATAATTGTGCTTCACAAGAAAATAGAAACGAAAACTGACAATAATATCCCAACTCTTTACCGTTTGAAAACCAGACTCAGCGAGCAAGTTAAGTTTTCCCTCCTTATTTCAAAAAGCTTTTGCTTCTATTGTTAGAACTTTTAAAATTTCGAACAATTTATTTTATGCACTTTTAACCTACATTTATAATTATTGGCCAGTACTTTTTCTAAAGGGTTTTCAAAAATAGCTCGTTGATATAATATGCTTGTTCCCTAGACAAGTTGTTTGAGTAGTGTATCAATTAAAAACCCTCATTTTGAATAAACACTTTCGTATTGTAGGCTCCGTGCGTTTGAAGTTCATAAGTCGACAGTCAGGACTATTGTCAACGCCGAGTTTGGTTCCAGCCTTTCAGCTGACTGAGTTGACCTGTGAGCGGGTGGCCGACCAGCGAGACGACGCGCTGCCCACGTCATCGCCATTACAAACGTTTTATAATGGTGATATCTAGTCTCGAAATTCCCGGGAGTAGTAAGTTTAGGTATCGATCTCGGTCTCGATGAAAATAGTTACGAGACTCCCGGAACTAAAACCCTATGCAGAAGTTAATAGGCGTGTGTAACTCTTTAAGGAACCGACTCACTGATCCGGATCTTTGAAGTGATACAAAAGATTGGTTCAGTAACAACGTTTCAATCGTATCATTTGGATCTGGATCTTTCCGCGCGACGAGTCGCTTGCGAGCCGACTGAGCAGTGAGCGAGAGAGGGATTGATATACTGAGTTACTTTACTACTCACTCGCGATTTGCGAGTGAGTAAGTGGGTGATATAACTACAATCTATACAAGTCAGAAAGAGATACCAAATGAGATGTGTATCACTCGTAAAAATGACGAGTAAGGCGCTTACAATTTACATATCAAATACAATAAGTTAGTTTTTTGCATACTTCAATTATCCGTATCAGATTCCGTAAAAAATTAAGTTCAAAAACTAAAACCCGACTACTGAAAAGGTATGAAACAAGAAAATATTAACACATATTCATAGTGATGATCAGAGGATAGCCGTGGTCGTATGCCACCTACAGCTACCCTAACAAAACAATACAGTCTAACAGTAGTAAGCGATCATAAGCTTTAGGGCAAACTGGCATACGACCACGGCCATCCTCTGAACATCACTATGAATACGTATCTATTAATATCTTCTTGTTTCATACCTTTTCAGTATTCGGGTTTTAGTTTTTGAACTTAATTTTTTTATACTATGTAGAGAAGAGGTAGAGATTATAATAAAATCGGAACGTGTTGTTTAATTTCTTTTTCTTTTGTTTTACAGGCCATGGCCGGGGTACCTGCGCGCGCACAGTTTCCGTTGATATGCCTTATAGTTCTAGTGATTTATTGCGTTTAAGTTGTATATCGCGCTTAACTGCGTTAGTAATGAACTTGAATAGATGGAGATGTGATGCCTGTAGATTTTGTGTACTAAAAGAAATGGGTTTTGACTTTTGATACCCGCAATGGATAGAAGCGAAAATTCAGAAAATGGATGAACTGTCTGTGCAGTTAACACAATTATGTTAAGTTTTTGTATTCATTAGGTAGTAAATATTATGTAACGGCATTATCCTAAGTTAACCTTTTATTAATAAATCTGAAACCTCGTTTGCTTGTCTGTATGATTATTTTTTATTTGCAATTCGGGTGATAAAGAATAAACTCCTTTATTTCATTGATCCATATTTTCGTTAGTAGAACAAACTGAAAAATAATAACCTAAACGTCAAAAACCCCCGACTCCAACTAGAAAAAGAGCTGTAACTTTTGAACGGCTGAACATATTTTCATGAAACATAGCTAAGATGATACCCGATTAAACTATCGATAAAAAAGTGCATTGAAATCGGTGCATCCATTTTGGAGCTACGATGCCACAGACAGATACACAGATACACAAATACAAGGATACACCGATACCTATACAGATAAACAGATACACACTACAAACTTATAACACCCCTCTTTTTTGTCGGAGGTTTAAAATTAGTGTTAAAGAAAAAAATGTGTGCTGGGACACATAGGTAGTAGAAGTGAATAGAATAGATAGAATATAATATAAGATTTTTATTTGTCTTTCAAATTACATAGGTAGCAAGGAGATCCTACAAGAAGGTAAAAGACAAAAAGGTCTTGGACTCAGCATAGTAGTTGGCAGCGCGAGGCATGCTCAACTGCTGATATTCTGTCCAAGCCAGTCGGGCGTTGAGTGAATTTTCAACGAACAATATAATCGTCTACCCCCTCCACGCGGCCGTAACGCTTTTTCGTGACAGAAAAAACCTAATACCCCGTCAATATAGAAGTTTCACTTCAAAATAGATTAGAACCAGAAAAAATCCTAGTTAGTCCAGTCGGACTCGGCCGACTGCATTCACTTGTACGCAGTCATAATTTAATGCATTCTGGTCCGAAAAGAAAGTCGAATGTCAAGTCTGTTCGCAACTACAGATAAGAAGCTATTGCAGTTGGTGCGCACTAGGCGTGTGTAACTCTTTACGAAACCGACTCACTGATACGAATCTTTGAAGTGACACAAAAGATTGGTTCTGTAACAACGTTTCAATCGCATCATTCGTATCTGAATCTTTCCACGCGACGCGTTGCTTGCGAAGCGACTGAGCAGTGAGCGAGATTGGGATTGAGATACTGATTTACTTTACTACTGACTCGCGCGTCTCGACTTCTCGAGTGAGCGGGTGACATAATTACAATCTATACAAGTCAGAAAGAGATACTAAATGAGATATGTATCACTCACACTCTCACAGTTTTTCGTTGTCGTTTATCCATGCACGTAAAAATGACCACTATAGCGCCTTAGTATATATCAAAATTACAATAAGGTCGTTTTTGCATACTTCAATTATCCGTATCAGTGATACAGTTCCGAAAGAGTACACGCCATTTTATATCCTTTGAGCCGATGAGCCAAATGATACAAATGAAACATATCAGTGTTTCGGATCGTTTCAGTGA
The DNA here is from genome assembly GCA_932294325.1 of Allophyes oxyacanthae. Lineage (NCBI taxonomy): Eukaryota > Metazoa > Arthropoda > Insecta > Lepidoptera > Noctuidae > Allophyes > Allophyes oxyacanthae. Next base: position 967,082 of record OW028633.1, read on the forward strand.
GTCAGATGCAAATGTTCCATTCTCAAAAATGATACACTGTGCCCACGCCTAGTGCAAACACGGATGAACGTGGCGCTGCGGCGGCGCATCGCATAAGTATATCATAAGTACCTACACATGCGCATGTGCAAACAACATACCTACTTACCCGACGCCCTGCACCAGCGTGGCAGCCGCAACACTTTCCTGTAGAGTAGAGTCCAATATCATGTCACATGAATAAATCATCGATATTTTAAAATCATTTCGTCATGCTCATGCAGTGACAACGACAAAATCATCACTCGATAATGACCATGACTGAATGAACGTGAACTTCCGCTTCGTCTGTGACATGACAATGACAACAACATGCAATCCGTGAATGCGGTGACAGTTAAATAAAAATCCTTGATGATTTTGTCATTGTTCCCGTCATCGATATTTTTTTGTCATTGTCATGTAAGTAGTCACAGATATTGAAAAATAGAATAGAATAGATATTGTAAAATCATCAATCAGCCCATCTCTGTTTCCTTGAATGTGTTGTTGTATTGAACTCACAGGGATCAGCGGGTCTACCGCGTAACAAAATGGTAATGAACATCAGATAATAAACTCTAGTAATAAACTTCAACACGATCGTGAGAGAATAAACTTCGAACTACCTTAATAAAAATACAGATCATGAAGATTTTTGATCTTTGCATGTGCTCAGCCTATTAGCTACAAAAGTAAAGTGAAGTAAAGAAAATACATTTATTAGATAACTCAAACAGGTAAAAGCAAACATGAATATTATAGACTGACTCGGTGTGTGTCTAATAGGCCTCAGCTCAGCATAATGCTGCACGTAACTGCAGCGCTGATTTTCAGCTGAAGCCATAAGGTCGGAACAATGTTATTTTTAACACGCTTTTATTAGCTTCACCTGTAACTACATATAATAATATGTTAAAAAATCTTGGAAGTTCAATTTGATCCACTTCCCAGTTTCCGATTGAATTGTAATTTTGCAAACATGTTTAATTGGATGACAATGCATGGTCAACTAAGTGACGTCATTCTAAATCAAATATGGCGGACGCCCCAAGATCACGGACCGGGTATCAAATGAAAGGGTTTGATGAGAAGAATACGAAAAATAAAATTAAGTCACAATAAAGTCAATATGGCGACAAGCTTTTGTATCATATAAGTTGTGAAGGTAATGAGTATGACGTTATAAGTTGATAGTAAAAGTTTATTTTATTCTTTTTAACACATTTAAAGTTTTAAACATAAACTTGTTTTAAAAAGGTTGTTGTATTATAAATTTATTTTTTACTATTTAGTTATTTTTAACTCGCATTCGTATTCTCAGCAAGTTCTTTCATTGTTTTGGTACCCATATTGACGTCTACCTAAAGGATTGGCCCCAAATTGCAATAGACCGGGAAAAGTGGAAGGAGGGAAGGGAGGCCTTTGCCCTGCAGTGGGATACTACGGGCTATCAAACACACACAACTTACAAAATACAATAGCCGAAAAACTTTCAAAATATACAGATCTTAAAATTGAAATCAGCCGAATGTGGAGATTGAGCAATGTCACAATAGTTCCAATAGTATTATCCACAACAGGTGTAATACCGAATCAACTACATCAATCTTTAAAAACACTAGATTTAGCACCCTACACGTACCTAAAGCTACAAAAAGCTAAAAATAATAATAATAATATGTCAACAAATTCAAGGAAACGGTGAAACGATTAGGATTGAGCGAGGTATATTCCAGGGCGATAGTTTGAGTCCATTGTGGTTTTGCTTGGCATTGAACCCTCTTAACATAATGCTGGAGGGATCAGGGCTAGGCTACTCATTGCGGAGAGGAGGTCAGGTAATATCCCACCTGATGTACATGGATGACTTAAAACTGTTTGCCCCCAGCAAATTGCAACTGATGGAGTTACTGAAAGTAACTGAAACCTTTAGTAATTCTATCAGGATGGAGTTTGGTGTGGAAAAATGTGCAGTCATGCATGTAAATCGGGGGGGGATTGTGGAATCCGAAGGAACTCAACTTTCGGGTTCCACAAACCTTAGATCGCTCTCTGCAACTGAGACCTACAAATACTTGGGTATGTCGGAGGCGTTGGGAATTCGTGAGACTGACATGAAGCAATTGTTGCAGGAGCGCTTCTTTGGCCGCCTGAACAAAGTACTGAAAAGCCTTTTGTCAGGTGGCAACAAGGTGCGTGCCTTCAACGGTTGGGTCATGCCGGTCCTGATGTACTCCTTCGGCATACTCAAGTGGACTCAAACGGAATTGGACGCTCTGGATAGAAAGGTCCGAACATTGCTGACTGCAAATCGGATGCATCACCCACGTTCCTCGGTAATGAGACTGTACATCCCAAGGAAATGTGGGGGTCGAGGCTTTTTAAATGCCAAAACCCTACACAACCGTGAGGTGTGCAGTCTCAGATAATATTTTCTCCATGCCGAAGTGGGGATGCACCGAGATGTGGTCGCAGTGGACAAAGGATTCACCCCGCTCTCCATGGCTAAAGAGAACTGGCGCAAACCTGCTGTACTAAGTATCAATGACCGCAGGGAGGTATGGCAGAGCAAAGAGCTACACGGACGCTTTTACCGGGCTCTTCATGGACCCGATGTTGACTTTAAAGCGTCCGTATCCTGGTTACGTTTCGGTGACCTATTCGGGGAAACCGAAGGTTTTGTATGTGCAATAATGGACGAAGTTATCATGACGAATAACTACCGGAAGTATATTGTGAAGGATGGCACGGTTGACATCTGTCGGGCATGCCACCGTCCAGGTGAGTCTCTTAGACACATAATCTCTGGGTGTTCTCGTCTTGCTAATGGCGAATATTTGCACAGACATAACCAAGTAGCCAGGATTATTCACCAGCAACTTGCTCTAAAATATAACCTTGTAGAGTCTGAAGTACCGTACTACAGGTATGTGCCCGACCCAGTTCTCGAAAATGATCATATCACTTTGTACTGGGACCGATCTATCATCACTGACAGGACTATTGTTGCCAATAAGCCTGATATAGTGGTGATAGATCGGTCAACGCGCCGCACGATGATTGTTGATGTTACTATCCCACATGATGAGAATCTCGTGAAAGCCGAGAAAGATAAACAAATTAAATATCTTGACTTGGCTCACGAGGTTGTCGACATGTGGGATGTGGACTCAGCAGTCATAGTGCCGATCGTCGTTACGGCCAATGGCTTTATAGCCAAGAGCCTCGACCAACATCTTATGAGGCTCTCGTTGGGGGGTTGGATCAAGGGCTTGATGCAGAAGGCGTTACTCCTCGACACGGCACGCATTGTGAGGAGGTTTCTCTCTCTGGAGCCCTAGCTACCGGTAGCTTGGACCCTGTTCCCGATGCCGGTTGGTTCCTATTTTTTTATGTTTTTAAATGTATTTGATTTTGTTTTATAATATGTATTTAAAAATGTAAAAAAATATGTAAAATAATAAATAAAGGAGATAATAATATTGTAGGAAAGCATAAAAAACTTAGTCCGCCATCTTTAGAAGGCCGCCATATTGAATTTAGAGTGACATCACTTTATTTTTCGAGTTATTCTCAGCAAGCCCTTTCATTTGATACCCATATTGTACCTAGAAGTGCATTAAAAATAACTTGTGCGCCATTTTGGGTGTTCCGCCATGTCGCATTTAGAATGACGTCCCACAGCTAACCATGCATTGTCATCCAAACTAAACTTGTATTACGACTCTTGATCCACGTCTCTCGTTCATGAATCTCGCTTACGACTCTGTCATGACTCTCGTTTACGTCTCTCGTTTACGAGTCTCGTTAATGACTCTTTCATGACTCTCGTGAAAGAGATCGAGAGTCGCGAACGAGAGATGTGGATCAAGAGTCGTGAAAGAGAGTCATGGAACGAGACTCGTGAACGATTCTCGAGAGTTGTGTAAGAGGGAAGTGGATCATAAACGTGAGACGTGGATCAAGAGTCGTAAACGAGTCATGAAAGAGAGTCGTGAAAGAGAGTCGTAAGCGAGAGTCGTGAACTAGAGACGTGGAGTCTAGTCATGAACGAGGCTCGTAAACGAGAGTCGTGAACGAGGGCCGCGAAAGAGGGACGTGTATTATTGAGTCCTGAACGAGAGTCATGAATGAGAGACGTGGATCAAGAGTTGTAAACGAGAGTCATGAAAGAGAGTCGTAAGCGAGAGTCGTGAACGAGAGACCTATAATTCTTCAGTGCACCTAGCTTGGCAGTGGCCCCGACTTCAGAAGCTGTTAAGTTTTTTAAGAAAATTATTTTATAATTTTTAGTTTTTTGTAACTCGGTTTTACTTTTTTTTTAATTTATTTTATTTTCTTTTCAGTTTTTATTTAAGGTTCACTTTTTATTTTTAAGCAGTCGGGTTTTTTTTTAGGGTTCCGTACTCAAAGGGTAAAACGGGACCCTATTACTAAGACTCCGCTGTCCGTCTGTCACCAGGCTGTATCTCATGAACCGTGATAGTAAGACAGTTGAAATTTTCACAGATGATGTATTTCTGTTGCCGCTATAACAACAAATTACAATTAAAAAGCAGAATAAAATAAATATTTAAGGGGGCTCCCATACAACACACGTGATTTTTTTGGTCGTTTTTATAGATAGTGGCCGGTTAGTTAGGTATGTCGCGATTATTACATCCGCTGCTTCAGATATCCGATCTCTATTCGCGGTGCAAATAAATAAACAAAGTATCGATTACTAAAAACAAAAACACTAATATTGTTTCAACAAGCGAGCTATTTGATGCAAATCATTCTGTAGGTAATGGTAGTTTATTGCGTACACACTCGAATAGTATCCAATAGTAAACTAGTTTGATAATGAAGTTTAAAATATTTTCGGGTTTGGTAATTTTGTTGCAAGGTGTGTAATTATTTTGATATTTCTATCAATAAATGTATCCATGTTGTGACTGTGTATTCCCGTGTATTTGTTTGTTGTTTCTTTACGTACGAGTTTTTAGTTTCTGTTCTAATTATTTATATTTTTAATTAGTTTTACTATTATCATTAATTTTATTTGTTTGTAAAACGCTTTTATTATATTCACCTGTAACTAACTTTGTAAGAAAAAAAAATCATACGACCATCACTATCCTCTGAATATCACTATGAATTGTATTTTTTTTTTATTCATACCTTTTCAGTATTCGGGTTTTAGTTTTGGAACTTATTTTTTTTATAGATATCGATGTATTAGATTATAATAAAATTATATGTTCCAGTATGTACAATAACGTCTGTGGATCTGGACCTCATCGACTGCGGCATAGACCACGCGCTGGACGTGGCCGAAGGTGATGTGGATCTCAGCCAGTACCCCTGGCTCGGCGTGCTGTACTATAGCTACTGTGAGTACCGAATAACATTGGTTCTGTGATAACTTGGTATCATTTCTAGATATCAATGCTGTATCGTATCCGATATGTACCTAATTTCCCCTTTTGTAACATTTGTTTTTCTATGGCAACACTTAATTGTCAATTGGCTAGTTACAGAGCATAGATTTTATTTTATTTTTTTATTTATATATTTTGCCCATAGAAATAGTTAGGTACTATGTATTATCTCTATGATTTTGCCACAAATATATAGGGCTCCCTCATAGACTTATTATCTAGAGGAGCCCTCCTCATTATTTCTATGGGCTCCCTAGTTAATAAGTCTATGTTACAGAGCGATGACGGCGGATGACGGTATGTACTTCGGCCAATAGCGAAGCGTGATTTCGCGCATGCGAATCTTATTACTTAAAACCACAGCTAAAACTAAAATTCTTAGGCCTTAGGTACTTGAAAGAAAGAAAGAATAATTATTTAGTTGCCACAAAACAAAACACATTAGAATAATAGACGTAGGTAATAAGAAGAGGAAATGCCTTCTCTGTCTATGTATCTGGCATAGACAGAGAAGCATAGAAATAATAAGTAGGGCTCCCCTTCGTTAATAAGTCTATGCAGAGAAGAGATTCAATTCATCATTCATTCAATCTTTTTTTTACTTCTGGTCGAACACGTCTTGAGTGCTCCATTACGGAGAGGCGGAAATTCGCGCGGAGCTCAAAGCGGCGCGCAACGCGGAGAAAGGCGCGTATCTCCGTATTAGGAGAGCGAGCGGGAGAGCGACACGCCGCTTTGCGCGCCGCGCGTATTTCCGCCTATCCGTAATTAAGCCCTGACGGTGTGCGAGCGCAACGCGTTTCCAACTCCCGCGCTCCCGATACTTTTACATTTCTATTTGTTTACTCAAATTCTGTGTGAACTAAGTGAATTGTGTATATATATTCCCTACCTTTGTTATCAAATACAACAGCCCGGAGTTATCACAAAACTATCACACGTGTTTACTTACCTACCTCGGCGGCCGGCCATCAAGAAGAAAGAGCAGCAAACGTACCGTGTGGAGACGGCGAACCATGTAAGGTTCACATTAAATGCCCGTGGGTTGCAGCTGAAAATCAGCGTCAGGTGGTAGCACCTAGTGTTACCATCTGACATTATGCTGAGCTCGCCCTTTTGGCATATACGTATATTTTTCAAATGTGATGTGTTTTAATTTTAATTGACCAATGCAACTTTCTTCTTTTAATCCCCGAAAAAAAAGTGGGATGTTATAAGTTAATAGTGTGTGTCTGGAATCGTAGCTCCAAAACAGATAGACCGATTTCAGTGTAGTTTTTTTAATCGAAAGCTAGTTTAATCCGGTATCATCTTAGCTATGTTTCATGAAAATCCGTTCAAAATTTACAGCTCTTTTTCTAGTTGGAGTCGGGGGTTTTTGACGGTTAGGTTATTTCGTTGTTGAACCGATTCCGAACCGTACATCGCCTTTTAGATATTCGTTATCTAGAATATTGTAGACCCCAGATGCGGCAAGCCTTAGTACAAAATTGATTGTTTCTTACTTTCGTTAGCTCTGCCACAAATGGTATTGTCATTTCCTTGCGACATTATAGCGTTTATGCTTTCAGTCGGTCAAGATGGAGACAGCAGGTCCATCACAACGGTGATATTGATTCAAAAGGAGTTCGTACTTGCACCTGCTGCCGACATAGGACCTATGCCGAAGATTGATTTCAGGTACTACCCGTGCACATTAAGAATGGGAATAAAAATGGCGTCATCTCTATTCAGCTCTCGCTTGCACACTTTGCGATAACAGTTTTATGAGTTATAACTTCAGTCATACGTAGTATCTTAAGTAGTCTCAAGTCTGTGCGCTAATCTGTGAGATAAATGCATTCTGAGGTTCTGAGAGCTTTCCGTGTTATTGATCGATAGTTATTGTTAAAGTTATTTGTTGGTTTGTTATCTATTGTTGATAAACTAACATAACGTTGTAATATCGTTATTTCTTCTGATATAACGTTATGTGCGTCGTTGTCACTGTAAGTACCGTATATTATGCTGACAGTACAGGCTAGATGAGCCGCCATTTCTAATCCCATTCTTCATCCGCACGGATATCTTTATCCGCACGGATAGCACACCAGTGGCGAAGTGTGAATATTTTCTTAAGGGAACCCGTCAAAAAAATAGCTCGGTCGGGCGTTCCACATGCTCATGGCTTGAACTCATGAAGCAACTTACCTACATTCACATATTTATTAATACCTACATAATATTGATACCTACTAGCAATAGCCACGTTTACAAAGGGAAGCTGATGGGAATCGAGATATATAGACCCTTCGCACACTGTTGCACACATAATTTATATGGAGAAGGTGTACAGAAAGCAAAAATAACAGTCGAATTTCGACCACTGGGCGACCTCTAGCGATAATTATTTCACTTAAAATGTTACATAGGTTTTTATTTTAATGAATTGTTCTGTCCACCATTCTTCAGAAAGAAATCCCGCGTTTTACTGGGCCTGGGGTGGGCTCGACAAGGGCGGCGCGTGCGCAGCTATGTGATTCATCCAGAGTACGGCGAGACGCGCAACACTGTCGCGTTAGTGCAGCTCCGAGACCCAGTGAGAGACAGTGAGTACTTACTATGAATTATTATTATTATTATTCTGTCCCAATACCGGGCAAAGGCCTCCCTCCCTTTCCTCCACTTCTCGCGATCCCGCGCTGTATCGGGCCAGTCTATAAGGAAGGCGTCCAATTCGTCCCGCCATCTCCTTCGTGGTCTGCCGCGACCCCGTCTTACTGTCTCAGGACACCAGAGGGCTAATTCACGTAATTTTAAGACGCGCCGATCGTATTGCAGTGACGCTGGAACTTGACGCGAGCGTATCTCACTGAAGCTCAGAGGTAACCAAATGGCAGAATAGTCGACATCGGCTCAATTGCCATAACGAAAGAAGAAGCAGAAGATTACCAAATGTGTTATTTTGATCAATATTTTATTACAACTGCGCGGCAACTGCACTACTTTAGTTACGTGAATTAGCCTACAGTTCTGTGCTATGTGGGCCCACAGTTCGACCGGCATACGGCAGACATGTCCTGCCCAGTCCCACTTAAGCTGAGCGACTTTTTGAGCTACATCAACTATCTGCGTTTTTATGCGTTATTTTGAATAATAATTTAAAAAATTGCCCATTCTCGCCCCACTGCTGGGTACGGGCATTTCCTCAGTATGAGGAGGGTTTAGGCTCTTGTTACCTACGACTTGCGAGCTGGTAAATTACACAGTCCATGTTTCCAACGATATTTTTAACCCCCGACAGAAAAGATGTATAATTTTGTACTGTGAATCTGTGTATCGATGTATCTGTGTATCTGTCTGTGGCATCGTAGCTCCAAAACGGAGGGACCGATTTCAATGCAGTTTTTTTAATTGAAAGCTAGTTTAATCGGGTATCATCTTAGCTATGTTTGATGAAAATCTATTTATATTCTGTTGCGGATTTTGATAGGACTAAAACAAACTAAACTAAACTAAGGGCGTTTGTCTCTTTCTGTTTCTGTATGTTGACGACACGGTTGGCGCAGTGGCTAAGCGATTAGCTTTCTGCGCTACGTGCCGGGTTTAATCCCCGCACGGAACAAATATTTGCATGATCTACAAATAGTTGGTTCGTCTGGGTGTGTATGCATGTGATTTATGATAAGTTTTGTAAACTGTACCCTCGATACAGGAGAAATAATAGCGAAGGGCAAAGTTAAAATAAAGTGACTGTTGCGTTTAGTAGGTACTGTCCATAAACGTAATAATAACTTTATGGTAATGTCATTACCTAACCGTCAAAAACCCCCGACTCCAACTAGAAAAAGAACTGTAACTTTTGAACGGCTTAATAGATTTTCATGAAAAGATGATACCCGATTAAACTAGCTTTCGAATAAAAAAAACTGCATTGAAATCGGTCCATCCGTTTTGGACACACTACAAAATTATAACACCCATCTTTTTTTGACAGAATTCACATCAATGCCTTTTATCCTGACATTCGATGCTTTATATATATCTTAATATTTGCTTTGTTTTCTAGTATCCATCAGGCCTCCATGCCCACCTCCGAATTTTTTAAGAAATCCAGTATTTTATGTCATCAAAATGAAAGAAGGTAAAGTTCTGGGCGTCGAGATTAAGAACATGTAATTAGATTTGGATATTCCAACTGAGAACATAATAATAAGTTTTACATACTGCGGATTACACATCACCGATAGCGAATTGCTCTCTCATTGAGAATTCCAACTAATTACACTCGAAAGCAATGAATCCGGGTCACCAATATAATAAACAAACAAAATTAATATCTCGGAGACTTAGGCTGACATTCAGAGACGACAGAAACGAGTCTAAGCGTGAACTTACGCTTCCATCTGTCAAAATTTGTTCGTAAGTTTGACAGATGGAAGCTTAAGTTCACGCTTAGACTCGCTTCTGTCGTCTCTGAATGTCAGCCTAAGAATGATAGCTTATTCAAATAAAATGTATTTTATAGACCTATTTAATACTACTCAAAAAAAATACTTCGAGAGCTGAAAATTGCATTGATAGAGGAACGCGAGAATATTCCCCAACATCGCCTCAAAAACTTTGTGCCGAATCGCATAACATCTGTATTAACAATACACGGAGGTAATATAAAGTATTAAAATGTGCGTTATTGTAAAATAGGGCAAATTTAAAAAAAAAAAAGGCATCAAATTTTCGCATTTTTAATTTATGTGTTTTTAATAAGTAAAAAAAAAAATAACTAAGAATTTTTATTAATTTTATTTGAGTAGTAATAAATAGTCTATAAAATATTTTTTGTTACAATAAGCTAACATTCTTAGTTTCCGAGATATTAAGGTTTATTAATGACCGGTATTCATTGTTTCCGAGTGTAATTCCTAGAACTAGAGTAAACTAACAACCAGTGTTGTGTTCGCATATAATAATCAAACCCAGATAATTAATTATGTACATAAAAGAGTTAAAGATCAACAATTTGCCGGTACGATTCGCGCAGGGCTAAGCACATGTCCCGGGTTCGATTACAACTGGGACAAATATTTGAATGACTTACAGAATAGTTGTTCCGGGTCTGGGTGTGTTGCATGTGAGATATGCTAAGTTCTAGTGGTTCTACCTTTCTAATCCCGAACCCTTTATGGGGTTATTATTGTACTCATCATTATGAACAACTTTTACCCATGGGAAGTCGGGTAATGTAGAAGTGTTTTTTGGTTGTGGTTCGAGCAGGGTTGTTGCAAATATCAGCATCAGCATCCGCGTTGATCGATGCTGATATAATAATATTATATATAATAAAATTTGCACGTCGCAGTGCGGCAAAATTTATCTGGGTCTTTAATAAGTTACTGTCCCATTATAATACCTACATTTTAAGCAAATAAATCTATTCTAATTAATGCTGAAGTTCAAGTCGTGACATGACCGCAGACAGAATACCTAGTCCGTACTCTAGGTACTTAATTACTAATCTAAGTACTAATTATTGCTAAGCTACTTAGTTTGATTCATTTTTTTATTTCAATACCAAGCAAAACTGTGCAACTTTTTGATATAAATTCATAATGGTCACTACTGTTTCCCTACTTTTTAAGCAAATGATTAAAATCAGCATGATCAGCTTTCGCTGATGTCAATGATAAAACATCTGCATCAGCATCCGCTGATGTGACAAAAAATTGCATCAACCCTGGTTCAGAGATCCAAGTGCTTACGATATTATTTAACTTTATCCATTCCCTTGTGTGACAAGTTTTAATTATTTCAGAATTTGACAACTTGGAAAAAGAAGTGGTCAGTGTAATGCATATTCCCGGCAAAATGTGCAAGGATTTCTACGTCGCCACCAATGTGAGTGCTTGCATACGTGCTACTTTTTATTTGCTTCCTGTACTTAATATTTTTTTTCATAATATCTCATCTCATAACACGTTAGGTATCCATAATGACCATTAGGGCGGTACATGTCAAGTTTTGGCGGCGGCGGTTTTGGTGGCAGGTTATACGGTTATTATTATTATGAGCCTGTAATGTCCCACTGCAGGGCAAAGGCCTCCCTCCCCTCTTTCCATTTCTCCCGGTCCGTTGCGATCTGGGGCCAATCCATTAGATAAGTGTCCAGCTCATCCCGCCATCTCCTTCTGGGCCTGCCGCGCTATCGTTTTCTGCCGTTCGGGACCCACTCCGTGGTTATTTTAGCCTACAGCTCCTTCGACATGCGGCAGATGTGGCCAGCCCAATTCCACTTCAATTTGGCAGCTGTTTGGCCTACGTCAGCAATTTGCGTTTTGGAACGAAGCATCGAGTTTCCTAACAGGTCGATAGGTTTGACTCCCAGGATGCCTCGGTTACGGTTATCGAACTATTAATTTAATAATATTACCGTTCAAGTATTACGTAAGTGATTTTTTGCAATTATTAACCCCCCCTCCCCCTCCCATTCATGAGCAGCAGTTATAAGTCTAGAAATAAGGAATAGGCTACAAATAGAGGATTTTAACGCACATACTATTTATATAAACAAATATTTAAAAAAAAAATGGAAATTCCGTAAATCCGAAAACGTAGAAAAATGAATACTGCTGACGTAATCACCATCCAGAACCCCCCCCCCCCATCCCCATGTCATCCAAAATAAACTAAGCAAGGACCCCCCGGCCCCCTGTTATAGTCCTTACGTAATCCTTGAAAGGCCCAATAGAACATGAGTAGGTATCTAATTTTAACTAAATATCGAATCGTTGGTATTATTTTCCAGCTATATACCAAATTGATGCGACCACCCCACGTGGCGTGCGCGGTGTCGGTGAAAACCAAGGATATCTGCGTGTGGGGCGCCGGCGCTGCCTTAGTGTCGCGCGACGTGTGGGGACGGTGGCAGCTGGTAAGACATTCGTCTCCTTGCTGATGCCGTGGTGGAAACATTAGCCAGTCGGTATGGTTCGTAACGGAGCTAACAGCCCAAGGTGAGCTGCACGGCCCATGAATCACGATACTTACAGAAGAAGTAGAAGTGGAAGGGAAATGTTTACAAAAAACAAAATGAACAGATGGCAATGTACCTACATAATAAAAAAAAGTAAAAACCGACTTCAAAAAACTAAAAAGTATAAAATAATTTTCTTAAAAAACTTAACAGCTTCTGAAGTCGGGGCCACTGCCAAGCTACGAGTAGGTACATTGAAGAATTATAGGCCCCGACTTCAGAAGCTGTTAAGATTTTTAAACTATTAACTAAAATAAAAATATGGAGTAGGTACGCCTTCGAATACCAATTTGTTACTGCTGAATACCAGTATTTTACGAGAAGCAGCTGCCTTCTGATATCAGTAACCTAATAACTGAGAGATTCCGCTACCCAGGGGGCCTAAAAGGCCACATTGAGCAATTCATCTACTGATCTGCATAGTAAGTGTCAAATAGATGATTACTGAATATGAACCTTATGCGTATGAAATTAAGAGTAGTCAATTAAGTAGATATTTTGACATTTGTAATATGAATCATATTGTGATTGATGACTGCCTTCCAGGACCACTTACTTACTTAATGACTGTCATTATACAATCGTACAGTGCCACTAACTTATCTGACCCGGTGACGAAAATTGGAACTAACGTCGCTACGGAACAAAAATGACATCAAAATGTCATTTTTGTAGGTAGATGACATTGGAAAAAGCGACGGCAGCGACGCCGTGACCGGGTCAGATAAGTTTGTGGCACTGTACCAGCGTCAGGTGGCCAGTATCACTGCCTCCTGACATTATGCTGAGCTGCGGCCTTTTTGGCACAATAACTTATTTTATTTTATATGTTTTCTTTGTTATTGCTTTTTGTTGTGCTAATAAACTCTTTTTCTTTCTTTCTTTCTTTTTTTCTGTATGACAACCGAAGCCGAATGCATAAGGTGTTCCACAACGCACGGTGGGTTTTTTTTTTGTGGAAAGCATGACCACCTATCCAAGAACTAACCTAACCGTGGAAAGTACAGCTTGATCTATTTGCGCGGTTGTCATGTCATGCGTTGTGCTCAAGTAATACTGAAGTGTGTTGGTGTCAGCTGGGCATGGGAGTGCGCGGGCCGGGCTGCGGCGCGCCCTCTCGGTACCTCGACATGATGAGCTACTACCCTTGGATAGAAAGCAGCCTCGCCAAGTTTAACAGGATCACCATTTCCAAGATAAACAAACAGAAATATGTACTACGTTGTGAGTATTAGCAACCTTATTATAATTCTGTCCCTCCTGTGAAATGATACAACTCGAAAGTTGCTGCATTTTAGGAGCAAACACTATATATATATATATATAATATATATCGGGAACTCAAAACAATATATAAACATGGTAAACACCTCGTTTTGAACTCTAATACTAATGTCAGTGACTGACAGTTTAAAAACTTATACTATATTATACAGGTCTATTTGTAAAACACCGGCAAATGCTTTAAGTGGTGAAACTACTCATCAATATGAACAACTTTTACTATGGGACAAACCATGAAATCGCGAAAATAAATTCAAACTTTTCATACAAAAGATTAACCTTGCTCCATCAAAATGTATGAAAAGTTTGAATTTTTTTTCGCGATTTCTTGGTTGGTCCCGTAGTAAAAGTTGTTCATATTGATGAGTAGTTTCACCCCTTAAAGCATTGCCGGTGTTTTACAAATAACCCTGTATAATGCAACAAACTTATCTGACCCGGTGACCAAAATTGGAACTAACGTCGCTACGGAACAAAAATGACATCGAAATGTCATTTTTGTATGGAGATGACATTAGTAAAAGCGACGGCAGCGACGCCACGACCGGGTCAGATAAGTTTGTGGCACTATACATACTTTTACCGGTGCAATGTTCAAAAATACTATAATTATTTAGGCTGAATAAGTTGGCCACCCTAGGTGTTGAACTGTGTCCATGTGTCAAAGATGGAAATCCTATGGCGCCGGAAATTGTCATCATCAAGAACATTACTCTTTAAAGGGTAAAAAATTATGAGATTAGCCATTGGATTCTAATAACAGCAAGTTGCACCATAAAAAAAACTATGTATTATAGTCTAAGTCACAGGCTTATCGAATCATAGGACGATTTGAGCAATGTCCTTTATTAAGTTCAAAAACTAAAACCCAACTAGTAAAAAAGTATGAAACAAGAAAATTCATAGTGATGTTCAGAGGATAGCCGTGGTCGCAACTCGTAAGCCACTTTGCTCTAAACCTTATGATTGCTTTCTACTGTTACACTGTATTCTTTTGTTCTAGAGTAGGTGGCATTGGCATACGACCACGGCTATCCTCAGAACATATTTTTATTAATGCGAAAGTAACTCTGTCTATGTTTGTTTGTTCCCCCGAATAATAAAGGTTTTTGCATTTCAGCAAGTCACGCTATTCAGAAATTCGGCGCTTGCGACCCCGGAGAAACAGTCAATTTAGTATATAGAGAAGTGATAGTATTGCGGACGAACAACAATCAGTACCAATTCCTGACTTACAATGTAAGTACATAATATTACAACACACATACACATTACACATATATGTATATAACACACATAATTATGTTTTATATTTTTGTAGATATCATAATAGCAAAGAATTTTCTGTAATACTGCAAACCTGTTTTTTTTTTAATTTACACCTTATTTCCAAAGTTAAAGTAAGATGGTGCAACCCAGGCTAAGCGACAGAATAATATCAGTGACAGTGACTTCAGTCTTGAATGTAGTTAGTGTGCATGCACCCCAGGCTAGATGTGACGATAGCGTGAAAACAAAGTTCTGGGAGGATTTTGATCTTGTAGTGATCGATAGACTAGATAGTGATGAGATATATTTAGGAGAGGATTTAACTGGGCATGTGGTAAAGTAAGGCAAGGGTATGAAAGTATGAAACACATGGAGGCTCGGGATACGGAAGCCTTAACGATGATGGTGGAACATTGCTACAGGCTACCTCCGTCTTTGACTTGGTTCCAAATAAGAAACGAGCCCCTTATCTTCATAGTATAAAATAAAGTCGCTCTCCGCGTCTGTCTGTCGTATATCTGCTAACTCCAAAAAAACCATGCAACGGATTTTAATGCGGTTTTCACTATCATCTTGAGCATTTTTTCTGGAAGGTTTATATGTATAATACTTTCATATTTAATGTAAGGATAGTAGAGAAATTGCAATAGTGCGAAGGCGGGGACGGGTCGCTAGCTATAAAAGTGGCCACCACGCGACGCAGATTAGTATCTTTCTTATTAGAAGAAATATTTTCAACTGCGTTAAATATTGCAAAGTTTAAATAAGTTGGGATGGACACCGTTATGAATGGGTAATTGGGTATATCAAAGGTAGAATGAAAGTCGCACGAGTGACAGAAAAGTTGAGAAGTAACCGTTTGTCGTGGTATGGACATGCGATGAGGTGGGATCGAAATCATGTAACAAGAAGAGCTTTAAGTATGGGTGTGTATGGATGTAAGAGAAGAGGCAGACTAAAGAAAAGATGGCTTATAAGAACGTAAACGTCTAATAGAGATGAATGGATGAAGAAGACATATTGCGCCGACTCCAAATAAAATGGGACAAGGGCAGGAGAATGATGAATGAGTTTAAATAAGTCGCATTTGCTATCAGCGTGCAGGAGAATGGTATATGATGAACTGAATCTCAAAACCCTGGCTACACCCCAGACTCTTAAAAACTTTTGACGACGCGGTTGCCGCAGTGGCTATGCGATTTGCTTTCTATGCTACGTGCCGCGGGTTTTGAACCCCGCACGGAGCAATTATTTGTATGATCTATAGATAGTTGTTCCGGGTCTGGGTGTGTGTGCATGTGACATGTATGTTTGGAAACTGTACCCTCGATACAGGAGAAATCCTAGTATGGGGACAAAGATTTTTATAGAAATAAAAATTAAAAACAAGTAATCGTTGGTTTTAATCCCCAGTTATCAGTGGTTGATAACGTCGAGTTCACGTGTCTGACTATGGAGCTGACCAATGCCTCGGGCTCGTCAGAAATGAGAGTGAAACACTTTTGTCCGAGGAATCAATATGGACAAGCCTGTTATACCTATAAAGGTAAATTATTTATTTTAACATCATCCTCTTTTTTTTAGCTTATTAGATCTAATAAATTACAGTCGGCGAGAAAAGTAAGTATGGGACAATATCAACAAATGATTTTTTTTGTCAATTTTGGTGGCTAAATATTTTCTTCAGTTTTTTGAGAAAATAAGAACCTGGTATGAGAAAAGAAAGTCTACTTAGTGTACTTTCTTTTCTCATACCTGGTTCTTATTTTCTAGTTTTTTTTTTTATGATTGACCCTATCGATTGGTGCCATAAAAGTACAGGCTGCAAATTTTTCGGATTTTAGTCGGTTCGATTCCCGGGTGTGGCAAGCGTATTTTCAAAAATCTGAATAAAGAAACAAAACTGCATTTAAAATGCAGTTTTGTTTCTTTATAAAAATAAAGGAATGCTTCTTTTGAGGAAAATTTGCTGTCTTCAGTATTTAGAGTACTTTTCTCCAGGTACGCTTCGAAAATTCCATCCTGTATAACTCTAAAAGAAACTAGGGTCCGAGAATTACGCGTTTGGTCACTTCTGGAAATACGAAGTTGTCCATCGTCCAATCAATATTAATTCATTATTACCTTTGAATGATCCTCAGGTTCTAGGTTCGAGATATCAGTCTACCTCATGTTTTCTGACACTTGTCTCTTTGAGATGGTTGCGTGGGGCTTCCATAAGAACATGAGCTTACTTGACATCCACGAGTGGAAGTGGGAGGAGGGCTCGTACTATGAAGACTTCACTATTAAGAGGGTGGAGTACAGGGGTCAAACGTATATGACCGACTTTGGTTACGAGCCGCTGGATATTGGCATGTGGGTGCCCGACTATGACGTCTGGACGACGACAGAGGTAGACAATAGTACCACGATGACTCCGCCGCCTATTAATGGTAAGTACAATCTTATCTTAACCGTATTAGAACTATTAGAAGCTGAATCGGAAATAACGTAAAACCCTCTAACGGTTTTTTTTCGTCATTTATTAACAAATATGGTTTAATGCAGTGATTACGCTGCGGTTATTGATAAACGTGAAGAAAATCAATTAACATGATCTTTCAATAATTGCTTCCATAACCAACTTTTATAATAATCGCGCTTGCTCCGACACAGGGAAAGCCAGTATGTTATTATATTTTCCAATGTTCCTCGCCATTTAATAAACTAAAACCGTCAAATACCCCCGACTCCAACTAGAAAAAGAGCTGTAACTTTTGAACGGCTGAACAGATTTTCATGAAAAATAGCTAAGATGACATCCGCTTAAACTAGCTTGAAATCGGTCCATCCGTTTTGTAGCTACGATTCCACAAACAGATACACACACAGTGTGTCTTTTTAACCGACTTCAAAAAAAAGGAGGAGGTTCTCAAATCGAAGCGTATTTTTTTTTTTTTTTTTTATGTTTGTTACCTCATAACTTTCGACTGCGTGAACCGATTTCGATGATTCTTTTTTTGTTTGAAAGGGTATATATACTTTCGAAGTGTTCCTGTTTAAATTTGGTGAGGATATGATGAAGATCTTCGGAGATAGACAATGGAAATCTTGAATGAATAACAGCACATCACTCGCGATTGCTGTAATCTCATGTTTATGTATAGTTTATGCCACTCAAAATTGAAAAATAAAATAAACTTAAAAAAAAAGTAAAAACCGACTTCAAAAAAAAAACTTAAAAGTATAAAATAATTTTCTTAAAAAAAATTACAGCTTCTGAAGTCGGGGCCTATAATTCTTCAATGCACCTAGCTTGGCAGTGGCCCCGACTTCAGAAGCTGTATTTTTTTTAAGAAAATTATTTTATACTTTTTAGTTTTTTTTTTGAAGTCGGTTTTTACTTTTTTTTTAAGTTTATTTTATACAGTGTGTGTTTTAGTTTATTAAATGGCGAGGAACATTGGAAAATATAATAACATACTGGCTTTCCCTGTGTCGGAGCAAGCGCGATTATTATAAAAGTTGGTTATGGAAGCAATTATTGAAAGATCTGTTAATTGATTTTCTTCACGTTTATCAATAACCGCAGCGTAATCACTGCATTAAACCAATGTGTAATGTGTGTGTGTAATTAAGTGTGTGACACACTACAAACTTATAACACCCTTCTTTTTTGTCGGGGGTTAAAAATATAATTGTTCACACACACACAGCCATGATACACATTACACAGCCTCTACTAGCATATTAATGCTGAGTTGGTAACCCATTCGATACTGGCATGCCAACAACACATTGTTTTTCTTTCTTTGCTAATGTTTGTAATTTTTTTATAACCCGACTGCGTGAAAACGATGGTCATGTGTTTATCTCTACCTCAGAGATAAACTACAATAACATGGCGCGCCCCTCCAAATTACTGTTTCAATGTGTGTACCTAGTAACATCCTTACAGAGCAACAAATCCTTGGATTTATTTTTGTTTGACATGCGTCTCAGTACGCACACATGCGTTGTGAGTCTTGTTGGCGCTTTGTAAATACTTTCACAAATAGGTACTTTGAAACGTTTTGAATTTTGTAGGAGCGCGCCATGTTATCGTAGATTTTTATTTTTTTATTAATTTGTTTTATTTTAAACTTTTTAGCCTATTCATGTTTTGAGTTATTCTAGTGTATTAGTGTATACTATATTAAATTTATGAAATCGTCTCTTCGAGCCCTTCATTTTGTCACCACACATGACCATGTCACGAAAAAATATATTATATTATAGTGCCGCAAACTTATCTGACCCGGTCATGGCGTCGCTGCCGTCGCTTTTACCTTGGTTTCTCCGTCCAGGCTTTTACCAATGTCATTGACATTTTGAAGTCATGTTTGTTCCGTAGCGACGTTAGTTCCAATTTTGGTCACCGGGTCAGATAAGTTTGTGGCACTGTACCTATAACAGCTAAACTTATTGGCGGTAAAAATCCGCCATGTTTTTTTTTCCGAAATCCATATTGCCAGCGACACTTGCTTTTATAAAACAAATCTAAGGATAGGTATCTCATTTGTTTAAACGGTTCACTCGTTGCTCACCAACTATAAATCGTTATAGGTCCTGACTGGTCATTCGTAATTTAAAAATATACGAGAAACCTAAGATGATTTTCGAATACCTTTTCAATGATACCCCACCATAGAAATAATAAGTAGGGCTCCCCCCCCACATAACACAGTTCGTCGACTTTCATTTTTTTCTTTTTCACAATATTAACTGTGATATTAACTTTGCCTTGAAAGCTAATCCTGGCCCAGAATATGACACTAGGACCACCAAACATGTCACATCCGTGAATGCAAGGATCAAAAAAACGTTCTCCGCTTCTTCTCCAATCACGTCGATCGTCACTAAAAATCTTCATCTTGCACTCATCCGTGAAAAGTACGTTACGTCATTCCTTTATGCCCCATTTAAGGCATTGACTTGCAAACCTTCGCATGTTTCTAACATCAATGAATGAAATCCCAGATATAATATATTCACACCCAATTTCATCCCCTTACGAGTTGAATTCCCAAAATTTCCGAAATACTGTAGTATTCTTTCATAATTGAGGAAAAGCCAACTCTCATATATCTCATTTCAAAAAAGAAGGATCTCCTATACCAATTTTCACCCACTATTTCGCCCCCTAAAGGGAGGAATTAAAAAAAAATGCGGGAACACGTGTTTCTTTATTTCCAACCAAACACCTAAATAACAATTTTCACGCTTCTCACTTCTAAAACGAAGGGACTCCCATACAAATTTAGGGGATGAATTTAAAAAAAAAAAACTTGCTTACGTTACAAAAGGAACCTACTCTCCAAATATTTTGACTCTGCCAGTAGTTTCGGCTCTGCGTTGATGCTAAGTTGGTCAGTGAATTATTATGAGTAGGTATTTAGAATACTGAAAGGTCAATATAATATCTTTATAATATTTGTATGAATATGACTAGTCACTAATTAGCGAGAGATAGACATGCCCAAATAATCATAATTTTCGATCAAAAAGGTCCCAACTTTATGCATATTTCATCTACTTGTTACTTTGATTATAGTATCGCGAACAGCAGCCTACAGAATAACCACAACCACAACCGCAAGAAAAACAAAAAAGACGCCGAGGCGAAAGACTAAGACAACAACAGAACCTATCATCACTGAAAGTACGGCTGCAGAATTAACTCAAACGACCACTGAGACAACTACGGAAACAACCACTGTTGAAGTGCAGGGATCATCAGGGGATGGTATCGAGTCTACTTCTAACATTATTGAAACCACTACAGCCACTACAACAACCACTGCTGAAGAACAAGGTACAGAGCCGGCTCCAGGGAAAGGTGACGATACTGAGTCTACTAATACCACTATGGCCCCTACAACAACCACTGCTGAAGAACAAGGTACAGAGCCGACTCCAGGGAAAGGTGACGATACTGAGGCTACTAATACCACTATGGCCCCTAAAACAACCACTGCTGAACAACAAGGTACAGAGCCGACTCCAGGGAAAGGTGACGATACTGAGGCTACTAATACCACTATGGCCCCTAAAACAACCACTGCTGAAGAACAAGGTACAGAGCCGGCTCGAGGGGACGGTGACGATACTGAGTCTACTACTGCCACTATTAAAACTACCATGACCACTAAAACAACCACTACTGAAGAACAAGGTACAGAGCCGGGTCCAGGGGATAATGACGATAATGATTTATCAGATCAAGGTGGAAAATCGGATCCAAGGGATGAGGAAGAGCCTACTACTACCACTATTAAAACCACTATGACCACTAAAATAACCACTGCTGAAGAACAAGGTACAGAGCCGGGTCCAGGGGATAATGTCGATAATGATTTATCAGATCAAGGTGGAGAATCGGATCCAAAGGACGAGGAAGAGTTTACTACTACCAGTAGTAGAACTACAACAACTCCTGGCCCGTTCGGCCCAGGGGAAAGTGGTGAAACGTCTTCCCAACAACCTGACCCAGCTGGTTTGAAAGTAAGTACTTGACATATGAGACATGGGGAGATCAAAGGGGGAGAGGAGAGACTTATTATAACAATATAATGGCTCCTACGTAAGACAAATCGTTAGCTGACTATTCAAGGTTCTTTTATCTTATTGAGTTATCTCAATGGGTGCTAAAATTGTAACTTAGCAGTTAGAACCTTGTAATAGTGAGCCAACGAAATGTAAAACAATGTGTCAAGTAGATATCATCATTCTCCTGCGCCATATCCCATTTTATTTGTGGTCGGCACAATATGTCTTTTCTTCCATTTATCTCTATCAGACGTCATTTCCAGATTCACTTCCTTCACATTCATTTCATGTTTCACACAGTCCATCCATCTTTTCTTTGGTGTGCCTCTTCTCTGATAGCCATCAACATTCATACTTACAACTCTTCTTATAACATGATTCTCATCTCTTCGCATTACATGTTCATACCACGACAATCAGTTACTTTGCAGAATAGAATACATTTATTTCTCAGCTTTTCTGTAACTGATGCGACTTTCATACTTCCTCTAATATACTCATTCCTTATTCTGTATGTCAAGTAGATAGGTAGGTACATAAAAAAAATACATGACTTATCCATAATATACTATCTCCATGCATAACTAACATGAATAAAAAAAAAAAAAAAAACTTAAAAACAAAGTAAAAACCGATTTCAAAAACTAAAAAATATAACTTAATTTTCTTAAAAAACTTATCAACTTCTGAAGTCGGTGCCCCGACATCAGAAGCTGAAATTTAAAAACAAAAACATTTTTTTGTTTTTGAAGTCGGTTTATAATTTAATTTAATTTTTCAATTTTGAGTGGTACATACAATACATAAACATGTGATTACAATTGCGAGTGATGTGCTGTTATTCATTCAAGAGTTCCATTGTCTATCTCCGAAGATCTTCATCAGATCTTCACCAAATTTAAATGGGACCACTTCGGGAGTATACCCTTTCAAACAAAAAAAGAATCATCGAAATCGGTTGGCGTGATAATTGTTCTCTCGTGATTAGTCTATTTATCGTAGTGTGCATGTGCACTCATAGGTAATTAGGCTGACATTCAGAGACGACAGAAACGAGTCTAACAGAGACAACAGAAACGAGTCTAAGCGTGAACTTACGCTTCCATCTGTCAAACTTACGAACAAAATTTGACAGATGGAAGCGTAAGTTCACGCTTAGACTCGTTTCTGTCGTCTCTGAATGTCAGCCAGAAATTTCCAGTTTATGCTGACCTTTCATTGTACGAAAAGCTCATACAGTGCGAGTTCGGCTCATACTGGAAATGTCTGGGCAGTTGAAATTCAGCGCTGCTTTAAGAGTTTGTAGTAAGCCCCCAGCACATGTTTTTTCGCTTTCGTAAGAGGATATTGAATTTATCAACTGTCAGATTTTTCTTACATAAGTAATCAGGGGTCGATCGATCGTGATCGATTTATAGTGTAGTGTAATAAGTGTAATAACGCTTATGAAAAAAATTGTGCTTATCTCCCTATTAGTGCTTAATTTATTTTTCATCCCACCATCTCGGAAAGAGTATTTTTAATCTTCAATATCTGAGTGGAAAAGCCGTTTTTATTCTCTAGAGGATAAAGTAAATTGAATTTAGAACATCGTGTGCACTAAGTTTGTGAATTAAACGTTTTTTTTTTGCATTTAGTCATTTCCTCGCTGAGGTGGAATGAAAAGTTACGTGTTGCACTCGAGTGCAAAGATTTTTCACCTCGTGCTCTTTTGATTCCCTCGCTAACGCTCAGGATTCTAATTTTGAATCACTCGCTGCGCTCGTGATTCAATTTTAGAATCCTTCGCTTGCTCGGTCATCAAAATTGAACACGCGGTTAAAAAGCAACTTTGCACTCTTGTATAACAAATAACTATTACTTTCGTATTTTTCAGGCATCCGACATGGCCACTACAGCGCGCGCTCCGTGGCAGTTGATAAGCTTTTTAGTGCTGATAATTTTTTGCTTGTAACTTGTCTACCGTCACTGCGATAATAATAAATAAATAAATAGTATCAAGACTCCATTATAATACCTAAATTGGAATAGTTGGAATTTACCGTAAGCCCAATTTGTTTTATGTAAGGAAAGATATGCGTTTTTTAATCCCGCAATGGACAGCAGCGAAAACTCGGCAAATGGACGAAATGTAGGTACCTATTATCTATAGGTACATGTACAACACTCAATAAACGAGTACATAGTAACATACCTACTTCATTACTCAATAGGTACTCAATATTTATTGCGTTTCCACAATGTAAACACTTAATAATTTGATCTGATTAAAATACCTGTTATTAAATAAATAAGTAGGTATAATATTTATGGTTTTTGTTATTCATTAGGTTGTCAAACCGATATCCTTGTTTATCCTTTTTTACCCAACTACGGCAGAGAGGAAGGATTATGAATCTCTCTGTATGTATGGATGTTTCTACTTAAGTACCTACAATCAAGGACTTTGGCGGTTGTACACTTTGCCAACAAAATTCTTTGCTCGGCTAGCACAGTGGGCTTAACTAATGCGTGACCGGGCTAATTGCCGGAAGCAAAATATGGGCGCGGCTAGCTTATCGGGAGCTGTACAAAGAAATTTGTAGGCAAAGTGTACAAGCGCCAAAGTCCTTAGTACTTATGAAACTAATAAGATTGATGATGATTTATGTTGTGCTTAGAAATCTATTTAGTTAGAGTTTTAGAAACGCATTAAAACTGCTTATTAAGGATTTTTGAAAATATGTATGTTCTTTTCGGTCTGAAAAGGGGAATAGTTATTTGTTATACAAGAGTGCAAAGTTGCTTTTTAACCGCGTGTTCAATTTTGATGACCGAGCAAGCGAAGGATTCTAAAATTGATTCAAAATTAGAATCCTGAGCGTTAGCGAGGGAATCAAAAGAGCACGAGGTGAAAAATCTTTGCACTCGAGTGCAACACGTAACTTTTCATTCCACCTCAGCGAGGAAATGACTAAATGCAAAAAAAAAAGTTTAATTCACAAACTTAGTGCACACGATGTTCTAAATTCAATTTACTTTATCCTCTAGAGAATAAAAACGGCTTTTCCACTCAGATATTGAAGATTAAAAATACTCTTTCCGAGATGGTGGGATGAAAATTTACTTTATCCTCTAGAGAATAAAAACGGCTTTTCCACTCAGATATTGAAGATTAAAAATACTCTTTCCGAGATGGTGGGATGAAAAATATATTATTCAATACCGATAGTTAAAGCTGGACGAATGATTGCCAATTTTGAATGCCTTGCCAGCACCGCACCGTCGGTCGCGCTGAGTTGCCCGATGAATTTAAAATTTAGTGGTGGCCGAGAATGTTGAGATTGGGTGTGTTCAGTTATTACGGCAGACGACGCGGACGCTCGACGAGCCGACGACGCATTATCGTCCGGGTGATCCGGGGTGATCCGTAGACAGACGGGGTGATCCATAAAGTTATTATTACTAGAGTAATAATAACTTTATGGGGTGATCACACTAAACCGTTCAGTTATTTCAGCGAGCGTCGTCGGACGACCGCTCCGGTCACTCCGTGAAATAGTAAGGTGAAAGCATAAAGTTATTATTACTATAACTTTATGGGTGAAAGTCGCACTCGGTCGCACTGCTATCAATCGACCAATGACTGTAGTCATAGGATAGGTACAGCAGATAATTTGAGGTCGTTCGATTGGTCACTCGCGTAATGCAGCTTTGGATCGTTCAATTAAGGTCTATTCAAACCTGAGCGATATTCGCTGCCGCTGTGGGTAGAGGTACGGACCGCGCGGGTTTCGCTCAGGAATTTAGTATCAAGTACCGCGGCTAGGGCGACCTGTGGGCCGAGCACGAATGTTTTGACGTATAGTAACGTAAACGTAAGCAAATTTTGATTATAAAATACGATGAATCTATCGCATTTTTGTTCAATTTTATGCAACAAACACACTTGTTTCATGAAAATGTAAAAGTATTGCATGTATTTCCAAAAAAATATCATAGATTAAACGTGTATTTTTGGTTCTAAATTTGGTTACGTTAACGTTACTCGGCCCACTGAGCGATATTCGCTGCCGCTGTGGGTAGAGGTACATACCGCGCGGGTTTCGCTCAGGTATTTAGTATGTACATATCGACGCCCCCAAGGAATAAACCTGTATTATACTATTACTGACTTTTTACTGTTATACGATTTACGGTATCTATGGGTCGGGATACACCTATGAATTTTTTTTCAATTTTTTTCTTCGGTAATTTCCAACGGTTTTCCTTATAACACTTTTGTTCTTTGGAAATTTTGCATTTTTTGTTTACTACAAAAATAACGAAATACATTATTACAAATTAAATTCTGTGGCTACATTTCGGTAAAGTTATATTACTGTAAAATATTTCAGCAAAATTTCTGGTTAACGCGATTACAGGTTTATTATCGTAAATTTTGTTGTAGACATTTTCGGTAATGCACTGTTACAGTTATCATCCGGGACTAAAATTTAAAAATTTATGAACAAATAGTATATACAGCAATAGAAAAAATTAAATTAGACGAAGGGATTACAGACTTAAGAGGTAAGCACACCAATAGACATCAAAAAATGAGCTCCAGCATGGAATCGAGTATTGAGAAGCATATTTCATTATTTCCTAAGTAGAGTCTCATTATACAAGAAAAAGCTCAACTCGAGAATATTTGTCACAATACCTCAACATATCAAAAATGTATCGTTTGTACACTGAGTGGTTTCCGCAGCAAAATTATGTTGAAGTTACGATGGCGACAAAACGTCAATATGAAACCATTTTTAACACAAAATTTAACTACTCATTTTTTAAGCCTAAAAAAGATCAATGCTCTACATGTTTTGTACCTATATGAGCAAGCCAGTCCATCAGAGAAAGAGTCTTTAGAAGAAAGCTATAAACGTTATTTAAATAGAAAAGAGAGAATTCGGCAAATTAAACATGAAGAAAAAATAACAATTGACAAAAACGATAGCACGATTGCTATCTTCGACCTGCAAAAAATGTTAAGTATTCCACAATCTGTTGTAGGCATTATCCATTATAAACGCAAGTACCCTGTGTACAATTTTACTATTTTTGACGCTCTACGTAAAAAAGGGTATTACTACGTGTGGCATTACCAAATCGCAAAACGAGGCTGAATAGAAATTGGGAGTTGTTTGTTGCAATTCTTGAAGAGTGAACAGGAGCGAGGTGTTAACAAGATATATTTTTATTCGGATGGTTGTTATGGCCCAAATAAGAACAGGTTCATTTTTGCTTTATATGCGTATGCAGTTGTCTATAACGCACAGATTTTTTGAGACTGGCCATAGCCAGAATGAGGGAGACTCGATGCATGCCTGTATTGAAAGGAACATGAGAAATAAGTCTATTTACACACCTGATCAAATATATAATATAATTCTAAACTCCAAAGTCTCGGGAGAAAAATATACTATGAAAGAATTGGAGCAAACAGATATTATAGACATTAAAAAATTGGTAAATCCTTTGAATTGGTGTCGCGATATAGATGGGAATACGATACGCTGGTCTGATGTAATGGAAATTTATGTGTCATCCCAACAGGACAAGGTTTTCTTTAAATATGATTTTGATGAGGCGTATTCTGAATTAAATATTTCAAATTCATTTCAAACCAAACGACGTGGGCGAAAACCTAAGACAGATGCTTTGATAGAAGATACTGTATTGGCACGTGCTTATCAACAACCTCTTCCTATAAGCAAGCTGTTGCATACAGATTTACTGTCTTTGTGCAATAGTGGAGCGATTCCACGGTATTACCACGCATTTTATGAATCCTTAATTTCTGTAGAAAATAGTGATGATCGCGATGATAATGATGATGAAAATGATAATAACGATTAGTTATTAATGTTTACTTGGCTACTTTTTTATACTTTTACTGATTGTAATTTGTGATCTCTTTAAGAACTTTGTTCCCAATAAACACAAAATTTATTAAAATTAAGTATAAATACTAAATTTTAATAAATTTTGTGAGTTTTCTTTTATTATTCCCTCGAAGATACCGATGACAAATTTATTTTATATAATCGGTTTTCAATGATTACGATAATATGACTACCAAAAATTTTCTATAAAATACGGGTTACACTACTTTACCCTTTTATGGTTATTTAAAATTTTACCATAAAAAGTCGGTAACTGAACATTACAATCTCTCTCTGTAATGAAAAAAACACGTTTAATAATCCAGTAAAACAATGTTACGCGTATGATTTTTAAGAAATTTACAAGAATAATTCGGTAAGTAAACATTACTGGAATAATATTGATAAGTCAGGATCGTAAGATATCAATACCCTAAAAATTTTCTGAAACCATTTTCGGTATTACGTATTTTGGTGAATAACTAATTCTGTGTATAATTAATAGTTACAATTAATACTATAAACTTTTCGTGTAAAAATTAGCTTTTCCGTCATATAACAATGTTGTCATAGTTGCCTTTTGTTGAAGAGATATTCCCCAAAAACACTAAATCATTTTTCCTGTAAAATTTGATCTTTGCGATTACCGGATTATTCCCCGGGGACGTCGATATATTCTTTAGCGACTCAGAAATGACTAACTGGCGAAAATTTCTTACCTCTCTGAGCGAAACTCGACTACCGCGCGTTATTCTACCCACAAGGCTAGCGAAATCCGTTTTGGTGTGAACAGTAATATTACCGCATAGGTACCCACTGGGTTTTTTCTGCCGCAGACGGTAGCGAATACCGCTTAGGTCTGAACAGTAATATTACCGCATACCCACTGGGTTTTCTCTGCCGCAGACGGTAGCGAATACCGCTTAGGTCTGAATAGGCCTTTATTCCCGATGAGCGAGCGACATTCGCACGAGTGACTTTCGCACCGAAAAATGAATTACTGAACGTTAGCCATTGCAATCTATAAACGTCATTTCTGTCAGTCAAGTCCATAGATAAAGTAATAGGTTTATATAATCTAAGGTCAAGTCCAATCCAAATGTTGTTGTTGACGATTTTCGTAAATAACAGGTTTTATTTTCATAGGTTGTAAAATATAAATTTATTGAACGTCGATCATGTCAAAATAAAATTGATTTGGAAACAATTCGTTCGTCAATTTGTCAAAGGTACCTATAATTTTTTTTCAATCTGTTTTTTAAGCAATTGAAAACAGTTAATTCATTTTTGATAAAAAATCTGTTCTATAAAACACCGTTCGTTGATGCCTTCTCTGTCTACGTTCAATGCCCATTATGCCCAATGCCCACCGCTAGTCAAAACTTCAGTGTAGGGATGTCGGAAGTGAAAAAAATATCGATATATCGATATTTATTAAAATATTAATATTATCGACGTCAATATTTTGAGGAAAAAATATCGATATATCGATACTTTTTTAACAAGCCTAATTCGTGCTCTAAAAATTAATTCATTTGGCCTAATCTACTTCAATCACCTTGCATTACTAGATAAATACTAATCAATGGACTCAATTCAATTTCTCGTCCGTAATACGGACGGGCAGTTGAAGTTGAAATTGACAGATAGAGTTGCCAACTTAAAAACCAAATTAAAAAGCAGCAAATAAATAAAAAAAAGTATTCCTTTTTAGGATTTTTTAATCTTATAACTTAAAAATGTTTATTGGTCTGAAAAAAATATCGATTTTTATACCTTTTCGATACCTGGAACTTTATATTGATACATCGATATATCGAAATATTAAATATCGCTCAAAAGTATCGATATACTGATAAAATAATATCGATATTTTTTCAACAACCCTACTTCGGTGGTGATTGTCAATGTCATGTCATTCTTCTTCTTCTTTCTCTATGGCAATTGAGCCGATGTCGACTATTCTGCCAGTTTCAAGTAAAATAGTAAGATAAAAAGTAAAGATGGATAAAATATTCTTGTTGTTCTCTACACCGTGCACCGGTTTGCTCTTTGGCTCTTTGCTCACTGCATTAATGTTTCACGTAGGTATAGTTTATTGGTCTAAGTCAGGTCTTGGGTCTTGGTCTTTCGTTTGATTGACGTTATCTTGCTGCAAGTGTTAACTATTTTCACAATTTCATTAACAGAATAAACCTATTCTTTGATTGGTGCTTGGCAAGTGTGCTTGGTGTCATTATTTTAGCGCGCGTTTTATGAGAAGAGATATACAAAACTTAATTTTCAAAGTATTTTGCCAAAAATTGGGAACAAAACTTGGATATGTAAGTAAATCACAGTGCCAACGAAGTATAATAACAAAAAGAATTTAACTAACTAGTAGGTAAGTCATTTATATACTTATTATCAATATAATATTAGTCTCATGAAATATTATTGTTAATTATTTCTATCAATAGGTGAGTACTCTGTACTAACTTAAATGATTGAAATATTATTAAAAAAACCATTCTTATGATAATTCTGAGAAATCTATAATTTTTTCAATTTAATCTGACCTCGAGCGGAGATTAATAGTAGTATAATCATAGAAGTAGGTAGTACAATTAGTACTATAATTATATGTATACTATCCCTATGAGTATAATTCTTGTCGCCATTCTTTTTGCATTTAGCTACAATAACTGGGTAAATAAAAATAATAAAAAATTCCTAGTAAAATAGGTAGTACCTACTTACATGAATCAATTCCTTATCTTTCACTTACCTATAAGTGGTCATTGCTGATAAGCTAGCAATACCTATGTCTACAAACAAAGTCTATCACTGTATGTGTAAGTTAGATTCATTTCTTTGTCAGACGTAACTGTTGTCAATAGTACATAATATTATTTATTTATTTTGTTTCACAAATAGGTAACATTCATTGCCTTACACACACTATTAAACCACTATAATTTGTCTTAGAATTGATCGGTTCAATATAAAAAAATAATAAAAAGAATATAACCACACATAAAGGTAATTTATATGGCATATGGAATTCTTGTGTGTTATAAAGAGTATTTATGTAGGTAGCTACCACTTATATTTCACCTTGCAGGGCATACAATTTTTATTTTTTTATTTTTTATAATAATTATTTTATAAATTAATATAGATAAAACACTATGTTAAAACACCATTAACCATTATATTTATAATTATTACTTAATTTATATAACACCGTAATGTGTTTGTTTTCAGTATCCATAAAGCATGTCTGGAGTCTTCAGCACGTTGTCAGGCGTGTCTCCTCTGCTTACCAACGACAAACTGAACGAGGCTCTAACCGATTGGTTCAAGCAAACATGTACATTTACACATTGGGAGGTAAGAAAATATTCTATTGTTATCGCTATTGATCATATTGTCTGTCTGTTTGTCTGTACAGTTCTATTTTATTTCTATTTTAGTCGTTCTATTTGAAACTAACTTCAGCCCCATGTGCATCGGGAGACTTTAAGCATAGCTCAGAACTGGATGACATAATAATATATAAATTATTAAAAATAGTTTATTTTTAATGTAACTATACCCCGTTCGAAATAACATTAGAAATTTAAATAACTCCATTTACACTTTATTCAACCGATTTTGACTTCTATTACGTTGGTGACATGACAAATGACAGCTGCAGTAAACATTTGTTATCGTAAATATGTTTTTGCTTTTAATGCCATCCTTATGCGTACGGAATAGAAGTCAAAATCGGTTGAATACACTGTAAAAGGGTTTGTTAAACGTGTCTAATCTTATTTCAAATGGAGTATAGGTACCATATTTTAAAAACAGACTAAATAGTCTTCTCCATTGGATCTACTATTTGGAACCGTGCACCTAGAGTCTCGACATTTCATTTGCCTGTATTTGGTTTACATGAAATAAAGATCTATTCTATTCTATTCTAGTTATTTCTCTGTGAAAAAACTTGTACGATTTAAAACGAAAAACAAGGGGTGCATGGAATAGTTAAATAGTAAGAAGTGTACCTAGGGAGTCGCTGTCATTGAGAAAATTCACACAACAGTTCATAATACATGCGCCATACGTTTTTCGTTTTAAATCGTACAAGTATTTTAATATTATTCTATTCTATTTAATAAGAGAAATGATTTTATACTTTTTAGTCTATTTTAAAAAAGTGGTAGGGACATTAAAATTTTATTTAAATAATTAATTACCTAAATAATGATGGGAAACATAAAAAAAATTGCCCATGTACATAGTAAATCACGTTACTGTCATTCGTCAAGATAAGGTATACTTGCCCGCACAAACTACTAATTTTTTGTGGGAAGCATGTGTAATTTCTTCACATACTAGAGAGAAGAGAGAAAAGTTCTAAGCCTTAGAACTTTTCTCGCAGTAGAGTTAGTAGACTTTAGAATCTAAAGTAAATATTTATTAACAATTAATTAAATGTCAAAATGTTTCTAATTCCAGTATGTAAGTGATACGGGAAAAGGGGATTCCTATCTCAGTGAAGTGAGCCGCATCAGAATACACGGTGTCAATGAAAATAATGTCCCGAATCATGTGCAAGTTGTTCTCAAAACCATTCCTAAAAACGTCTCCCGAAGACTGACCTTCAAGAGCCACGAGTTCTTCAAAAACGAAATCAATTTCTATGAGAAAGTTCTACCGGCTTTACTAGAGTTCCAGGCTACCAAAAATGTTAAAGATCCTTTTGATAAGTACGCACAACTGCTTTTAGCCTACTCTGACGGGACCAATGACGTCATATGCCTTGAGGACGCGAATTTAGAAGATTTCGGAAGCGCCGTGCGTCAGGAAGGCATCGATTTAGAACACTGCAAGTTGACGTTCAAAGTGTTGGCACAGTTTCACGCCCTCTCCTTTGTCATGAAAGACCAGAAACCGGATGATTTTGACAAAATAAGGACCGAAGTATTCGAAACCTATTATCATGATCGACTTTGGGACTGGTACTCAAGATTTTGGAAGAGAATTTCTGGAATTGCAATAGATGCTGTCGAAAAAGAATACCCGGATTCTATATATGTTGAGAAAATAAAAGAATTCGCTGTCCCAGAAAGATACCAGGACATGATTGACGCAGCTACTAAGACTGTAGAAACCGGCGTCATATCGCATGGAGATTCTTGGACTAATAATTTCCTATATAAATATAGGGACGGTTATCCGGTTGACGCGAAGATAATAGACTTCCAATTATCCAGGTGTGCGTCACCTGTCCTGGATTTGACTTTTGTCATATACGCGTGTACTTCTCAGGACTTACGAGAGGAGCATTATGAGGAGTTATTGAAGTATTATTATGAGGTCCTTGCGACTCAGATCAGGGATATGGGCAGTGATCCAGTGGAGGTGTATTCGTGGGAGGTGTTCATGGGTGAAATTAAGAAGTATTCGTACTTCGGTTTGGCGTTCAGCTTTGAGTCCACGCCTTTCATAGTTTTGGCGCCTGAAGACGCTGTTAATATGGAAATGGAGGTAAGCACGGGTCGTTGAGTTCCCTTCATTGTGGTCGAGCTTGGCGAGGCTGACACATGCGTCATGCTCGTGAACGGGTGCCGTCTGTCGGAACTGGTCAGCTCGTAACTGCCATGGCAATCTTATTCAGAGGCAATTCATTATTATCCTAGTCTTATTTGTATTCGCATTGAATTGCATTATTCTTGCAGCTCTTACCACAACATTGTACTGATAAAGATTGTAATCTATTATTTATTTGAAAAGAGTTAACATGGAGTTTCTTGCCGGTCTTTCTCC
This sequence comes from Allophyes oxyacanthae, assembly GCA_932294325.1. Classification (NCBI taxonomy): domain Eukaryota; kingdom Metazoa; phylum Arthropoda; class Insecta; order Lepidoptera; family Noctuidae; genus Allophyes; species Allophyes oxyacanthae. The sequence goes on from OW028633.1 coordinate 1,000,360, forward strand.
ATAGCATTTACTATTTGGAACCGCGCACCTAGAGTCTCGACATTTCATAAGTGCCTGTATCTGGTTCACATGAAATAAAGATCTATTCTATTCTATTAATTTGATTTCTATTGCATTATCTTCTTTGGCTTCTTTACTTGGTAGAGCCGAGCTGTAGTTGACTATAATCTAGTAAGGCCCAAGATCACCGACAACTTAATAGACGTTAACAATAAAATCAGCCGTTTAACATGGATTTTTATATGGCTATTCAACCGTTTTCCTCTTAAGTCTCTGTTAAACTGTCGGGTCTGTCGGTGAACATAGACCTTAGTAGGCTGACAGGACCGCGGCGCCTCCATTACGTAAAAATAATAATTTATAGCCACAAGAAACAACAAACAGTGCATCCTTTTCTCGCAAATTTTTTCACTATCTGTGCCCGTGACTCCGTCCATGGAATTTTACAAAATGATTATATATTTTTCGCATTACCGTAATATAATAGAATAGAATAGACATAGTTTAGGATAGACTCTTTATTGTACACCTGATAAAAAAGGAACAATAAACATAATAATTGCAATTAATCATTGATTGTACAATGGGCGTCTTATCGCAATATTCGCAATCGGCGGTTTCTTATAGACAACCTTTCATACCTTGGTCACATTGCCTCATGGCAATGACCACACAAATCAATAATAGATAAAATAAAATAAAATAAATCAATAATAGTAATTTATGAGGAGACCTACACACATCAACAAAATCTAGGGATATTTTATACTAACTTGCATAACTCAAAAACTACTAGGGACTTCAAAAAGATTTTGATGGTGATTTATTTATATTTCATTTCCAAAAGTTAATAAGATAGATTTACAAAAAAAAAGAAAAAAATATGAGGCACAGAGCGGAAAAATCGCTGAAACTAGACCAGCTGCAAATTATTAGTTGAGTATTTTGCGTGTTATTTTTTTGTTAATCAGTTTTTAAGGTAACATTTTGGATTAAATTGATGACATTGAAGTTATTGATCACATGGAATTCAAAATTGGACCTAAGAGGAAATGTTAAAAGCAGCAGGTAAACGTAAGCTGATGCACTCCAACGTGACATTGCTGAAGCGATTGTAACGAGACAAAACGTGATATCGATGTTGTGATCACGTTATAGTGTCACTAGAGAGGTGGCTGCAAGACAACTAGGTAGGAGTCTTATGAATACCCATAGACAAGATCGATATTTGCAAGTTCCTGCAAAAAGACAACCAAATGTTAAGGCCATGCGATTGGTTCAATGACTGCAGGCTGAACTCCAGTTGCTTGTGAGTGACCAAACTGACAGGAGGAGACTGCATGAAGTCTACCTTTGTGCTGGCAGAGCATTTTTGAGTCCAGCTTTAGAAATTGGCAAACGAGGACAACAACTGCAGTGGGCTCGAGAAAATTTGCAAAATCGAAAATCGTTGAATGTCATCAGTGGTTTTTCTAATGAATTGCGGTTGGGAGCTCCATCTCATTTCGCAAAGACTACACGATTGGAGAGTTCCTGGATGTGTAAGCCACCTCCAGCACGCACAGAAGTCTAATCATGCCGAGGTGGAGCAATTATGGTGGGGGCGAAAATTCTTCTTGGCGAGAGAACAGACCGCGATTGGGTGTAAGGCTCCATAACTGCTAAAAAATACCGTAATCAGATGCTTGGACTAATAACCTACCCATATCGGTTACAAATTTGTCGAGATTTTCGGTTCATTCATGAAAATTTCTGTATACCCACCAACACGGTGGTAAGAATTTGGTTGCAGGAACATGATGTTGCGATTCTGGAGTGACCTGCACAATCACCAGACCTAAATCCCATCGAGCATGCTTGAGATAGGGTGTAACGAAGAGCTCTGAGGGATTTCTCCGACAATTCTTTGACTGATGAGCAACTTTTTTTACATCTCAGCAGAATCTGGGACAAAATTTCACAGCAAGACATTGATAATCTTATTTAAGCGTACATAACCATTGCAGATGCGTAATTAACATCAGGGATGCTTTTACTGGTTATTAGTTTATATATCCCTGTAAAAAAGGTGTAAAAAATTGTTTCTTTTTGCTTTTAACCATCAAAACATGTACCCCTTATTTTAGTGCATTTTGCATAATTTTTTGTTTTGTCTATAAATGAGACAAATTAAAAAAAAAACTTGATTTTTATTTTTATTTATGATAGTCCATAAACTAAAGTTTATTTGCATATAAACTTGTCTTAAGCTATTTCCGATATTTTTTTAGTTAACAATGAATAACTGAATTATCCCTAGATTTTGTTGATGTGTGTACATATTACAAGAGACAGTCACAAGTTCTACCTATAAGTTCCTTTTTAACCGACTTCAAAAAAGGAGGAGGTTCTATGTTACATATTTCTTTTTCTTTTTTTTATGTTTGTTGTTGTTATTGTTTATGCCACACAAAATAGAAACTTAAAAAAAAAGTAAAAACCGATTTCTAAGACTAAAAAGAATAAAATAATTTTCTTAAAAAACTTAACAGCTTCTGAAGTCAGGGCCTTTAATTCTTTAACGTTAGCTTAGCATTGACAACGATTTCAGGAGCTTATGAAGGTTTTTAAGAAAATTATTTTGTACATTTTAGTATTTTTAAAGGCGGTTTTAATTATTTTTTAAAGTTAATTTTATTTTTTACTGCAGAAAGCTTCAGTAGTTCATCCGTAAAACCCTTTTTTTCTTGTTACAGGGTAACACGAAGCTGAATATAGATGACGTGTGGCAGATAGAACCTTTTAAAACTAAGGAGGGTAGACAGAGAGAGGCGAATAACGTAAAACATTGCGTGGATATGGGGTACATATAATTTAAATATTAGGCTCGGTACCCACCAGAACGGAGACAACCGGAGATGTGTCGTGACGACCAAAGAAAGAAAGAAAAATATTTTATTTTTACGCCCAGTGTGACGCACGAAACTTAACTAAATCCTTACACCAAGACCACTTAATACTAAATCATTGTTCTGCTAAACAAAACATAATTAAATTAATTAAGTGGCAACACCGAGTGACAGAGCAAAAATAAATAAAAAATAAAAATTATATCTCGTTCTCCACAACTACAAGTCTGTGGAATAACAGTATTACGAACTCCGTCTGGTAGGCGTCTGTAACTCTTTACGGAACCGACTCACTGATCCGGATCTTTGAAATGACACAAAAGATTGGATCAGTAACGTTTCAATCGCATCATTCAGATCTGAATCTTTCCACGCGACGCGTCGCTTGCGAAGCGACTGAGCAGTGAGCGAGATTGGGATTGAGATACTGATTTACTTTACTACTGACTCGCGCGTCTCGACTTCTCGAGTGAGCGGGTGACATAATTACAATCTATACAAGTCAGAAAGATACTAAATGAGATATGTATCACTCACACTCTCACAGTTTTTCATTGTCGTTATCCATGCATGTAAAAATGACCACTAAGGAGCTTTCATATCAAATACAATAAGGTCGTTTTTTGCATACTTCAATTATCCGTATCAGTGATACGGTTCTGAAAGAGTACACGCCATTTTATATCCTTTGAGCCGATGAGCCAAATGGAACATAATGGCGTCGCTGCCGTCGCTTTTATCAATGTCATCTCCCTACAAAAATGACAGTTTGAAGTAATTTTTGTTCTGTAGCGACGTTAGTTCCAATTTTGGTCACCGGGTCAGATAAGTTTGTGGTACTTTACGTCTGAGGCGTACTATCATCTGTCATCTGTCAACGGACTTTGACGGATTACTACAGTGCCACAAACTTATCTGACCTTGAAAGAAACTTGCCGCAACATCTACCAAAGAACTGGGGGGCTAAAAAAGCCACTCTAAATGAATCACAATATGATTCATATTACAAATGTCAAAATATCTACATATTTGACCACTCTTAATGTCATCCACATAAGGTTCATATTCAGTAATCATCTGTTTGACAGTTACTAAGTAGGGGGGCTAAAAAGGCCGCTTTAGATGAATCATAATATGATTCATATGACGAATGTCAAAATATCTACTTAATTGACGACCCTTAATGTCATCCGCATAAGGTTCATATTCAGCAATCATCTGTTTGACAGTTACTAAGCAGATCATTAGATGAATTGCTCAATGTGGCCTTTTTAGGCCCCCAGATCAGTAGATGAATTGCTCAATGTGGCCTTTTTAGGCCCCCAGATCAGTAGATGAATTGCTCAATGTGGCCTTTTTAGGCTCCCTGTTTGTTAGCTTATCGGTCAGGCATTCAAAAAGTGATTCTATCATATCTAGGTAATCATGCTACAGGGAAAACAAGTAATATTAGGTTAGAAGTACTCTGCCTGGCCTTTCCAACTTCGTTTGGGTCAGCTTTCAATCCGTCCAGATGCTGCTGAATACTAGTAAAGTACAGTATGACACAAGAAATAAGGCGCGTCGTGCTTCTTCGTTCGCGCAGACAATACCCGAAACTAAATCAATTTATAATCAACCTTATGCAATGCCCTTAAGGTGTAAAACCGGCCATGTGCGAGCCGGACTCGCGCACGAAGGGTTCCGTACCATTATCTATAAAAACGGCAAATAAATCACGTTTGTTGTATGGGAGCCCCCTTAAATATTTATTATATTCTGTTATTTAGTATTTGTTGTTATAGCGGCAACAGAAATAGATCATCTGTGAAAATTTCAACTGTCTAACTATCACGGTTCATGAGATACAGCCTGGTGACAGACGGACAGCGGAGTCTTAGTAATAGGGTCCCGTTTTACCCTCTGGGTACGGAACCCTAAAAATTTATAGCCGTGCCGTCTATTTCTATTTCGCTCACTGACTGGAGGTCACGTAATGGCGCAGCGACGATGCATTCTGATTGGTTGTTCACTTTCCCGCGTATTTGTGTCAACTACGGTACATCGGTAAGCCATATAAGTTGTGTCGTACTGTATGATCTCTCTAATCCGGTACTAGTACAGTGTCGGATTAGCAGAAAATTCGAATTACGGGAATTTAGGTAAAATTAGTAAAAATTCGTAAATGTTTGAATTGTTTTGTGTTTATTAATGATATTTTAATGAAATCAATGTCCTTAGCCCTTGTTTTAGTGATAAATATGCATGGCTACATATCAAGCTGTACATTTTCAGTTGCTGACCTCTCATTGTAAAAATGAAGTTTAATAACTAAAACCCGACTACTGAAAAGGTATGAAACAAGGAAATATTAATAGATACATATTCATAGTGATGTTCAGAGGATAGCCGTGGTCGTATTTTAAGGTTCCAAGGACTGACTTTGGCAAGCGCAGCTTATCCTTGCAGGTTGGAATATTTAAAAAAATATTCATGTCATTCCTACCATTATAGGATTGCATTATAAGCTCTTTATGATGATATTTGTTTACTAGAGTATGTTACTACCTATATTAATTTATATAGGTAATTACATTTAATATAAATCCAATTGATTCTAATATGTCTGTGAAATTGTGATAAAGATATTGCCTATATCTCATAAAAAATAGGATTAATTGTCGTTGTCTAATAATTTATAATTTTAATGTATTCTTTTATTATATTTGCATGCCATTATTATATGGCGGAATGTGTTTGCACTAAGATAAGATATAATGTACCATCTTTTATATCGCATTTTAAGCAAATAAACTGTTTTGATTTGATTTGATTTGAACGGCCCCTCGGATCATAAAAGGTTAACTCGTATAGCGACGATCGCAGATAAAATAAGTTTAATTACTTGATGTGACAATATTTCTAAATGTAGGTAGATCAATATTATTTAATAAATGATCGTTGGGTCGTTGAGTTCCCTTCATTATGGTTGAGCTTGGCGATGCTAACGCATGCGTCATGCTCGTGAATGGGTGCCGTCTGTCGGGCTCAGCTTGTAACTGTCATGGCATTCTTATTCAAAGGAAAATCATTATTATCGTATTTTTATATTTTATTCACATTAATTGCATTATTCTCGCAGCTCTTGCCACAATACTGTATTAATCAAAATTGTAATATATTATTTTATAAAAGAGTTTCCATGCAGTTTCTTGCCGGTTCTTCTCCATAGGACCTACTATTTGGAACCGCGCACCTAGAGTAGACATTTCGTAAGTGCCTGTATCTGATTTACATGAAGTAAAGATAATCATATTCTATTTTAAGTAAAGGAATTGTATTTTATTGTATGAATTTAATAAGTTAGACAATTTGTGTAACAAATCATATTCCAGTAGATATTTAATTTATTTTACATATGGGTTTAAGCCTTTAAGGTTGGCCTGTAAGGGGATATTTTACTCATCATTGTGAACATGAAAATAATAATCTGCTGTCCATACATTTAGTCGAGTAGAGATAAACTACGATAACATGGCGCGCCCCTCCAAAGAACTGTTTCAATGTGTCTAGTCACATCTCCTTACCGAGCAACAAATCCTTGGATTTATTTTTGTTTGCCGGCCGTCTCAGTACGCACACGATACGTAGTATCTCTAAGTAGTCTGTGCGCACACGTGCGTTGTGAGTCTTGGTGATGCTTTGTAAATACTTTCAAACGTTTTGAATTTAGGAGGGGCGCGCCATGTTATCGTAGTTTATCTCTAATATTTAATTATTTCTATTGAACTGCTGTTTCTTTTCGCCATTTCAGGGTTGGACTCTTAGTAAAAGTTGTTCATAATGATGAGTACAATAACCTCAGGGATCGGGACTAGATAGGTAGGAAATTTTATAAGTAGACTTTTTAAAAACAATTATACAATTTATTATTTATTTATTAAAGTAAAATAAATATCTGTAATCAATGTGGTGTTTTATTTGGGGGGCATTCGCATTGAATGTTATGGGGTCGATTGTACTGCAATAAACAAATATTAGGTGTACACTTGAGTGTTTCTAAATTGCGTAGACGTATGCGTCGTGTGCACTAACGCGTACACCAGACGCTTGTGTCAGTGTAGTGTACAACTGTACTGTACACAGGAAATTTTCAATGGTGACGTGATTGGGTGTCAATATGGCGAATGATAATTGAGAGTAGACGTTTTTATAAAAGCTTTGAAGGGACCATCCATAAAGTACGTCACACGTTATGGGGGGGAGGGGGTCGACGAAGTGTGACATTATGTGACAAGGGGTGGGAGGGATCCTAAGTTTCGTAACGTCACATTTCAAAATCTAATACATCTAAGTGTTAAAATGCCAAATTATTTTATTAATGCCGAATTATTAACGAAAAATTTTAAAATATTTCCAACTCGTATCTGTATGGCAATTGATTTATTACATTATACTAAAAAATAATTTAAATGGAAATAAAACTAATTTCGGAACTGCTGTTTAATTTAATAATTTCTAGATGTAAAATTGCAAAATATGTGACGTTACACTAGGTCTCACAAATGTGATCAACTGTGACAAGGACGGGGTAGGGGTAAAAAATATCACGAAATTAGTTTGACGTACTTTATGGATGACCCCTAAAGAGGATGCAAGAGAGTGCATGAAGATGTTTATATGTTTGTTACATAATCAAGCATAATTATAAGCAGCTGAACGGGTTCAGGTGACATTATTGTCACATAGATATAATATGTGCCATGTCGTGGATGTGTTACATAGGATACTTTTTCACCCCCGACAAAAAAGAGGGGTGTTATAAGTTTGTAGTGTGTATCTGTGGATCTGTGTATCTTTGTATCTGTTTGTGGCATCGTAGCTTCAAAACGGAAGGACCGATTTCAATGGAGATTCTTTAAAATTGAAAGCTTGTTTACTCTCGTATCATCTTAGCTATGTTTCATGAAAATCTGTGTAGCCGTTCAAAAGTTACAGCTCTTTTTCTAGTTGGAGTCGGGGGTTTTTGACGGTTAGGTTATTATCACATGTACTAACTACCTAACTCAAGTAAAATACCTACATAAAACACATAAATATAAAAAGATACATAAATACTTACATAAATAAATACAAACACATAATTACAAACATAAATTGCAAACAGAAAATGCTATGACGGGGGGAGATAGTGCTCTTTTACATGAGAATTTATTGATTTTTAAGTAGGTACCTATTTTGTCTAAAATAAGTAGGTAGGTAAGTACCAACCTACTTAGGTAAAACCGGTAAAATTCTGTTTTTTTTATTCACAAAATGATTAGCAATTTAGCATCGATATAGGTACTAGGTAGGTATATTGGTAAACGCGCTTTTTTCTTCTTTCGGTACTTCTTACTACTTTTTGTAAGGCAATGACCATCATTGACATACAGCCCATGTGAACCTTTTGTAAAAAAAAAAATGTAATCAAGTCGCAGAGTTATTTTGATTTATTATTTCCATGTATGCTTACTTATTTATGTAACACCTTACCACCAAAATATTTTTTATTTACCAATTTATTGAACTAAGTAATAATAATATCAGTCTATTGATTTATTTTTAAAAGTACCCAACTATACGCGGCACAGGTTCCTTGAGTTAATGTGAAATTCCTGAATATTTTGCTGTTGGAAGAAAAAGGATAGATATCCAAGTAAAAAAAATGAACAACAGCAAGTTAGGTACCTAGTTACGTATTACATTTTTTTTAGGCTTAACTTGCAAGGTAGACAAAGGCCAGATAGAAAGTGAGATGTGTCACTTAAAAAAAAACGGAAACTTTTTTATCTTAGATAGGTGTAATGACGAAGCTTCTTAGTCGAACTAGAACAGCCTACTATCAGCTAAAGCAAACTGCACAACTAACTTCAAAAGTCGCGCTAACCTATTAAGTGTTGGATCAGTTGTTGGCCTTCACTAGAATCACGACGTTTTGAAAGTGCCTGCAAAGGCCCAGTTGAAATAAAAATCTTTGACTTTGACCTTGATTTGAGGCAATTGGTTAGAGTACCTAAGCTTAATTTTACTGCACTTTTGATTATTAACAGACTTCAAAAAAGGAGGTTGTCAATTCGACTGTCTTTTGTATAATATTCAGCGATATCTTCGCTAAATTATGAATAGATTATATATATTTTTTGTTTGAAATAGTTTTCTCGATGTGGTCCCTATTGATCAGCAGTTTTTTTTTTCGCAATTTCAGTGTTGGTCCCATAGTAAAAGTTGATCATAATGATGAGTACAATAACCACTTAAAGAGATTTGGGCTAGAAAGGTAGAGCTTATATAATAGAGATAATTTACGTAATTAGTACTCCAAGCTCTTCACAAGTTTGCCGTCAAATTGGCAGAGTCGCTGCGGTCGCGTCAAGTGTCTCTCCAGCTAAACTGACAGGGGGTTAATTAAAGAGGGGGACAGAGATAGTCCTCGATTATAGGAGGGAAAGAGGCAACTATGTTTCGAACAGGATATTCGAATTTCAATTCCCTGTTCGATTCTGTCGGTTCGTTCAGCTGAGGTGCATGTTATCAGTGCTTGCCTGCGTGCGACATTAATTTGATGGCAAAATACGTTGATGTGGTTGATATTTAATAACCCCCGACAAAAAAGAGAGGTTTTATAAGTTTACGGTTTGTATCTGTGTGTCTGTGTATCTGCGTATCTGTCCGTGGCATCGTAGCTTAGCTAGATTTCAATGCAGTTTTTTTAATCGAAAGCTAGTTCAATCGGGAATCATCTTAGCTATATTTCATGAAAATCTTTTCAGCTGTTCAAAAGTTACAACTCTTTTTCTAGTTGGAGTCGGCGGTTTTTGACGGTTAGGTTATTTTTTAATGGAGTGCAGTGATAGCCTAGCGGTTCATCGCTTGTCTTCGATACAGGGGGGTCTGAGTTCGAAATCGGCCCGCACCTCTGACTTTCCGAAATCAGGTGTCCTCGGAATCGCCGAGGTGATGTTAATAGGCTGATGATGACGAGCCACATGAGCTGGCTAGCTAGATCCCTATTCCCGTCATTAGAAAGAAAGAAAGAAAAAAGTATTTATTTGACACAGCACAAAAACAATTTTAAAGATAAAATAGCAAAAATAAAAGAATAAAACATGTTAAACAAAAAAAAACAAAAATATTTATCTAAAATAAAAAAATGGATTGTACGTCGCAGCTGTGTCAAAAAGGCTTCCGCTCAGCTTAAGCTGTCGCGCTGCGAGCAGCCCGACAGCGCTGGTTTTCAGCGGGAGCCACATCGAGTGACGTTATGTGTGCCTACGTGTACAGAAAATATATTAATTATCATTAGTTAGAATCTTGTCAGTTTAAGGTTTAAGGGTAGTAAACATTAAACATGATTATAAACATCGATGTCTTATAAATCACTTAGCTACAAGTTTTCTAAGTTTAGAGTAAGCGTAAGACAGTTCGGCCGCAAAATGGAGCAAATGAAATGATTCAATATTTATTTGATAAATATACGAACCCAGCAATCAGCCGTCTGGCGGGCGTCGGCGAACACCGATATATGAACTTAAATGTTAATGGATGTGGTATGAATAAGACTCAGCGAAGTTACCGCGAAGAGAAGGTAGTGTAGGTAGGTACTTATGTATCTAACAGTGTCGAAGGGTGACAGTTTTAAAAGGGCAAGCCGTCCCAAAAATGCCCTCTAAAAATTGCTGCAATTAATGCTGCAAGACAAAAATACATACCGTCTCTTGTAATCTACATATTTATTATAGTCATGAAAATGAAAAGTCGAGAAATTAATTATTTTTTAATATTTTCTCCGAAACAGAATTTTTTATCTTGTGATCATATTCTGAGCTACTAGTAGGTAGTTAGAATTTGGTTGTTTTGTGTTTTTAACAGGTGAACACACATTCTAGCCATAATACTGACAAGAAAAATCTCAAAGAAACGCCACTCAGAAAAAGTTATAACTAAAACCACCTACAATTTAGAAAAATCTGAAAATATTACAAAATAATTAATTTCTCGAAAACTACAAAATATCGTAGAACATACATGGGGGTTCAATCGATGAGTATTAGTGTCCCCTGACCACAGACCTTCGCTGGTACAGGTTTCCTGGGACAGCCTGTAAATGCAAAGACGAAATTATATCGTAGTGTTCAAAATATTATTAACTTGTGTGTAGCTGTACTGTATCATAATAGAAAGGAACTGTCGCATCCAAATCAGGTAACATCCGAGTCTCCAAGTCTGGGGCGCTGTGAAATTACCTGACTGCGAAATGGCTTGCTAAGTCAACTGCAGTGCACCGAGTTTTGAAGACTTTGCCTTGTTTTATCAGTAGCTTGCGACTTTAAAGCGTTTCAGCTATTAGAGATAGTACAGTGTCATGTTTTTAACCCCCGACAAAAAAGAGGGGTGTTATAAGTTTGTGTAGTGTGTATCTGGGTATCTGTTTGTGGCATCGTAGCTCCGAAACGGATGAACCGATTTCAATGCAGTTTATTTTAATCGAAAGCTAGATTTTTCGGGTATCATCTTAGCTATGTTTCATGAAAATCTGTTTAGCCTTTCAAAAGTTACAGCTCTTTTTCTAGTTGGAGTCGGGGTTTTTTGACGGTTATTTTACTGAAAATAATATCTTTCTCGTGTTTCTTGGCATTCGTGGCAAAGGCTAACCCTATTCTTTTAGTATAAGGGGTCATTCAAATATTACCTACGTAAGCAGAATTTTAGTAATTTTTAACGCCCCCCTTTTTCAGCAAAAGTAAGCAAAGCTCTTACTCCCCCCTCCTATGCTTACGTAAACATTAATACATATGCATGACCAGCAGTTATCAAGTTCAGAAATAAAGAACTTAAAGACTATAAAGGAATTTAATGCACATTTAATATTTATTCAAGCTAACTATTAACATTGGTGCACATGTTCTGAATACCATTTAATGTCTGGTAAATCAGGACGTACTGACGTCATCACCATCCAGGCCCCCCCGTCCCTCATGTCATCAAAAATAAGTAAAGCAAAGCCCCTGTGGTGCTTACGTAATACTTAAATGGCCCCATACATAACATGACGTCTTCTTATGGGGTAGGCAGACTATCTACAAATCGCTACGATTAATTTATCCATGTTATCGCATCCAAAAATATTCACATCTTAGACCCAAGGAACGGAACGTAGTCAAATTAGCCAAACGCGAAATGCCTCGCTAAATCAACTGTAGTGTACTAAGCTTTGACGCGCCTCGTGCCTCGCGCCTCGCTCGCCTTGCAAATTTTATTACAGCCCGAATTTATTTTATTTTTCACAGACGAACGAACATTGGGACAAGTAATGATTTTTGCGATATCTTCGATGTGTTTTTTTATTATTTTCTTAGAAATATCTTGTTAGGGTGTTTGTCGAAACCAGTTCCTTTGATATATTCCGGAGAATTGGTCTTAGAGGTAAGCGTTTTGGAAGGCAATAACAACTTATCTTTAGCTTTAAATTTTTAACCCTCATCAAAAAAAGGTGTACTAAGTATAAGTCTGTACTGTGTACCTGTCTGTGGCATTGTAGCATCAAAACGGATGGACCGATTTCAATCCGGTTTTTTTAATCGAATGCTAATTTGATCGGGTATCATCTTAATTATGATGCATGAAAGTCTGTTCAGCCGTTCAAAAGTTACAGCTCTTTTTCTGGATGGAATCGGGGTTTTTAACACCCGACAAAAAAGAGGGGTGATAAAAGTTTGTAGTGTGTATCGGTGTACTTGTGTATCTGTCTGTGGCGTCGTAGCTGAAATGGATGGACCGATTTCAATCCGGTTTTTTTAAATCGAAAGCTAGTTTAATCGGGTATCATCTTAGCTATGTTGCAAGAACATCTGTTCAGCTGTTCTAAAGTTACAGCTCTTTTTCTAGTTGGAGTCGGGGGTTTTTGATGGTTATCAAATTAATGTTGTTAGCAAGATGAAATGGTAACAGATTCGAACTCATCGAAGAAGAATACTTCATAAAAAGATACAAATTCAAGAGAACGTAAAACTTCTCGCTGTAGTACTAAAATCTTTTCCTTTACCTTTGAATTTGATTCATGAAAGCAATAAAGATTTTGAATACTTTAAAATGGCGATACATTCGAAATCTTTGACAAAAGCTTCGATAATAATCCACACGGTTAAGTATAAAACTTCTGAGAGGTACAAGTGCAAGAATTTTTATCAATTTGTTACAAGGAGCTTTCGGCAACTTTGTTTAGGAGCTCGCGACTCGTACGTAACGTAATCGACTTGACGATCAAAGGATTCTTGTTCAAGTGATTTTGTACGTTTATGAATGTAGCGAAAGAAAATGCGGAAAGTGGAGAAAACAGCGTTTTTTTTATATTGCGTTCAATTTTTGACGTGGATTAATGTATTTCGCGTGACTTCGGATAGACTTCTAAATAAAATAGTCTTTGGAGAAACGAGGTATGGTGTTTCTCCATCGAAAAGGGAGGATCCTCCAACCAGGCCAGGTGATATTGCCTGGCGGGCCGAAGCCCGACGGTTGATGTCGGACAGTTGTATATGTGTTAGATACAATATTCTTTTTCCTTGCGTGATGCAGGCCTCGTAATCTGATTGGTCGAATTAATATTTTCGCGCCACTGTAGTTAGCTTTGCGAGCTTGCTAAGTAGTTATTCTATGTGGCGATAGATGTCGTTACAAGTATTTATGCTTCAATTAAGTCAGTCTATCACAGTTTGCTGCTGAAATTGGGTCTCTCTCGAGTTGCGGCACAATTGGTTCTCCACCCTACCCTCTGCAGTTGTCTCCTTCAAATCATTGGTCTTCCTGGCTGAATGGCGTCCTCTCCTCTCAAAGGGTCAACGCCAACTGCCGCGTTCTTTGCCAGAAATCTTGACGCTGGTTTTCAATCAGACGGCATTCGTTCTGTGTACTAATTAATTCAGACGCCTAATTACTGAAATACTCAAATGTTTGTTAAAAGTCTAAGATAACGTTTGTTGTAAGCTACCTATCTCCTAACCTACACACGTCGAGTGATCCCGGGAGGCAAGCTTATAGCAATCCGGCGATGTTCCAGACAAATGTAGCGCGGTGGCCCGACGGGCATTTGTCAAACCCGCACATTTGGTTACAAACTTGGCGCATATTTCATCTTTTTTCGTTGTTCTCGTACTGGCAACTTGTAAATTGTTTTATTGATGGCACTGTGTCTGGTAAGATTGTTGTTGTTTTTATTGAGGGTCGTCTGAAGTGTATTAGGTATTCTCACGGCTTTTATAACTCCTGTAAGGATACGACTTGCTAATGCCATGAACATCGACTCAGTAATAAACTTCAGTATGATCGTGATACTAAACGCCGTTTTTCCATCATCTTTGACATTGGCAGAATTGTCGACATCAGCACCACTTGCCATAATGAAAAATAGGATAGAATAGAACGCGGTTGAAACTCCATTTTCAGTGACATTTTGGAGTTGATTTTTAGGGTTCCGTACCTCAAAAGGAAAAAGGAACCCTTATAGAGGATCACTTCGTTGTCCGTCTGTCTGCCAAGACCCTTTTGAAGTTGAAATTAATATCAAATTCTCAAGTCAGCAATCTCTTGGAGCTGTGAAAAAATCAAACTTCTAAGTCAACGCAATCAAAAGACATGGCCGTTTATGCCGCATATTTTGACAGTCGCAAGGGAATCACAACCTATTGTACGAAGTACTTATGGATTATTTCCATGAGCTGTACAATTATGTAACATCTACACGTTTAATAAATATGATTGTAAGGGTAAGGTATGTAAATGGATAATGACCCTTAGCTATGACGAGGTTGAAAAAATTCTCGATACCCAAATTTAACCCACACCCACTTTCACTCTACATTACCCCGTCCGAAACATCCTGGACTACACCCACCTTCAAACACAACATAAAAACAAACACACATACACATACCCCTACACTCCCCCACACATACACTCACACACAATATACAAATGGTTTTCTCCTTAACTAGTTTCTGTAAAAAATCTTTATTTTCATTATTTTCTGTATGTAGTACCTACACTGTGAAATTCCGAACTACTATCTCTGTAACTGGTGATAACTTGAGAGCCCTAACACCCATAACACAAGTTCAATCTTAGCTTGGGTGTCAGAGGTATAATACTATGTACAAACCTACAATTTATATGCAAAAAAAACTTGTTATACTAAGTGGTAACTGTAAAATTGTAAAACTGGAAATAAAGATTATATATTATTATATATATATATTATTATTACCTATTTTTAACCGACTTCAAAAAAAAGGAGGAGGTTCTCATTTCGACGCGTATGTTTTTTTTTTTATGTTTGTTACCTCATAACTGTCGACTGCGTGAACCGATTTTGATGATTCTTTTTTTATTTGAAAGCTGGTGCTTCCCGAATGGTTCCATTTTAATTTGGTCCAGTTCTGACAGTGGGATCCATGAGAAAACCATATAAGTTTTAAAAATTACATTAAGTATATGCGCGACAAATGGTCGAATAACTCAATATCACGCCAACCGATTTCGATGATTTTTTTTTCGTTTGAAAGAGTATACTTCCGAAATGTTCCCATATAAATTTAGTGAGGATCTGATGAAGATCTTCGGAGATAGACAATGGAACTCTTGAATGAATAACAGCACATCACTCGCGATTGCTGTAATCTCGTGTTTATGTATTGTTTTTGCCACTCAAAATTGAAAAATAAAATAAACTTTAAAAAAAAAGTAAAAACCGACTTCAAAAAAACTTAACAGCTTCTGAAGTCGGGGCCTATAATTCTTCAATGTACCTACTCGTAGCTTGGCAGTGGCCCCGACTTCAGAAGCTGTTAAGTTTTTTAAGAAAATTATTTTATACATTTTAGTTTTTTTGAAGTCGGTTTTTACTTTTTTTTTAAAGTTTATTATATATTTATTTATTTCTTTATTTTATTTATTTATGTACACACAAGGAAACATGGTAATAAAAATGTTACAGACAAATGAGCACAATGGAACTACTTATTTCTAAAGAAATTTCTTCCAGTAGTCCCGCGATTGGAAATAAGGATTATAGACACGTAGACACAGTGATATTATGTATCATAGTGATATTTATTTGAAGAGGTAGGGTACTAAGCCCCTTTGTCACTGCGACCTGCGAAGATCTATTGTGACGCCTCTTGTATTATTCCAGCACTCCCTCTAGCCGTAAGTCAATAATAAAATTGAATATATTCTTGGGGTGGAGGGATTTAATCTCATCTGGTGAGATTATGTGGCCTCCCAGGTGCTGGCTTCTAGTGTGGTGTACTACGTCACACTCGCATAGGATATGTATGGGCGTCTCATCCTTTTCGCGACAGAATCTGCAAATTGTGGTGTCAGTAAGGCCCACAATTACTTAAGTGCTTACACTGTTATACGTACCTACTTCTTCTCCTTTACATAGTATAAAATAAAGTCGCTCTCCGCATCTGTTTGTCTGTCTGCCTGTATATCCGCTAACTCCTCCTAAACCACGCAACGCATTTTGATGCGGTTTTCACCATTATCATGAGCATTTCTTCCGGAAGGTTTATATGTATAATACTTTCATATTTAATTTAAGGATAGTAGAGAAATTGCACCCGTCCGGAGCCAGGGACGGGTCACTAGTATTGTATTACAAATTTGTATGGAACCCTCGGTGCGCTAGTCAGACTCGCACTTGTCCGGTTTTTTACCCGACTGCGCGACGCAAAGGAGGGTTATAAATTCCGTGAAATATTAATTGTAAGTGTATTTAAATGTCAAAGCAATTCAAATCTCCAATTAAAACAATGTTCAAATAAATACCTAATCCAAAGAAGTAACAGTATTATTACTCTAAAAACTATTGTGGAACTGTGGAACGTATCCGAGTATAATTGGCCGGGTATTAGGGCCGGTACACAACGAAGTGGTCACGTTACCCGGACAAAGTTTGACCGGCCCGGGCGAGGCGTGTTTTGCATAAACTACAAACAGAATATTGATGGTCGCGGCGCGGGAGATATTAAGAGCAACGGTTATAAAACGATATTTTAAACGTTATATTCTTTTTGGGTAAGGAGGACCTCTGATTTTATACACTCGGACGCAAAGAATCTGTGTCACTAATAAACCTTAATATCTCGGAAACTAAGCAGGTTAGCTATCTTTTGTCTGTGGTTAGCTTATTCAAACAAAAAGTATTTTATAGACTAGGTATTTAATACTACTCAAAGAAAACTTCTTAGTTATTATTTGTTTTACTTATTAAAAACACATAAATTAAAAAACCGTATTTTTTTAAAATATTTATTATTTTCTCAAATTTTAATACTTTGTATTACCTGCACGTATCGTTAATACAGATGTCATGTGATTCGGTATACGGCACAAATAGACATGGGCGTTTTTGGATTTTTACGCAATCGGATAGATATCCGATTTCCGATTTCAAAATCCGTTTTTAGAAATCGATTTCAAGAGCGGCTCCGGCTCACAGTTTCGATCGTCGAGAATCATCACAATGATAACAATCTAAATTAGATCTTATTACTTCCCGGTGTAGTTTTATTTTTCAATGAAACCCCCAAAATCCAAATCTATCAAATATAGTGAAATTCGCCTTGTCTTTTTTATTCTACCGAACGTTAGCTTAGTTAGAAAGAGAGGAAGCGAATTTCTTTAGTTTCAGGTTTGTGACTGTGTGTAGCAAACGATTGCGCGGTGCGGTTTGGATTTGTAGATTTGGATTTGTAGTGTCAGTTTGGATTGTGAATTTGTGAGGTCGATTTAGTTTGCCGTAGTTTTGTGAAATCGGTTTGTCCAGTTCGGATTATCGATACGATACGATTTGTTACTGAAATCGGATTTTAGATTCGTTTTGATATATCTGACTCATGTCTAGGCACAAAGTTTCTGAGGGGATGTTAATATTCTCGCATTCCTCTACCAATGCAATTATCAGCTATCGAAGCGTATTATTTGAGTAGTACTAAATATCCTGCACTGATATCGGTCATTCCTCTATCTAAGCGTTCGTTCATACTCGAAGCTTTTAGCAGCAGAGACGCCCGATTTCGCGTTCGTTAGCGCCTTTTACTTACAAAAAGTAGATAACGAACGCGAAAACGCACTATTCTGCTGCTGAAAGTATCGAGTGTGGATGGGCCCTAAACCGTTTAGAGTTCCTACTCAGATGCTTTAGGTAGAATGGCAGTTTTTACGCCGTGTCAGGGGTGCGACACAGTTTAATGTTATGTCAGGGACTCGTTTCGTCACTTAATCAATTAAATATCGTTCCTCATAATACTCTCGTTATGTTTGCGCAGATTTCGCGGTACGCTATTGAATTTTAACTGTATTCTGTTGCTGTGCCGTTGTTATGCAGACCCTCACGCCCCGTAATTGTTGGCACAGACGGCGCGATCGCCAAGATATTTACATGGTTCAGTTTCGGACAGAATATTCCTACATTTAACAATTATTATTATCTAAGATATTTTGATTTGTTGTATATCTAGGTCTCCACGAGACAGGCTCGACCTGCGTGGAGATCACAAGTAAAATATATCTCTTTTTATGTTAAAACTGTTAATTAATAGAATAGAATAGACTCTATATCATGTTAACCAAATACGGGCACTTATGAAATGTCGAGACTCTAGGTGCGCGGTCCCAAATAGTAGGTCCTATGGAGAAGAACTGGCAAGAAACACCACGGAAACTCTTTTAAAATAATAGATTACAATCTTAATTAGTACAATGTGGTGTGTGCGAGAATAATGTAATTTAATGTGAATAAAAATAAATTAATAATAATGATAGGCCTTTAAATAAGAATGCTATGACAGTTACAAGCTGACCAGGCCCGACAGACGGCACCCGGTGTAATTACACACACATTGTTAGTCTATACCTAAGGAAGTGTAAAACTTCAAACTTACTGGTAAATAAATGATAATATCGATTATAGCTATAGATTAAAATCGCGGGCAATCAGCATAATCATCAAGAAACGAAGCCTACGTAACTGAAGCTTGTCGGTACAATACATTAGCTACCCAGTTTAGCTATCACTCAGTCACCTGATCGTCACTCTGTTGTCTAAATCACCCGTCGTTCCAGCTCGGACAGTGCTATCCTACGCTATCCGGTGCTATACGGGCCTATTTGTCCACGGAGTATGAATAAGACAAGCTATATGTATAGCGCGCCAACGGTAATACGAAGTGTGTGTGTGCACCAGTCGTTAAACAGATAGCTGTTGAATTATCATGTTAAGTTTATTACCACCAATGAAGAAGGGAAAATAGAGGCAAAAAAAAAAGAGGAAGACCAAGAAGAAAGAACTTACATTGATCTACTGAAAGAAAAAGCGGATGTAAAAAAGGTTAAAAGATTTAGCATTGGATAGAACAAGATGGAAACTGCTACACAGACAAGTGCCTAGCAGTTAAATTTTGGATGGATGGACTGTTAAAGTAATTCACCAACCCACTTGGAACCGTGCGCCTAGAATCACGACGTTTTGAAAGTGCCTGCAAAGGCCCAGTTGAAATAAAAATCTTTGACTTTGACTTTGACTTTGACTTTGATTCCAATTGATAATCCATACCTTGACTAGCGCCACATTTGTGTAATGATCGGAGTAGAGGATATTGACTGAAATTGAATTATAAGTCATTTGAATTGGATTGAAAGTGAAATTATATAGCAGTGAGTCTTAGACTTGTGGGTCGACCGACCTGTGGGTGGGGTATAAACATGTTATTAGGTTTTCTGAAAGAAGATTTCTTGTAATAAGAAATAATTCGCAGTTTGGAATTTTATTTATTTATACTTTATGCACTAAGTACAGAGGCGGACTTAATGCCGTAGGCATTTTCTACCAGTCAACCTAAGGGTGATGCAGAGAAAAAAGTATGGTAGGTGCACGGACAAGATAATTATACTAAAAAAGTAAATTATGCATAGTTACTTATAACTATTTATACATAAATTTTTATATAATATACACTACGTATTATATATACACTATTATACATAAATAAATACATATATAATTATATATACATAAGTATACTATAAGTAGTAAGAAAGCGGAGATGATTCTGCCAATTTGGTGCGAAGATGTTCACGCACTTTTTGCTTAAAGGAATAGCGACTAGTCGCCGTCCTAATTTCCTGAGGGAGCGCATTCCACTGTAAAATAGACTGGACGAAGAAAGAAGAGTGTACAAGGTCAGAGCGATGACAGGGACACTGTAGGAGACGATTGCTCGAAGAACGAAGACTTTTTTCGTGATTGGAACACACATACGAAAAGTGAGAAGTAAGATAAGTAGGGGGAGTGGAAGAGTCGAGAAGGGAGAACAGAGTAGTCAATACTCTCATAACTCTGCCCTGGCGAATAGGGAACCATTTTAGGAGTGATCGAGACGCAGACACATGATCATATTTACGAAGATTGAATACGAATCGAATGCAGTTATTTAGAAGACGGTCAAGTTTGTTGAGGAGGTCTGCATTCAGGTCATAGTAACACACATCACCATAGTCAATTATGGGAAAGATTAAGGTCTGCATAAGCATTGCTTTCGTACTGGATGGCAGTAGATTTTTTATCCGTTAAAAAACGGTTGATCTCCTAAAATACTTACATTACCTACATGGCATCGTATTCCTATATTCTACTATATCTGCTTACATAACGTCAAGCGATGCAAAGTAGGCGCCATAGAAAATCTAAGTATTGTTTCCGAGAGCCACGTTGGCCTTGGCGACCGCTCGAATTTCTTCGGCGCTCCACATCTTATTCCTACTCTGTTCCTCCGTAACTGGCAGCGTTAGTAACATGAACTAAACTGATGATCGCTCCACGCGCATGTCCGGAATAATCTAGATAGATCTGCTTTTGGTACTATTGTCAACAAAGCCAGATCGGATATATTAGGCTAAAACCGAAGCGTGATTTAAAGTTCAAATCTGATTTGCAGGATTCCATTAAGGGTTCATTGGGTTAAGCCAGTATGTCCAATAACATGGTTGCTGAAGTCAGTTGGTAATTTAGTGTAAAACAATTGATAGATATTTATCCGCTTCCGGGGGTCTATCGCATAACTAAAATGGTAATGAACATCGACTCTGGTCATAAACTTTAATAGGGTCGTGAGAGCCTAAACTTCGAGCTACCTTGTAAAAAAATTACCAATCATGAAGTTCACTCCAATCTTCATGACCGGTCGATCGTAAGGCTGACATTCAGAGACGACAGAAACGAGTCTAAGCGTGAACTTACGCTTCCATCTGTCAAACTTACGAACAAATCAAGTTGATTTTGACAGATGGAAGCGTAAGTTCACGCTTAGACTCGTCTCTGAATGTCATCTTAAGACCTCTCAATCGGTAGCAGCGAACACTACACGAATGTGACGATTCTTAAATACAGGATATTTTTTATGTAGTGCGCATAATTTGTAAAGTGATTCAGTCTCTGTTCCTAAACGCAACCGCAGTATTGAGATACAGTTTAAAATAAAAACGAAAATTTGACTTAGTATGGGGGACACGCATAATTTACTAGCGCAAGCCTTACAAAATCTAATTTTTATTTTGTTTTGGAGTGAATTTTAGTACTGCGGTTCCATTTGGAAACGGACACTGAATCATAAAAAAAATATCCTGTAGGTATGTACTTACCTATTTATTTAAATATTGTGTTTAGGCTTCTGTGTTCGATAGTACATCGGGTGACGTATTGAGTATTGAGCAAGGTGACAAAGTTATAGTTTGGTGTATCTAACTTATGTGCCATGGAGTTGTAGGTGTTGCAGGGTTTATACTGCTTGAACGCCTATAGCACAACGCCTATAGCGCAACACGTAGTGCAGAAGCTAATCGCTTAGCCACTGCGCCAACCGCGTCGTCAAAAAGTACCTATTAGTTAGTTAGTATGTGAAAATTATTCATATTCGAAACGTCCAAGGCGCAGCAGACGAATTTGCGCAAAAATACAAGTATTCTGTGTTATTAACAATCTTTATTGCTATTCCACACAAACAAAACAAAAGCATAAAATTTATTATTACAAAAGCAACTAAAACATTTTGCTGTGTCAGAAAAAATCACGATACATAATCATTTCTTAGAAAAAACTTTAGTTCATTTAATGTAGAATCAAAGAAAAATTAATTGCAGAAGCCCCACTCATAACTAATTTTCGGACGTAGACAGACAACATGAATACCTAAACACCATCCATCATCATCACCAATATTCAATTCCCTTTGTCTTTTTTTTAAAAAACGTTGCCCCTCTTTCTTTTTTCTCCTGTATCGAGGGTACAGTTTACAAACATACCTACATGTCACATGCACACACACCCAGACTCGAAACAACTATCTTTAGATCATACAAATACTTGTTCTGTCGGGGATCGAACCCGCGGCACGTAGCGTAGAAAGCTAATCGCTTAGCCACTGCACCAACCGTGTCATCGTGTCGTGGCTGAATAGTCTATTACCATTTATCGGGCTCAATTCCATAGAAACTACTTCCTACTACTTCCATAGGAGCTAGGAACAGCCACATGGCTAGTCCTGAGAATGTGCAACCAGGCGCTTAGCAGCTGCGTTTGTGACTACCATTAGCAGTATAGCGGAACTTTGCGGGTTTAAAAGAAACAGTTCTCGCAGTCTAAGTAGGGAATAGAATAGAATAGAATAGATCTTTATTTCATGTAAACCAGATACAGGCACTTATGAAATGTCGAGACTCTAGGTGCACGGTTCCAAATAGTAGACCCTATGGAGAAGAACCGGCAAGAAACTCCGTGGTCCGTGGTAACTCTTTTCAAAAAATAGATTATAATCTTTATCAGTACAATGTTGTGGTAAGAGCTGCGAGAATAATGTAATTTAATGTGAATAAAAATAAGACTAGGATAATAATGATTTGCCTGTGAATAAGATTGCCATGGCAGTTACAAGCTGACAATGCTGAGGGGGAACAATAATGATGATATTAATGTTTCTTTGAGCGTTGTAAACGTAGCGTAAGCTTGCAGATGGATCAGACCATCAAACTGAACAACTTTCTCTATAGGACCAACATCGTAATCGCGAAAAAATTATCAGCTGTCCCATACCTACTCGATCCAGCCGTATGAGACAGCTAATTATGTTTAAAGAAGAAAGATGTTCACTTTGATGGTCTGATCCACGCTCTTAAATATTATGACGACGCGTTTCTGATACACATTGTTTAAGAAATGATTCTTCTGAATTAATATGTTTAGTGTATATTTTCCCTAGCCTTCCCTGAGGCGTGGCGCCGACACTTTTTACCTAAGTTTTATTATTCTATTTAACGGGAAATTGCTTTTTCAGTGTTTCTTAGTGGATTATTGATTAGTACGCCGAGCGGTGAGTTCTCGGGGAAATAGGAAAACGATATTTCTTTTATACATTAGAGTAAGTTGTTTCTCTTTGGTGTTTCAAAGAAATACTTTTAAAACTAAAGTTAATTGATTCCGTGTGAATCACAAAGGTATAGTACCACAAACTTATCTGACCCGGTCGTGGCGTCGCTGCTGTCGCTTTTACCAATGTCATCTTCCTACAAAAATGACATTTTGATGTCATTTTTGTTCCGTAACGACGTTAGTTCCAATTTTGGTCACCGGGTCAGATAAGTTTGTGGCACTATATGTATAGTCAGATTGGTCACAACTACAGTCACGTGTATCTAGTGATTAGTTTTATTTTATTAATCCCCGACAAAAAAGAGAAGTGTTATAAGTTTGTAGTGTGTGTCTGTCTAAGACCTTCGGAGATATACAATGGAACTCTTGAATGAATAACAGCATATCACTCGGGATTGCTATAATCGCATGTTTGTGTATTGTTTAATTATTATTTATTTAATTCATATTTAATTAATATATTTTCTGTACACGTCAGCACACATAACGTCACTCGATGTGGCTCCCGCTGAAAACCAGCGCTGTCGGGCTGCTCGCAGCGCGACAGCTTATGCTGAGCGGAAGCCTTTTTGACACAGCTGCGACGTACAATCCATTTTTTATTTAAGATAAATATTTTTGTTTTTTTTTGTTTTACATGTTTTATTCTTTTATTTTTGTTATATTATCTTTAAAATTGTTTTTGTGCTGTGTCAAATAAATACTTTTTCTTTCTTTCTTTCTTTCGTTTATGCTACCCAAAATAGAAAAATAAAATAAACTAAAAACCGACTTCCAAAAACAAATTTTTCTTAAAAATCTTAATGACAAATAAACTGATCTTTCTTTCTTTCTTTACTAGAATATATGAAGCTAAGACGTTGAAGAAAGCCTTTATTATGATACCAGTGCATGTTCGCACATAAACGGGCCTTTGACCGCACTCTTCCGAGATGACGTCACGACTCATTATTCCGGCCCGCAACCGGGTCAAGAACACCCTCTGATATGCACGTTAGGACAAAAGAACTGTTTCTATGTGGTACGCTGACATGTAGGTACAGAGATTGGGATTTTGAACTGCCGTTTAGCATGTTATCAGCTGGTGATCGTCAACTGCAATGGACGCTCTTTAAAGACCGTTATACTGGACATTCGTCAGCGAATGGTTATTTTAATAATGCAAAATATTTTAGGAGATAAATACAGGCTACAAAGAAACATTATAGCAAAAAAATAAAAAATAACTTTTTTTTATACGTTTTCAAAATTATTAACATTCATATTTTAATTTACATAAAACCTCTATTTGTCTATGATTATGAATGGCATGGTCATGAAATCGACCATGACCTGGCAGGTTCGGTTACTCTGACACACACACGCATCGCGTCGCCGCGCCGCCCGATCCTAGTGCCTACATAATTTATAAATCTATTGCAGCTTTGATTTGATATTTGGAATGTATACAATTCATAGAGCCTAGCTTTAAAATATTGTGGATTATTAAAACAAGATCGTATAATTATATTGCATATTATATCGATTCCTATGTATACTTAAATAGTTTTAAGTAACTATTTATTTATTTAAAATGCTTCATGTACAATGTACAAAGGCGGTCTTAATGCATGGTGGTGTGTGCTTATGTGCTTAACTATATTAGTAGTATTAAATATTCTATAAAATACAATTGTTTTAAATAAGCTAACATTCTTATTATAGTTTCCGAAATATTAAGGTTTATTATTGACCTGGATTCATTGCTTCCGAGTAGATATTAATAAGCTGAATGTTTACGAAAACAGTAAGACAAAACGGCTGTACAATTTTAAAACCTAGCAACGGACATTTCTAAAAAAATCGGTGTTTTTTGCATTTTTCACTTTTCCATCTTAGCTAGTGAAATATGCAAAAACACCGATTTTATAAAAAATGTCAGTTGCTAGGTTTTAAAATTGCACAGCCGAAAAGTGTTTTTATATTTCTGTACAAACGATTTTCAAAAACAAACCTTTTTTTTACACAAACATTTTAATATTTCACCAGAAAAAATGAATAATACGAATTCCGCTCCGAACGCAGTAAAGAAAATATTTCCTAATATTTTCAGAGAGAAAAAAAAAATTAAACATAATGATTCCAGTTATTTCTTATCGCGAATACCGCCTTTGTCGATACGAGAACGCGTTTCAATATGAAAAGGTGAAATGTGTTTTCAAATATTAGATAAACAATTTTCGTATTTTTTATTGCCATCTCTAAAAATAGACTGAAAATATTACGTAAAAGTAATAGCGTGGGAATAATTGGATTTGACATAGCAATGTATGTGTCTGGTTTCAAATCAAAAATATATTCTTATTCATGAAAACCAATTCAGACATATAAGAATAGTCAGAGTCAGACTCTAGTTGCCTCGTTCTAATGGAGAAGATCGAGTAAGAAAATCCACGGATAAGTACTCTTTTTAACCCCCGACAAAAAAGAGGGGTGTTATAAGTTTGTAGTGTGTATCTGTGTATCTGTCTGTGGCATTGTAGCTCCAAAACGGATAGACCGATTTCAATGCAATTTTTTTATTGAAAGATCGTTTAATTGGGGTTCATCTTAGCTTTGTCTCATGAAAATCTGTTTAACCGTTGGAGTTGGAATCGAGGGTTTTTGATGGTTAAGTTATAAAAAGCCGTTGATTAACTGCTATACGAGTGCACGTTAACGCGTATAGGTATCATGTGGCGTTCTTAACTGTCTTAGATACTCAAAGTTAACTGTCTATTTGCATGTCAAAACCAGAAGTTTTCCTGATGACACCAAATTCGCGTAAACACCAAACGAGTGAATTTGTCGAATAATCTGATTTGACCGCTGATTACGGCTCCGAATGTGGCCGCGTCTAATTGAAATAGTCCACCGTGACACTAATGTGGGACCAGAATATACTAGTGAATCTCTGAGCGAAGCTAGTAATTTTAAAACCCCGACAAAAAAGAACGGTGTTATCAGTTAGTAATATGTATCTGAGTGTCTATCTGTGGCATCGTATCTCCAAAACGGTTAGACCGATTTCAATGTAGTTTTTTTTAATAGAAAGTTAGTTTAATCGGGTATCATCTTAGCTACGTTTCATAAAAATCTGTTCAGTCGTTCAAAAGTTACAGCTCTTTTTCTAGTTGGAGTCGGGGGTTTTTGACGGCTAGGTTATTTCTAGTGTGGTCACACACAAGAGTGGTAATAAGGTCATTTCTCAACGACTTAGATCTTTCATAGGTATGAAATGAAGGTCTGATAGCCCCAACAACTCAATGTCAAGCTCGCAGTTCGAAATTTTGCCCGGTAGATGGTGACCTAAAAATTAACCTAATTAAAACAGGAATAGGGCAGGTGGGGAGGTAGGACAAGGTAGACATAGGGCAAGGGGGAGGTAGGGAAGGGGGGAGGTAGGGCATAGCGGGACTTTCCTTTCAAAATTGGAGCTGCCCGACCGATGAAGTACCTACTTCCACCTTGCAGAATATCCTAGTCAAATAACACTGCTCTTTTGCAGTGTTGTGTTCCTAATGGTGAGCAAGGTCGCCAGTGCTCCTTGGGGAAGCGTCGTGGTGGCAGTAAGGGTCCCCCTAACTGCTAACACGACGCTAGTAGTAGGGTCGGCAACGCGCGAGTGATGCCCCTGGTGTTGCAAGCGTCCATAGGTTACGGTAACCGCTTACCATCAGGCGGGCCGTATGTTAGTGTTGCCACCTTAGCAGTATAAAAAAAAACGAATAATAAAAAATGTAAGAAAAAGAAAGAAAGAAAGAACATAATTATATTCTTCATATTCTTGTACATCGCTGTCTACATTTTAATTCATTTTGTGTTTTAAATTTTCCTCTCGCAGGTCTGCTGGAAGAGATTTCTTTTGTGAAATAAGCAGTACCTTTGTACTTTGTTCTCCTAATTAATTTTTTCTGTGTTTTTTTCATGTGTGTACATAAATTATTAAATAAATAAATAAAGAAAAATCATTTATTTGCCACAAAACAAGACACACTAGAATGATAGACATAGGTAATAAGAAGAGGACAGGTGCATACACAGAGAAGACATTATTCTTACGATGGATGGATGGATGGATATATACGGGTATTGAGCCGTTTATAGACGCAAAGATTTTGCTGTGAATTACATAAATCTGGTTTTGAAGTCTGAACAATAGGTATCAATGTTTGAAATTGTTATAATATTTAGCAGTGGCGAAGGGTGACAGTTTTAAAAGGGGATGCCGTCCCAAAAATGCCCTCTAAAAATTGCTGCAAGACAAAACTCCATACCGTCTCTTGTAATCTATATATAGTCATGTCTGGAAGAGCTCGACCTAACTGAATAACATGCCTTTTTTTTTGTCAGTTTGATGAATAATTAATATAATATTACGTTGGTCTATATATTAACCAATTCCTAAAGGGAAGCCGATGGGCATCGGGTTATATGGACTCTTCGCCACTGATATTTAGTCATTATTGTCCTATTGTTGCGCAAAGGCATCCCTTTAATTCTTCCACAAATATTGTTGTAAGAAAATCCTACAGACATGTGATTGTTCTTTCTGTTTATTTGTTTGTTTGTATGGCAAGAGCAAAATGCCTACAAGCTGCATCAGTGGTTATGCAAGTGAAATTTTATGAAAAATATAACATAAATGTTTTGAATAAAGATTTATTTTAAACTCGTCTTTAGCTTCTTGGTACCGTGGAATTTTTACTGTAAGAATTCTTAATTTCCAGATTAATAATAATAATAGATACATTTTATGAGGCTCTCGTTGGGGGGCTGGATCAAAGGCTTGATGCAGAAGGAAGTACTCTCGACACGGCACGCATTGTGAGGAGGTTCCTTTCTCTGGAGCCTTAGCCATCGGCAACTTGTACCCTGTTCCCGATGCCGGTTGGTCCCTATTTGTTATGTTTTTAAATGTGTATATCTTTCTTATTTTATAAAATGTATTTAATAATGTAAAAAATATGTACCTATATAAAATGAAAATAGAAGAAAATAATACTAGTACTTTTTAATTCCGATTGCCATTTCCACGAAACCAGACCAGCACCCGCGGGCCAGTCCTATTGAAGGAAGGGAAAATCAAAATGCAAATAAACAACTCTTATAAAAAAAAACTGTAAAATACCTACTTTAACACATAAAATTCTAACAAAAAGAAAACGTATGATTTTAGTTTACTTGACACACTTCTTATTGACGTACCAGTACACTGTAAGCGCGGCCCTCCTAATGGTTTGCGGGACGCGGGGCAGGGGGGAGGGTTGCACTGATATATGTATACAGTATTTATTGTGATAGATATCTAATGATAAATAAAATACTATAAATAGGTATACATCAACCCTTATTATGGAAAGCTGCGTTTGCGGCGAATAAGCTGGTTTCGTATTTCACTACAAGATAACATAGTAGGATTGTTTGTTAGTACTTTTGTCTCAATCCTAGTTGAATAAGGTATAGTGTTGTTATCATAACTTATGACTCTGTGTTATTTGGGATGATGACACAGTTCTACAATATTTTCGTTAGTTAATCAATAAACAATAGCAGCGAACCGTGTCAGTGTTGCAGAGGTATCACTGGACACTTGACTTGACATTGGAGTACATAGCCATGTTGTATTTGGAGTGTAGACTGCTGTTCTCTGTTCAGATCGCGTTGATTTCGGTGATGTTCATAGGTAAGTCAAAGATTTTTTAACCCCCGACAAAAAAGAGGGGTGTTATAAGCTTAACGTGTCTGTCTGTGTATCTGTGTATCTGTCTGTGGTATCGTAGCTCCCAAACGGATGAACCGATTTTCGTTTAGTTTTTTTTGTGTCATAGATAATTTTATCCCGAGTGTTCTTACCCATGTTTCATGAAAATCTGTTCAGCCGTTCAAAAGTTACAGCTCTTTTTCTAGTTGGAGTCGGGGGTTTTTGACGGTTAGGTTATTATTTCAACTGGGACTTTACCGTGTTGGGATACTGGCGGGGTAGCGGAAAAATGCGAGAGCGTCCCGAAACTCCGCCCAAATGGGGTTACCAGATCTAAAAATTCGATTTCTGCGCCTTGAATGCGTAAGAAAAATCTGACAGTCACAGCTACCAACAAACAATGCATCCCTTTCTAGTTTATAGATTTTTTCTTATGAGGATACGGAAGAGCATGTTTATTAGCGACAGCAACTGTTACAATGACTATACGTAATCAGGGGGCCGAACCAAATTCCCGACTATTCAGCTAATTCCCTGACATTTTATGGTGCAGACCCATCATCGCAGTAAAATAAAAAAACAAGTGCGAGTCGGACTCGCGCACGAAGGGTTCTATACCATTATCTATAAAAACGGCAAAAAATCATGTCAGAAATCAGAAATCAGAACGTTTATTGCTTCATGTGGTATACATTGGTGTTTTATACTATGTTGTTTCCAGAACATGAACCCTGTTAGGGCACTGCAATTTTTACAATTGTAGGTTTTTCAATTTTTTTTACACAATAATACATTAATTATCAGTTTCGTAATTAATAACATTCATTTGGTCAAATTATGTCTTATTTCTAATAATATTGTCTATTGTATGGGAGCCCCATTAAATATTTATTTTATTCTGTTTTTTAGTATTTGTTGTTATAGTGGCAACAGAAATATCTACATCATCTGTGAAAATTTCAACTGTCTAATTATCACGGTTCATGAGATACAGCCTGGTGACAGACGGACAGCGGAGTCTTAGTAATAGGGTCCCGTTTTATCCTTTGGGTACGGAACCCTAAAATCGAAATATCGAGAGACATAAGGGTTAAGATCATAAACTAATTATACTAGTGGTAAAGTATAATAAGTTTGTGGTTAAGAGATGGTTTTGTCTCCGATTTTTCTTTCGACAAACCTGTTTTCTCCGCCCTTTGTCTCCTTGACAGTACATTAAACGATTGTTACGTTATTCAATAATAATAGTTATTGTCAACCGACAGTAAGAGTGAGATTCGAATCGAGAGGTATTTATAGTATTTATAATATTTTTAGCATTAATTGAAATAAATTTCAAGTCGTAATGTAATACGAGATTCAAGTAAACAATTTGCAATTTGCGAAATTTTACAGTCGAAAAAGCGCTCAAAGTGGAAACTCGATTCCGAGATGATCTCGCAGGAAACGAGAAGGGCCCTCGTGATCATTAAAAATTAAATTATCGATGGATCGGGCGTAGTAGACCTAGGTAGAGTTCACGATCACGAGATACAAGATCACTTATAACATACCGTTACTTTGTCTGCAGGCAATGTGTTGCCCCGCTACGTCATAACGGATAAATACGTCACCACACAGGCACACAGGACAGTGGCACCTTGGGTTGGAGTGCTCAGGTACAAAAAACGTAAGTACATGTTTTTAATAATTATCTATTACTATTATACTATTAATTCAATTTTATACAACGAACTAATATTAGATTTTATATCTACTTAAAAATTTACTAAATAATATTTGGATTCACGTGGGTTTTTTTTGTGCACCTATGTTCTGCTATACCAGCGGTGGCCAACCTGATTAGACCCAAGATCTACTGTTTACTGAAAAACCCTGTGCGACCTACCAATTACAAACTTCTTGAAATTTTAAATGAAAATGGTATATAATTTTTTATTGTATTATTGTTTTTATTTTCATATTTTATTTTTGCTCGGTCTCTCGGTGTTGCCACTTAATTAATTGAATTAAGTTTTGCTTAGCAGAACAATGGTAATATTTAGTAATAAGTGGTCTTGGTGTAAGGGTTAAATTAAGTTTCGTACGTCATACTGGGCGTAAAAATAAAAACCTTTTCATTTCTTTATTATACTAACTAACTTTTCTTTATTAGCTTAACTCATTCTGAGTTAAGCTCGCCTTTGTGCATATTTTTTTTTAATTGTTTATTTTTTGTATATTCAATATTTTGTGTACATTAAAGAATAAGAATAAGAATAAGAATACTCATATGGTTTTTGTCTTGCCACGGTTGACTAGACTAATAGCCGCGATCGACCGGTTGGCCACCCCTGTGCTATACTGTATTTCAGTCTTATGGTGTAATTGGCCAAAACTCATGGTAGAGGTACAGGACCTCTACCATGAGTTTTCCGTGCCGTCTAACGCTATCGTTCACATTCAATATTTGTATAGTGACTTTAGTTCACTATTTATACCGCTAGAGCCGCTGAAAAAATTCCCATACAAATATTGCATGTGAACGTGAACGTTAGACGGCACGGAAAACTCATGGTAGAGGTACTGTATATTTTTATGGGATTAAAAAAATCCTTTTGTTTTCAGGTGACAAAGAAGCTGTAACTGGTATTATACTGATTGCTAGACAACTTGGTATAGCTAATGCAAGAGATATCCGAAAGATCAACAAAAGAACTATAAGGTGAGGCTTTTCTTTCTTTCTTTCTATAAAGGGTGCCGCAGATGTTAACACATTGAATGAAACCATGTATTTGGTATCATGTTCTGAAGCCGTACTTAAAAAATCTGTGATTTTGACGGAAGTTCTTTTTCCATCATACCTCACTCTGCTATCATTCGACTGGTGAAGGAACATCGTTTATCCAAGTTTATCCATTACAAACAAACAAACATACAAAAAATCAATTCTTTTCTCTTTATAATATTAGTATAAAAGTATAGATAACTGATCACTTTACTGAGGGCCTAAAAAGCCCACATTGAGCAATGCTTAGTAAACTGTCAAACAGATGATTACTGAATATTATGAACCTTATGCGGATGACATTAAGGCTTACATTCAGAGACGACAGAAACGAGTCTAAGCGTGAACTTACGCTTCCATCTGTCAAAATCAACAGCTTGCGCTCATATTTGTATTCAGAGACGTTCGGAACACGACTTAAACTTAACGTAAACTAAGATAAGCCAAGTAGTGAATATTGACTACTTAAGACGACACTAGCGCCGCCAAGTGGGCTAAGGTGGAGTTAATTTCGACAATTTGAGATTTTCAAGTCTGACTAACTTCATAACTTAAATAAATAGGTTTACGTCTCAGATATTTTGTTTCGCTCACTCCAATTGCATTTTGTATATATTGCTATCCTGTTTTAATTTTTATATACGCCTGCTTACACATTTTCATAAAAACCGTAACTTACCGATAAACATTTTGCTATTAAAAATAGCCATAGAGAAGAGAGTCTTAGCTAAGCTTACACTGCGACTCTGAATACGAATTTTGAAGATGCGCTTAGCGACGACTTTGCTTAGAGCGGTCTTCGCCCGTCTTAAGGTCATGTCTCTGAATGTCAGCCTAAGAGTCGTCAATTAAGTAGATATTTTGACATTCGTAATATGAATCATATTATGATTCATCTAAAGCGGTCTTTTTAGCCCCCCTGCACTTGGTTTTGCATGCCTACTAGTAAAACATCGCGGAGCCCGTTTTTTTTTTCGTTCTATTTTACTATGCTTTTTATGCCCATGTTTGCAAAATAAAAATATCTTTGTCTTTATATTTATCCAAAGGCCCATTTCTACTCCGGCTAAGAATTTTCCCAACAGAAAAATCCGTTAACACTTTTTCCGAGTTGCTCACTTACACCCATACCCCACCTTCTGCTTATTTATTTATTTATTTTATTTATTCTAATTCAATTACTCTCTACACTTACAGTTTTCAACCAACACGTGTAGAGAGTCAATAATATTTAAAAAAACATTAAAAATATTCTACAATTGAGTACAAAAATATTCCTTATAATATTGAATACACAGTCCAACCTTAGTGTGGTTAGTGTGGTGTGGGTGGTCTTATGTGAAGAACCCCCTTTTTAAACCCTGAAAAAAAAAAGGGGTATATATGTTTGTAGTGTATATCTATGGATCTATGTATATGTGTATCGGGGTGTGTGTGTGTGTCTTGTTTTTGTGGCAAATAAATGATTTTTCTTTCTTTCTTTCTGTGTATTTCTCTGTGGCATCGTAGCTCTAAACTTGATGGACCGATTTCAATGCAGTTTTTTAAAGCTAGTTTAATCGGATATCATCTTAGCTATGTTTCATGAAAATCTGTTCAGCCGTTCAAAAGTTACAGCTCTTTTTTTAGTTGGAGTCGGGGGTTTTTGACTGTTAGGATAAACGTGGAAATAATTTTGTAACCAATCTTGGATTTCAGGGACACATCAAGTGTGATGTTCCTGTCACCAGATAACCAGGCGTGGTACTGCGGCGTCCTCAACTATACTTTACACCCGGAGTTCAATGAAGACACTCTCAACACCCTCGCCCTGGTCAGCTTGGAGTATGAAGACATTTATTTTAAAGGTCCTATAACATAAACTTTGTTTTAGTTGTTCTGTTACGTGAGGCTATGTATAAAGAAAGAAAGAATAACAATAAAAAAGTAAAAAAAAAAAAAAAAAAACCGAAGAAAAACAATAATTAAAACAACCTGGACGAGACCAAAAATGGCCCCCATCTCAGCATAATGCTGTGACATGTATGAGGGCAAGGATACCGTTGAATGGCGAGAGTTGATAATACTTAGTTTCAATATATGTATAATAATATGCGTTTCCCCATGGGGCTGGCATAGTCACCTAGAGCGAATGAAGCCCCGAAAAAATTAGAATAAAAAAATAACACTTTTATTAGCTTCAACTGTAACTTACTATGTAAAAAAATCTTGGAAGTTAAATTTGCCGCACTTCCAGGTTTCCGATTGAGCTGAAATTTTGCATACACCTTTAGTCTGGATGACAGTGCATGGTTAGCTAGACGCATAGACTTATTAATAAGGGACCTACTTATTATTTCTATGGCTAGACGTCATTCTAAATCCAATATGGCAGACGTCCAAAGATACGATATCTTCTCCAGGACTAATCCACTTGGAACCGTGCACTTACAATCATGATTCACCATGAAAAGTTAGTGGCGGTTGAAACCGCGGGCTCAGTTTGTCATGCTCAATTAAATGTCTCGCTGATGGTGGCGTTGTGTGTCGGGTCGTTGAGTTCCCTTCATTATGGTTGAGCTTAGCGATGCTGACGCATGCGTCACGCTCGTGAACGACTGTCGGGATTGTAACTGCCATGGCATTCTTATTTAAAGACAAATCATTATTATTATCCTATTCTAATTAATTTTTGTTCACATTAAATTACATTATTCTCGCAGCTCTTACCACAACATTGTACTAATTATGATTGTAATCTAATTTTAAAAGAGTTACCGCGGATTTTCTTGCCGGTTCTCCATAGGACCTACTATTTGGGACCGCACACCTAAAGTCTCGACATTTCATAAGTGCCTTTATTTGATTTAAATGAAATAAATATCTATTCTATTCTAGCTAGCCATGAATAAAATTCTCGTTGATAAGACTGGGTAGTTTCGTAGGTGAGGTTGAAGTTTAGGAGCGTAGATTGCTGTGCGTTACTCCGGTGCTGTGTGATGATGATGTGTTTTTGTTCATAGGGGACATGTTGTACTGGCCTAGCGATGATCCATCGTACCCCTTCGCTGACGTATTTGCCATTGGGTTCACTGACCGTGAGTAGACGAATTTAATATGTAGTTGCAGTAATAGATTGAAATCATCCGCCATAATTCAGAAATAAGAAGCAAACAACGCATTACTTCTGTGCGTCACTGCAACGGAAAAGTCATTGATTCAAAATTTGCTAACGTTAACGATACGTTACGTTAAAAACATTCGTGCGTGGCCCTCTGTAGTAACACTCAGTATGTTTCGTGTGACAGGAACAGAATCGAGTTGTGAGTGACTTATGTGATACTATTGGTAGCGGACCAGGAAGCAATTTTCAATAAAACAATATTCAAGTAAACAATTGCGATTTGTGAGATTTTAATAGTCGAAAAAGCGCTCGAAGAGCAATCTCGATTCCGAGATGATCTCGCAGGAAACTCAATCCCGAGATAATCTCGCAGGAAACTCAATCCCGAGATGATCTCGCAGGAAACTCGATCCCGAGATGATCTCGCAGGAAACGAGAATTGCCCTCCTGAGCGCATAAAACGAAACAGAAAGAGAGTAGACCTTTTTGTCTGCTTAGTATATCCGTGACCACGGCGCTTGCAACTGTGCCGAAATATTGGAAGCTCACAAAAAAAATTATACATAGTATCTCGATTTCAATTCTAATAATACAGTAGTAACACAGTATTTTTTTCAGGCAATGTGATCTTGGAACAAGTTGTGTACCGGATGGAGTATGTTAACATTACGGATTGCATTGACTTTTACATCAATGAAGAGGTAAGCGTTTCTAGAATAGTAGGTATGTATTTACAGAACATGAGGATTTTCATTCGTAACTTCAATTCTGCATGAAGAACAAAGCGAATGTAGAGTACGCATATTATTTCTACGTAGAATAAATCGTAAAAGAAAGCGAAATAATCAATGAAAATTTTGTGAAATCTCGTTTTTGTAAAATGTCATTGGAAATAACCATTTTGACTGGGTATGCACACATTTAATAGAACATGGAAACGGCAGTATACAATGCATAGGTATTAAAAAAAAAAAAAAGGTTTTGAAGATAAAAAGACATAATTATTAAATTTCATAAAAATACTAAATTTCTGTTATGGTGGTAAACAAGCATACGGCATGCCATATGCTTGTCGCAGGCATGCCTGATGGTAAGAGGTTACCGTTACCTATGGAAGCTTGCAACACTAGAGTATCACTCGCGCGTTGGCGATCTATACCTCCCCAAGGAGCACTTGCAACCTTGGTCACTGTTAGAAACACAACACTGCAAAACAGCAGTGTTATTTGGCTACGATATTCTGCAAGGTGGAGGTACTTCCCCAGTTGGGCAGCTCCAATTTTAAGCACCATTTAAAGTGACCTTTTTTTTTTACAACGGAATTGTACAAATTGCCTGCGACAGATAATTTTGTCATTACAGCTAGACACGAAGTGGATGCGTCCGACGCACTACGTGTGCCACAGAGGGATGTTTGACAAGGGACCCTGCGTCTATGACAACGGCATGGCATTAGCCGTCAACATCAGCGGGAAGTGGACCCTGGTCAGTACTCCTTTCTCTTATCAATTTATTTAATAATTGACCCTGTTTCTTTTACTACGGCATGTCATTAGCCGTCAATAAATTAATATTGAAGGCTATTAGTATTAAGCGTCATTTTCTTTAACGTATTTTAATTTTTTTTTATTATTAAACGAAACATTAAATATTTTTCCTGTAACATTAAAAAAATGTAGCGAATAAACGCGCGAGTCAACTACTATAAATCTACTTGTGTAGATGTATATTAGTAATAAATCTCGCGACATTTATATATATCATATAAATTGTGTAACGTAATAAATTGATGGGTTTGATGTAATTTCAAGTCTATTTTCTTCTTTTTGGAGCATTTAAATAAAAGCTTGTTTTATATTTATTAAAGTATTTTTCACTATTCTTAATATAATTATGATTTTTTAATATAATTTCTCATTATAATTAATTAGATGTAAGTTTCCATTTGCTTGGCTCATGAAACCGTTGTATTTCAGCTAGGCATGAGCACCTGGGGTCCTGGATGTGCCTTACCAGCTCGTTTCATAAACTTTGCCAGCTTCATCCCATGGATAAGGACCACGATACGTACAAGACGCGCTGACGTGGTTAAATACGATGAACCGGTCCACATGGAAAAGAATGATTACATTTATACACTGGAGAAGATTTCTGCAAACAAAGTGGTTTTGAGACCTGAGTACGAATGTAAGATATTTTTTTCTAAAAGCCTTTGTACAAGATGACATTTTCGCGCGCAGTCGACGCGTGTTAAACGCAACTACAAAAATACTCCAACTAGAAAAAGAGCTGTAACTTTTAAATGGGTAAACAGATTTTCATGAAACATAGCTAAAATGATACCCGATCAAACTAGCTTTCAATTAAAAATCTGTGTATCTGTGTATCTATGTATGTCTGTGGCATTGTAGCTCCAAAAGGAATGGACGGATTTCAATGCAGTTATTTTAATTGAAAGCTAGTTTAATCGAGTATCATCTTCGAAAATCTGTTGAGCCGTTCGGAAGTTACAGCTTTTTTCTAGTTGCAGTCTGGGTTTTTCGGGTTAGACTATTGACAGTAGTTATTGATGATGATCGAAGAAGAAACGAAAAATTATTTACTCAATTGTATTACAATTAGGTAGTAAAAACTAAAACTCCTGGTTTTACAAAAATGTTTATGGAATGAACAGTCTTGATACATTTTAATGGATGCAGGTGTTCATTCATTTGCACGCATAGTTAATGCTCTGAATGAATTTTAGTATTGTTTTATAATTTTTCCTGCAAACTTATCCTGTAAGTAAACTTAATGCAGAAATTGGCAGGATTTTGCATTCAAGATTCAAAGATTTAGTAAGCAATAAATCTTTGAATCTTGAATGCAAAATCCTGCCAATTTCTGCAAACTTAAAAGTATCAATAGTAGCTGTTCACAGTATATAGAACTATACGTTTGAGTACCGAATATTCCGTGGTTGAAAATATCGGACGATAAAAACGCAGCTGTGTGGAAAGGACGCGGGACACATCATCGCAATAACGCGATATTATCGACCGATATAACGCATGCGATATTATCGACCGATATAACGGATGCGACATTATCGACCGATATAATGCGGCTGTGTGGAAGTCTTATTTAGGCCCGTTTTCGAGCTAAAGGGGATGGGAAGAAACGTCCCCACCATCCAACAGATTTGAAACATATCTCATTCGAAGGGTCTTATTAGATAAACGGTCTTCTAAGAGTACCCAAAGCCCATCTGTTGGTACCAAAGCGGACCACCGTGGTGAGTTTAGCCGATAGGAGTTCGACATACCCCTCCGCCCCCCCAGGTGGAGGACTGCCCATGACGGGTTTCCACCACGCTAATCCTAAAAAAAGGTTAAGCGGACCACCGCCGTGGAGAGTGGTAGTGGTCTGCCCCCCCCTGGGCGGATGATGGGTTCTCACTAATTAAATAAAAAAGTTTAGATTAGTTTTTGTTTTTTTTTCTTAAAGAACCCCATCGATTTTGTAGTTGAAACTTGAAACAGGTAGTTAGTCTTTTTGTGGCTCCTAATAAACATATTGACACGCATCCTATAACTGTTGGAGGGTGGGGACGGGGTTCATACAAAATACCCCATAATCCTTTGTTATCAAATCAACCAATTCCAGTTTTAAATGAGTCTCGTGGCGATTGCGCGACTAACCATACCCAAGATGAATTTCTCATGTATCACGAAGAAGAGAGATTCAAGGTGCCTGAATACGGAGTCGGAATCTACACGGTGAGTACTTATCATTACAAAAACCGAACCCTCAAAAACCCCCGTCTCCAATAGGAATAAGAACGAGAACGGGGTGAATAGGATTTTGTTATTCCCCTAATGTCAAAATCATATTCATCCCTTACTCGTTTCCATTCACCTCCTTTTCGTTCTAAAATACCCCGTTCTCGTTCCAATTGTCCCTATCTACGAGGTGAATAGGAATTGAGCACATTGTTTGCATTTTCTATGAAAAATTGTACTTAATTGTTTTTGTGCTGTGTCAAATAAATACATTTTTCTTTCTTTCTTTCTTTCTTACTAAACTGAATAAAAAAATCTAAAAAAATTAAAAACTAAGCCACCGCTTTCATATAAAATAGCACTAGGTGTAAATAGTACTACTATATCATAGTGATAATCATCCGTGAAATTGGAAATCGTTTCTATTGACCCCGTTTCTTCCTACTAATACTATTCCTTGGTCTGTGTCAATCGCATCCAGAGTGATACATTCACGTAATTTTATGACGCGCTGATCATATTGCAGTGACGCTCGAAGTTGACGCGAGCGTATCTCACTGAAGCTAAGAGAAAACCAATCAAAACAACCAGTTTGTTTTGATTAAAATTTTACTGCAACTGCGCGGCAACTGCACTTCTTTAGTTATGTGAATTAGCCTACAGGTCTTTCCTGCGATTCTTTGCCATCTAGCTGCTGGTCTCCGAGCACTTCTTCTACCGTCTATCGGGAACCATTCTACTGTTAGCCTGTGTCATCCCACTGCTGAGCAAAGGCCTCCCCTTGTTTCCCCCCGTTGACCCCCCGGGAACCATTCAGAATTTTTTATTTTTCTTTAATTTCAGGACCTTTATCTTGAACACATGCCAGTCCTATTGTTACAAAAAATACATAAGCACTACCAAATGTAACGTAGTATACACTTAATAATCAGCGGGTCTACCGCGTAACTAAAATTGTAATGAACATCGACATCGGTATTAAACTTCAATACGATCGTGAGAGCCTAAACTTTGAGCTAACTTGTATTTTTTTTACCGATCATGAAGATAGGAGTCCCAACTATATGATCGGTAATTCTTTTAGAAGTTAAAGTTTTTTTTAAAGTTTAGGCTCTCACGATCTTCTTGAAGTTTAATACCGATGTCGATGTTCATTACAATTTTAGTTACGCGGTAGACCCCCAGGTTATGTTTACACATTTCATTTATTCATATATTTATTTATTTAATTACAACGGTTGTGTTACAACCAATTACAGTAATTAAAATTAACACACTTTGAGTACACAAAATTAAAGTAACAAAAAACAAATTATAGTTCATAAACTTGTTTAGCCGCCTCCGAATTGGGGACAACTAAAACGCTTTGAAACAGCAATATGTTGTTTGCTTACTCTAAAAATCTGGAAAAGCTGTTCCCGGCTGCTACTGTTCACATTCCAAGTATGTCATCATCAACTGTGGCACAGTCGGCACAGATTTCACAATTTGGTGAATCATTTTTAGGGTTCCATACCTCAAAATACTGTTTGTTAAGACCCTTTTTCTCAGGATCGCGTGGAGGTATCAAGTTGAAATCAATATCAAAATATTACTGCCTTGCAATATCACTGCGTGGGTCCAGTAAAATTATAATGTCTCTGAAATGAGCTCGTGAAATTGTTAGAAATGGAGGCGGTTGACAAAGTTTCGTGCAATTTACTTAATAATATCACTGGTTTGACAATATCCCTGCGACATTATATATGCATAGCTTAGTGAATGCTAAGGAACTAAGGCTGACATTCAGAGACGACAGAAACGAGTCTAACCGTGAACTTACGCTTCCATCTGTCAAACTTACGAACAAATTTTGACAGATGGAAGCGTAAATTCACGCTTAGACTCGTTTCTGTCGTCTCTGAATGTCAGCCTAAGTTGTTTCATAAGTAACTGTACAATGTATTCTATTCTAATGTCAAATGCCTGAAAATACTTTTAATTTCAGTTCAGTCATTATGACCACGATTTTGAATGGCATTGGAACTGTATCACGATAGAAGCTGGTACTAATATATTTTACAAGTCGAAGGCTGAGATCTGGGAGGGCAAAGGCTTCGGTGAGGGCTTAGCGGAGGAGGATACACTAAAGAAATTCATCAAAATAGTCCCATTGCCCGGAAAGGGCACCCGGCCGCCGAAGACGTTACATTATATCGACACTTGGAAGAATTATGAAAATGTCGACATTAGGAACCTTCATTTTCGCTTTGATTTCTATAAAGAAGCAATCGTAAAGATTAAATTCTATAGTAAAAGAGTATATAGAGATATAACGAGAACCTATAAGACACGTAAGTATATTTGTGTGGCCTACAGATAGTTGTTCCAGGTCTATGAGCTGTTATTAACCCCCGAAAAAAAAGAGGGGTGTTATAAGTTTGTAGTGTGTATCTGTGGAGTCTGTGGCACCGTAGCTCCAAACCGGATGGACTGATCTGAATGCAGTTTTTTTAATTGAAAGCTAGTTTAATCGGGTATCATCTTAGCTATGTTTCATGAAAATCTGTTCAGCTGTTCAAAAGTTACAGCTTTTTTCTAGTTGGAGTCGGGCGTTTTTTGTAGTAAGTCTATTAATCTTATAATTTATCGAATACCAATCGACAGAAAGAGTGAGATTCGAATTGGGTATACAATTTATTGGGATTACAAAATAGCTATATGTGACTCTGGATGTAAAGCATTCGATGATCGTGTGCTTGTGCTGTCTGTAGTCGTAGTCAGGTACAGTGCCACAGACTTATCTGACCCGGTGACCAAAATTTTAAGTAGCGTCGACTCGCCACAGAACAAAAATCACTTCAAATTGTATTTTTTGTATAGAAATGACATTGGTAAAAGCGACGGCAGCGCCGCCATTATCGGGTCAGATAAGTTTGTGGCACTGTAGTTGACTTCCGATTATGGCTAGGCCAGATAGTGTAAAAATTTATTTCTTAAAGCTTTTTTTTTTGTTACAGGCAAGTATAAGGACCCGAATGAAAAATACGTGCGTAGGCTGCACAAGGAGAACTTGTTCACTTTGCTCACGACGCCAGTCAAGCCAACCACAGCGCTGGATAAATCAACACTGAGCACTGATTACATTTTTGGTAAAGAAATGCGTTTCCTACTTGACCATCCACCCCACAAAATGCCTCAAAATAGGAGAGTACGGACTCTCCGTTACCGTTCAGGATGCTATTGTTAGACTCTAATCCGGGTCAGTAATAAATAGTTGTGTAGTCATCGTTTTTAAAAGGCTTTTATTAGCTTCACTTGTAACTATGTAAAAAAATATTGGAAGTTAAATTTGACCCACTTCCCGGTTTCCGATTGAGCTGAAATTTTGCATACACGTTTAGTTTGGATGACAAAAGCGTTTTCTTTAGTTTTTTTTTTAAACTATAATATTTATTATAGTGTCAAAGACTTCTTTGACAACCTGACGCCTGTAGCTGATAGGAGTCTTAATACGTTTTTTTGTAACTTATCACGAAGCATTTGTCTATATTTAATTGCATACGATTAAGACTACACCAACTAGAGATAGCGTCCAGATCACTCTGAAGCGATTGGCAATCGGATGAATTTTCAATTGTTGTAAACACTTTCAATTCATCGGCATAAAGCAGACAAGGGCACTGTAATCTTTTTACAAGGACCTTGATGAATATCAGAAAAAATAGCGGTCCCAATTGCGATCCCTGCGGAATGCCGGATGTAGTCTCCACAGGTAGCGACAGATATCCTTTAACAGAGACTAGTTGATTTCTATTCTCTAAGTAAGATTCAATCCAGCGCTAAAGGCATCCATGCACTCCATAAGATGAGAGCTTCAGGATCAAAATATCATGGTTAACCTTGTCAAACGCTTTCCTGAAGTCTGTATAGATATAATCTACTTGACCTCTTTTGGAAAAAGCAGAGCATAGATAATTCGTATACTCAAGTGGGTTGCTGAGTGTCGATTTTCCACGTATGAAACCGGGTTGGCACTGTGATAAATGTGGCTTAAAATGAAAATAA
The DNA here is from genome assembly GCA_932294325.1 of Allophyes oxyacanthae. Lineage (NCBI taxonomy): Eukaryota > Metazoa > Arthropoda > Insecta > Lepidoptera > Noctuidae > Allophyes > Allophyes oxyacanthae. The sequence goes on from OW028633.1 coordinate 1,043,148, forward strand.
TAATGTTATATGTTTGACCGGTATGTATGTATGTATGTTCATCTGTTCCCTGCATAGAAATAGTACTATATATTATCTCTATGGTTCCCTGATAACTTCTGAACTACTTATCATAATTCAACAAATGAGGTATCGTTGGAAGCGTCTTGATGGTCCGGTGGTTATAGGCTATGTGACGTCACATTAAATTTAATATGGCGCCCTCTAGAAGACATAAGTAACGAACTAAGATTTTTTTTGTTTGATGTTTGCGTGTTGGGTATCAAATGAAAGGGCATAATTAGCACATTTCAAAAATATATATATATGGATGGAAGTCGCTCGCGGCTCTGAAAAAAAAATTAAGTTCAAAAACTAATTCCCGACTACTGAAAAGCTATGAAACAAGAAAATATTATCACATATTCATAGTGATGTTCAGAGGATAGCCGTGGTCGTATGCCACCTACAGTTACCTTAACAAAACAATACAGTCTAACAGTAGTAAGCGATCATAAGTTTTAGGGCAAAGTGGCATACGACCACGGCTATCCTCTGAACATCACTATGAATATGTATTAATATTTTCTTGTTTCATACCTTTTCAGTAGTCGGGTATTAGTTTTTGAACTTAATTTTTTGAATATATAAACATACATAATTAGAACTTTACGATATGAAGATAATATTATTATATGTACGCGTAAGACAACCAGCGACCCTTTGGTGTAGCTTATCCATAGACCCTGACAGTATTTCATTTTTCACACATACAATTTCATGGATACACAATACACACGCTGATAATACATGTTTTTGAACCATTTTTGAACGCATCATATTTGACATCTAACAAACATCAAAATATTATTATGATCAAATTATCATGTACAAACATAGAATTAATAAGTACTTTTCGTTACTTCGTAGTATAATAAGTCTATATGTGTACAAATTGCAAAGACCCTGTACACGTTCGGCGAATAGAGGTGAACACAAACGTGTGGGATGCGTATTAGCGTGCACTCATCACGAATGACGCCGAACATGAATGTCAACGAATACAGTCAAATGCCTCTAATCGCTGAACGTGTACAGGGACCCTTTTGAAATCTGCGTTATAAAAAACACTGTGTCTTCGCTAATTACAGTACGTCCGAAGTTTAAACCACCCACACAATGGGGTTGAACAGTCGTCAAATATCCAAAGCAGAACAGGCATGAGTACGGCGATCTTCATAGTCTTCGAAAATGAACGCTCTTTATGAGTTAGCACACATCGTGGTACTATCTCAACTAAGCTTACTACCTATATTAAGCAGTATTACGCAATGGTTTGTTATCCTGAAGAATAAAAAATAAAAAAATGAAAATAAAAAATCCTGTGTTTCGTCGATGGTGGATGACACGGGACACTGCGGCGACCGCTACACTCTTCATAGTCAGTGTGCTCACTGTTCACGTCAGCTGCGTGCGGGCGTCGAAGAATTACGCATTATGGTACGTTTATATCTACAAACATCGAGCGTGCCAGACACGTGCCGTGGCAGACACGGACAGACACCATTTATTTACATCTAACGTGACAGAAGTGTGCCGTGTCAGACATCGACAGACCAACCGACACACACAATCGGCGAAAAGAAAACAAAACACGTCTGCCCTACCGACCCTGTATAGTAACGACGAGCAACCCTGGATAGTTGGAAACCGCTGGCAGTGAATCAATATATCACTTACTTCTTCATACGATTGATTGATTAGCGGCATGTGAAGATCAAGATGAAGTGATGAAGGTTCTTTCTTTCTTTCTAAATTCTTTAATCATAAATTACTGTCAGTAATTGTTGCAGTTTGTCGGATGTAAACATGTGGATTATTGCAATGTTAGGTACTTATAACATTGTGTGATACTTGTTAGTTAAGTATGAATAAGACAGTTGCAGGTATACAATACAATAAATTTTATTGTACACCAGAAATACAAAAGGATACAATACTTATAAATATAAACATTACAATGGGCGGTCTTATCGCTAAAAGCGATATCTTTCAGACAACCTTTGGATGGACATGACTCGGAAGAAATAGAAAAAGGGCAGTTTGCGGTGTATATTATAGTATATTATTTATCTGTTTATACATATTATTATAAGCAGATAAATAATATGCACAAAATTTATATTACACTTACATACAAAATAAATAAATATACAGTGTTATTATTTAATTGGTATAATATTTTAGGGCATAATATTAGCATTCCCACTAAACAGATAGGTAGTGATGTTTCAGCAATACTTTTAAAGAAGTCCAATGACTGTGCTCTTCTTACCGACACAGGCAATGCATTCCATAAGCGTGAAGCTTGGACTGTAAACGATTTATCATTGAATATCATGGAATGCATTGGCATCTAAAGCCTCAAATTATTAAAGGTATCCCCACTATTGTAATTCAATTAAGTTTGCATTTTATAATTGCTCTAGATTTATTATATCTATGTTTACGCTAGAATCAAGTTAAATAGATAACTGATACGGCTAAGTCTTAGTACTTATGAAGTTTTTGTTTGTTAATATGTGGGTAACTTGGTATCAGTAAAAGTTAATATACATATAATTTCAATATGATCTTTGTTTTGATATCCTCATAATTATTATTAGTATTAGAGCTCAAAACGGGGTATTTACCATGTTTCTATCGTGATAGTGGTACCGGAACCGAGCGCACAAAACGTAACAGAAGGAGGGTAGGCGGTTTTGTCTGCCAATAAACATCCACCCGCAAATACTTTTAGTTTATCCGTGACCATGGCGCTTGCAACAGTGCCGAAATATCGGGAACTCAATACAAGATTAGGTATAAACGTGGTAAATACCCCATTTTGAACTCTAATACTAATGTTAGTGACCATGACAGTTTAAAAACTGTTATTATTATATCTTACCTCATCATTAGAGGTGGTCGTTGAATCAATAAACTGTTATTTTTAACGACTTTTAATTAGTCAACGAATTAACTGTTATTCATCAATGAAAAAACAGGTTGAAAATACGAAAATACGTTATTTAGATATTATTTTATTAATTTCTGAGAATTCCGTAGTATGCGAAACGAATACTTCCGAACTATACCGAAGTGTGAATCTAACTCGTACATGTGAGTGAGAAAAGAAAGTTTAATTGTTAATAAAGAAAAAAAAAAAATACAGACAAAGAATGTCCATAGTCAAAGAAATTAATTAATTAAAATTAAAAATGTAATGAAAATAATAATTAAATGAAATTAATTAGAAAGAATTAATGTTATGATCATTCATACTTCAATTATCTGTTTGTTCGTTCCGGCTAATCTCCGAAACGGCTGGACCGATTTTGACGGGAATTTCACTGGCAGGTAGCTGATATTATAAGGAGTAACTTAGGTAAAAAAAAAGGATTCGTGTAAAAATATAGTCATATTCCACACGGATGAAGTGGCGGGCACAGCTAGTCTTTCATAATTTACCCCAAACACACGCCTACAAGTGCCACATTGCTACCCGATATCCCGCAGCTGGACGGAGGGTACTGGCCTGAATTGAGGACGATGCACGTATTAGAGAGGGCTTTGTTTCCCTCCTTGCCACGTCCTCTTTGCCTTCACAATATACTTTACCCTGCGTAGAACCAAGCGGTAGTCTCCAGTCATACTATCACGCCTAACACAGGCGTGGGATTAAGCAGAGTCGTCTTAAGACCTTTTGTCATAACACAGTACATAAGGCAACTCTGCGTAATATGGCATACACAATACATAAATCAAATCAAATCCTTTATTTGCTGAAGTAGGTATGAAAGGTGACAATTACTTAAAAAAAGTTCCAAACATTCAACCAAAATTGGCATGCAAATATAAAAAGTAGCTTATGTATTAATTAGTAATAAGTAAGTATTATAGTTTCATATATTAAACATTGACAGTAATAAAATTAAACACAACACAATAATTTACGAAATAAACAATGTAAAGTGACGACACGGTTGGCGCAGTGGCTAAGTGATTAGCTTTCTACGCTACGTGCCGCGGGTTCGATCCCCGCACGGAGCAATTATTTGTAAGATCTACAGATAGTTGTTTCGGGTCTGGGTGTGCGTGCATGTGACATGTATGTTTGTAAACTGTACCCTCGATACAGGAGAAATCATAGTGAGGGGCAAATTAAAAAAAAAAAAAAAAAAAAAATGCAATATACTCGTACATGCGATTATTGTAATCGCCAGTGATGTGTATTTTCATTCAAGAGTTCCATTGTCTATCTCCGAAGGTCTTCATCAGATCTTCAACAATAGAACCACATCAAGAGTACACACTCTAAAACAATTGGCGGAGTAAGAAAGAAAGAAAATTGCGTTTATTGGCACAATTAAAATTAAAACACATAACATTTAATACATAAAATAAAGAACATTTATGCCAAAAGGGCCTCAGCTCAGCATAATGTCAGATGGCAACACCAGGTGCTACCACCTGACGCTGATTTTCAGCTGCAACCCACGGGTAATTGCTTAACCTTCTCCTTTTTTGAAGTTGGTTAAAAAAGGTCAGAAAATCTTATAGAAACATCTCCAGGGTAGCCGACAGAATTACCCTTCCCCTTCGAAGGAAGGAAAGGGATCTAAATCAAGTTGATTGAACCAAATTATGTCGAAGGAAATTGCAATCAAGTTGATTGAACCAAATTATGTCGAAGGAAATTGCAATCAAGTTGATTGAACCAAATTATGTCGAAGGAAATTGCAATCAAGTTGATTGAACCAAATTATGTCGAAGGAAATTGCAATCAAGTTGATTGAACCAAATTATGTCGAAGGAAATTGCAATGAAGTTGATTGAAGTTAATCAACTGAGCTCGAAGCGATGGCGCTGATTTAATAAGGTCGTACCTTACTAGTCCCTTTAAGGGATTATTGTACTCATCATTATGAATAACTTTTATTATAGGAGCAACCCTAAAATCTCGAAAAAATAACTGTAATCAAATAATTAAATTCCTCGACTAAATGTATGGACAAGCAGATATTTTTTTGCGATTTCCTATTTTGTGCCATAGTAAAAGTTGTTCATAATGATGAGTACAATAAAACCAGAAAGTTTGGACATTATATGATTACTATTTTAATAGTATGTAGATACGTGTATGTATTTATCAATATAGATGATAATTGTAATACGTATTATGTACCCATATCTAATATGAATGGATATGGATTTTTTTTATGTAGTGCGCAAAATTTGCATAGTGATTCACTGTCCGCTCCCAAATGCAACTGCAGTACTAAAACTCACTCCAAAACAAAATAAAAAATTGATTTTGTATGGCTTGCGCTAGTAAAGTAAACCTCACCTAATAATAATGACTAGTGCATCTACCATGTTTGCATCAGGTTGTCTGGCAGAGAATGCCTTCCTTTGTGCATATTTGTATGAAAACCATTAAATAAATAAATACACCTAATCGAAAGTTAAAGATGGGTATGATCTGTCGCCTATTTGTTAAAATAAATAAAATAAAGTTTATTTTTAATCGACTTCAAAAAATAGGAGGAGGTTCTCAATTCGAGGCGTATGTCTTTTTTTTTTTTTTTATGTTTGTTACCTCGTAACTCTCGACTGCGTGAACCGATTTTGATGATTCTTTTTTTATTTGAAAGCTGGTGCTTTCCGAATGGTCCCATTTTAATTTGGTCCAGTTCTGACAATGGGATCCATGAGAAAACCATATAAGTCTTAAATTTACATTAAGTATGTGCGCGACAAATGGTCGAATAACTCAATATCACGCCAACCGATTTCGATGATTCTTTTTTTGTTTGAAAGAGTATACTTCCGAAATGTTCCCATATAAATTTAGTGAGGATCTGATGAAGATCTTCGGAGATAGACAATGGAACTCTTGAATGAATAACAGCACATCACTCGCGATTGCTGTAATCTCATGTTTATGTATTGTTTTTGCCACTCAAAATTGAAAAATAAAATAAACATAAAAAAAAAGTAAAAACCGACTTCAAAAAAACTAAAATGTATAAAATAATTTTCTTAAAAAACTTAACAGCTTCTGAAGTCGGGGCCTATAATTCTTCAATGTACCTACTCGTAACTTGGCAGTGGCCCCGACTTCAGAAGCTGTTAAGTTTTTTAAGAAAATTATTTTATACATTTTAGTTTTTTTGAAGTCGGTTTTTACTTTTTTTTCAGACTTCAGTCCATAGCTTTGTTAGTACTTTTTTGTGTTAGTAACAATGGTGCTTAAGTAAATAGGTTAGTATTATTAGTTTTTACAATTTATGACTGTCCTCACCCAATATCTCTGGAAGGGGCAGTCCGGTCTGGCAGCAATCATTTTCAAAATGCTGTTGTCACTACTATGCAGGCGCTTTAGTAGGATGGCCGCTTTCTTTCGCATTATGACGAGGAAACCATCTGTGCGAGCCTCCGCAAACGTTCCCGACACGCTACAGCGCCATGGCAGTCCCAACAGCATCCTGAAGGCATTATTAAATTGGACACGCAGGACATTGTAGGCTCGCCGCGTGTATGACACCCACAAGTGTGTGTGTTAAGGGCAGAGGTATCCTCCCGTATGCCTTCTATTGGCTCGTTGCATCATAGCAGTGAATGCACAGATCGGCTTGATAACGTCTTAAGGACATCAAGAGGTATGTAAATGGGCGACGCAGTTCCGAGTGGACATCGACGCTGGACATAAAAGAGATCTCATCCCGATGCTGGACGCTGCAAGGTACCGTTAGCATGAGAACGCGTCTTACTCTGTAAAAGAACTAAAAAATATAAAATATCACAGCTTCTGAACTTGGTGTCACTGTCAAATTAAAGGTGCATTGAAGAATTATAGGACAAGAAGCAATTAAGTTTTTTAAGATTTTTTTTTTAACTTTTTAGTTTTTTGAAGTCGATTTTTACTTTTTTAACTGACTTCAAAAAAGGAGGCGGTTTTTAAAAGTTTATTTTATTTCTCTATTTTGAGTGGCAGAAATAATACATAAACGTGATCACAGCAATCGCGAGTGTTTGCTGTTATCCATTGAAGAGTTAGGTACATCCGAAGATCTTCAGCATCGTCAGATAGCAGTCGCTCCGTGTACAATACTGATATTCATTCGCATCTGGTTAGACTGGAAGCAGACTCCAACGTAGTTGGGGAAAAAGGCTAGGATTGGACCTACGTAAAAAAAAACTTCTTAATTCTGCAAACAAAGTGCACAGTGCTATTTAAAATTCAATTTTAATCTGGTCCAATATTCTGGTGAGTGTATTTTGCTGACGGTGGAAAGACAACGAGAGTCCGAAGCGTAGAGATAGTGCTCTCAATAAGCGCAGTCGAGTAAAATCATAATACGGGGCGAGCGGCGCCGTGCGCCGGCGCAAGCGATCAGCAGAAGCGGGTTGGTATTTGTTTATAATTGAAAAAGTAATAAAATCTCCAATTTTAACCCCCGACAATAAAGAGGGGTCTTATAAGTTTGTTGTGTGTATCTGTGTATCAGGGGGTGTGTGTGCGTCTTGTTTTTGTGGCAAATAAATAATTTTTCTTTCTTTCTTTCTGTGTATTTCTCTGTGGCATCGTAGCTTTTGATTAAAAGCTTGTTTTTTTTTATATTTAAATAATTACATAATGTCACATAATACTGACATAATAATAAACTATAAACAACATCAAAGCATTTCAGGTAATAAAGATTAAAAATAATTCATAATATATAATTGATTAATACAGAAATAACAATATTACGTACCTATATTAAATAATTTTTGGAATGAATTCTTCAACGCTATACGGTGCCATGTCTATAAAAAATGATTTCAATTTATTTTTATTATGTTAAATTTACTTAAATTAGTTATTGAGTCAGGTACTGCGTTGTAAATCTTAATCCCAATAATGCTTGTACATTCACTAGTTTTAGTCAGTCGATGTTTCGTCATAGGTAGTCAATTTCAGCGCGTTTCTAGTTGCCATCCCATGCACAGCGTGGCGAGTATGGAACATAAGTTTATTTTTATGCACATATAAACATGCATTATACATGTATAAGGCTGGTAAGGTCATTATATTATTATTTCTAAATAATTGTCTAGCAGGCGTTCGGTCCCGCATTCGCGCCACGATTCGTATAGCTCGCTTTTGCATGACAAAGACACGATGCCATTCTGCAGAATAGCCCCACAGGTCAACGCCATACATCAGCAGCGACTGAATGGTAGCGAAATAGCAGTCCCGCACTGCCCGCTGAGACAATACACGAGCAACCCGTCCGAGAGCAAAGCAGGCGCGCCCCAGCGTGTCACACAGGCTGTTTATGTGAGGACTCCATGTCATACATCTGTCAAGTTGAAAACCAACCAGCGTGAACGAATCCACTTGCTGGAGGACCTCTCCGTTTATTCTAATGCAGAGGGGTGGGTGTTGCCTTCCGGAAAGGGTAATATGCATGATATTTGTCTTCTTGGGATTTAAAGCAAGCCCATTAACCTTGAACCAGTGGTCCAGTTGCTTGGCTGCTCCGTTCATCTTCTGCTGCAGAACTGCAAAGTTAGGAGCCTCTACCACAGCAGCAACGTCATCCGCGTACATTAAAATCTCTGCCTCGGGCACTGATGCAGGAAGATCGTTCATAAGGAGGCTAAAAGTTAAATTAGACACGCATGACCCCTGAGCTACTCCAATCTTTAATCGGGATGGTTCTTAGCTATAGATCATGAAAATCTGTTCAGCCGTTCAAAAGTTACAGCTCTTTTTCTAGGAGTCGGGGGTTTTTGACGGTTTGGTTATGAACATCTCAATTTTATTAGAAAATATAATATAGATGTTTTGTTTCATCGCAACTCGGCAAGTTTTTCCAGATACCGTTTGCAAGAAGGACTGTGTACTGGGCAAGGGCGAGCCCGCTATTTAATTCAACATTGGATATCTCTGATCGGTGGTTTACAATCGAGTAGGTACATGGTGTTATTTACAGCACCAAGTACCTACTTAGTTCAGATGGACCCTGCAAAGTTAACATATCTAAAATGAAATAACGTAATGGCCAGAAATAAACATGTTATCGCTATTTACAACCGAATAACTTGGTTCGGATGGAGCCTACAAAGTATTTTGTTCAGTGGTGAAAAACGCTACCTCTTATGCCTTGCTTCCTACCTAAAATATGAGCCATCCCGAAGTGGACTGAGCTCTCGAAGCCAAGCGAGTACGTCGATCTATTCGATTATTTATACCTACCCTCAAACTCGATTGTGGCGGCACTCGGTGCGGCGCATTCAGATATACGGGTGGAGGACTCTCCTACTAGAAGGATGGAGTGGAAAAGGATAGGAAAGAGTTTTTAAACAAAGAAAGAAGAAAAATAATTTATTTCTACATAAAATACGACTGTAAGTGCAATACAAAAAAAAAGTAAAAATCGACTTCATAAAACTAAAAAGTATAAAGTAATTTTCTTAAAAAACTTAACAACTTCTGAAGTCGGTGTCATTGCCAAGCTAGGTGCATTGAAGAATTGAAGGCCCCGACTTCAGAAGCTGTTAAGATTTTTAAGATTTTTTTTATATTTTTTAGTATTTTGAAGTCAGTTTTTACTTTTTTTTAAAAGTTTATTTTATTTTTAAATTTTGAGAGGCGTAAATAATACATACATAAACATGCGATTACAGTAATCGCAAGTGATATGCTGTTATTCATTCAAGAGTTCCATTGTATATCTCCGAAATTCTTCATCTGATCTTCACCAAATTTAAATGGGACCACCTCGGGAGTATACCCTTTTGAACGAACCCTTTTAAATCGGTTCACAATTGGCGAAAATATCGATGAACATACACAAAAAAAAAAACATTCAGACTAACATAGAACCTCCTCCTTTTTGGAAGTCGGTTAATAAAGTAAGTGATTCTATTTATTTTCTTCGTTGTACACTTGAATGGATGGCGTTAACAAATGCATTTGCATAATATCGTAATTCGCGCTTGCTAGTAAAAGGAACCTTCGTGAACTTAAAACTTTATGTTGACTTAAAAATAAACTGAGTTTTATTACTTTATTCAATGTAGGCAGAGCAGTAAAATGTTTACTTTTCCTTCATAACTAGCTTATTATTAATAATAAGCCAGAGTAATAGTCGGAGAGTAGTTTTATTAATATAAATTATGAAGGGATTCAATCTTTTTTTAAATTAAAATTTGGAAAATGTTACAGCAATATTAGGCACTTTTGAAACTTTAACAATAATTCTAGGTGCACGTATGTTCGTATGGTTCTATATATTAAAATATATACGTGAAGAGAAAACTTTGTACCCCTTTTTAAGCATATTGCGCGCACGGAGGAGTGTGAGATTTGGCATAAGTAAAGTTTACGTGGAGAAGGAATGCAGAAAGCTAAAATTACGGTCGAATTTCGACCACTAGGCGACCACTAGTTATTGTAATTGGGTAACACATTTACAGTGTTTTTTGGCTAGTGTAGCATATTCGTAGAGGGCCTACGATATCAATGGTCTACGACTTTGTACGACGCTACGCAATACTACAATATTTTACTTTTGTTTAACAATATTAGAAATATAAATTATCTGCACCTTCAGTAGATTCATATAGTAAACTTTCTAATAGAGACTCCCCACCGTTTCGCAACGTGTCATAATGTAGCCAGGGAGAACAGAATTTATTACAAAATCCACAGAAAGTATTAATTTATTCAGGCCTGCATACCTGCAAGCGCCGCTGCAACCCCCCACTACGTCTGCCCCCTTTCTCTGTAGCATACCAATTTCAGCAACGTCAGCTGTTAGTTTATTTTGAAATTAATCAGTCGACGTCACTAGCCAATTTATGACGCCTTTTATAGACTTTGTTAATAAACGAAGAAATGTGTATTTATTTAGTTCAATATTATTTTGGTACACATTAAATCACGTCTGTATTTTTCGAAGGTTCAGGCAAAAATAAGAAAAAAACTCTAATTATAATAATTATGTAGTTATTAAGTTTTTATTTTTCGTTTTTACTTTTTATGTTGAGTTGTTTGGTTTTATGTGTGTGTATTTTATTCATGTGTGTGTGGTTTTGTGCTGTTTAATAAACGTTTTCTTTCTTTCTTTCCCCTTTCTGATAGTTCTTGCCGACTTCACAGAAGAATCTATATATCTAAATATTAATACGTGACGCGCACGGACGAGTGTGAGATTTGGCATAGTTAAAGTTTATATAAACGACGTTAAGTCCCAAATGGTACTCAATATAACCTAACCGTCAAAAACCCCCGACTCCAACTGGAAAAAGAGCTGTAACTTTTGAACGGCTGAACAGATTTTCATGAAACATTATCTATGACACAAAAAAAAAACTAAACGAAAATCGGAAAACCACAGACAGATACACAGATACACAGACAGACACGTTAAACTTATAACACCCCTCTTTTTTGTCGGGGGTTAATGAAGAAAGAGTGCAGACAGCTAAAATAACGGTCGAATTTCGACCACTGGGCGACCACTAGTACTTATAACTATGCTTAGACCTCTGGGACTAGCAAGCGTGATGCTAACCATTTATTTTTCTACTCAACTAGAGACATCTTCTATCACAAAACATAAATTTTTCCTTCATCTCAGACATTGTAGCAAAAGTTTTAAGCTGTCCTACGGAATCTTAAAATCCAGTTTGTTTTACTGTATTTACACCGAAACGAACGCGTGAACGTCATAATGAGACATGAATGAGATATAATAACAACCTATTCATTAAGTTCACTGACAATGAGTTCCCTTTGGTTAGCTCAGCGATGCTGACGCATGAGTCATGCTCGAGAACGGGTGCCGTCTGTCGGGACTGGTCAGCTTGTAACTGCCATGACAATCTTATTCAGAGGCAATATATAATATTATTCAAATTCAAAATGCATGGAAATCTTAGTCTCGTAGCTCTTATCACAACATTCTGATCAAGACTGTAGTCTATTATTTTAAAAGAGTTTCCATTGAGGTTTTTTTCCGGTTCTTCTCCATAGGACTTACTATAGGAATAATGTGGTACAGCGCGTGGTGTGGTGTGGTATGTGGTGATGAAAATATGGATAATGGTTAAGTATTACCTGCTCCATGAAAAATACTGACGGCAAAATATGGTAATACTGGAATTGTTCTTGACTGGATAAAAGTTCTAGTTCGTTACACGACGGTGTGACAGTCAGCCGTACTTACAGAACTGTGCGGGCGAACACAACTTGTTTGCATATCTTGGAACACTGAATCTAGTTTCCACTCTGTGACATACGTAACTCAGTGGATGTTATATGCGTATCGGTTTTATTGATTGGCGACTTATTTTTGAATCGAAGTTCTAAGTTCAATAGAATAGATTGCTCTGTATCTAGTATCTATGTATTATGTATGTTTCTACTTGATGGGGCAAATACACTTGGAAGCAATGAATCCGGGTCACAAACATAATAAACCTTAATATCTCGGAAACTACGAATGATAGTTTAATCAAATGGGGCTTCAGCTGAATATCAGCGCTGAAGCTAGCTGCAGCTTTTTGCTGAGCTGAGGCCTATTAGACACACCATAACGACACCGAGACTGCTTTGCCGGATTAAAAAAAATTGTATGTTTATGAATAGTTTTACTATTATAATTAATTTTAATTGTTGTTTTTTGTCTTTTATGTTAATTACTTTTTATTTTCTTAATATTTTTTATGTTATATTTTATTTTTTCGGTGTCGGTTACTTTGTGATGTCTAATAAACGTTTTTTCTTTCTTTCAAATAAAAAGTATTTTATAGACCTATTATATCTAATACCACCTTAGTTTTCAGCTGAAAATCAGCGCTGTAGTGTTACTGCAGCATATGCTAAGCTGAGGCCTTTTGGTCACGCAATACCACACCGAGCCTAATTTAATGTCATAGCTTACATTTGTGTGCACAAGTGAGCCTGCTGCTATGTGCAATTATTGTTGTGTCACTCCCGGCTATTCTGTTTCTTACTGTATAATTATGGTGTGATTTAAATATGTATTGTGTTGACCAATAAACCTTATTTCTTTCTTAATAAATAAAATATTCATACCTCCAAAGAACTAATATTGGGCAAGTACACAGCCTCCTTGTTCAGAGCATTACTGATGTCAGCGTCGCATCGTTAACGTGAAAACGTAAACTATCGACAGGAAGCTTTCAAGTCGCTAATGATTTGTTCAGGGTTGCCACGTGGGAATATCTGTTATCTGTTGTTTGTCTGTTATCTACAGACAGTTGTTTCGGGTCTGGTTATGTGTGCATGTGACTTGTATGTTTGTAAAGAGTACCCTCAATACAGGAGAAATCCTAGTGAGTGTATTAAAAAATAATTAAAAAATACTCCCGTCACCAACTAGAAAAGAGCTGTAACTTTTTAATGACTGAACAAATTTTCATGAAACATAGCTAAGATGATACCCGATTATACTAGTTTTCAATAAAAAACTGCGTTGAAATCGGTCCATCCGTTTTGGAGCTACGATGCCACAGACAGATACACAGATACACACTACAAACTTATAACACACCTCTTTTTTGTCGCGGGTTAAAAGGTATTAATGGATCGCTTCGTTGTCCGTCTGTCGTCTGTCTGTCAAGACTCTTTTACCCAGGACCGCGTGAAGGTATCAAGTTGAAATTAATAATATCAAATGTCTGCAATCCCTTTAAGCTGTGAAAAAATGCCGCATATTTTGACAATCGGAAGGGAATTAAAACCTATAGGGTACTTCCCGTTGACCTAGTACCTATTCAGTACCTACTCGAGCACGGGTTTTTTAATTGACTGTTATAAACCAATATTTTGGTGAAAAATTTAAGTAATAATTAGGGAATAGGTATTTTCACGGGTTTTTCCCTACCCGTAACAACTACTTTCACATGGTTTTTATGTTGGGTAAAATAGGTACAACCTCCTTATTATGAATACTGCCAACCCTACCGGTAGTTGGCTTCGTTTTAAGCATCGCGACAGTTTAGGCACTACTCACAGGTGCCGCGAAGAGGGCGAGGGGGCTGAGAGGGGCAGGGGGGGACTGAAGACTTGCCTAGTATTGCTTCATTATTTATTTGTAGAAAAAAAAATGAATAAATATGTTATGAAGTTTTGTTTGATGTTTTATTAGGGCGTAGATGAGAACTTAAGTGGCTGGAAACTTCAAAGTTTATTTTTATTTTTTATTACTAAGAACCAGGTTCTTAATAATTATATATTACGCTTTTTTCTTCTCTGTTTTGTTTTAAAAAAATGTTGCCCCTCACAAGGATTTCTCCTGTATCGAATACTCTTTTACTTTTTTACTACTGACTGATATAAAATTCAGTTTTTTGTTACACTTACCTTACGTAAAAAAACCTCCTATAATTGAAGGAGTACACAGATGTAAAACTATTTGTGATGTTTTGTGATTTTAAGTGTATGTCCCTTGTTGGAGGTCCTTATTATTAAATAAATAAATACATTATGTCATCTTAACACTACAGTGTAGCTAAAGAAAAAAAAATAAGAAAAGAACTTTTACCTTAACAAAGTTGTTGTGATATTGTAAGGTGGCGGCCCCCAAACTAGGCATTCGTCTGTAACTTGGGAACCAGCAGTGGCCTTTTAGAATTATCTTCAGCAGTGGGCAAATAATAGCTGATAATATAAAAACCGGCCAAGTGCGAGTCGGACTCGCGCACGAAGGGTTCCGTGCCATTATCTATAAACACGAGCAAAAGAATCACGTTTGTTGTATGGGAACCCCCTTAAATATTTATTTTATTTGATGTTATAGCGGCAACAGAAATACATCATCTGTGAAAATTTCAACTGTCTAACTATCACGGGTCATGAGATACAGCCTGGTGACAGACGTATAAACAGACGAACAGACGGACGGACGGACAGCGGAGTCTTAGTAATAGGGTCCCGTTTTACCCTTTGGGTACGGAACCCTAAAAAATAAGTTCAGAAACTAAAACCCGACTACTGAAAAAGTATGAAACAAGAAAATATTAACACATATTCATAGTGATGTTCAGTGGATAGCCGTGGTCGTATGCCAGTTTGCCCTAAAGCTTACGATCGCTTACTACTGTTAGACTGTATTGTTTTGTTAGGGTACCTGTAGGTGGCATACGACCACGGCTATCCTCTGAACATCAACTGTCCTATTTACTCGTAATAATAGGCAAGGTAAAACTATTAATTCAAGTGTAAAAAAACAGCATGGAATCTGAATGGATTTAAATGTTTGTGGTACGATCTCAGGATTCCCCGACGTGACAATATGTAAAGAAACTGATGGAGCCGAGGCGTCACGTGGAGTGCACTTGAACGCTTCGGTAATGTACTTGCGGTGTCGCGGTCTTTAGGAGTAGGTAGGGGTTTAGTGATAAAAGGGGGAGGGAGGGGAGGACGCTTGAGTAAACGTTGAAACTGGCAAAGTGCATAGCTAGTGAAATGTGGTGTAATAAGTAATAATCAGATTCCACCCATCCAAACTAGGTTCATATGGTAAACAACCTAAATTGACAGGAACATCAATTGTTCTCAATTAACAACGAAAGCAAAGAATATGTTTATACAAAAAAAAAAAATACAGTATAATTTTTTATGCAATGCGGATAATTTGCAGTGATTCAGTGTCTGTTCCTAAATGCAACCGCAGTATTAAGATACTTTAAAATAAAATTAAAATTCGACTTAGTATAATTCACTAGTATAATACGCATAATTCACTAGCGCAAGCCCTACAAAATCTAAATTTTATTTGGTTTTGGATTCAATTTTAATACTGCAGTTGCATTTGGAAACGGACACTGAATTATTCAGCAGATTTTGCGCACTACATATTATTTTTTCTTGTATACTGTTGAGTTGAGAGCTTCCTCCTTTTTCGAAGTCAGTTAAAAACATTTTGATTCTATTCGCTGCCATGTTAATTTGCTTACCTACATGTTAATATTTTCCGCGCAAAAATATTCGATTGTATTGTTTGACTCGAGAATCAAACCCGAGTTCCCCCGCATTTCCCACCTACGCCACAAGGCGCTACATTATCGACGTACGGAGCCTCGTTCAAGACTATTCAAGGGGCACTCGACGCCTGCCACCGTATTATCGTTTTCCTGCACAAAAGATTGACTACAAAGAAAAGAAGGCTTTGCGAGATTTCCTGCAAATTGTTGTGTATTTATGACAAAAATCTCGCCGTAAGCAATGTGTTCAGAAAACTGCCAAATTACCGTAAAGACAAATATTTCGTAAACATGCTAGATTTTTAACTGACTTCAAAATAGGAGGAGGTTCTATGTTCGACTGTATGTATTTTTTATTTTTTATGTATGTTTACTGATTTCTCCGTCAATTGCGGACTAATTTTGAAAATTATATTTGTTTGAAAGGTGGTCTCATTTAAATTTGGTGAAGATCTGATGAAGATCTGATGAAGATCTTCGGAGATAGACAATGGAACTTTTCAATGGATAACAGAAATGAATGCGTTGAATCCCCTGGGATTCAACGCATTCATTTCAAAACGCTTTTATTACGAGTAGCTTCACCTGTAACTATGTAAAAAAATCTTGGATGTTAAATTTGACCCACTTCCCGGTTTCCGATTGAGCTGAAATTTTGCATACACGTTTAGTTTGGATGAATAAAGCGTTTTCTTTAGTTTTTTTTAAACTATAATATTTTTTATGTATTTTTTTTGTGTTTATGTGTACAATAAAGAATAAGATTATGAATAAGTATTTTATGAAAATCTACCCTATCTATCTTTAAGGGGTGAAATGGGGATGGGAAGCTAGTTGTTTTATATTCTATGCCATAGCCAAAGACGAAGCAACATAACAAACACACCACAGTATAAAAACTACAGATATTCTTTTAGAATCGCGATAGAGCATAACAGTCGCGGATCGACCGCTCTGCGGCCTTATCTGTGATCTGTACGTGCTGATCCAGTGGACTGGCATCCGATAAGCCACTTATAATACAAGTACTCCTCCAAGAGACTCTAACGAAGTTTTAGCCGATTGCGGAGACAAGGGAGGGTTATATACTATTCTTATAGCAGCGACACCTAGCGCCACAAAAAGTAACTACGTAGCAACATAGCAAGCTAACTACAATGGCGAACAAATACAAATTTGACCAATCAGATTACGAAGCTTGCATCACGCAAGCGAAAAGGATCATCGTATCTAACACAGCACTGTCCGACATCAACTGTTGGGCTTCGGCCCGCCAGGCAGTATCACCTCGCCTGGTCGGAGGATCCTCCCTTTTCAATGGAGGAACACCATACCTTCATTCCTCGAAAATATTATTTTATTTACCAAAAAAGTTGCTCCACAGCACACTAAGATTTCTCTTGTATTTGTTAGTCTGTTTTTACACCCAGACCCGAAACAACTATCTGTAGATCATAAAAATATTTTTTCCACGCGGGAATTGAACCCACGACACATAGCACAGAAACCCAATCGCTTAGCCACCGCCGCGCCGTGACTTCAATACTAATACTAAAAGTACATTTAGTTTAGGAGCTCTGCAAAATCCTTCACGGATAACAAGAATAGTGTTTTTATAACCCAAGCTCAAAACGAATGCTTGTTCTGCATAGAAATATATTTGTGTATTGCAACAAATAATGCAAACCTACATATTTGCATATAGATTGTTGTTTATAATGCATTCACTTCGTACAATAGCTGTTTGTTCTATAATAATAACATACTAGTTAAGCCCGCGATCCCGCTTGCATTGATAAGTTCAATAAATTTTTTCTCATGTTTTCGGTATTTTTTTTTATTGAAAAATAAAAATTTATTATTACTCGCACGTACCAGACTAATGAAGCAGCCATCATTTATAGCATTAAAAGCATTATATTCATGGTCCTACACTACCTGCCCTACGTTGAATACCTATGTCATTTATTAAAAAAAACAGATACAAAAAAAATTGTCCGGTAAAACGGGCCCATTTGGGAAACACGGGGCTTATTGGGACTAACGCTTGGTTTTAGGATTGGCAAAACATAGCGGACTACCTAATTACCTAAATAATATGCTTATGCCTGTACCTATGTTTCACAAATAAATTATTCTATTGTATTCTATTCTATAGGAATTTGGTCATATTGTCTAAACTAATACGAAAACACCTTTACAATTGAAAACGTACCATACTAACACTGTTTAAAATTCGTTAATCTATACAGGATAATTTGTTATGTAGTGCGTATAATTTGTAGTGATTCAGTCTCTGTTCCTAAATTAATGTAAACGCAGTATTGGGATACACTTTGAAACAAAACGAAAATTTGACTTAGTATGGAGGACACGCATAATTTACTAGCGCAAGCCATACAAAATCAAATGTTTATTTTGTTTTGGAATGAAGTTAAGTTTTACAGTCGCATTTGAAAACAGGCACTGAATCACTCTACGTGAAAAAATATCCTGTATTATAAGAAACACAATGGTAATGATTCCTTTACTAAATCCCAATTAGCCCCGCGTTCCCGAATGGCCCCATTTTACGTTAGTTCTTACGAAATATTATTCTAATGCAGGTGCAGCTCAAGTGGCTTCCAATACGCCTTCGCCGGAATTCTCATATTTTAACCTTACTTTACAGTATTCTGTTCATCCCCAAAACCCCATTATATCTTAAAAAACGTTTTAAGTTTCTACATGACACACATACTAGGTTCTTAAGATCATCGGAGAATTTGAGGCTTGAGATGCCAATGCATTCCACGATGTTCTATGATAAATCGTTTACAGTCCAAGCCTCGCGCTTATGGAATGCATTGCCTGTGTCGGTAAGAAGAGCACAGTCATTGACTTCTTTTAAAGTATTGCTGAAACATCACTACCTCTCTGTTTAGTAGAAATGTTGTTATTAATCTGTAAAATATTATACTTTAGGTCCAATACCATTTATGTATCTTAACACTGTATATTTATTTATTTTGTATGTAAGTGTAATAAAAATTTATGCATAATTATTATTTATCTGTTTATATTAATATGTATGGTACACCGCAAACTGCCCTTTTTCTATTTCTTCCAAGTCATGTCCATCCAAAGGTTGTCTGGAAGACATCGCTTTTAGCGATAAGACCGCCCATTGTACATGTACATATTTATGATAATGTTTTTTTTTGTATTTCTGGTGTACAATAAAGTTTATTGTATTGTATTGTATTGTATTGTTCAAAATGCAGGGCAGGGCTAAATATTATTTAAATTGATGATATTGACAAACATAATCAATAATTTTCTGTATAGAGGTGTCTATTAACGTAAAGACAATGCATGAATGTCTGTTTATTTATTACGTTATAATTTTCTAAACAAGTTATTGACATAACACATCTTTAGATCTCTCAGATGCGCTCAGATGGGATCAAATTTTGTTACCGTGATCAATACGTTCTATTTTTAAAATAAAATCGTTATAAAATCGACAGAACAGTTTAAAATATATACTCGTCAAAACAAAATAAGGGCCACTTGCAAATTTCGACATTATGGATGATTTAATGATCATTAACTATATCCATGTGGTAAATTGTACAGCGTTGTGTTATTTTAAGTGTTTGCGAACACTTTTACAGCATTCCGCTTGAAAAACCGTTAAAATGGGTAGATTTTATCAACTTTTTTGAAACCAATTAATTTTACCCTGTTTTTAACGTGAACTTTAAGCTCATTTAACATTTGTATTGTACTGAAAACAGTTTAGTGTGTCAAGTCAGTGCGTACATCGGCATTTTAAGAACGTAATTCCACAGGTTCGACTTCAAATGGACTTGTCTACAACGACCAGGACCATAACACTCATCCAAGAAGGCTATTCGTAGCAATCTTTAGTTTTACAGCCGAGATTTTCGCTGCGAGCGATTCAGAATGCCTGGAATTGCTTTTATGAGATCCAAAATTTTGTCAGAAGTCAGGAATTAGGCAGAGCCAGAGGAATCACCGCTCAAGAAGACCGCTACATAGACTTACATGCACGCAGAGAGAGCACCGTCACTTCCCGCTCTTTGAAAACCCGCTTGTGCCTGGCCACAGGCACGGGACTAAGTGACCAAACAATTAGAAACCAGTTTTATGAAGACCAGCAATTGTCCAGGAGTCAAGTGGTGTGAATTCCATAGACCAGTATTCATCATGCAAATCAATAGACATCCGCAAGGCAACAATTGGACTGTAGCGTAAGTGACTGAAGCACATTGCTTTTTACAGATGAGAGCAAAGTAAAAGTTTTTAGTGTTGACCGTTGCATAAGGGTGTGGAGATGAAAGGGGAGCAACTTGCAGATGCCTGCATCGACAACAATGATCGATTTGGGGGGCCCAATGTTATGGTGTGGGGAGGCATAAGCCAAACTGGAAGAACTGAGCTCATAATTCAGAACCAGGGTACAGTAACAACTTAACGATACATCCAGGAGGTCATAAGACTCTATGTGGTGCCATTTGCATAGCAAAAGGGTGCAGGTTTCAAGCTGTTGCACGGCAATGCACGCGCTTGTACTGTTAGAGCCACCAGAGAGACACTAGAAGAGGCTTGTATACAAGTGTTGCCGAGGCCAGCGAACAGTTCGGGCTTGAACACAATTGAACACATGTGGGATCTGTTGAAAAGAAGAGTATAAGATACAAATTGATAAGTGGACAAAGAAAGACAGCCCTTAAACGTCCTAAAATCGAGCTAGGAACAAATCTCTCAAGAAACAATGCGGCATCTGATAGAAAATGCCCTCTAGGCTTCAAGAATATGTTCAGAAAAGAGAAGGTTACACCTGATATTGATTCAAAAAGGAAAAAGAATAAACGCCGTGGAATTTCATTTTTAATTGCATTTTTAGTCCAAGTGTACTTTTTGCTGAAATTGCACTTTTTCTTGAAAATGTTGTAAAATTGTTTTTCTTTTTTGTGGATTGTGTAAAATTTAAACCCATTTCATTAAAAACAAATCATTACAATGAATTTTACAACTTAGAAACCTAGGAACCTCATAATTTGCCCAGAAGATCAAAAATATAAGGTGGCCCTTATTTTGTTTTGACGAGTATATGTGCCAGTGTTGTGGTTCGATTTAAATATAAATGTGTCTTTTATATATTTGATAAAGTTGGTTCAAAGTGTGTTAGATATACAAAATATGAAAATTTCTACTTTTATTCTTGTTTTAATTTACAATGAGTATCAAAGTAAGTTAATTAATTAATTAATAAATCTTAGGAGACTAACAAATAATAATTATAAGTAGCATACAGCCATTGATTACAGAAGAAATTTCTACCTAGGGCTTCTTAATGACTGATTTTACCATTCTGGTCCGCCGTAGTGTCAGTTGGCTTTTACAGGCATTTTAAAAGGGTGGAGTGTTTGGTTCCCGGTTCGATACTGTAGGTCCTACGGAGAACTACGGAGAATGTTGTATTAAAAATAAATAAGACCTTTCTTATTGGCTATGGACTCTGTAATAGTTCTTTTGTTTTTCTGTTTGTTTGTTGCTGTGGTAATCTCTTTTCCATTAAAGCTGCTACTACATTATTTCAATATACTTTTATTGAATCCTTATTAAAATAACAGAGAAGAACAAGAAACTTTATAAATACATACTTACTACATGACACTCACCAGATCTGTACAGACCCGTAGAGTTAGTATCTCTGCGTTTGGTCGCCGGGCGCAAACGATTTTTAGCCGACTTCAAAAAAGGAGGAGGTTCTTAATTCGATTATATAATTTATTGTTTTTTTTTGTTTGTTGTACGATTATTCCGCCGATTGCAGACCGATTTTGAACCATACGAAAACCATGTGTGTCTAAAAAGCTTCTTACACTACATACTCTGCTACCTAACTCATCTTGGTTTCCAGGCGTTGAGATAAACGTAGATGCTAATAAGACTCGGAATACCCCTAGACCAGGAGAATGCGGCGGGGACTTCCTGCCTGATAATACTATCCCTGAGGGACTGGCGGATATCGAGAGCTTCCCATGGCTCGGCTTGCTGTTGTACCCCACTCGTAAGTAAGGCCGTCGGCAAGGGATGGGGTGGCGTCGGCTATGGTTTTTCTTTCTCTCTTTTATTTAAAAAACGTTGCCCCTCACTAGGATTTCTACTGTATCGAGGGTACAGGTTACAAACATACATTTCACATGGACACACACCCAGACCCGGAACAACTATCTATAGATCATAGAAAAAATTGCTCCGTGCGGGGATCGAACCCGCGGCACGTAGCGTAGAAAGCTAATCACTTAGCCACTGCGCCAACCGTGTCGTCAAACGATGACGATGACGTATGATACCTCTATAGTCCGCGCGTGAGCTCCGGGGAACCCGCGTCTGAGGAAACGGGCGCTTTGTGTTGTGCCTGACCGTCGCTCATACCACACAGTCTCCCAGTACCAGTGTCTCGGGGTACTGATGCTACTAGGGGAGTGCGGGGTGTGAGTGACGGTTGGACGCAGCGCACAGCGCCTTTCTCCTCAGACGCAGATTCCTCGGAGCTCGCGCGCGGACTATAAGTTTGTCAGGCCCTTATAATTTGCACCGACATGAAAGTAGATGAGAACAATCTTATTTTTTGATCTAAGGATATTCAGGGTAGTGGTGAGGAGTATTTACCATCACCGATAAAAAAAAAAAAAAAAATTCAGAATTACCTGTGGTAAAAAACACAATATAAATCATAATAATAACATAGGTATCATACTGATAGGTGCCTGTACTAGGATAAACCTGTGCCACAGGCGGCAGAAGTGCTTACAATAATGGACTTAAGAGGAACAAAGTTTTTAACAATGTTTAACATTAGCAATCTTAAAATGTAATTCAAAAATAAATTAATTTCTTATAATAGACCTAATTAACCTAATTTACTTATTTGACAAATAGTTATCAGATCTTCCGTTTGATCATAGGTCAAAGTTTGTAAATACTTATACAGAGTTAACTTTGAACTAGAATAATTACGGTCATGTATGGATAGATTTTTATTAAGCTTATTGTAAAGGAAAGAGCCTAAGAATGTGTAAAACCTGTTTGTGAAGACAAACTTTGACTCTGAAAGATAACAGTTATCGATTGTTCCTACCAATGCCAATTATCTGTTATAACAAATAACAGACACTTTCATTCACAGCAAACCTTGCTTGTTATTTTGTCAAATAACAGTTTTGCTCTCATTCTTACTAACTGGATTGACGCTTGCTAGAAAGAGAGACACCTAGTATTTAATACATAAACAGATATAAATACTTAGTGGGTTATAGTGTGGTAGTATGAAAATAACAGGCTGTTATTTAGTAACAGATATTTCATTCTGTTATTTTTGTGTAACAAATACAGAGATAACAGGTAACACAATTGACTGTTATAATCCATCGCTAATACAGGGAGGATAATTACGACCACGGCTATCCTCTGAACATCACTATGAATATGTATTAATATTTTCTTGTTTCATACTTTTTCGGTAGTCGGGTTTTAGTTTTTGAACTTACTTTTTTTTTCAATTACCTATATATTAATTACTGTTACTGTTACTGATAGCCTGTATCATCCCACTGCTGAGCAAAGGCCTCCCCCCTTGATTTCCATGCTGTTCTATCCTGTGCCAGTGATGACCAGTCCTTGCTGAATGTGTCTAGTTCGTCCCGCCATCTCTTTCACGGTCTGCCGCGTCGCCGCTATGCTGTGTCAGGGCTCCACTGCGTGGTTATTTTGGCCCACAGTTCAGACGGCATACGGCAGACGTGGTCTGCCCAACCCCACTTTAGTATAGCGGCTTTTTGAGCTACGTCAGTGATTTGCGTTTTGGATCGCAGTGTGGTGTTTCGAACCATATTAATTATATATACAATATTTTCTATTATATATCTCTATCTATTCTATTATATATTCGAAATATTATATTAATTAATTTATTATTATATAAATGATGATGTATTGTTTCCCTGTAGAGAGACCGACGCCGACTACAACGGCGGTGATTCTGATCTCCAAGCAGATGGCCTTGTCTACGGCGCTGGACATCGACTTCTATGTGAAGAACGATTTCAGGTACATAGTATGACATGTGCTGCATATGCATTAAATCAGACGCGGCTGAATAACAGTATTTTATGGAGCGACTGCCGTCTGACCAACACCACAGATTAACAAGGAGATACCGATACAATAAGATTAGACTAGTTAGCAGACTTATGGTGGCTTTCCACGGCCCGTGGTTTCATGGGCCTGGGTCTTCAGTGCGTCTGGCGGTCATTTCTCTTATAACCTAACTGTCAAAAACCCGACTCCAACTGGAAAAAGAGCTGTAACTATTGAACGGCTAAACAGATTTTCTTGAAACATAGCTAAGATGATACCCGATTGAACTAGCTTTCAGTTAAAAAACACTGCATTGAAATCGGTCCATCTGTTGTGGAGCTACAATATCACAGACAGATACATAGATACACATTACAAACTTATAACACTCCTCTTGTTTGTCGGAGGTTAGAAAAGGGATATAATTGCTTATTTTTGTATCAGTTTCGAACAACTGTTTAAACCAGGCTAGAATTCTCGAGTTACACCCGAGTCGCTCGACCCTCGGGTCGACTCGGGCGGCCCGTGGAGGCGGAGTTGCCCATGACGCGCGCACGCCAGCACAACCCGCCTGATGAAATCACAGGCCGTTGGAAGCTACCTTTATCAGGCTGCTGGTTGCCCGAAACGATTGTCTTTGGTATTCGTTTGACAACCGAGACTGCTTGCTCGAGGTACGGAGGGGTCTCGATGTGTAAAGAATGGTCATCCATCCGAGGACAGACCACGGCAAGCGCTGTTTACCGTCGAAAATCTACCGATATGGGTGTTAGTTTAAAAAAATATCCTTTATTATTGTGTGGTATTATTCTCTATGACAATAACGTGTCTTGTCATGGTTAAATCACGCTGATCTACATCATTTTCATACAAAACTTGACAGGCCTTAACAAGATACGAGCGCAGTTACTTTTATTTTTAACCTCTGACAAAAAAGAGGGGTTTTATAAGTTTGTATCTGTAGATCTGTGTATCTGCGTATCTGTATATCTGCCATGGATGGACCGATTTCAATACAGTTTTTTTAATTGAAAGCTAGTTTAATCGGGTATCATCTTAGCTATGTTTCATGACTGTTCAGCCGTTCAAAAGTTACAGCTGTTTATCTAGTTGGAGTCGGGGGTTTTGACGGTTAGGTTATTTATGGCAACTTTTTACTTGTGGTTGCCATAGGGAATAACGCCAATGGTGTGGAATATAGAGGTTTTACCTTTCCCCAGGGAGCGCTCGCGTGTCGTTATGGGCCACAAGTGCAGCGGGCCGTACATCCGCGTCAAGGAGTACTTGTACCACCCGGACTTCACTCGCACCACGTACAGCGCGCTGGCTCTCCTGCAGTTGGACACCAAGAGTTTTAACATCAGTAGGACATCTTGTTACTGTTTATTTATTTAATGCTTTATGCACAGGTAAAAAATACACTGCACAAAGGCGGACTTAATGCCATAGGCATTTCCTGCCAGTCTACCTTAGGGTGACGCAGAGACAAACATGGTGGGTGCAACGTAAAATAAACGTTAATTTGAAGAAAGAAACAATTAAAATTCAAGATCAAGGAATAAATACATAGATAAATAAATTCAGCCCGTTACTGTCCCACTGCTGGGCAAGGGCCTCTCCTCAGAATGAGAAGTGTTAGGCCTTAGTCTACCACGCTGGCCTAGTGCGGGTTGGCGGACTACACACACCATCGAGAACTTTATGAGGCCCTCTCAGATGTACCTACAGGTTTCCTCACGATGTTTTTCTTCACCGTTATCGCAAGTGATAATCAATTTCTAATCCGCACATGAATCCGAAAAGTCAGAGGTGCAGGCCGGGTTTGAACTCAGACCCTCCTGCATGGAAGGCAAGCGTTCAACCGCTAGGCTATCACCCCCTACAATCTACATACAATAATAATACATAGATACATACATATATTATTATAAACCATAAAAGAAAACATACATATTGATATCTTGCGTCAAGATACCCAAAATACAAAATAGTGAAAAACTAATCCAGCAAGTTACCGCTGCTGGGCCAATTCTGCCAACTTCCCACGAATGTGACACGTACGTGTACGTGTGTCACGCGCGTCACGCGCCTTCACTGTGAAAGAAAGCCGACTGGTTGCCATCCTGATTTTCAGCGGGAGCGCATTCCAAAGAAGGATAGACTGGACAAAAAAGTGCGGTGAGGGGACACTGTAGAGGACACCCCCACCACCTTTTTTTTGTTTTACGTGGTGAGAACCCGTCATAGGGCTGTCCTCCGCCTGGGGGGGGCGAAGGGGTGTGCCGGACTCCTACCGGCTAAACTCACCACGGTGGTCCACTTCGGCACCTACAGGTGGGCTTTGGGTACTCTTAGAAGACCGCGCCGAAGCCCACCTCGGTGTGCCACGCTTGTTAGGGCACTTCTCGGGGAGGAAGACTGTAAAGAGGTCTCCCTCCCAGGCACGTCCCGGGGGAGACTATAAAGAGGACTCCCTGGTACCCTCGCTGTGCGGTGCACGGCGCGCAGGACCGACCAGTGCGCGCCATCTTCTCGGGGGTCGCTTCGGTGAGAGCGTCACAGAGTCCCCACTCTGTGCGCTCGCGACGCCGGAGGCCCCCCGCCAGGTGATGTCTGGCGACCCCCACAACCTACCCTAACAAAACAATACATCTAATAGTAGTAAGCGATTATAAGCTTTAGAAGTGGCATACGACCACGGCTATCCTCTGAACATCACTGTGAATATGTATTAATATTTTCTTGTTTCATACTTTTTCTGTGGTCGGGTTTTAGTTTTTCACTCCGGGAACCTACTCGACTCGCGGTCGTTCAAACTTTGAACGCGGAGTTCGTGTAGCGACTGTGTCGTTCAAACTCGTGCTGTTCATATCCTGTAGGATTGCCCTATACTCTAATATTTATTTGTTGCAGAGCTGTATCCCATCTGTTCACCGCCTCTGGATTTTGACTCTTCAGATGAGATTTATGCCATGAGCCTGATGGAAGGTATCTAAAGTGTAACACAAAATTAAAGCTTTCTTTTTTTTTTTTTTTTTTTTAAAAAACATTGCCCCTCACTAGGATTTCTCCTGTATCGAGGGTACAGTTTACAAACATACATGTCACATGCACACACAACCAGACCCGAAACAACTATCTGTAGATCATACAAATATTTGTTCCGTGCGGGGATCGAACCTGCGGCACGTAGCTTAGAAAGCTAATTGCTTAACCACTGCGCCAACCGTGTCGTCTTTATTATACAGGATGCCACATAGAGATAATACATAGTACCTATAACTAGAGAGCTTACTGCTATAATTAGTTGTACGAAATTTTGTGCCCACATGAAAGTCACCCGAGATTTAGCGGTGTCCCTCTCGCACACATGGCCATTACTCATCAACTTAGTAATCTACTAAATTGGTATTTTCAGAATCGTTTTTACATACATATTAGAACTAATGAAACTTCTACCCACGGCTATCAAAATAAACATAATAAAAAATATAATTGACGTGCTTTAAATATTATATTAAATATTATTATTTCCATACGATAATCAATAAGATTGATTATTACAATATTTGGATACCAGTAGTTAAAGAAGTTTGCATGCGGGAAACACTACATCATTCAAAATGGCTTACATTGTCAACTTAGTTGTCAACCTATTGTCAACATTCGTGGTTTTCATAGTTCAGAAATAAACGTGATCAAACATTATTTTTGTGCCTAGAATAATTTTTTGGCGACAAGATGGTAAATACTTGAGTTATGATTGGGTGCAAGCGAGAATATTATCCTGGTTGTGGAATATCGTTCCATAGGTAAGTTTCATTGAGTAGTGTGACAATATATTTTTATTTTGTGGGATATAGTTGCTCCAAGTACTTATTTTAGATCGTTTCACATAACATACAGTCCACTAAGTTAAATAATTTACGTTCTTTAATAAATTTGGATTTGTTTTCCATAATCTGTAATGCGTAGCATATTTTCGATGCATTTATTGTTTTGTATAATTTGAGTGATTCCAAGTATAGTATAAGTATACATACAGGGTTATTTGTAAAACACCGGCAACGCTTTAAGGGGTGAAACTACTCATCAATATGAACAACTTTTACTATGGGAACAACCATGAAATCGCGAAAAAAAAATCAAACTTTTCATACAAAAGATTAACCTTGCTCCATCAAAATGTATGAAAAGTTTGAATTTTTTTTCGCGATTTCATGGTTGGTCCCGTAGTAAAAGTTGTTCATATTGATGAGTAGTTTCACCCCTTAAAGCATTGCCGGTGTTTTACAAATAACCCTGTATATAGTTTAAGTTAATTTGTTGAAATCATTTGTTGTTTGTTGTGCCGAATAGATAATAATGTTTTTTTGTATCTCTTATAAAATGATAGACTTTATTAAAATTCCATGTTTGTTTTTTTCAGGATTCCAGCTGATAATAAGCAGAGGGTGTTATGGATAACAGCCACGAACCTTGACATTAGTGTGTAAAAGTTCGCATGTGTTTGTGGCGTAAATTTTAAAGATAATGAATTATTTAACAGCAGCAAAAATAAAATTAAAACCTGAAGCAGTTCCTTCAATATTACCATAGGTACTATTGTAATATGTTTAATAATTATCAGTTGTTGTATGTGTCTGTTGTTTAATGTTGTGTGTAATTGTCTGGTCTGTAATAGTTTATACTAATATAAAGTATAACACATTGCACAAACTTAAGATTCACACACTTTGCTTATTGTTTATTTGTGTTTAATATTTTCCTATTAGTATAGTTAGATGGATTAAACTTTTACTGGATTGGATATTGTACTTAGATATTGTGCCATAATGAAGATCATTTTTGACATTACAGATAGCCACAAAAAGAAAAAAAACTGTACGTGCAAAATAAATTGTACGTGCAGGAACATCTGGTGAATCAGGGCATGTAGGATCTTGTAGTAAATGGGAAGATGTTGCAGTTTCCAGTGAACCACCAAATAAGAAAGTAAAGCAAGAGGAAACAAGCACATAAACCCAAAATACAACTATAATGCCAACACAATTAAAATTACAATCAACCATTAAGTTTCTAGCCGGTCTCTTCTCCATAGAACCCGGCCCACTTTGGAACCGTGCATCTAGAATCTCAACGTTTTGACGAAACGACGACGACCATTTTATGCCGATTTGAAATTAAAAAAAGTTTTGCTTTGACTTTCATTCATTGTGTTTTATTGCTTAATGTTGTGAATGATGATTATACTTGAGTTTGCCAAACAAGAATATTATAATAAGTGATATTCGATTCTGCAGCACTAAGCATGGGTTACCCTTTCTGTTATAATAGGAAAGATCTCATAAAGAAAGGTCGTAGGATGGTCGCAAAGCTAAAAGAGAAAAAGAAAAAAGAAAGAAAAAGTAGAAGAGGAAATAAATTTGTATCTTAAAATATTAAAATCTAATGTTTCCTATGACTAGAGCTGCCAGATGTCCGGAATATTCACGCATGACATTTTATTATACACGTAATCTGTGTATAAGAAAATGTCCGGATTTTTCCGCAATGTCCGAAATTTTCTCTAAATTTTCTTTTTTATTATATAGTAACCTTGCATATGCCTATTTATATATTATGCCTTGCCTGTGACTCTAATTATAACCAAAAGGGTGTATGTATATTTGTAAGAACGTTTAGATACACTGTATGGACCGTATATTTCACTATTTACTAGGAAAAAAACAATTCTTACTATTCGATATCAGTAGTTAATTACCTGATAACTATTCTCTTAGCATAATTAAATATTTCTATCATGTCCTACTTTTAACTAAAATGTATGGTTACCCTATTAGACAATGACACGGCTACCACAAAGTATTCTCCCTCAGACCGGCTTTACGGCACTAATAAGCGTTCCAGTACTTGTACTATTTCTATGGGATGCCACAGATGTAATCAGAGGCCCAATTCTCGTAATTAAAAATGTTCAAAATATAGTTCGGATCTCATTCCGATCTACTACCAACTTAACGTATCACAAATGGTATTCTCCTACCCTAACAAACAACGTCAAACGTGACATTATATTGTAATGAGATCGAAAGTTGAATAAAAGGCAAATCGGTATTCTGCTAACATTTTGAACTGACACAGATAATAAAATTGACACTATCGTCTATACACAAACGTCAAAAATGAGATTGAAATGAGTTTGTAAGAAGATTGAATCCAAATCATATTGGAATCGGACTGAACTTTAAGAGGAGTAGAATACATGACTTTTTGTCAATTCATAATATAATCTCAGTTCGGTCAACTTTCAGTCATATTATAAATTAATTACGAGAATTGGGCTTCTGATTAAATGAAATCACGTATTTGGTATCATGTTCTGAAGCTACTCAAAACAATCTGCGATATTTATACTTGTTTTTTTTACTCTGCTATCATTCGTTTAGGTGAAGGGACATCGAAGTAGAAATTCATGTCACCTTTATCTGTTCTACACGTGTAAATAAAAATAATTTTGATTAGAATACGTTGAAAACTTTTTAAACTTTGCCTAGAACTTTAAAAATTTTACTTTTTAGAGATATTATGTGAAAAATTATGAAATTTTAAATTAGTTCCTGTGGCTAAACTACTGATTGGGTTTGATTGTTTTTTTTTGGTCACAAAACGTGATACTAAATAATATGTGGTTTATTTAATATGATAAAATCTGCAGCACTCTGTATGCGGTATTCGGAAACTTAATCCTTTCATAGTCCAGGGTCAATTCAAGGTCATTGGGTTCCATACGAAGGACCCTGGAATGTGAAAGGGTTAACTAGTGTATTCAGAATTAAATGATTACCAATAACTTTGACTTCAGAGAGGTCTCAACATAAATTCCAGACAGACCGTAAAATCTTTCATAACCCATTAATTTTTGCGTCAATTGAAACGTTTTTATAGATTTGTGATGTACTCGTATTTATGTTAAAATTCTATAAAACGTGTATCAGTAATGCGTGGTCATAAAGGGCGTGGATCAGACCATCAAACTGAACAACTTTCTCTATAGGACCAACATCGTAATCGCGAAAAAATAATTAGCTGTTACAAAATGAAGTTTTTGTTACCTTGTTATGTTGACCCATACGTATGGGACAGGTACCTAATAATTTTTTCGTGATTAGGATGTTTGTCCCATAGAGAAAAATGTAAATAAAATAAATAAATACTTTCAGGATGTACTAACGGCTCAATGGTGAGGGTATACAAAATGGAGTACGTCGATTCAGTGGAGTGCCGCGAATTTTATAGGAGAGCGGAAGTGAGTCTATGGGTGTAGCTCATACATGTTGAGCTACATGTTGAGCCACATGTTGAGCTACATGTTGAGCCACATGTTGAGCTACATGTTGAGCCACATGTTGAGCTACATGTTGAGCCACATGTTGAGCTACATGTTGAGCTACATGTTGAGCCACATGTTAAACTACATGTTGAGCTACATCTAGAGCAACATACTGCTCGTCAATTGTTGCCTAGTGAATACATGGCTTATGTTTATAGCTGGACATGGAGACCATGAGGCCTACCCAGTACGCATGCGCGCGAGGACTGCATGGAGGGCACTGTATTTGGCGCAGTGGCACCGCGCTGGTTATGCGGGACGGCGGTCGATGGAGACTGGTAGGTGGTGACAATATGATTAAGCCGTTTCTGAGAAATCGGTGAAATTATATTTAAAAAAGTCATACGCGTCGAATATAGAACCTCCTCTTTTTTATTAAAATGCTTTTATTAGCTTCATCTGTAACTATATAACTATGTTAAAAAATCTTTGAAGTTAAATTTGACCCACTTCCCGGTTTCCGATTGAGCTGAAATTTTGCATACACGTTTAGTTTGGATGACAAAAGCGTTTTCTTTAGTTTTTTTTTAACACTATAATATTTTTTGGTTACAAAAGCACAAGACGATAACAAATGCTTGGCGAGAATGTTTTGCTGTTATTCGTTGAGGACTTTCAAATAAAATGACTCTGAAGACAAAATAATAAGTTTTTTTATTACACTTTTTGTGTCCCTTTGCTTCCACTTTTTGTGCCCCTCTGCCTCCAATTTTTGTGTGCGTTTGCTTCCACTTTTGTGCTCCTCTGCCTCCACTTTTTCCTTCTAAAACTTCCGCTTTGAGAAATTTCTTACCATGCCATATAAAAATAATTTACTGGCATTTATGAATTGTCTGTTGCTTGGTAAAAAGAGTTAATATTTTTGACTTGAATTTTAGTTGGGTGTCGGCACTTATGGTCCTGGGTGTGAGTCCCCGGCGAGGTTCCTCGACTATGGCATGTACAAGATGTGGGTGAAGCACAGTATCGCCAAGATTGGCCTGCCAGCCATCACCAGGCTGAGCGCCAACCATATTGTACTAAGGAGAAGTAAGACTACTCAGAATATGTTATGTTTGCAGATTGATTCAGTGTCCGTTCCCAAATGCAACCGCAGTACTAAAATTCACTCTAAAACAAAACGAAAATTCGACTTAGTATGCCTATACGTTTTGTTAACCCCCGACAAAAAAAAGGGTTGTTATAAGTTTGTGGTGTGTATCTGTGTATCTGTGGATATGTGTATCTGTATATATCGTAGTTCCAAAACGGATGGACCTAATTTAATACAGATTTTTTGTTTTGAAAGCTATTATAATCAGGTATCTTAGCTATGTCTCATGAAAATCTGTTTAGCCATTCAAAAGTTACAGCTCTTTTTCTAGTCGAGGTCGGGGGTTTTTGACGGTAAGGTTATGGAACATGTTGCAGCAACAACGAACGTCCAAAGGTTTGGCCCTTGTGACCCGGAGGAGACCAAGTCTGAGATATTTACCGATCGCACCAGCATCACACCGCCTTATGCGGTAGATCTGCACCAGGTTGGATATGTCAAATATAACGTAAGTGGAAGTTTCATTTATTTATTTATTTTCAAAAACATCTACCATTACAGGTCGGTAAACCTAATGCGATAGTGGTCTAATATCTAGACATAACTTATGAAATAATAAATAATCAATTAAATTACTAAATAAAATATACACAAATTAATAACTCACACAAAATAAATGACTTAAGTACTATAGCAAATCATAGTAATAGTAATCAAAGTAATATTATAAAGAGAGAAGTCCTGATTGACTGACTGAGTGACTGACTGACTGACTGACTGACTTATCATCAACGCACAGCCGAAACTACTGAAGCTAGAGTCACGAAATTTGGAGAGTAGGTTCCTTTTGTATTGTAGGCAAGCATAAGGAGGGATTTTTGAAAATTCAGCCCCTAAAGGGGTGAAAAAGGGGGTGAAAGTTTGTATGGGAGTCCCTTCATTTTTGATGTGAGAAAGATGAAAATTGGATTTAGGCTTGTAACATATAAAAGAACCCTTGCGAATTGACTCAAGTAAAAAAAAAACAACAATTTTGTTGTGAAGGTCGTTAATGGTACAGATTGCGCGGGAGAGGGGCGCTTTTGCCAGTAGATTTGTCCGGGCTCTTTGCACGGCTAACAATGGGCGGGCGCGCCGCCGCCTCCACACATATACATAAGTTCTTAATAATTGTTAATGAACATGATGGCTGAGCTCGATCTTTATTGTTTATACCCTGTTATAACCCCCGACAAAAAAGAAGGGTGTTATAAGTTTGTAGTGTGTATCTATGTATATGTGTATCTGTCTGTGGCTTCTGGCTCCAAAACGGATGGACCGATTTCAATGCAGCTAGTTTAATCGGGTATCATCTTAGCTATGTTTCATGAAAACCAGTTCAGCCGTGCAAAAGTTACAGCTCTTTTTCTAGTTGGAGTCGGGGGCTTTTGACGGTTAGGTTATTGTCAACTACGTTGGAGTCAGCTTCCAGTCGAACCAGATGCGGCTGAATTTATAGTATTTCACACAGAGCGACTGCCATCTGACCTCCGCCATCCAATTACTAAAATAAACTTAAGTAGGCCCTAAGGTTAGACCGGTTGTCAGACTTTTTTGGTCAAAAAGCTACAGCAATCTTTGCAAGAAAGAAAAATAATTTATTCTTCAATTTTTATTTTATTTTTTTTATTAAGTGTATTATAATTTTTACCCTTATTTATGTAGTATGTGTTATCGTGGTTGTCCATGGTATCACATCAGTCCTGTCCGAAAACTAGCGCTGTGACATTTATTTTATCTGTCGCAGCATAAATAAGTTGATATAGTATATTATGTATTTTAGATGAAGGATTTTTTATTTGTTTATTAACACGCTTTTATTAGCTTCACCTGTAACTAACTAACTAACTATGTAAGAAAAATTTGGAAGTTTTTGACCCTCTTCCTGGTTTCTGATTGAGCTGAAATTTTGTATACACGTTCAGTTTGGATGACTAAAGCTTGTTCTATAGCTTCTCAAAATTAGGTCTAAGTATAAGTTATTTAGAAAAAAAAAAAAATTTTTTTTGACCATACCTATCTACGGAGTATATGATGAAAAATATTATAACTTATTTCCAGATATCATTATATGCGAATGTGGAATACCAGTGCGTAATCTTCCGCGTGTGGAATGAACACAACGCGTCGGGCACGCCGGAGATCACCCTGCGTCGCTGGTGCACCAATCCGAAGCCTATCTGCGCAGAGTCCAC
Organism: Allophyes oxyacanthae; assembly: GCA_932294325.1. Classification (NCBI taxonomy): domain Eukaryota; kingdom Metazoa; phylum Arthropoda; class Insecta; order Lepidoptera; family Noctuidae; genus Allophyes; species Allophyes oxyacanthae. The sequence goes on from OW028633.1 coordinate 1,077,991, forward strand.
GAAGATCACGATCTTCTTCTTCGTGGAGATAAGGTTCACGGACAATTGTATTTACAAAGTTAGCGCGTACGGGAGAGAAAACCGATATGTTGATGCGAAGAAGCTTATGTTATATTCTAATAAAAAAAGAAAGTTTCCTTACATAGATTGGACCTGGTTTGGTTGAAATAAAAGGGCCGTTTTAGTGATAAGGATTCTATTACAGTGCCACAAACTTATCTGACCCGGTGACCAAAATTGGAACTAACGTCGCTACAGAATAAAAATGACTTCAAAATGTGTTTTTTGTATAGAGATGACATTGGTAAAAAAATGTTAAGTTCAAAAACTAAAACCCGACTACTGAAAAGGTACGAAACAAGAAAATATTAATAGATATGTAGCGACATCTATCGCCACATAGAATAACTACTATCAGATTACGAAGCCTGCATCGCGCAAGGAAAAAGCATAGAGATAATATATAGTACCAATACTATAACAAAGATATTCGTATCTACCACAGATACATATTCATAGTGATGTTCAGAGGATAGCCGTGGTCGTATGCCATCTACAGCTACCCTAACAAAACAATACAGTCTAACAGTAGTAAGCGATCATAAGCTTTAGGGCAAAGTGGCATACGACCACGGCTATCCTCTGAACATCACTATGAATATGTATTAGTATTTTCTTGTTTCGTACCTTTTCAGTAGTCGGGTTTTAGTTTTTGAACTTGTTTTTTTTTTTTCATAGCCGCGATCAACTGCTTACAATATAAATATATATTTTTTGAAATGTGATAATTAAGCCCTTTCATTTGACACCCAACACGGCATCATTAATAATAAAAATATTTTAGTTCATTACTTTATGTCCTATAAAGGGCGCCATATTAAATTTCATGTGACGTCACATAGCCTATAACCAGCGGACAATTAAGACGCTTCCAACCATAGATTTGAGAAGCGAAAATATTCTAAGTTTATGCTTCCAACTATTACCTCATTTGTCGAGTTATGGTAAGTACCTAGTTCAGAAGTTATGAGGGAACAGATGAACATACATACCGGTCAAACATATAACCCTCTCCGTAGTCGGGTAAAAAGGGACGGTAGCGACGCCATCACAGGGGCAGATAAGCTTGTGGCACTGCACCGTACAATTCAATTTGGATGCCTTAGTCCTAAACGTCACTAAGTCCATTTTTATCGATTTTGAGTTGACCAGTTCAAAATAATTCTATTTTTTTTCTATATCGATTGGTCTAATACTTTTTAGAATTCTACTATTATACAATACGAGAGTTTGTATGTATGTCACTACGCAGAAAATATTGAATCCGATTTCCGAGAAGATTTACTTCCTGGTTACTCTTTTATCACAAAATTTTATAATAATTGTCCAACCGTGCGAATCCGGGACGTTCGCTATAGTACTTTATATTTTATTAATTTTATTGACATTTTAATAATTAAATAATGTTGTAATTTTATGTAATTAATTTTCTATTGTATTATTGTTATTTAATGTTACTGTGCATTTATTCGATTGTACTATGGATTTTATCTGAAATAAATGAATTGAATACACTCGGTTTTTGAATTGAGAATTTGAAGTTAAAAACATAGAAGAAGAAGAATTATTTATTTGCAGGAATATGAGTAAGTATAATAAGTTGACACTGTTAGCAATAAGTTCCGTCATACTCTACCAGATGACTGGTGTACAAAATATTTTAGTTCACATTATATTATATATTATTATCTCAATAGGCATTTGATTGAATTACTAATAATAATTTAATTTTCAATACAAATTCAATGTCAAATCAGTTCAACTAATTTAAAAATTCAATGTCAATATTTAAGCTATTATTAATAATTATACAATTCTGTGCAAATGTAAGTACCTACCTAATTAGGATAATTATACAATTTTTGTCAAAAGGTACAGGTACAGAACCAATTTAAGCTAGCAAAGACAAGTATAAGTAAATTAAACATTTATTTGTTACTGATTTAAGTTTTCTCAAATTGTAAAGTGATTCCGATTAGAGAAAAGCTGCAAAGTATCCGATTGTCGTATCGACATGTAATGCGGAGAGATGAGAATCATGTTATACGAAGAGTTGTAAGTATGAATGTTGATGGCTATCAGAGAAGAGACAGACCAAAGAAAAGATGGGTGGACTGTGTGAAACATGACATGAATGAGAAGGAAGTGAATCTGGAAATGACGTCTGATAGAGATGAATGGAAGAAAAAGACAAATTGCACCGACCACAAATAAAATGGGATAAGGACAGGAGACTGATGATGATGATGATTTCGATTACTAAATTAAAACTGATAAGTACATACGCATCTTATTCATCACTACTGTTGCCAGGTCTGATATGCATAATTTCGGGACGGAAGGTAAAAAACCTCAGGATTTATTTATTATTTAATTTAAACTTTATGCACTATATTGTACAGAGCCGGACTTAAAATGCCTTAGGCATTTACTATCAAAGGATTTCTTTCTCAGGATTCTTGATATCAATTCGGGTTTTTATAATCATTCATTATATCACAAAACTCACAACCGCGCGCGATTTATATTTTTAACCCCCGACAAAAAAGAGGGGTGTTATAAGTTTGTATTATGTACCTATCTATGTATATGCGTATCTGTGTATCTGACTGTGGCATCGTAGCTCCAAACCGGATGGACCGATTTCAATGCAGTTTTTTTAAATTGAAAGCTAGTTTAATCGTATATCATCTTAGCTATGTTTTATGAAAATCTGTCCAGTCGTTCAAAAATTACAGCTCTTTTTCTAGTTGTAGTCGGCGGTTTTTGACGGTTAGGTTATTTGATTACTGAAGTCTGAATCACCCAAAATCGGGACATTTGGCGTCCCTATAATGGGTTAGTCGGGACGTGTCCACGGATCTCTGGAAATCGGGACGTCTCACGCAAATTGGGGCTTCTGACAACGCTATGCATCACCCACCAATTATTATATTATTATAAATACCTCATTGAACACGTAACAGTGTTGTCAAAATATAATATTTTAAACAAATGTCCGAACAACATAAATAGCAGTTCCGAGTCATAGATGGTTCATTTGTAATTATTAATTAATGGTACGCACGGCTTCATGTATACTTTCCAGTATACGTTGACCTCGCATTGTATAGGCTTACCGAACAATGAGAGGTCAGCTTATACTGAAAATGTTTCGCTTGATATGTAGCCAACATCTCATACCTTAGAGGACATCAGAGTACAGTAATTATAAATAATGGAAATCAGTGGAAAAGTGTTGATAATTTTAATTTGTGTTTGTTTTAGTTATTTAGGATTTGCAAGTAAGTAGGTTATTTATTTTAATAACACGCTTTTATTAGCTTCACCTGTAACTAACTATGTAAGAAAATCTTGGAAGTTAAATTTGAGCCACTTCCCGGTTTCCGATTGAGCTGAAATTTTGCATATACGTTCAGTTTGGATGACTAAAGCGTGTTCTATAGTTTTTTTTTTAATTATAATATTTTATAGATTTTGATTGATCGATTTTTAAATGTTTTTATTTACTTCTAAGTTAACACAATAGTTAAGATCTTATTTTAATTAAAACGCTTTTATTAGCTTCACTTGTAACTAACTAACTATGTAAAAAAGTCTTGGAAGTTAAATTTGACCCACTTCCCGGTTTCCGATTGAGCTGAAATTTTGCATACACGTTTAGTTTGGATGACAAAAGCATTTTCTTCAGTTTTTTTTTTAAACTATAATATTTATTGTACATTATGGACATGATTGTTATATAGACTGACATCGCTTTTTTAAATAATATACATGTTGAGCTATTTATAAAATACTTAGACAGTATTTTTATTGTAAAATAAATAAAATATAATTTATTTAATAAAAACGTATACAAAAAAGGGTACATTTAGTGAACAGTAGTAGTCGGAATATGAATGTTAGGTAGCGACCCGCCCGATCTAGGTTTATTCAAACCTGCAGGTTAATTCACGTAACTAAAGAAGTGCAGTTGCCGCGCAGTTGCAATAAAATATTGATCAAAACAACACACTTGGTAATCTTCTTCTTCTTCTTTCGTTATGGCAATTGAGCCGATATCGACTATTCTGCCATTTGGTATCCTCTGAGCTTCAGTGAGATACGCTCGCGTCAAGTTCGAGCGTCACTGCAATACGATCGGCGCGTCTTAAAATTAGGTGAATTATAACCCACCTGTGTTTCGGGGCATCACTTTACTTTGTGCTTATAACTTGTGGGTTACGCGAGTTTTAGTTCGAACTCACGTTATTATACATAGTAGTGGTCGCCCAGTGGTCGAAATTCCACCACATACCTATTATATATATAGCTTTCTGCACTCCTTCTCCATATAAACTTTAACTATGCCAAATCTCACATTCTTCAGTGCGCGCAATTTGATTAAAAAAAACGCCGTGTGCTGGGACACATAGTAGAAGTGAAACTTCAACGGACAATATATCGTCTACCCCCTCCACGCGGCCGTAACGCTTTTTCGTGACAGGAAAATCCTAATACCCCCCGTCTATATAGAAGTTTCACTTCAAGAAGGTAGAAAGTTTTCACTTCACGTACCATACCATCGATGTCTATAGATATGCTTAGTGAACTCAAAAAGTGAGACGTGTCAGGTACTCCATTTTCAGAAAAGTGGAGTAGTTGATCACCAGTCAAATGCCGTTTACAATGATAATTATTTATTTGTGTATTGAATAAAAAATATATAATAACAGTAGCTATTCCATTAGTGCATGTATCGCTGTTCTATTTAAATATAATTCGAACATTGTTGAATTTAGAATTTGACGTCTTCAAAAAATACGTCTCATTTTTTTAGCTTCCCTTTGTATGACAGAGCGTATCTATAGACATCGATGTTAATAACCAAGAACCAAGTCTATAGGATCGTCATAAAATAATATACATAAAAAATAAAAAAAAATTTATTGTTTTGCATGATACTTACTTACTTACTAACATTAAGGAAAACTACTCTTTTTATTGTTATCCGATTGTATTTATTTTTAAATGAATGCTGTGTTTGCCGATTGATATTGTACACAACGGACCTTTACTATTATGCATGTAACTTTACTATGAAAATGTGTAACAATTGTAGAATACAAAAACTACTATGATATAATATGATATTTTATGATATTATGATATGATACCGGTAATACGGGGCTATTTAGGAAACATGGGGCTATTTGGGACTAACACTTGTTTTTAAGAATGTGGTCATAGTTTCTAAACTAAATTACTAACTATTCTTGTACATCGCTGTCTACATTTCGTGTTTTAAATTCTTCTCTCGCAGGTCTGCTGGAAGAGATTTCTTTAATGAAATAAGCAGTACCTTTGTACTTTGTTCTCCTATTTAATGTTTTCTGTGTTATTTTTCATGTGTCTACATAAATAATTAAATTAAAAAATAAATCAAAAATACCTTTAGAATTCAAAACATTCAATAGGTCCTACACCGGATAAAATTCTTTAATCATGAGAAGCACAAGTAATGATTTCTTTACTAAATCCCAATTCACCCCGCGGTTCCCAAATAGCCCCATTTTACGGTAATATGAATTACAAAAGTAGGTACTGAAATTGTCAAGTTTTCATTGATAAATAAATAATAAATCTTTGTACAATAATCTACTTTTACCGCTTGTTGCATCTACTATGTATCTTACAGATCGGCACAGTTGTGGTGTGGACGAGTCTCTTTCAACAGTTGTGAACGAAGGGGTCGCTAACATAGAGACTTACCCATGGCTTGGTCTATTATTCTACCCTGTAAACATCAGTAAGTTGAACTACACAATTACAAATACAATAACAAAACATCAAAATAAACACATGCACATGAGAAAAAAATTTCTTAAAGAACTTAACAGCTTCTGAAGTCGGGGCCACTACCAAGCTAGGCGCATTGAAGAATTAGGCCCCGACTTCAGAAGCTGTTAAGTTTTTTAAGAAAATTATTTTATCTTTTTTCGTTTTTTTTGAAGTCGGTATTTACTTTTTTTTTAAAGTTTATTAATTATATTTTTCTTCTTTACTAATTCGTTTTACAGATGATGATCTGGTAACAACGACGATCGTGCTGATTACCAGACGGATGTCACTGGCAGCGGCGTTAGATATTGACAAATATCCTAAGAACGACTTCAGGTAAATTTCAACTACATACCTCTCTGTAGATGATATGATGATATGTGATGATGATGATTAGCGAGGTTAAGCTGCGGTTGCCGCGGTCAGTCCCTGGATGGGTGACCATTACTTCGAACATCGAGACCCCTCCGTGCCTCGGATAGCACGTTAAGCAGTTGGTCATACGGTTGTCATACGAATACCTTTGACAGCCGTTACGGGAGTCAGCAACCCAAAAAAAATAGTCTGACAACCGGTCTAACCTTAGGGTATCAGTGTCTCCCAGTAATTGGGTGGCGGAGGTCGGATGGCAGTCGCTCTGTATAAAATACTGTTACTCAGCCGCATCTGGTTAGACTGGGAGCCGACCCCAACGTAGTTGGGATACAGGCCAGGCAGATGATGACCTCTCTGTTGATGCGTAGAGATAGTTTAGGGTTTAACGGTTGCCATCTTTTCATTTTTAACCGACTTCCAAAACGGAGGTTCTATGTTCGTCTGCATGTATTCTTTTTTGGAAGTTGTGTCAGTGTGCATTTTGCATGATCATTTCGATCCCGGTCGAAACGACTAACTTTACTTCACAATGGAGCGCCACCTGGCGGGAGAGGTGTGAGGCTGAGAGGTGTCGCTACAGTAGAGATAAACTACGATAACATGGCGCGCCCCTCCAAATTACTGTTTCAATGTTTCTTGTCGGTTCTTCTCCATAGGATCTACTATTTGGAACTATACACTTAAGACTCTCGACATTTCATAAGTGCCTGTATCTGGTTTACATGAAATAAAGATCTATTCTATTCTATTCTAGTCACATCTCCTTACCGAGCAACAAATCCTTGGATTTATTTTTGTTTGACGGCCGTCTCAGTACGCACACATGCGTTAAGTCTTGGTGGCGCTTTGTAAATACTTTCAAACGTTTTGAATTTTGGAGAGGCGCGCCATGTTATCGTAGTTTATTTCTACTTACTAATAATTCTGTCCTCCAGGGCTAATGCGCGCGTGGTGTTGGGTCACAACTGCAGTGGACCATACATTAATGTCAGAGACTATACATACCATCCGGATTTTTCGAAAACAACTTACAGTACGCTAGCGATCGTCCAACTGGATACTATGATGATAGCCCACGGTAAGCATAAACCATGTATTCACTAGGCCACAATTGAACCGCAACACGTGACGTTCAACTTCTTTGGGAATGTTGAATAGAATATACGGACTACACGTCTGTTCAGCCGGTCAGGCCCAGCCCATTCCACAATACTGCAGAATCAAGAGTCTCTTATAATGTAAGTTGATCACCATACTGACTGACCTAGGTACAGTTAGCAGCAAAACTATAGATTAACATAGAACGATATTTATGTGATGTTCTAATATTCAGTACCTCTACCATGAGTTTTCCGTGCCGTCTAACGTTCACGTTCACATGCAATATTTGTATGGGAATTTTTTTCAGCGCCTCTAACGGTATAAATAGTGAACTAAAGTCACTATACAAATATTTCATGTGAACGTGAACGTTAGACGGCACGGAAAACTCATGGTAGAGGTACAGGACAAACATTGTCAGGACATAAAAAAATAAAAATTGAAACAAAGAGATCACAAAGAAACAAAAAACACACAATACACACACAACACAGCACAACACTGCGCGCCTTCCTAAATGATGCGCATCATGATGCGCGTTTTGTTGTTTGTTTCCGTTCAAAATGTAGTTGCACATCAAATGTCGGTGTGTGTAGCTCAGTATGTTGAGCGACAAGTTGACCAACATGTTGAGCAACATGTTGAACAACATGTTGAGCAACATGTTGTACGTCAATTGTTGCATATAAAGCTTAAAATTCTACATCTGCTATGTTTATCTATTTTTGAAATATGCATTTTTGTTAAGAGAAACTACAATTTATTTGAAACTAGCACTGTCAAGCTAAATAGCCGAGCACGACATGAAGATAGACCTCAGTTTCTTTTAATTAAAAGCTAGTTTAATTGGGTATCATTTTGGCTGTTTCATGAAAATCTGTTCAACCGTTCAAATGTTACAGCTCTTTTTCTAGTTGTTGGTTTTTGACGGTTAGGTTATTAGCAGCGACTCTGACCAATGAATATTGTATTGAACCTAGTTTCTCTTTCAGAGATACGACCAATTTGTGCACCGCTATCTCGGATAAGAAACGCTCAAGTGTATGCTATGTCCTTGACTCAAGGTAATTTATGAACGTTTTAGAAATCTAATGATCGCATGGCACAAATATTTGTATGATCTACAGATAGTTGTTTCGGGTCTGGTAGTGTGTGCATGTGACATGTATGTTTGTAAACTGTACCCTCGGTACAGGAGAAATCCTAGTGAGGGGCAATGTTTTTTATAAAAAAAAGAAAAGAATGATGCAGTCTTAATTTTTATCGAAACCAACACCTAGCTCCTTTGCGTATTATTGACTATTTCTTATAGTTTCTGATTGATAGCAATATGCTGAACAATGACCTATTTTTGCACAAATACGACGCATAATGATAAAGAATCCTATTCATTTTTTTATTTTATTTTTTGGGATGTGTTTCAATTTTACTTTATTGTGTCGTAATTTGTGTAAAATAAATTGTTTTTCTTTCTTTCTTTTATTTGGCCATCCACACACGAGTTAAGTTAATTTGCTTTGTCAGCAAATCACGTCCTACTCAAATTAGTGAATAAGTAATCAATAAGTAGTTTGTCAACTTAGCAATAATTAATTATAAATACATCTGTATAACTTAGAATAAGACATTATTATCTTTACTGTCACTCTGTTAGTCTAAATAAAGTATTTTTATAAACTCTTTGAGTGTCGTTTACTTAATTCACGCTTAGAAAATTCAACCTGCATATTTGTTAATATATTATTTTTATTTTCTAGACTGCACCAGTGCCTCGGTCAGAATATACAAAATGGAATACGTCAATAAAGCTGAATGCAAAGACTTTTACAGGAGATCTAATGTAAGTTTTTATACTTTTGTTACATGATTTTCATCCCTCCTCATCACATGCCCATACCACTGGCCCCCACAGTTGTCTTCAATTTATTTTTCTAATGTTTACAGTTAGATATTGAGAGTTTGTGGCCGAAGCACTTCGCTTGCGCACGCACCACTAGCGGTGGACACTGCGTGTGGAAAAGTGGGACCGTACTCGTCATACGAGATCATGATAATAAATGGAGACTGGTAAGTTATTACAAAAAATTAATAAACAAGAAAATATTAACACATATTCATAGTGATGTTCAGAGGATAGCCGTGGTCGTATGCCAGTTTGCCCTAAAGCTTATGATCGCTTACTACTGTTAGACTGTATTGTTTTGTTAGGGTAGCATACATATTTTCTTGTTTCATACCTTTTGAGTAGTCGGGTTTTAGTTTTTGAACTTATTTTTTTTTCAGTTCCGCGAACAACTGCTTGTAATATTATATATATTTGAAATGTGCTAATTAAGCCCTTTTATTTGATATCCAACACGGCATTTTAGTTCATTACTTTATGCCCTTTATAGGGAGCCATTTTAAATTTCATGTGACGTCACATAGCCTATAACCAGCGGACAATCAAGACGCTTCCAACAATACCTCATTTGTCGAATTATGATAAGCAGTTTAGAAGTTATGAGGGAAGAGATGAACGTACATACATACATGCATACATACATACCGGTCAAACATATAACCTTCTCCGTAGTCGGGTAAAAAAACACTTGAATGCAAATTATAATTTTATTAATAAAGATAAAGATATATTTATTTGCTGTAACATTGTGTAGATGACAAGGACGTGCATGCAATGAAGTACTGTTATACTATTGAAGGCATAATATTAAATATGTTTTATTTGTTTTTGCTTTTTTTTTTGTTGTGCAATAAACTCTTTTTTCTTTCTTTCTTTCTAATATATTCCTTTCTTATCCAGTAAACCTAAAACTTCAAGCATTCGCGTCTCCAACTGATCATCATAGAAAGGATATTTTCTAAATGACTTGTACCTATGTTATATTTCTTTAAATGTACGTCTACGCTTATTTAGGTTCACTCGGGACTCATTTTTAGTGGATTTTGTTCTAGACCCACCGTCCATTTTTTGTGCGAACTTCTTAAAGTTACAAAATAATAAAAATAAAACTATAGAACACGCTTTAGTCATCCAAACTGAACGTGTATGCCAAATTTCAGCTCAATTGAAAACCGGGAAGTGGGTCAAATTTAACTTCCAAGATTTTCTTACATAGTTACAGGTGAAGCCAATAAAAGCGTGTTAAAAATGCATAATGTTTTTTTTTCTGTTTTTAGCTAGGTTTCGGTGTGTACGGACCTGGCTGCGAGTCTCCAGCTAGATTCTTGGACTACGGCGTGTACTCTGGTTGGGTGAAGAGCAGCATCGCCAGGATCGGCAGACCAACTATCACCAGGATGGGGCCTGACCATATCATATTAAGGAGAAGTAAAATAGCATTTTTTTTAAAATTTAAACATGCTTGTTTGCCTACCGCGTAACGAAAATGGTTATAAAAAAAATAAAAATTTCTTTATTTAGGACAACAAAAGATCCATTGTGTTAGTAAGAAAAATAACTTATAATTAGTGTTAGTAATACACGCCATGTACAAAAATAAAATAAAATAAAAGTTTGAAGTACTCCGCGCAGAAGATGGCCACGCAAGAATGCATTTCCTACCTGACCATCAACCACACAAAATGCCTCAAAAAAATAATAATCATCGACTCTGGTAATAAACTTTAACATGATCGTGAGAAACTAAACTTTGAGCTACCTTGATTTTTTTTTATCGGTGATGAAGATGGGAGTCCTAACTTCATGATAGGTAAAAAAGTTTAGTCTCTCTGGATCATAATTATTGAAGTTTATTACCACCTTGAAGTCCTTGTCTTTGGTTTTAATACAGTAGCAAAGTACCTACAACCTAGCACAATGTCAGGAGACAGAAATACTAGCTATGAGACACTGATTCTCAGCTGTAACCCACACTACAATTTGATTATCCCATTTTATTTGTGGTCGGCGCAATATGTCTTTTTCTTCCATTCATCTCTATCAGACGTCATTTCCAGATTCACTTCCTTCACATTCATGTCATGTTTCACACAGTCCATCCATCTTTTCTTTGGTGTGCCTCTACTCTGATAGCCATCAACATTCATACTTACAACTCTTCTGATAACATGATTCTCATCTCTCCGCATTACATATCCATACCACGACAATCGTTTACTTTGCAGCTTTTCTGTAACTGGTGCCACTTTCATACTACCTCTAATAAACTTATTCCTGATTCTGTCCAATCTTGTTACACCACACATCAATCTCAACATTCGCATCTCCGCTGCATGCAATTTTACTTATTGTTACAACTATCGTATTAATAAGTAGGTATATGAATATTGGTTTCCTCCGTCCGTCTGTTACTGCAAGGGCAACTGAAAATCTGCGCTGGATGTTCTTGTGTCCAGGAAATGCTAAGTTGGCAACCAATTCTGTACTGGCATGCCGACAGCACAATGTTTTTATTTTCTTGCTAATTTTTGTATTTTGAAGTGAAAATTCTATATAGACGGGGGTATTTGGATTTTTCTGTCACGAAAAAGCGTTACGGCCGCGTGGAGGGGGTAGACGATATGTCCGTTAAGTTTCACTTCTACTATGTATCCCAGCACACATTTAGTTTTTTTTTGTGTAATGTGTTATCTAGTGTCTAGTCTGAATAAATGTGTTTTTGACCGATGATAAAGAGGGGAGTTATAAGTTTGTAGTGTGTATCTGTGTGAAAGAAAAGAAAGAAAGAAAGAAATATCATTTATTTGCCACAAAAACAAGACACACTAGAATGACAGACACAGGTAATAAGAAGAGGACAGGTGCATAGACAGAGAAGACATTATTTTAGGATGGCAACAGTGTAAAATTGAGTAGAAAAAATAATAATTTAAAAGAATAAAAAATGTATGTGGTGGTCTGTGGCATCGTAGCTTCAAAACGGATGAACCGATTTCAATGCAGTTTTTTTAATTGAAAGTTATTTTAATCGGGTATCATATTAGCTATATTTCATGAAAATCTGATCAGCCGTTCAAAAGTTACAGCTCTTTTTCTTGTTGGAGTCGGGGGTTTTTGAAGCTAAGGTTATCTTTCTATACTTCTTTACATAATATCTGTTCCAGCAATGGACCAGGTTCAGCGGTTTGGAACCTGCGACCCTGAGGAATCCAAAGCTGAATTGTATACAGACTACACGTCTGTTCAGCCGGTCAGGCCCAGCCCATTCCACAATCCTGCAGAATCAAGAGTCTCTTATAATGTAAGTTGATCACCATACTGACTGACCTAGGTACAGTTAGCAGCAAAAACGATATTTATGTAACGTTCTAATATTCTGTACCTCTACCATGAGTTTTCCGTGCCGTCTAACGTTCACGTTCACATGCAATATTTGTATGGGAATTTTTTCAGCGCCTCTAGCGGTATAAATAGTCAACTAAAGTCTCTATACAAATATTGCATGTGAACGTGAACGTTAGACGGCACGGAAAACTCATGGTAGAGGTACTGTGCAAGACACGATATGTACATGATAGTATGGAGCTATCATGTAAATATCTTTTACAAGACAATGCTTTTTAACCTCCTACAAAAAAGACGGGTGTTATAATAAGTCTGAAGTGTGTATTTGTAAATCTATGTATCTGTGTAGGTATACGTGTATCTATGTGTCTGTCGGTGTACCTGTGTGTCTGTCGGTAGCATCGTAGCTCCAAAACGGATGAACCGATTTCAATGCAGTTTTTTTAATTGAAAGCTAATTTAATCGGGTATTATCTTTGCGGAAGCCTTTTTGACACAGCTGCGACGTACAACCCATTTGTTATTTAAGATAAATATTTTTTTCTTTTACATGTTTTATTCTTTTATTTTTTGTTACTTTATCTTTAAAATTGTTTTTGTGCTGTGTCAAATAAATACTTTTTTCTTTCTTTCTTTCTTTCTTTCTTTCTATGCTTCATGAAAATTAGTTCAGCCGTTCAAAAGTTACAGCTCTTTTTCTAGTTGGAGTCTGGGGTTTTTGGTTATTTTAACCGATTGTAGCAGAGAAAGGATTTTGAATCTCATTGAATATGTTACGTATGACATACGAGTGACATAAATAATGCATCTAATTATAGGCCAATATCAGTGCTACCAGCATTAAGTAAAATTTTTGAAAAACTAATATTAAATCAAATGTTGGCACATTTTAACAAAAATGGGATACTGCATGAGAAACAGTTCGGATTTACGAGGGGACGATCTACAGAGGATGCTGGATCCATGCTAATTAAAACTGTATTGGGGGCCTGGGAACAGAAACAAGATGCTGTAGGAGTGTTCTGTGACCTTTCGAAAGCGTTTGACTGCGTGGACCACCACACACTCATCCTGAAACTTAAATACTACGGAATTCGAGATAGATCAATAGACCTTGTAACATCATACTTGTCGAATCGGGAACAAAAGGTGGCAGTTGGTAACGTTACTTCTACCGGCTCAAAAGTTAAAATTGGAGTACCACAAGGATCAATTTTGGGCCCTTTTCTGTTCCTTGTTTATATTAATGACCTCCCTCACATGATCAAGGATACAATGTCAAATATAGTCCTGTTTGCCGATGACACATCACTCATATTTAAAGTAAATAGAAAGGATAGGGATCTTGTAGAACCTAACAATACACTGCATACTGTATCAAATTGGTTTTCTGTGAATAACCTTCTCCTAAATGCAGGGAAAACGAAATGTGTTAAATTTTCGGCTCCAAATGTAACTCATATTGATACACATGTAAAACTTGACGGCAAAGTGTTAGATTTAGTTGCCTCAACTGTCTTCTTGGGCATCACAGTGAACTCTAAACTGCAATGGGGACCTCATATCAAGGCACTTGCAAGCAAACTGAGCTCTGCTGCATTTGCAGTTAGGAAAATAAGACAGGTCACAGATGAGGCTACGGCTAGGATAGTTTATTTTGCGTACTTTCAAAGTATCATGTCCTACGGTCTTTTACTGTGGGGATCTGCTGCTGACATTGATACTATCTTCATATTACAAAAAAGAGCAGTACGCGCTATATATAATTTAAGATCACGTGACTCGCTCCGTGAAATATTTAAAGAAATAAATATAATTACACTACCGTCACTGTATATTTTACAAAACATTATGTATATCCGCAAAAACATAGTTAGTTTCGATAAGTTAAGTGACATACACAATTTGAATACTCGCAATAAAAACAAGCTTGTTGTACCTGGTACTAGACTTAGCAAAACCAGCAAGTCGTTTATGGGAAACAGTGTTAGGTTTTATAACAAAATTCCAACTAGTATTACTGAACTACCAGATATAAAGTTTAAAGCATAATATTAAGCAAATTTTAATGTCCAAAGCCTATTACACCATCAATCAGTATATAGAAGATAAAGATGTCTGGCGTACGATTCCGTCCTGCACACTGCGACCCTCTGGCACTGTCTGAAGTTTTTGTATGTAGGTATTTACATAATTAAAATGCGATTAATCGCATCTATCTTTACTATTATTATTACGATGGAGTAATTTATTATACTAGATTAAAATAAGTATTTAATTTGTTTACAATTTTATTTTGTGACATTGTTTATAATGTCCCTATACATTTTTATACTTGGAAGTTATTTTTGGTGTACCAAATGTCTTATTTTGCTTAATCTTATATAATTGAAAGTTTGAATGCATACAAAATTTGTGAAATGTGAGCATGATGTAAGTAATAATGTTAGAGATATTTTCTAAATACCTTCCTGTTGTCTGGTACTATGAGTCTGTCATGCTCACTAAAATGTCTCGCTGATGGTGGCGTTGTGTGTCGGGCCGTTGAGTTCCCTTCATTGTGGTCGAGCTTGGCGACGCTGACGCATGCGTCATACTCGTGAACGGGTGCCGTCTGTCGGAACTGGTCAGCTTGTAACTGCCATGGCAATCTTATTCACAGGCAAATCATTATTATCCTAGTCTTATTTTTATTCACATTAAATTACATTATTCTCGCAGCTCTTACCGCAACATTGTACTGATAAAGATTATAATCTATTTTTTTAAAAGAGTTACCATGGAGTTTCTTGCCGGTTCTTCTCCATAGGGTCTACTATTTGGAACCGTGCACCTAGAGTCTCGACATTTCATAAGTGCCTGTATCTAGTTAACATGAAATAAAGATCTATTCTATTCTATACTCAATGAGATCCACCACTTCAACTTTCTCTGCTGTAGTAGTGCTGTGTAGTGTCTATGCATGTATGTAAGATAGTTTGTTAACTCAAGCCTACACTACTGAACAAATTTTAACAAATGAGATTTCGTTGGATTCGTCTTGATTCAGTGAGTAATTGAGTATCCTAGGGTTACGATCTTATAGAATATTCAATATAGCAAAAAAATGAATACGGTACCTGTGAAAGTCGTGCTACTAGCGCCATCTCCTTAATTTGGTAGGTAATATTATTAGGTATATAGGTATTATTAGGTAATGGTCATTTAATATCCCCTATAGTTTCATAATAGTAGTTTATGAAACTGTTGCATAATAGGGGGTATTAAAACACGAGCGTGTGTTTAAAAATCGATCCGCAGGTGAGATTTTTAATAGTATCACACGAGTGTTTGTGATACCTAGATAAATGCAGTTTCATACACTAATTTATCTATACTAATGCAATAGGTACCTAGTTAACACATTAATAATGTAAATAAACAACTATAAACCTGTAAAGAAAAATGGCGCCAAAAACTCAGCAGCGCGCATGCGCTCTAACTCGCCGCGCATGCGCCCTAGTCGCGCCACCATAGACAATTTGCGGCTGCTATAAAAATTGAATTGAAAACTCCTTGGTGGAACCGAAGTGTACTATTATAGAAAGAAAGTTATTTTATAGCATTGTTTTCTTAGGAAAAGGAAGGTTTTATTTCGCAGTGACTTAGGTTTCAGCGCCATTATTGTGTTTGATTTACCTATTTTATAATTTTTTTGCATGAGTATAGATAAAGTAGTGTATGAAACTGCACAAAACTAGGTATTAAAACACTCGTGTGATACTATTAAAAACACACGTTCGTTTTTAATACCCCCCCCCCCCTATTATGCAACAGTTTCATAAACTACTATTTTATAGTATTATGATCGCACGTATAGTCAGATTGTTACTTTTTTTTAAGAATGGTTTTTATTCATGACCCAGCCTTTGTCTCCCGGTATTATGCGAGGAATCTAATGATACCACACAAATTTTGAAGTCAATTCAGATGTTTAGAAGATGTGGTGGAATATAGAAACTCACACACATACACACACACATACACACATGCATACATAAACCCCGAAAACATTACACTCCTTTTTGGGAAGTCTTGTAAAAATAATGACAATATTTTATTTTGTTTACACAGCTGACATTGATAAGCAGCGTGGACTATTCTTGTATTACACTTCGCGTGCATACTGTTTTATCCACGGCCAACAAGCCCACCATTCGTCTCCGACGCTGGTGCACCAACCCTCACCCCATCTGCTACGACGTCGGTACCCTACAAGTAGACTTCTCTGTAGAAATCAGTTATGTTAGCGAAGTTGTATATAAGGTTAGCGCTTACGGACGAGAAGTTAAATTGATTGATGTCAAAGAATACAGACTGTACACAAATAAGTTGTTCTATGGCGATGGAATAACTATACCTCCTCTTGATCCTGATTATACTTATATAGACGATAGGTTTGTTGCAATACCCCCTAGCCCCTATCCCGAATTTGAGCAAGACCCGCAATTAAGTAATGTAAAACATGTTAGACCATAGAATATAAAAGACAAAGGAAAGGGCAAGTGGGCGGAGCGAGTGAGCCATAGTTATGCGGAGTTACGCAAACTTCATAATAATTATTTTTAAATATAACTGTTCTCTTTATTCTAAGGTAAAAAGCCTTTGTCAGCTGTGAATGAGTGAAACTTCTGAATAATAATATGTGACTTTTAGCGATACTTGTTCTCGTAGAAAGAATTAATCTAAAGATAAATAGAAATTAAATAAATTAATTTAGAATTAATATAAGAGCCATGCAATTAAAACTTTATATTTTTAATAAGTCCGCTATTGACAACATATTCCGAGAATTTTGTTTATCTGGTATTTAATCCAAACCCAAGTTATAAGGGTTCAAAAAAACGACGAAGCGCTTCGAGAAAAGGCAGGTAGTGCCCTTGCGTTTTGCTTGACTCGTCTTGGCGGGGGCACTGCCGTGCCCCCAGATGTCAATACCCATTGCTCTTGTCTTTTATATTCCGTGTACTGGACTCAATTCTTGTTTATTAACTGTTTTTGTGGCGGTGTGAAGTTAATACCTATAATACAAATGCTAGAATAAAAATGCGGTTATAGCTAAAGTTGTTCAGTTTCCTATAACCCTATAAAATCCCTTAATTACACAATTTAGGATACTTGCTATTTATGTAGTTGTAGGCAGTAAAGTGATAAATAAAGATTATGTAAAAATATAAATGTTGTTTATGTTATTCTTGATCATGCAGTGATTGTCTTGCGTATGTAGAACGCTTTCCTTCCATGCAGGATCTGAGGCTGAGATGTATAGTTCTTCTATATCTAGCTGTTTGTTGTTCGGCCTTCATATTTGATAGAGGTGCTTTAAATTTTCTTCTAGGACTAGTTCCAGGCTATTAAAAAATAACCTTGTGTACTTTGTATGGGTTGTTGTACTCACTACCTGCGGAACGCGAATAACATAATAGGTTGAGGAAAAAGTTTCTTCGCATTTTTTAAGAAAATTCAAAACATTTTTTAATATAGTTTATTTACATTTAACTAAAGTGTGTAGGTACCATTTTGTTCGATAACTTTTTGCCATCTTGTAGGTAGGGACATGATCCCATTGCTATAGAAATTTTGGGACTTCTGATCAAAATACCGCGACAGGCAGTACCCTGACCAAAACGCCGTTTTACATCGCCATCTCCTCCGCAATTATACCATATACAAATAAAAAAAAAATACAGTCTTAAAGTTTAAGATCTCTACTTCAAATCCAACGTTTCAAATATTTTTTTAAATTAGATTATACTATAGTAATTGGCGATTATAAAACACCTAAATCAGAATTTAAACCTTCATCTTCTTCGGGACTTGAAGCTTAATTTATTTCTGATTTGCAGCAATAGATAAATAATTCTTTTATTTATAAGTCCAACGTTTAACATTTAAAAAAAAGTCATTTTTAAATTTTTCCTTGAATTTAAACGTAAATCTGTGCCAATTTTCAGCTGAAGGGTCGTGTTCGGGCGACGGGCGGCAGTCTGCCGCTGGCTCTCGGACGTGATACCCGTGTCGATCGAGGCTATCGCGTTCGATTTATAAATTCAGAATTTATTTTGCTCTCTAGACACAATATTGTGTAGAGGGGGCAACCTATATAACTTGCCTCAGTAGTATGGCATGTACTTCTATAAACATATTTTGATTTTTTTTGAGTACATATTTGAAATATTATTATTTTAGTAAAATTAGATATAGATAGAGTCTACTGAGCTGTCACTTTATCTGTCAAGTCAATACAAATTGTGTTTCATCTTCTAAAATATACTTTGTCTAAAAATATAGAGACCATCTTTTTGATGTTTTCTATAAACATAAATTCAAATTCAGTATGTGACCACGTGAACGTGACCGAATGTTTGAAAGCTCTAAACTATGGGACGGAGTCCCATCATGTTGGTAATCAAACTTCATGTTTTGGTGAGATCTATGTGACCACGTGACTAAAACTTTGAAAGTTTATATCTCCCAAACTATGGGACGCAGTCCCATCATGTTGGTATTCAAGCTTCATGTTTTGGTGAGGTCTATTCATATAAACCGTGACCACGTGACTACGTGACCAAAATTCAGAGCTACCTTCTATTAATGAATTGATAATTTGTCATAATCAACGTTTAAAATAGTAAGTAATAATATATTGATGACGATGTTGACCTAATTTTTTTTTTTTTTTTTTTTTAATATAACTTTGTCCCTCACTAGGATTTCTCCTGTATCGTGGGTAGAGTTTACAGACATTATCTCTCATGCACACACACCCAGACTAATATTTGTTCCGTGCACGTATCGTACCCGCGGCACGTAGCGTAGAAAACCACTACACTACTTGTAACAACCCTAGCCTCCATGCACTATCGCCACACTGTCTTGACGTTGTCGGCGAGATCAAAGGCGCCGTCCTACTGTTGTTTTTCTTTATACTATTCCTCTACTATATATAATAATAAATACTATGTACAAACCTACAAAAAAAAAAAAAAAAACCTACTTTTATTTTAATTCTTATCGATTATACTTTATATATTACTATTCACCAATACTGCTATTCCCATTTTAATCGACTTCCAAAAAAGAAAATTCTCAATTCGACTGTATGTTTTTTTTTGTATGTTTGTTACGCTATTACTCCGCCAATTGCATACCGATTTTGAAAATTCTTTTTTTATTTCAAAGCGTACTCTCAAGATGGCATTTGAATTTGTTGAAGATTTGATGAAGAACTTCGGAGATATACAATGGAACTCTTGAATGAATAACAGCATGTCACTTGCGATTTCTGTAATCGCATGATTATGAATTGTTTAAGCCACTAAAAATAGAAATATAAAATAAACGTTAAAAAATAGTATAAACCGACTTCAAAAAACTAAAAAGTATAATACATATAATTTTCTTAAAAAACTTATCAGCTTCTGAAGTCGTTGCCACTGCCAAGCTAGGTGCATTGAAGAATTTAAGAAAATTATTTACACTGTTTAGTTTTTTGAAGTCGGTTTTTACTTTTTTTAATGCTAGGTATTAATATATTCTAATAATCGTGATATATTTATATGAGTGAATATTAAATGAATCAAGCAATTCTTCAAATAAAAGAGCAAGTTATAATTAGTTAATACCAAATCATCTAACAACTCGGCAAGTGTAATGGGCATTTTTTGCTCGGAAGCTCGTTGACGAAGCATAAATTTTTTATTTCCCTTTTTTATAAAATCATTCATCATTGTAGTGATTGTACCACTGTTATTGTATTAATTTTCTAGTAGTAACTCTGTTACTATATAGACCTATAAGTGAAACAATCTACAAATATATATTTTACATTGCCACCTCTATTTATTATATAGTTTTTTAGTGTCTGGCGCGATGCTCGCGATGACATGCTCCGAGCGGTTTCCGTAATATTACAGGGGGTCGCGCGGGTTGCGCGGGTGGAGGAAGCGAAATCGACAAATTCGTTACCTCACTGACGCGCCTTAACCTGACACTGCCTAAAGAATTCTGAGGAGACCGAAACAGGTGGAAATCTGAAGGTGCAAGGTAATTTTTGCTGAGTGGCTAAAGATGTGTGAGGTCTAGCGTTATCATGATGAAAAACCACACCCCTTCTGTTGATTAATTCCGGCCGCTTTTTCTCAACTTCTTGCTTTAATCTCATCATTTGTTCGCAGTAGAGTTCAGAATCGATGGTCCTGCCTGGTGGTAACAGCTCATAATGAATAATGCCCTTCCAATCCCACCACACACACAGCATCACCTTGTTGTAAGTTAACCCGGGTTTCGCCACAATCTGTGAAGCCTGACCGGCCTTTGACCACGACCTTTTTCACACGTTCTTGTCGTACGTGATCCACTTTTCATCACCAGTTATCAGCTTCTTCAAAAATGGTTCGGTTTCATTACGTCGTAATAAAGAATCACAAATGAGTACACGGTTCATTAGGTTTCTTTCAGTGAGCTGTAATTTATAGTCAAAATTAATTAAATTAAAGAATTAAACGTTTATTTTTTATATTTTACTCCCAAAGTTAATTTTATTCATAAAATGTTGACCACTTTTCTGACATAAAAACTCTTTGCTAAGATTTAAAAAAGTACCGTTCGTTTTAGACGGAGCATCTTGATAAACCGGGCGTTTTACATTACAAAGCATCCTAGTAGTCTGTGCATTACAATAACGCACAAGTGCGTAATGAGATACATTACGATATTGAAATTGGTGAAATAAGAGACCCTTTACGAGCAAATGTGTTATAAAATAACTTTTTTTCTATTATAGTACACTTCGGTTCCACCGAGGAGTTTTAAATTCAATTTTTATAGATTATCTATGGTGGCGCTACTAGGGTGCATGCGCGGCGCGCTAGAGCGCATGCGCGTTAACACTGCTGAGTACCTTCTCTGTCTACGCTGCTGAGTATCGCCGCTAATTTTTATTTATAAATGTACATTATTAATGTGTTAATTTGGTACCTATTGCATGAGTGTAGATAAAGTAGTGTATGAAACTGCACATAACTAGGTATTAAAACACTCGTGTGATACTATTAGAAATCTCGCCTGCGCTGCGGCTCGATTTTTAAACACACACTCGTGTTTTAATACCGTATTATGCAACAATTTCATAAACTACTATTATTTAATAGCCCTCCAAACCATTTTATCGTTGTTCTAAATAATTAAATAAATAAAAAAATGAGCTAATTAACGGTCACTGGATCCTTGGCTCCCATTTTAAGAATCATTGGACAAAGGAGAAAAAAAATAAAAAAATAACGACCTACAAAGAAAATAACCAGTTGTGTAACCACACTATTATAACTTTTTAACATAGGTACCTAGGTAAAACTACGAAGTATTTTAGTTTCTGAAATTATATTGCTATTGGGGGACTAATAATAATCATAATTATGTATATGACACGACGGGGGACTCAGGAGTTTCTTCCATAATAAGTTACACGACACTTATAAGTCAACACAACTTTATTAGGCACTGTTTAGTAGCAGTTTTACAGAAATTCACTTTTTACAATTCAAGTTTTTCCAATACACCGATACACAGTAGTTACGCGCGCGCTTCATCGACCAGAAAGTGGGCGGAAAAACCACATATTCAAATACAGAATCTTATTAGTTAGGTAATTGAATAAAACTTACAATCAATACTATGCTATCAATATGATGCTTATCAGTAATTGATTTTAACATTAAACAATGCCAATATTAATAAATGCAAGGGCGATTTTTAGATTAGAGTTAAATTAGTAGCCTCATTACTTTTTTACAACTTTAATATTCCTACCTAACAACATTTCCGGTAGATCAAGAAATTTAATCAAACATTAATAATGTTGCAGTGTAAAACAATCTTGTTACTTTATAATTATTAAATTATTATTAAAGCTTATTTAGTTCTCATATTAACTTACAACATTGAGGTATTGATCATCTAAACATAAAAATCATACTCGGCGCCATTTTACGGAATACTAGGTGACGCCGCATCATAAACAACTTACTGTGTTAAATGTGCAATTGTTAACATGAATAAAAGCACAAAAGTTATAAAATAAATGTTCCTTGTTAATTGTAGCTATAGTTTTAATTAAGATATCAAAATTAGTTTTATAAATAGTCTTCCAGCAATGTTGATGAGTTCTATTTAACAAATACACCAATAGGTGGCGCTAATATCAAAGTAAGGGAATCAATCATTCAATACTCAAGCACAATGCATAACGATTATAAAATTATCCCACAGATGGCAGGATTATCAAGTTTATGATGAATGAGAATTATAATAATTAGTTACTAGTAATAAGATTATGTAATAATCTTGCTAGCCAGACGCTCTCGCGGCGACATATATATATATCATATCCTAATACAAAATTGAAAAAAAATATTTAGAAATTATTATAATAATTATTATTGATTTAGAAATCCGACCATGGATCATGCCCGGGTCGACGGCGCGTTGTGTTCTACGCGCGCCTCAAAGAACGTCAGCAAGATGACGGGGCCCCCCCTGTAGAGGGCCGAAGCCTGCCGGGGTCGCGGGACTTATCTCATTACCGTGACCCCGGAACGTAAAGGGTTATTGAAGGAACACCGTGGATTTTAGTCAGTACAAGTCTGACAGTCCCTCCCGCCCTGCACGAGGTGGGAGGACTCATTTGATGATTATACCATGCTAAAAAAAAAAAAAAAAAGTAGGTAGGTAGTTTTTATTGACTGGTAGTTTGTATCTGTATATGTTCAACTATGTAACTGTGTATCTGTCTCATCGTAGCTCCAAAACGGATAGACCAATTTCAATGCAGTTTTTTTTAATCGAAAGCTGATTTAATCGGATAACTTAGCTATGTTTCATGAAAATCTGTTCAGCCGTTCAAAAGTTACAGCTCTTTTTCTAGTTGGAGTCGGGGGTTTTTGACGGTTAGGTTATTATGTTAGTATTCTTTAGCAGACGGGTATTTTTATTTTTTTTGTTTTTATTTCATACCTACTTTTGATTTGGGTATTTTGATGAAAAAACTGGTTACTGAACGGTTTTCATATATTATATCTTTCTAGGTAGTGATCATACGAATAATCAGATCATGCATGATTCCATGTTGTATATGT
Source organism: Allophyes oxyacanthae (assembly GCA_932294325.1). Lineage (NCBI taxonomy): Eukaryota > Metazoa > Arthropoda > Insecta > Lepidoptera > Noctuidae > Allophyes > Allophyes oxyacanthae. The sequence continues at coordinate 1,101,769 of OW028633.1, forward strand.
TTTTAAATAAATAAATAAAATGTTCCCTTTTTTTAGGAATAGAATAGATCTTTCATGTAAACCATAGATACAGGCACTTAAGAAATGTCGAGACTCTAGGTGCACGGTTCCAAATAGTATATTGTTTTATTCATGTACTATAGCTACCCCATAATTTTTTGTAAGATGAGACCCACCCTTTGTCTCCCGGTATTATGCAAGGAATCTAATGATACCACAGAAATATTTAAGTCAATTCAGGCGTGTAGAAGATGTGGTGGAATAAACGAACTTACACACATACACACATGCATACATGAACCCCGAAAACATTACACTCCTTTTTGGGAAGTCTTGTAAAAATAATGAAAATATTTTATTTTGTTTACACAGCTGACATTGATAAGCAACGTGGACTATTCTTGTATTACACTTCGCGTGCATACTGTTTTATCCACGGCCAACAAGCCCACCATTCGTCTCCGACGCTGGTGCACCAACCCTCACCCCATCTGCTACGACGTCGGCATCCTACAAGTAGACTTCTCTGTAGAAATTAAATTTGATAGCGAAGTTGTATATAAGGTTAGCGCTTACGGACGAGAAGTTAAATTGATTGATGTCAAAGAATACAGACTGTACACAAATAAACTGTTCTATAGCCATAGAGTAACTGAACCTTTTTCGGATAGTGAACATAAATATTCACGTTTAGAGTTTGCTACAAATGTGCCTAGCCCCTTTCCCGAATTTGAGCAAGACCCGCAATTAAGTAATGTAAAACATGTTATACCATAGAATATAAAAGACAAAGGAAAGGGCAAGATAAAATACAAAGGAAACAGCAAGTGGGCGGAGCGAGTGCGCCATAGTTATGCGGAGTTACGCAAACTTTATAATAGTTTGTTTCTTAGGTACGCGTTCCATTCTATTATGTTTTGTTTTAATATGACCATTCTCTTCGTTCTAAGGTAAGACGCAATTGTGAGCTGTGAAAGAGTAATAATATTAATAATAATGGACTGTACATCCCGCGAAAATGTGGGGGTCGAGGTTTTTTAAATACCAAGACCCTCCATAATCGTGAGGTGTGCAGTCTCAGGGAATATTTTCTTCATGCTTGTGTGGGGATGCATCGTGATGTTGTTGCAGTGGACAAAGGCCTCACCCCGCTTTCTTTGGCTAAAGAGAACTGGCGCAAACCTGTTGTACTAAGTATGAATGGCCGCAGGGAAGCATGGCAAAGCAAAGAGCTGCATGGACGCTTTTATCGGGCCCTTCATGGGCCCGATGTTGACTTTAAAGCATCTATTGCCTGGCTACGTTTTGGGGACTTGTTTGGGGAAACCGAAGGTTTTGTCTGTGCAATTATGGATGAAGTTATAATGACGAACAACTACCGGAAATATATTATAAAGGATGGGACGGTTGACATTTGTCGGGCATGCCACTGTCCCGGCGAGTCCCTTAGACATATCATATCGGGTTGCTCTCGTCTTGCTAACGGTGAATACTTGCATAGACATAACCAAGTGGCCAGGATAATTCACCAACAACTTGCTTTGAAATACAAACTTGCGGATTCTGAAGTACCGTACTACAAGTATGTGCCCGACCCAGTTCTCGAAAATGGTCATGTCACGTTATATTGGGATCGATCTATCATCACTTTTTTTTTTTTTTTTTTTTTTTTTTTTTTTTATCGTGGTAAAATCATCAAATGAGTCCTCCCACCCCGGGCAGGGCGGGAGGGACTGTCAGACTTGTACTGACTAAAATCCACGGTGTTCCTTCAATAGCCCTTTACGTTCCGGGGTCACGGTAATGAGATAAGCCCCGCGACCCCGGCAGGCTTCGGCCCTCTACAGGGGGGGCCCCGTCATCTTGCTGACGTTCTTTGAGGCGCGCGTGGAACACAACGCGCCGTCGACCCGGGCATGGTCCATGGTCGGACAGCGAGTTGCCCTTTACTCGCTGTCCGCATGCCCGCGCCTACGGTGGCCGGAGATCGTCGGCCGGCGCCCGACGCCGTGGGCGACCACCACTGCGGCTGGGCTGGAGGGAGGACGCCATCCTCTCCCTCAAGCGGCCCGCCTCCTCCTTCGATAGCATGACTGCTTCGCAGAAGGAGGCGACCGCTTCCCACTCCGTCTCGCCCCGCAGCATGGCCTCGACCAATGCCGGGCGCGAGAGGTCTCCGCCTATCGCCGCCCTGAGGACACGTCGGTGCTCTGCCCAAGCGGGGCAGTCTTGCACCGTATGCTCTACTGTGTCCTCAGGGCGATCCTCGCAGTGGTGACACCCAGGCGTTTCTGCCTTCCTCATCAGACACAGGTACCTCCCGAAACTTCCGTGTCCGGTGAGGACCTGCGTCACGCGGTAGGTCAGGACGCCGTGCCGCCGATCCAGCCACTCCTCAAAGAGGGGTCTTACCGCCGCGATTGCGGCGTGCCCGGCCGTCGGTTGCGACAATCGTCCCCTCCATACTGCCCCGAGATCGCGCCGGAGCTCTTCCCGCCGCGCCTCGACTTCTTGCGGCAGCAGGGATACGCCCCGGCGCTGCGCCTCCACGCGCCATTCATAGACGCGCTGGAGGGCAGTCGCCTCCAGATCCCAGGGCAGCAATCCGGCAAGGAGGTTGGCCGATTCGCCGGCGATCGTGCGGTATCCCCGGATCATCCGGATAGCCATGATCCTCTGGCATGCGACCAACTTTAGTGGTCGCGTCCGGATGCTCAGGGCCCACACGGGGGCCCCGTAGAGGGCCATGGACCGCACGACGCCGGCGTACAGCCTTCGGCAGGAGGCGTTTGGCCCGCCGAGATTAGGCAGGAGTCGCCTGAGGGCGGCTGCTGCCCGGTTCAGCTTTGGGGCCAAACTCAGGAAATGCTCCCTGAAGTTCCACCGGCTGTCAAGGACGAGTCCCAGGTACTTCATCGTCCTCCCGACGCCGATGCGAACCCCCTCCACCGTTATGTGGGACTCGGACCGTGGCGCGTTCCGACCGCCATGAAAGCACATGGCCTCTGTCTTGTGCAGCGCCACGTCGAGTCCCAGCTGCCGAATCCTATGGGCGACTGTCGCAACCGCTTGCGTCGCCAGATCGGCCGCCGCCTGGTGCGACTCTCCCTGCGCCAGGACGAGCGTGTCGTCGGCGTAACAAATTACGCCGACGCCGTCAGGGAGGTCGCCGCGCAGCACCCAGTCGTATCCGATGTTCCACAGGAGCGGCCCCAAGACCGAACCCTGCGGGACACCGCACGACATCTCTCGCCGGTTCCACTCTCCCCGGTGACTGGGGTAGATGACGGTTCTGTCCGTCAGGTAGTCCTCGACTATGCGACGGAGGTAGGTCGGCACCCGGTGATACCGGAGTGCTTCCCTGATGCAACTCCAGGGCAGGGTGTTAAAGGCATTGGTGATGTCCAAAGACACCGCCAAGACGACCCTGCCCCGGGATACCGCGTCCCCCGTCGTGAGGGCTCTCACGCGCATGATAGCGTCCACTGTGGAGCGCCCCCTGCGGAAGCCAAACTGGCACTCCGCAAGATCCGGGCCCACCCGATTCAGGTGCCCGACGAGGCGGTCTGCAATGACTTTTTCCAAGAGCTTGCCCACCTCGTCGAGCAGCACAATGGGCCGGAATGCGGACGGAGAGTCCGTAGGGCGCCCGACTTTCTGGATCAGGACCAACTTCCCCGTCTTCCAGCCGAGCGGAAACTGGCCCCTCTCCAGGCATGCGCTAAAGAGCCCCCCCAGTCGAGGCCCGAGAGTTCCCGAGGCCAGGACCCAGGCTTTCCCTGACAGGCCGTCGGGTCCTGGGGCGGTATTTTTGGCCTTGAGCCGTTGTACCGCCACTCTCAAGTCTACCTCGGTCACCTCTGGAGCGTCGTGGACGTCGCCGTCGCTGTGGTCCGCATTTGCGCCAGCTTCGCTGTCAGATTCCGTCAGAGACGGAGCCATGGGCGGGGGAGCATGCTCCCCTCGCGATGGGAACAGGGCGCTCACCACGTCCTCCAAGAACTGAGGCTGGAGACTCTGCGTCAACGGGGGAGCCCAGGGGCGGAGCTTTTCTCGCACCCACTTGTAGGGGCGCCCCCATGGGTCCCCGTCCAGAGTCCCCAGCATCTCCTCACGGGCAAATTCCTTGGCCCGCCAGATCTCGTCTCGGAGGACGGCCTTCGCTGCCCTGTAGCCCTCGTACAGCTCCGCCTCTACAGTCGCCGCATCCGGAGGTCGGGTGCGGCGCCTGCGGAACCTGGTGTACCGGCGTCGCGCCGCAACGCACGCTTCGCGCAGCGCTGCTAGCTCGCGCGACCACCAGTACAGCTGACGCCGGGCGCGTCCTTGCCGGACCCGGGGCATGGCCACGTCGCAGATCTCCGACATGGCCTCCCGGAACCACTCCGCCTCGTCGTTTATGTCGGCAGGCCTGTCCGGTGGTGACACCCAGGCCTGCACGATCGAGGCTTCCAGGAATAGCTCCCGGTCCAGCTGCTTCAGCGCCCATCGCGGACCACTTAGGTTCCGTCGGACCGGCGCGTCTGGGGTCTGGGCGGAGACGTCGAACCGGATATACCGGTGGTCGGAATAGGTCTCCACCTCCTCCACAACGCGCCAGTCGGTGACGCGCGGTGACAGGCTGGGGGTGGCGAACGTAATGTCCACCACCGACTCGCCCGTAAACCGCACGCACGTGGGGACAGAACCCCGGTTCTCGATCACCAGGCCCTGCGCACGGGCCCAGTGCTCGAGCATCCTACCCCGCGTATAGTCCGTGGACCGGGAACCCCAAGCCGGACTTTTGGCGTTGAAGTCCCCAAGGACGAGCGCGGGGAGGGAACCGAGGGCGACGACGACGTCTCCCAGCTCCGTTAGGGAGTCCCGGAACTCGGCGAGAGATCGGTTTGGGGAGAAATAAACGCCTACAACGGCGATCTCCCCGAACCGTGCCGCGACGATCCCACGCCCTCTCTTGACGCGATCGAGGGGCGGGGTACCGGCGGCGGCCGATGAAATGAGGGTCACCGAGCCGTCCAGGTCCGCCACCCAGTCATTCCTGGGCAGGACAAAATACGGCTCGGCGACCACGGCGACGTTGATCAACCACTGCGCCATGCTCTGGAGCAAGAGATCCTGAGCAGTGGCGCAGTGGTTGATGTTCGCCTGGAGGAAGCGCAATGGGGCCATTAATCGGAATCCATTGCAGCCTCCTCCAGGGCCCCTCGCGGGGGTTCAGCCACGACAGCAGCGGCGGCGGCGGCAACAGTAGCGGCGGCAGCGGCGGTGGCGGAAACGGCGGCGGCAGAGGGCCTAGCTCTGCGCCTGGCTTTGGTGGGTGGGGCGCAGGACTTGCCCCCAGCCCGGTGATCGGCCGGCTTGCCAGCCGCCTCACATGCGAAGCAGTGAGACGGGGCGGAGCACGAGCCGGCCTTGTGACCGGGCTGACCGCAGCGGAAGCACCTATCGCTGCGGTCTACCTCCGAGGTGCACACACATGCCGCATGGTTGCCCACTTGGCAGCGGAAACACCTCAGGGGTCTGGGGTCCAGGACTTTCACCTGCGCAGACACCCAACCAACCAGGAGCCTTCGGCCCTCCTGTATCTTTTTTGCCGCCGAGACGGGGCAGCTAACCGTGATGGTTTGCAACCCCGTGAAGCCAGGACGCAGGGCGCCCGCCCTCACCTGATCGGGAGGGCACCCCCCAGTCCCGGCAACGGCGGCCACCACGTCCTCGACCGTCACGGAGTCATCCAGACCCAATATGCGCACGTCTGCGCGCTTGGTGGGTCTAGAGACTCGGGCCTCCTCCGCGTTTAAGGACGCTCTGAGCCGTTCGGCCAGAGCGTCAGCGGTAGGGCCACTGGCCGCGCCGGGGATCTCTAGCATCCGAGCCCCCGTCGCAGTGACCCGGTAACGGAGGCCGCCGACGATGCCGAGCTCCGTGAGGTCTACCGCCTCCCGCGCCTTCGCAAGCAAGTCGCGGTACGACACGCCCCTATTCACTGCGTCCGGCTGCAGTGTAATCACCACAGCCGCGGTCTTGGGGGCGCGCAATCGCGCCGCGGCGTCTCGCTCCCTGCGCCGCCGCCGTCTCTCCCTTCGCCTCGACGACCTGGCCGCGCTTGCAGCCTTCCTCTTCTCCCCGGCCACCTGCCAGTCGGCGTCGGCCAAAGGAGTCTCTGGAGGAGGCTGCTGGGACGGCTGGTTCCCAGCCTGGGCCTTCTCCTTTTTGGCCGCCTGTTTCGGCCCCGCAGGTGTCGGGGTCGGAGGCGGCTTTGATGGGCCCGGTTTCGCCTGACTAGGCTTGGCCGGGGCCGTCTTTGCCTTCGCAGGATTCGCCGTCGCCGGGGCCGTCCGCACAGTGGCCGTCTTCGCCTGAGGCGGCCTCGTCGTCGTCGGGGGGAGTTTGGACGCGGCCGCAGCCGCGTACGAAGGCGCCGCCAGCGGGGGTCGCAGCACGCGGCTCTCCAATACGGAGAACCGCTGCCGGAAGGCGGTCAGCTCCTGTCGCACCAGGTCGAGAACAGAATTCTCCGCTGGTGTGGGCTGGCCTTTCTCCTTTTGGCCCCGCGGCGGCGCCTTCCGCTGGCCGTCTCCCCGGATTGCGGTCAGGTCCGCCTTGAGGGCGGCGTTCTCCCTCTGGAGAGCCTCCATGGCGGCAGTCAGGCGGGTGACCTCCGACCGCAGTTCGGACATATCGTCCCTTGCAGCCGGAGCCCCGCCGTAAGTCCGCACGGCCGCCATGATGGAGGCCGTGGCTTCGCTGATCGCACCCTCCTTGCTGCTTCTCTTCCGCTTGAGGTTTACGATACGGATGGCAGCTACCACGGCCTCTGCTAGTTTGGCCTCGTTCGAGGCCAGACCAGTGTTGGGCTCTCCAGAGGAAAGCCCCCTCCCCGAGGTCCTGCCTCGGCCTTTACCCCGCACGCTCGCGGGGATCTTGCGGGCCGAGACAGGCCCTTCCCCCGACGACGACGAGACGTCCTCGCGGGAGCGCTTGAGGAACTCCCTCCTCCTATCGGCGCCCCCCTCGTCGCTCCTCACTACGCTTCCAGAGACTACGCTCTGGAAGCTCACGGCGTCTGATGCCGAGTCGGACTCCGACTCGAGCACCAGCGCCCCCTTCCACCGTGGAGCGGCACTCTGTGCCCGCTCGATGTTCGGTGCCGGTGAGTCGGACGTACTGGACAAGTCCAGTGACTCCTCCTCACGGGCACGTGAGCCTCCCTGGCTCGATGCGGCGACTGCCGGTGCGAAAACTGGGTAAAAGTTGTTGTTGTCCCCCCCAGAGTACGATGGGACTGACCGGACGTGTCCGGTGCCGGATTCCCCAGCTGAAGAGCAGCTGGGACCCGCCTGGGTAGCTTTACCAAAAACTTTGTGCTCCATGTTGTTTAACTTTTTTAGAGAGGTGAGTTCCTCTGTCCCTACACCCCATTTCCCATCCCCTGGTTCACTTCACGGTTACGTCTAAAGATTAGACGCGTACCGGGAGTGAATCTTTCCCACCTTTGACCCAATCTCTGAGACTGGGCCCCGCGCCGTCTAGAAGCTCGAGCTAACTGCTCGATCCTCCAGGCGGCGCGCCTTTCCCCGGTGTGTCCCTCTTGGTCTGGTTTCTCCCTCTGGGCCCGTCCGGCATGAGTGCCTCTACCGGCATGGCCCCAGAGATCACTGAAACACGCAAGCCCCCCCACGACAACAACGTGGGGACACAGTTGGGGGGGGATCTATCATCACTGACAGGACTGTTGTCGCCAATAAGCCTGACATAGTGGTGATAGATAGATCAGCACGCCGTACAATGATTGTTGACATTACCGTCCCACATGATGAGAACCTCTCGTAAAAGCCGAAAAAGAAAAAGAAATCAAATATTTGGACTTGGCTCGCGAGGTTGTCGATATGTGGGACGTGGAGTCAGCAATCATTGTGCCGATAGTCGTAACGGCTAATGGCTTAATTGCCAAGAGTCTCGACCAACACCTCGAGAGGCTCTCGCTAGGTGGCTGGATCAAGAGCTTGATACAGAAAGCGGTACTCCTTGTTAAAAATTTAATAAAGGGAATAATAATAAGATCGATTGATTAGCGCGCCGCACTATGATTATTGATGTTACTATCCCGCATGACGAGAATCTTGTGAAAGCCGAAAAAGATAAACAAATCAAATATCTTGACTTAGCACACGAGGTTGTCGACATGTGGGATGTGGACTTAGCAATCACAGTGCCGATAGTTGTGACGGCCAATGGCTTAATTGCCAAGAGCCTCGACCAACATCTTACGAGGCTCTCGTTGGGGGGCTGGATCAAGAGCTTGATACAGAAAGCGGTACTCCTTGACACGGCACGCACTGTGAGGGCTTCCTTTCTCTGCAGCCCTAGCTTGTAGCTTGGACCCTGTTCCATATGCCGGTTGGTTCCTATTTTTTATCTTTTTAAATATATGTTTTATTAAGTTTTATAATATGTATTTAAAAATTAAAAAATATGTATATTAATGAATAAAGGACATAATAATAATAATAATCATTTATTTGCCAGTAAGTTTTTAGTTTACATTTCCTTAAGGACTAACAATGTTTAATGAGTGAAAGTTGTGAATATGTAATTTACGTTTTTGATTTCAGCAACATCCGTTCTCGTAGAAAAAAATAATATCAATGCCTCTTTCTCTTGTTTTTTATTATATTCCGTGTGTTAAACACAGTTTTTCTTATTAAAGTGTTTTTGTGACGGTGCGGTGTGACGATAAGAGGAAATGCGTGTGGTCTTTTCTCCATAGAAACGCTCTCGCCTGTTTTCTGTCTGGTTTATGACCTTAAAGCAATGATTTTTTACAGTAAAATAAATATTAACTAAGTATATGTATGTCCCTCTGTTTTCCTTTTTGATAATACCTACATTATTTTTATAAGCACTAGAACACTATCTAAAAATATGCTCATAATTGCTATTTAGACCGCTGTCAACAAAGGCCTAGTGCCTAGTGTACTTTGACAACTCATAATGAAATAATATTATAGTTTAAAAAAAATACTAAATAAAACGCTTTTGTCATCCAAACTAAATGTGTATGCAAAATTTCAGCTCGATCGGAAACTGGGAAGTGGGTCAAATTTAACTTACAAGATTTTTTACATAGTTAGTTAGCGAGTTAGTTAGTGAAGCTAATAAAAGCGTTTTAAAAAGAAAAACATACGGACACAGTAGGTATATATCATCAGGCAATGTTTTTTTAAAAAAAAAGAAGAACGTATAGAATAAAAATATCCTTCTTATTCATTTTATGAAATCTCTTTGAAATTGGCCAATATTGGAGGAGGAAAGCCAAAGCTCGAATTATGACTTTTTACTTAGGCTATTCAATCGGACCTGCGGTGTCCTTATCGCACAAATCTGAGGGCGGCCTGTTCGCAGAGCGACAGCGATAGTTTCTACAAATACCTAATTTTCAAAAGTCTCTCCGCCCGCAATTCCTCTTAATACCTATACTGCGTATGTTAAAATAAAAATGGGTATTTAGCTAAAGTTGTTACAAAACCACTTATTTGTAGAATTAAGGATACATGGTATAAAGAATATTATTTTAAGTAGTGCGCATAATTTGTAGAGTGATTCAGTCTCCGTTCCTAAATGTAACCGCAGTATTGGGATACACTTTAAAACAAAATGAAAATTGGACTTAGTATGGGGGGGACGCATACGCATATAACCGAAAGCCATAAAAAATCCATTTTTTATTTTGTTTTAGAGTGAATTTTAGTACTGCGGTTGCATGGAACAGACACTGGATCACTCTGCAAATTTTCTGCATACATAAAAAATATCCTGTTTAATTGTAGGCAATAAAGTGATATGTAAAAACCAAAATGTTGTTTATTTTATTTTTGACTAGCGACCCGACCCCGGCTTCGCGCGGAAGCAGTTTCTCTACTTTCTTTACATTATATATGAAAGTATTATACATATAAAGCTTCATCTTGAATCACTCTATCTATTAAAAAAAACCGCATCAAAATCCGTTGCGTAGTTTTAAAGATCTAAGCATATATACATAGGGACAGATAGACAGCGGGAAACGACTTTGTTTTACACTATGTAGTGATCATGCAGTGATCGTCTTGCGTATGTAGAACGCTTTCCTTCCATGGTCTGAAGATGAGATCCAAAATAGTGCGTAAATTGACTTAGCCCAGACTTTAGTTACACTTTGCTAAGCAATTGATTTTAAATTTATACTCTTATCATGCTGAAATTGTACTAAGCATACGCTTAGACCGACAAAGTTATTAAGCAAAGTCTAAGGCTTACATTCAGAGACGACAGAAACGAGTCTAAGCGTGAACTTACGCTTCCATCTGTCAAAATTTGTTCGTAAGTTTGACAGATGGAAGCGTAAGTTCACGCTTAGACTCGTTGCTGTCGTCTCTGAATGTAAGCCTACATGTCAATAAAGAACGCACCTAATTCGAAAGCAAAGTCTGAGTACTCTCGCTTTATAGATCGCAGCCTAAGTTCGAACCCGGCCCGTACCTACCTCAGATTTTTCGAAATCATGTGAATTTATTTTAATTATTTATATTTTATATCTTACTAGCAACTCTTCCCTGGCTTTGCACGGGTGCAATTTCTCTACTATCCTTACATTAAATATGAAAGTATTATACATATAAACCTACCGGAAGAAATGCTCAAAATGATAGTGAAAACCGCATCAAAATCCGTTGCGTGGTTTAGGAGGACTTAGCAGATAGGTATACAGACAGACAGACAGACAGACGCGGAAAGAGACTTTATAATAAACTATGTAGAGGAGATGTACAGAGCCGTACTTAATGCCTTAGGTATTTTCTATCGTCAGCCTAAAAAGGATGATGCAGATGTGGATGCAGAGTTTAAAATAAAAAACCCGACTACATAAAAAGAAAATTTTAAATAATAAAAACCAAACTGCGTAATAACCTAACCGTCCAAAACCCCCGACTCCAACTAGAATAAAATAAACTTAAAAAAAAAGTAAAAACCGACTTCAAAAAACTAAAAAGTATAAAATAATTTTCTTAAAAACTTAACAGCTTCTGAAGTCGGGCAGTGCTACGAGTAGGTAGGTACATTGAAGAATTATAGTACCCGACTTCAGAAACTGTTAAGTTTTTTAAGAAAATTATTTTATACTTTTTAGTTTATTGAAGTCGGTTTTTACTTTTATTTAATTTTTCAATTTTGAGTGGCATAAACAATACATAAACATGAGATTACAGCACTCGCGAGTGATGTGCTGTTATTCATTCAAGAGTTCCATTGTCTATCTCCGAAGATCCTCACTAAATTTAAATGAGAACACTTCGGAAGTATACCCTTTCAAACAAAAAAAAAATCATCGAAATCGGTTGGCGTGATATGGAGTTATTCGACCATTTGTCGCGCACATACTTAATGTAAATTTAAGACTTATATGGTTTTCTCATAGATCCCATTGTCAGAACTGGACCAAATTATGGTACCAATCGGGAAGCACCAGCTTTCAAATAAAAAAAGAATCATCAAAATCGGTTCACGCAGTCGAAAGTTATGAGGTAAAAAACATAAAAAAAAAAAAACATACGCGTCGAATTGAGAACCTCCTCCTTTTTTTGAAGTCGGTTAAAAAAACATACGCGTCGAATTGAGAACCTCCTCATTTTTTTTGAAGTCGGTTAAAAAATAACTGCCGCTGATTGGTTGACCAATTTCCCGCGTATTATAATTGTGTCAACTGCGCAGGTACTTTACACCGGTAATCACATATAAGTTGGGTCTGTACTTACCTTCAATATAATCTCCAAAACCGTTGTTTAAAAAGAAAATTGAAACGTTATAAGACGAGGTCACTCCCGTGGCCACACGGGCAGCGGAAATTTGCGACTAAACAAATATGTAGAATTAATAATAGTGCGGTAATTCAGGTGAAAATCGCGGCAGTGATCGCAACTAACCGCTTGTCGGCTCGCAATTCGCGTCGCCGGAACATCGTGGCCAGGCCGTTTATTTGCCGACATCCTTCGTAACTTGTTTGTAAATCGAGAATGCATTGCGACAATTTCTGTCAATTGTTTACAAAATAAAACTCATCACAATTTCGCATTTCAGTTTATTTGTGAAAATCGCATATTATAGGAGTACATTTTTTTAAATTCCTGTGAATTCCTTTTTGTTTTAGGTTACGTTCAAGTAAATTAAGCGAATATTAGTGTAAAACTGTTTCAAATCTCTAATTTCTGTATTTGATTTTTTTAGGCTGTGACATTCGTTGTTTGTTTTTGATCGGACTACAGTAAGTTATAGTGTGGCCAGTGAACTGTGTGGTTGATTTATTTAGTATCACCATGTACATATTAGTTAGTATTTGGATAAGCTTTTCGTCGTGTTTGAGTGAGGGTAAGTCTACTTTCTGTCGTGTGGATACGAGCTAAGTATAGTACATATTGCAGAGGCATATCCAAAAATGACAATTCATCATCTTCCTAGCCTATTCCTTACTACATTGTGGTCAGCTCCCAGTCTAACCAGATGCGGCTGAATGATTGTACAGAACGACTGCCATCTGACCTCCGCCATCCAATTACTGGGAGACACTGATACCCTAAGGTTCAGTGGCGAAGGGTGACAGTTTTAAAAGGGGAAGCCGTCCCAAAAATGCCCTCTAAAAATTGCTGCAATTAATGCTGCAAGACAAACATACATAACGTCTCTTGTAATCTAAATATAGTCAATAGTCATGTCTGGAAGAGCTCGACCTAACTATTTTTTTCTTTTTTTTTTAAAAACATTGCCCCTCACTAGGATTTCTCCTGTATCGAGGGTACAGTTTACAAACATACATGTCACATGCACACACAACCAGACCCGAAACAACTATTTGTAGGTCATACAAATATTTGTTCCGTGCGGGGATCGAACCCGCGGCACGTAGCGCAGAAAGCTAATTGCTTAGCCACTGCGCCAACCGTGTCGTCAAACTGATTAACAAGCCTTTTTTTTTGTCAGTTGGATGAGTAAATAATTAATATTACGTTGGTCTCCGCACTAACCAATTCCTAAAGGGAAGCCGATGGGAATCGGGTTGTATGGACTCTTCGCCACTGCTAAGGTTAGACCGGTTGTCAGACTTTTTGGGCTTCTGACTCCAGCTGCTATCCATAAAGAACAGAATTATGTCTTATTACAAATTCACCTTGACAATTGACGTTAGAATCTTGAATTTCATTTGCTTCTTCACACGCCTGAAGAGATCTCTTCATTTCAGTGTTGGGAATGTCCTGTGGTATCGATAATTCACCAGTGAGCCATGTTTATGAGGGGCTCGCTAGGATCGAGACGTATCCTTGGCTGGGCATTCTGTACTACCCGCACAGTAAGTATATAATAAAATAAGTAAGTATACAGGGTGTCCCGAAAATCAACGTCAAGCCGAAAACGGGTGATAGACCCGCAGGGTAATCACGATATACACTCGCAATCGGAATCGATTCAATTTTGACAGTCCAACAATCTACATTGCGCGGTATGCTTTTAAAACCACTACGCCCTACAATTTGAGCAACGCAATGAACACTGTTGTAGTGTCAAAATTGAGTCGATTCCGATTACGAGCGTGCATCGTGATTAGGTAGCAGGTGGTTACAGTTATCAGAAAAATTATTTAAAAAATCTTAGTCAAATACTTTCAAAACTAAACTAAAAAATAAAATTATTTTGTAGTGATCTCTCTAGTATGTACTACAAATCTTAATTGTTCTTCATTTCTTTTTTTAGTATAATCCTGAATAACCCTTCTGTAAAGTCATCACAATACCTATAAATTTTCTCGATTTTTTTTTAATAACTATCTATAATTTTTAAAGTATAATAAGATACACATTGATTGACGACACGGTTGGCGCAGTGGCTAAGCGATTAGCCTTCTGCGCTACGTGCCGCGGGTTCGATCCCCGCACGGAACAAGTATTTGTATGATCTACAGATAGTTGTTTCGGGTCTGGGTGGTGTGTGCATGTGACATGTATGTTTGTAATCTGTACCCTCGATACAGGAGAAATCCTAGTGAGGGACAACGTTTAAAAAAAAAAAAAAAAAAAAAAAAAAAAAAAAAAAAATAGAAATAGATTTTTTTAAATTATTTTTCTGATAACTGTAACCACGTGGCCTGTCACCCGTTTCCGACTTGACGCTGATTTTCAGGACACCTGTATAATATCATAGTAATATTAAAATATAACGCAAAAATTTTGCCCGCCAACATAACGTCAATATGGCGGTTGGCTTCTAACGACTTTAAGAAATACTAATTTCTCAGAAAAAATGGCAATGTCCGATGGACATTTGACTTCTTTTAATACCCACAGGTCCCTTAAAGTTATTTAGGTATTTAGTGGATAAAGATTACGAACCAAAAATTATTTCGTGAAAAAATGAAACGGAAGTTACCAAGAGCTAACATGATTTAGTACTTATTCGACTTGTAATTTCGTTTTAACCACTAAACAGAGAAACGGTGGCAGGTCCACAGTGCTTCTTCATTCAATGTTTCTATCTTTTTTTTATTAATTTTTTTAAAGTTGCCCACTGCCCCGTCGTCGCTTGGATGTCCCCTTATCGAGGATACAGTTTACAAACATATGTCTCACATGCACACATACCCAGACCAGATAAATATGACAGTTGCTGTCGCAAATAAACGTCCTATTCCGTTTCCTCTTATAAGAACGTCTACCTCTCACGTGCCAGATTCTAGACGCCCAAAGTGATTCATGCCAGTGGCGGCAGACTCAGCAAAAATTAACTTTCGGTTTGCGCAAAAAGGCGAAAAAAAAAAGAAAAAATTAAAGCTCAATCCTTATGGAATATTTTAAGCTATAGACGAGTCGAATCGGTCCAGTAGTTCTTATACTATCGAGAATGTAAGCCGACGCGCCGGCCGCGGCTTCCGACGACGGTGGCAGCCGGCGGGACATGGCACTCTCGCCAAAATCGGCAAAACCGCCGGCTGCCGACTGGCGCGTCGGTAGATAAAGGGGTGCCTTGTTTGTTGGTCACTGTTGTCGTCAGATTTTTCTTACTTAATCAAGGCGCCGAAACAACTATCTGTAGATCACACAAATTGCTCCGTGCGGGCGTAGATAGCTAATCGCTTAGCCACAGCGCCGGCGCCGACCGTGTCATCAATCTATAGAGTCATCACATGGGAATTGCTCAAGTGGAAAAATTTGTCAGTACAACATTGGTGATAACGAGGCTCATGGGTGAGCCACACGATCTCACACTGACGTTACGGGCTAAAAATAAACAAGTTATTGTTATTTACAACCGAGTACTTGGTTCGGAATGTCGACGTTTACTGGCTGATATTATGAAGAGCAGTGGATCTTCTGACTCTGTGGCTCTCTGATACAACTTCCTTATTACAATACAAGCAAAGTTCAGTATAAACATTAAAACTTTGTTATTACTCGTAACATCGTAAAAATACATTACAGTGTTATTCATATGGATTTGTGTTTATGTATATAACAGTAACTTCTTGCTGAACTTGGGCCTTCACTACAGGTTCCTATAACGGTCCTGGATGATGTTAAGGTTTACTACTAAAAATTACCATCAGGCGGGCCGTATGCTTTGGCATTAATGGTATAAATAAAATACAGGATATTTTTTTATGTAGTGCGCATAATTTGTAGAGTGATTCAGTCTCTGTTCATAAATACAACCACAGTATTGGGATACACTTAAAAACAAAACGAAAATTCGGCTTATTATGGGGGACACGCGTAATTTACTAGCGCAAGCCATACAAAATTTAATGTTTATTTTGATAAGGAGTGAATTTTAGTACTGCGGTTGCATTTGGGAACGGACACTAAACGACTACAAATCTTGCGCACTACACAAAAAAATATCCTGTTTAAAACTAGCAGTATGTAATTTTTATTGGAAAACAGAGTATATGGAATTGTACCCAGGAGATGGTAATAGGCTCTCTTTTACATGGGACTTAATAACGGCATCGGCGAAATGTGTCTGTTTAACCCTTTAGGGAGTACATGAGTGATAAAATAGTTATGTTATGATCTTCTAATAAAACACTTTGTTTCATCTAGTGAAGAAAAGGTTTACCACTGCAGTAGTGCTGGTGACCAGGCAGGTAGTGCTGGGAGCTGCTACGGAGATCGACAAGCTACCAAAAGCAGACTTCAGGTAAATACATTCATACATAAGCACAATACGATACAGTTGACTCCGAAAAAAAAAAGAAAAAAAAAGAAAAAAACTTTTTTTTTATAAATATTAAATAGTGCAATAATTTTCAGTACAGTTAAAAAAATATATAACAGCAAATCATATAAAGTGCAATAAATTAAATTATTATTAATTATTTAATTTATATAATTTATAATTTATTAATAATTACTATTATTAAATATCTAAAGAACACAAATAAATAATAGATACTGCAACAAGTTTACTTAAATTAAATAAATTACCAAAAAAAAATTTGACCAAAAAATATGTCAGAAAATAATATAATATCAGGAAACAGTGAAATAATAAAAAAAAACTATATTAAAATAAGTAAAGTATTAATAAAGCAGCTTTTCCTCTCTCCTACCAAACCATGCTGTGCCCGACAGGGTCCATAATTGATACTTACATTAAGCCTACCATCTGTTTTAACTTTACATTAGGGAATGCAATAAAGATTTGATTTGATATCATGTCACATACTTAAATCACCGATATTTTCAAATTAATTTGTATTACGACAATAGTACATTATGGTACAAGTGTGTAATGTTGGTGATTACCGCTGAGGCGCCATTGAGACCCGAGCCGTTAGGTGAGGGTCTTAAGAGAGCCGAGGACGGTAGTCATCAATACACAAGTGTATCATACGACGTTTTTCAACACACTTGTGAAGAAAATAATACTAAAAAGCCATTTTATTTAGTGAGTAAAAATTTTATTTAGAGAAACAATTAGTAAATGTGCAGT
The DNA here is from genome assembly GCA_932294325.1 of Allophyes oxyacanthae. NCBI lineage: Eukaryota > Metazoa > Arthropoda > Insecta > Lepidoptera > Noctuidae > Allophyes > Allophyes oxyacanthae. The sequence goes on from OW028633.1 coordinate 1,118,785, forward strand.
TGGTAAAATTATAATTAACTGTGAACACGATCTTTTTTGTTTCGAAACTTTTTTAAAAACAAAGCAACAACCAATTTAAAAAAAAAAACCTATAACTCACTTGTGAATAATAGTAAAGAAAAAGTCACAGTTAGATTACAGGTGTCATTATGTGCCTAATTGCGGTGAAATTAGAGCCATTTTATGAGCAAGTGTGTTCAAAAATTATATTACGTTGGGTGATTGTCGTTTGTCTTCAGGGCGCGTGCGCGGGTGGTGATCGGCCACAACTGCACCGGACCTGACATCGGGGTTCGCGACTACAGCTACCACCCTGACTACTCCAGGGACACGTATAGCGCGCTCGCCATGATTCAGCTAGAGACAGATCATGTGAGAATTGGTGAGGATTTTATAGAACCAAGTATAATGGGAAGAAGCAAAGGTAGCGCAGAGATCGTGGCCACTACTTATGAGTCGTAGGTCGCGGGTTCGATTGTTAGAAAAAAGAAAATATTTGTCTCTGCATCACTCTAAGGTATGGCAGTGAATACCTTAGGCATTAAGACCGCCTTTGTATATATTTGTATGAAGATAATTAAATATCCTATTGACAATTTTTTTAATTATAGGCGTATAAATACTTATTATTGAAACGAAGATTTCTTAGCTAGGGTTTACGTACTTTATTATCTATACTATAATAAAATCGTAAAAGTCGAAAAGTCTGTTGTAACCAGTCCGTTACAAAGCAGAGATCACGATTGAATGGTTACTTAAAATAATGTTGTATTGCTACAATTTTGATGGGACTTTCACTTTAGTGTAACTTAGGCGTCGAGTACTTATACAGTAAATATATTTCATCGCGCTATCACTCAAAGGAGCTGAGCAGTATAATATATTTCGATGGGACTTTTGACTATATTAGCGCTACTTAGGGTTCGACCTTTTAAAGTAAATAATTATGTATCATCACGCTATCGTTCATAGGAACTGAACAATGGAACATTTTTTTTTTAAACCGAATAACAGATCTCCACGCGGACGAAGTCGTGGGCATAGCGTCTTAAATAAATTCGGCGAATGGTTGATAGAAGACTCGAAGACTTTTTCTTTTATGGTAGCCTGTCTAAACTAATATTATTATGAGAAAAGATTTGATTTTTTGAATGTTTGTTTGTAATGGATAAACTCAAAAATTACCCGACCGATTTTAAAATTTCTTTCACCAGCCGAATGCTCTATTATCACTGGGTAACGTAGGCCATAATTTGTAAAGATACCACGCGAGCGAAGCCGCTGGCAGAAGCTAGTAATTGATAAAAGAAAGTTTTTTTTTTCAGAGCTGCGGCCCATTTGTCCTCCTCCGACGCACTTCAACAACCAACCATTTTTCGCCATGGTTTTATCTGATAGTAAATATTATTCTCATATTTTATTACTTCTTACATCCAAATAAATATCAAAAAATCTTAGTGCACAAGTGTGTCCCTTGAGAAGCAACGCCTTTCATTCTAAATCTACGGTCTTGTTACCCAACAAAACACCAAAACAGAGCGGCGTTTGCCAGGAAAATCTAGTGTAAGTAAATCTAGTGTAGTGTAAATGTCCAAGCTACCAGCCTATCGTAGGTATCTGCTATTACCACCCACCGCACATCACTTGGCACGGCCTTGGGGGTCCTGACCGCATAGAGTGGGGACTCTGATGCACTCTCACCGAAGCGGCCCTCGCGCCACCCGTAGGTGCCGAATCACACCACCATGGTGACTTTAATCAGTAGGAATCCGGCACGCCCCTCCACCCGAATAGCCCATGCAAATGCAAAACTAATTAGTTTATTAATGACAAGTTTAATTTCCAGATTGCAAAAAGTCCAAGGTTAGGGTCCATAGAATGAAATATGTGTCTCCAGAAAAATGCAAAAATTACTACAGGAGAACGGGGGTAAGTAATTTACCACCAACTAGTGACCGGATTACCGGTAAATTTTAACGTTACTATTATAACGCTATACGTAACGTTATAACGATAATTTTACAATTTTTTGTAACGTTAAAAATAACGTTAACTGTAACGTTATCAATAGTGCTTTTTCTTTCCTATTTGTGGGTGAAGTTAGTTATGCACTCCACTCTCAGACTCGACTCACAGTTTAATTCATTTACGCATGTCGTTGGCTCATACCTACGCTATCGACTTTGAGAAGAATTAAATTTAACGTTTTTAAGTTGCTTTGGAGTGCTTCGTCATAGACATGGAAAAGTTGGAAAATGAAAAGTAACGTTACGTTAACGTTATAAAATACCGGTAATCGGTAACTTAACATAAGGTAACAGATTTTTTTGGTACAATACCGGTAAAAATAAATAACGTTATTTGTCCCTACCACCAACCAAGTGGTTTCCTACAAAGAATAAGATATCATAATATATGACATAAATATGATGTCATTGATGATCAGCAGAGTCTTCGTATGTATGCGATTGTAACACCTACGGTGATCAACATTTTGTTTTCAAGTTTGATGATTAAGGCAATATTCCACTACAGTTTGTCCCGAGTTCAGTTTCAGTAGAGAAAGGTCTAGCGCTATGTTTATGATGACAAGAGCATGGATAAAAAAAATACCGATCATTGGCAATCTTATTCAGAGGCAAATCATTATTACTCTATTCTTATTTTTTATTCACATTATTATTATTATTACAAGCCTATGCTGTCCCAATACTGGGCAAAGGCTTCCCTCCCTTTCCTCCACTTCTCGCGATCCCGCGCTGTATTTGGCCAGTCTTTAAGGAAGGCGTTCAATTCGTCCCGCCATCTCCTTCGTGATCTGCCGCGACCCCGTCTTACTGTCTCAGGATACCAATTCTGTGCTATGTGGGCCCACAGTTCGACCGGCATACGGCAGACATGTCCTGCCCAGTCCCACATAAGCTGAGCGGCCTTCTGAGCTACATCAATTATCTGCATTTTAGAGCGCAGTAAGGTGTTTCGAACTCGATCCATTAATTTAACACCGAGTATACTGCGCTCCATTGCTCTTTGGCAAACCTTGAGTTTGGACTTCTGGGCATTAGTCAAAGACCAGACTTGCGCTCCGTAGGTTAGGACGGGGAGAATACACATATCCATGAGCTTTCGCTTATTCACATTAAATTAAATTATTCTCGCAGCTCTTACCACAACATTGTACTGATCAAGATTATAATCTATTATTTTAAAAGAGTTTCCATGGAGTTTCTTGCCGGTTCTTCTCTATAGGATCTATTTAGAACCGCGCACCTAGAGTCTCGACATTTCATAAGTGCCTGTATCTGGTTTACATGAACTAAATATCTATTCTATTGGAACGTTTGCGGGAATAGCAGGGTGGCTGACTTCGATCCAGTAATCACTTACTTCTGTGTGGCTACGTCGTACTTCTAGGTGTACCTTCTGCTGTTCGGTGATCACTTGACAACTCATAAAGAACACTAATATTTGATTCTTTTTTCAGCTTGATGTAGACACCATGTGGCCATCTCACACAGCTTGTGCTAGAAGTGTGACGGGAGGTCGATGTGTCTGGCGCAGTGGTGCCATACTGGTCGTGAAGATGGGCCATCGCTGGCGTTTGGTGAGGTCCTATCAATTTTTCTAAGTAAGAATAACCTAGTGGTTGAACGCTTACCTTCGATGCAGGAGAGATTTCAAATAATGTTAGAGGAAACAGCAAACGAAACGAACTAATTCATAATATTTATCACAAACTTGCTAACAAAATCGAAAAGCTAGTGGTGCGGTCCAGGTTCAAGCTTAGACCTGGCATGGCAGGCAAGCGTTCAACCGCTTGGCTATCACCGTGATTAAGTTGGGTAAATGATGATGACCTAGTGATTTTCAGCTGGGCTTCGGCGTGTACGGTCCAGGGTGTCAGGCGCCTGCCAGGTTCCTCGACTACGGCATGTACCACACGTGGGTACATCGCAGCGTGTCTAGGATCGGAAGACCAGCCATCACCACGATGGGAACAAACCAAATCGTATTGAGAAGAAGTAAGATGATGAACATTATTAAGATCAAAACTTAGGTTAGCTTGAAGATCACAATATGCAAGAGTAGGCAGAAGTCTTTGCCCAACACTACGATAACAAAGGTTAAATTTAGGTCCTTCCATTTATGAGACTGGCGTTTTATATGGAATAAATATTATAGTTTAAAAAAAAACTAAAGAAAACGCTATTGTCATCCAAACTTAACATGTATGCAAAATTTCAGCTCAATCGGAAACCGGGAAGTGGGTCAAAATCTTCCAAGATTTTTTTACATAGTTAGTTACAGGTGAAGCTAATAAAAGCGTTTTAAAAAGCAAAACCATTTTTCTCATACTCCTTCCTGCGCGCAATATGCTTAAAAAGGCGTACAAAGTTTTCTCTTCATGTATATTAATACATGAAGAGAAAACTTTGTACGCCTTTTTAAATACAGATTTTTTTTTATATACAGAAGGAGTGCAGAAAGATAAATTATAGATTTATCTTTCTGCACTCCTCCTGTATATAAACTTTAACTATGAAAAAATCTCACACGCCTCCCTTCACTTATTATAATGCAGGTACATTGATTGGTGGAATAAAATCCTGTTTCAGTCAGATGAATATAATACGCAGAAAGTCCTTCAAGAGAGTTCAATAATATTGTTAATATACACAAAACTAATTTACTTTAGTTTTTCATTATATTGACACACCATGACACACTTGACATACAACATAGAGATAATACATAGTACTTGTACTATTTCTATGCATACAACAGTAATGTTAATCAAGATTGTAATCTATTATTTTAAAAGAGTTTCCGTGTAGTTTCTTGCCAGTTCTTCTTCATAGGACCTACTATTTAAAACCGCGCACCTACAGTCTCGACATTTCATAAGTGCTTGTATTTGGTTTACATGAAATAAAGATCTATTCTATTCTAGGCCTGTGCCTAGCAGCTGGATAATAATGGCCCGGATTATTAACAAGATAAGTTTTTTTTTCAGTGCTAAATAGTCTTCAGAGGTTCGGTCCGTGTGACAGTGAGGAGACAAAACGAGAGTTATACTCGGACCAAACACAAGTGACACATAGGTCAGGACACATTAGATATAATGTAAGTACAACGTTACTTTAAAATAGTTCAGAGGGCCGAGCACGAATTTTTTGACGTATAGTAACGTAAACGTAAGCAAATTTTGATTATAAAATACGATGAATCTATCGCATTTTTGTTCAATTTTATGCAATAAACACACTTGTTTCATGAAAATGAAAAAATATTGCATGTATTTCCAAAAAAATACAATAGATTAAACGTGTATTTTCAATTCTAAATTTGTTTACGTTACGATACGTCAAAACATTCGTGCTCGGCCCACTGAACGTTACGTTGATAACGAAGCGTATTTTTTTTTTCTTTTGTTTTTAAATCGTTGCCCCTCACTAGGATTTCTCCTGTATCGAAGGTACAGTCACAGTTTAAATATTTAGAAACATACATATTACATGCACACACACCCAGACCCGGAACAACACGACGACACGGTTGGCGCAGTGGCTAAGCGATTAGCTTTCTGCGCTACGCGCCGCGGGATCGATCCTCGCACGGAACAAATATTTGTATGATCTACAGATAGTTGTTTCGGGTCTGGTTGTGTGTGCATGTGACATGTATGTTTGTAAACTGTACCCACGACACAGGAGAAATCCTGGTGAGGAGCAGTTTTTTTTTTAAAAAGAAAAGAAAAAATAACTATCGTATAATTATAGTTTTGCTTCATCGTTTCTTATGTGAACGGCGAGGGAGTAGAATAATTCTCTGCTGTCTGTATTCCCCGATTCGTGTAATCTCATAGAAATATGACAAGCCTAGAAGAGTAACAATTTTTTTGACATATAATTGAACTGTAACGCGCTAGCGTGATTTTCTATCTAATATGCAGCGTAATGAGTTAAAAAGAGACAGACATATATAATCTCGGCAGTCGTCAAATAGAACAGAATCATTATGAAGCCGTATTACGATATCATATCATATCGTTGCCTATGGCATTAAGTCCGCCTTTGTGCAATGTTTTTTTTTTACCTGTGCATAAAGCATTAAATAAATAAATATCAATGGTCACCAATTCCCTAGGAAAATCACTCGACTGGGGTGGTACTAGTTGAGCGTAACATGTAATAGGTAGGACTGTAGTACCGCTCCAGTTGAGCCTAACACGTAATAAGTAGGACTGTAATACCACCTTAGTTGAGCCCCTAACCCTTATATTTTCCAGGTATCCATCTTCTCTGACGTAGAGTACTCCTGCATAGTATTCAAGGCCGAGTACGAGAACGAAATAGTCGAAAAACCACGTATAAAACTCCGGCGCTGGTGTGCGGGCTCGGTCGGCTTGTGTTTCGGCTACCAATTTTTAGAGATTCATTTCTACGTAGAAATATCATTCAAGTTTAATCTACGGTTTAGCGTTTACGCATATGGGAAAGAAGCAAAAATTATAGATGCTGAAAGAGCAATGAGATATCTTAATAAAAGGAAAAGATTTCCACTAATCGATTCGTATAATGCCACCAAGACAAAATTTAATGTCGTCTTAGGTGACGCTAACAGCGGGTTTGCCTGGTTTGTAAAAGGTAAACTTTAAAAAAACTGGAAACATTTAAAGAAACTTGAAAACAATAATATAATGTTAGGTACTATACTTTTAAAATATTTATAAAATAAACCGCAAAAACAAAAGATTATTTTTAACCGAGTTCAAAAAAAGGAGGAGGTTCTTAATTCAGATGTGTTTTTTTTATGTACATTACCTCAGATCTACAACATTTACCAACTGATTTGGATTTTTTTATTTTTATTATAAAGGTTATCTTTCAGATTGGTCCCATAAAAATGTCATCAATATTGGTTCAGGTGTTTGGTTTTTAAATCAAAATAACTGGAATAAATATGTCATCCAAGTGAACGAATTCGCGTATTTTGCTTTCCTGTGACTTTTCAGTGGTGTTTACGGTCAGTAGAATAGTCCCAACGAACTGCCTACTTTCCGACTTCATCATCAGATGATGATTAAATCGGAAGGTAGGCACCGGAACCAGTGGCGGATTATCTATAAGGCAAAATAGGCACGTGACTACAGGGGCACGAGTCTGAAAAGGGGCGTGCGAGGAAGTTTTTAAACGATAGGGGTGTCATCATCATCATCATTGCGGCCCATGTTGTACCCATTTCTGGGTGTAGGCCTCCTCCAAATTCCTCCATTCCTGGCGGTCTTGAGCCCTTGCCATCCAATCCGGACCTGCGTGTCGCCGAATGACATCCACCGATCGTTTAGATGGTCGTCCTCGCGGTCTGGTGTGCTGACGTGGTCGCCATTCTAATAGTCTCCGCGTCCATCGTTCCTTTTCCATTCCCAGATAGGGGTGTGCTGGCTACCTAATTGTTTTGCAAATAAACTATATTATAAACTACGTAGCTTTTCCCCGCGGCTTTAAGATAAGACTTTCCAAAAATCCTTTCTTGGTGTACGTCTACATGTTTTAAGAAACATGTCTGCCTTTCAAGTTTGTAGGCTTTATAGTTTCAGAGATTCAGTGATGAGTGGGTGAGTGAGTGGGTTTGTTTTTATGATTACATATACCTAGTACCTATAGTTTATTTGGAAAATAAGTAGTTATAATTTATTGCATTGCCAGAGGAGCGCCGATGATATGCTATCCTAGGGCGCTGTCGACACTTAATCGGCCTCTGATCGGAACTCCGTAATAAAACAATGTATCGTAGCCACGTTACGGCTTAGTTTTTTTTATGTATGTTCACCGATTTCTCCGTCAATTGCGGAGCGATTTTCTCTGCGTATCATGACGTACGGTGCCGACAACACTGACAACGGGCTAGTGTACAAATTTAAAGACGCTCAACGAGTTATGGAGCGCGCTATGCTTAGAGTTTCATTGAAGGATGAGATCCGTAATGAGATCATCCGAAGAGGAATACGCGTACCGGTCATAGCTTGCAGAATTAGCAAGCTGTACCTCTACCATGAGTTTTCCGTGCCGTCTAACGTTCACGTTCACATGCAATATTTGTATAGTGACTTTTAGTTCACTATTTATACCGCTAGAGGCGCTGAAAAAATTCCCATATAAATATTGCATCTGAACGTGAACGTTAGACGGCACGGAAAACTCATGGTAGAGGTACTGAAGTGGCAGTGGACTGAGCATATCTGTCGAAGGACCGAATGCCGATGGAGCAGACGAGTCCTTGAGACCGCGAATCGGCAAACCTAGTGTGGGACGCCCCCCAGCCAGGTGGACCGACAACCTGTGGAAGGTAGCTAGGTCATACTGGATGCGGAAGGCGAAGAACCGGGTGTTATGGCGCAACTTGGGAGAGACCTATATCCAGCAGTGGTCTGGATATTTTTCTCAAACACTTTGATATTCGATCACCTAAAATTGAGTAAGTAAGTACATAGCTAATATTTATACAGGATATTTTTTTATGTAGTGCGCATAATTCGTAGAGTTATTCAGTCTCTGTTCCTAAATGCAACCGCAGTATTGGGTCTTTATATTAAACTTAGCGATGCTGACGCATGCGTCATGCTCGTGAACGGGTGCCGTCTGTCGGGACTGGTCAGCTTGTAACTGCCATGGCATTCATAAATAAAGGCAAATCATTATTATTATCCTATTCTAATTTATTTTTAACACGCTTTTATTAGCTTCAGCTGTAACTAACTAGGTAAGAAAATCGTAGAAGAATCTAGAAGTTAAATTTGACGCACTTCCCGGTTTCCGATTGAGCTGAAATTTTGCATAGATACACGTTTAGTTTGGATGACTAAAGCGTGTCCTATAGTTTTTTTTAAACTATAATATTTTATTATTATTCCATAATTAAATTATTCTCACAACTCTTATCACAACATTGTACTAATCAAGATTGAAAAAATTTGAGAAAATTGTAATCTATTATTTTAAAAGAGTTTCCGTGGAGTTTCTTCTCCATAGGACCTACTATTTGGAACCGCGCACCTAGAGTCTTGACATTTAATAAGTGCCTGTATTTGGTTTACATTAAATAAAGATCTGGGGGGCTAAAAAGGCCGCTTTAGATGAATCATAATATGATTCTTATTACGAATGTCAAAATATCTACTTAATTGACGACTCTTAATGTCATCCGCATAAGGTTCATATTCAGTAATCATCTGTTTGACAGTTGCTTAGCAGATCATTAGATGAATTGCTCAATGTGGCCGTTTTAGCCCCCCTGTTCTATCATTCTGTGCGCACGCACGCACCAGAAGGAACTCTAGGCAGGGACATAATTCTTCAAAAGAAAAAATTGCTCAAATTGAGACGGCACAAGCTCACCTGTCATAACGAAGTCTCGAAAGTGTTCAGACAGATATTGTTGGACGTTCAACGGTCCTGATCGTTGTTTTAAAACTTTTTTCGCTCAAAACCGATGAAACTCTAAGGCAAAGTAGTTCAGAAGTTCGGTACGAGTTTGATTCCCATTTGCATAATTTGAACGGTCGAGAAGTGGGGTCGGATTCATTTCGTTCACAAACTGGCGTATAAAATATTAAAATAAAGTTCTGTGTTTTTCAGATTTTTTGTTCTTAGATCTAGGTGGATTTTTGTGAGAAAATTGTGATGTTTCATTTTACTTAGTAGAATAGGTCCATAGAAATAAATGAAAGAAAAAATATTTGTTGGTTTTTATTTATGAAAAATGAAAATCCCAAGATAATTATATTATTTATCCGTGTTTGTTTGTTATTATTTCTTATTATTATTTTTGTTTCTTTCTGATCTCTGTGTTTAAATTTTATTTTATTTCTGTACTGACGATGTATCATTTATCGAATAAATATTTTCTATTCTATTCTATAAAAGGGTTAAAAAAAATTGCCGCCCATTGTACTTTTGTAATCTCCTTACTTACAAAATTGTTACATTCAGGTGTACAATGAAGTACAAATAAATAAATAACCATTCAACTCCCGATTCCTTTACGAGGTTATTGTACTCATCATTATGAACAACTTTTACTACGGGACAAAAAGTGCAATCGCGAAAAAAAAATCTGCGGTTCCATAAAAATTGTTCAATATTACCCGATGAAATTATAATTGTGGCATAGACTAGTAGAGACGGACTAAAGTCCGGCGCCATTTTGAGCAATATTTCACAATTAGCCAGTCGTTATGCCAATTTACAGGCGGCAAGCTGAAATGTAAAATGGAATCGAATATTCTGGTAATGGCGTATTTTGGTGCGTAATTTACAGTTTTGAAATTGATGTTGAAATCTATTGTTACAGTGATAATATTTTAATAATACAGTTCATTATTATTTGCATGAATTTTAAAATCAATTAATAACCTAACCGTCAAAAACCCCCGACTCAAACTAGAAAAAGAGCTGTAACTTTTGAACGGCTGAACAGATTTTCATGAAACATAAGTAAGATGATTCCCGGTCAAATTAACTTTCAATTAAAAAAAACTGCATTGAAATCGGTCCATCCATTTTGGAACTACGATGCCACAAACAGAAACAGATACACACTATTATAAACCTATAACAGCGCTCTTTTTTGTGAGTTGAAATAAAATTTTAAATCACACAGCAATAAAATTAAATGTTACCAAATACTCGTCTCAACGCTTCTACTTCATACATTATTCACTCATACAGCCACACTCTCAATGCCATGCCACTACGCAGCCAATTTAAGATGAATAATTTAAACCATTCGAATTCCGAAGTTCTCTCAAAGTCGAAACGGTCATTTACAATTTAGCAGCATTATAGGCGGCAAACCCTATGGGCATAGAACTGAGTGAACGAGTGAATAATGAATGAGTGTACGGTGCGAACGAGAATGACAACGCGGTGTGGAAATAGCGCGGAAAAATTTGGGAAAGGCTCTAGATTTTGTAACGTTTTGTTTGTGTGTCATGATTATTTTTAAACCGACTTCAAAAAAGGAGGTGGTTCTCAATTTGACTGTATGTTTTTTTTTGTATGTTTCTTACGCGATGACTCCGCCAATTGTAGACCGATTTTGAAAATTCTTTTGTTGTTTGAAAGGGTATACTCTCGAGGTGGGCCCATTTAAATTAGTTGAAGATCTGTAGAAGAACTTCGGAGATAGATAATGGAACTCTTGAATGAATAACAGCATATCACTGGCGATTACTGTAATCGCATGCTTATGTATTTTTATGCCATTCAAAATACAAAAATAAAAGAAACATAAAAAAAAAAAGTTAAAACCGACTTCAAAAAAATAAAACGAATAAAATAATTTTCTTAAAAAACTTAACAGCTTCTGAAGTCGGGGCCTTTAATTTTTCAATGTACTAGCTTGGCAGTGTGGTAGTCTTATGGCATCCACGAGACAACCATAACGGCGTAGTTAATTCTAATATCTATTTTAAGAAAATCCAAGCAGTTTGGTAATCCTTACATCCAAGGACAACAGAGGCCCAATTCTCGTAATTAAAAATGTTCAAAATATAGTTCGGATCTCATTCCGATCTACTACCAATGTCATAAATGTCACAAATGGTATTCTCCTACCCGAACAAACAACGTCAAACGTGACATTATATTGTAATGAGATCGAAAGTTGAATAAAAGGCAAATCGCTATTCTGCTAACATTTTGAACGGACACAGATAATAAAATTGACACTCTCGTCTATACACAAACGTCAAAAATGAGATTGAAATGAGTTTGTAAGAAGATTGAATCCAAATCATACTGGAATCAGACTGAACTTTAAGAGGAGTAGAATACATGACTTTTTGTCAATTCATAATATAATCTCAGTTCGGTCAACTTTCAGTCATATTATAAATTAATTACGAGAATTGGGCTTCAGGCTAAAAGCATCACTAACTTGCTAGCTTATTAGGATACTAGTTTTGTAATTAGCTTGCTTAATTATCTAAGTTTTGGCAGGCTGTAACTTACTAATCTAAGTTAGTCTAACTCTTAAGTATCCACGAAAAATTTGTCTGAAAGTGGTAATATTTTATTACACTAACCCTAAAATATCTGGGTGTATATTAAGTCCCCGAAGTTCGCATAATCTAAAGGCGATTGATTGAAGCAACAAAATAGTATTAGTAGTTATGTCTAGCAGTGCTAGTGCTCGAAAAGAGCCTTAAGAGACGAAACCCTAAGTATGTCCAGGGCTGTCAACCACGTTACGATTCTTCCTGACAGGTTAAAGCCGCCCGGTGGCGGTGGTGGTAGCGGTTGAGTCCAGCCAGTAAAACAGGCCGCCACCGTGTGTTTTAAGATAAACCCATACAAGATAGACCTTTAGAGATAAACTACGATAACATGGGGCACCCCTCCAAAATTCAAAAGAAAGAAAGAAATGTATCTATTAGCTTATGATCTAACCGACAAAAACCCCCAACTCCAAATAGAAGAAAAAGAGCTGTAACTTTTGAACGGCTGAACAGATTATTATAAACACATTTTATAAAACAAAGCTAAGATGATACCCGATTAAACTAGTTTTCAATTAAAAAAACTGCATTGAAATCGGTCCATCATTTTGGAGCTACGATGCCACAGACGGATACATGGATACACAGATACACACTACAAATTTATAAAACCCCTCTTTTTTGTCGGGGGTTAAAAACTGAGTACAAGGAAAGACCCTCCACAAGTGAAGAAACATGAGATCGTCTGGCGCACCCTGGACAGCCAGCCTCGATAGCACCACTGCTGAGTGGCTCAACTTTCCACTATGGTATGAGCAATTCCCATGTGATAGCTCGAGCTGACTCTAAAGAAGAAGAAGCTTAAAACTTATTGAACTAAGGAACATTCTTCCTCAAGTAACGACCAGATTTCGAATAAAATATGACTTGGTCCTTTCACCCACCAGAAAAGGATAAAAGGACCAACACATACAATACACACGACATGCATTTCCAATTTGCTAAAGTGTAACTTAAAAAAATAACTCCTCTCCTTTGAACAACACCTCAAGATGGCGGCTCTTTTGTTTTGGCGCGAAGCGACGCGCAAAATTCTTGATTCGCGCCTTCGGGCAATATGACGTACTAGCTAGTACAAATGTAGTCTTACACTTCCAAAACATCTTTGCAAGCGATTTTAAACTTTACACTGCTTTGTAATAAGAGATGTTTGTGTGGATTGCCGGCAGAATTAAGGTTGTGATTTTATACAAAAGACTGATTGTGGTAAAGGAAGCCTCGCAAGGAGGTAGTGACTTCCTTTGTATTTGTACTTCTAAGGTGCGTCCCCTAAAGCGGATTGTTGAAATTTTGTGCATTCATTTATGCGCCTATCTCGCTTTTCTTTTTATAAAATATCGCCTTTGTAACAAAAATTGCGAAGTTGAATTGAATTGATGAACATTTTTACTAAGCGATTTTTTAATGATTGACTTTGATTTACAGGAGTAATTAAATTTTCTCTATAATTCATTAAAATTAAGCTCTAGCAACTTCATCGGAAATAATGGTAAAGCGCACAAAAATAATCTCAGTACTTTGTAAAATAAATGGTTACCTACTATAAATTATTTAACGTTGCATTTTCATCAAGATTATCTGTATACCTACCTATGTAAACAAACCACCTCAGGTTCGATAGACTACTGCGGACGCCAAGTAACTAAGTAACTCCGGCTACATTATGTTCAGGCTTGCCAAACTTGCTTTGTAGTGAACATGTACCAACTTGTCATGTTGAGAACGATTCATCATCATACGGTACGAAGCTGTACGGAGTGTTGCAAATAATATTGTTATAGTAGTGAAATTAATCGGGATAAAGTTTACTTCAGAAATATATTTTTTTCCAAAAGGCCTGCCTGCCTGAGAGGTTGAGAAGAAGCAAGTTCTGTCCATTGTCTCACGATACTTCACTTTATATAAAGCCTAAACACACCAGCCACCTTCGTAATCCACTTTTTGAAAGTAAAATACAGTCAACGATCACCGAAATACAAGTTTCTCTTGCTTAAGGTGGCAAAGGTGCATCAGACGATTTTGGTACAGATTATCAACTAACCAATCTGGTATCGTTGGTCTTTAGGTACATGAATGAGAGGACGCAATACGTTTAGTATTCACACTGACAGAAAAGTCATACATATTTGAAAAATAATATTTTTCATTCCTGTTGTTATTTTAACACCGGTATAAATAATAAAATCAAATCCGCTCCCCAACTGAATACAAAATAGGATACCAACAGAAATTCAGTATTCGGTATCGGACGAGTTGGAAATATTTAAGGATGCCGATTTAAGTAGGGACTTGGACAACAATGTTTAGGGTTTCTTTTGTATTTTGATTTTGAACGAGAAATTCTTCTATAAAATATGAATATTTGTGAACTATGCAAGAGAAATTAAAAAATGAATCTGAAAGTAGAAGATTCTACTAGAATATCGTAGTTCACAGCTGGACAAAGTTTTCTCCCAAAAAGGAAGTAATCATATGCCAACGTGAGATTAAATAAAAAAAATTACCACTAAGGTGGCAAACGGCTTACGGTCCACCTGATGGTAAGCGGTTACAGTAACCTCTTGACGCCTGCAACACCAGGGGTATCACTCATACGTTGCTGACCTTAATTCTACGCTTCTCTAAGTAGCATTGACGACCTTGCTCAGATTTAGGGACACAATACTGTAAAAGAGCAGTGTTATTTGGCTGCGATATTCTCCAAGGTGGAAGTACTTTCCTAGTCGGGCAGCTTCATTTCTGGGCAGAAAGTACCACTATGTCTTACCTCTCTTAAATTCGTTGCATTCTGTGACTGTCTTATAGCATGAGTGTATTGTATACGTTTAAGTTACATTTCTGTGTTAAGACAAGCATCATCTTTTACAAAAAATATTTTTTGCCCAAGTCCCCAGCTTCTGGATAATACCGTTAGCTGTCGATAACAGGTGTAAACTTTCACCTGGAGCCGAGTCGGCGTTGAGCGTCCGCTGGGATGCCCCGTTCCCTAACCCTCACAAGCCCTCACATACATTCTATATAGACCTGCGAAATTTGTAGAACAGTCAATAAATACAGCTTTGTTTTATCTGAATGATGTAATAGTTTGCGTCAATACCTTGAAATTTATTGATTTTTCGTTGATAGATTTAATTCCTTTGTTTTTTTTTAAATGATTTAGTATATACCTTTCTATTTACATCTTAGATGGTATGAGAAGCATCCTTTTTCATAATTTTTATCATGGAAAATATATTTTTCTGATTTTGTAGGGGTCGTAAAGCTACATTTACTAGCTTATTACGTCTATTCACTGTTTCTTAGTTAAATAAAAAAAAAAAAAAAAACCTAAATAAAAAAAATCCAATTACAGTTACGCTTATAAAAGGCGCTTTGGAAATTATGTATTACAAACAGTACAAAAGACAGAATTTAATACTTGAGTTATTTAAATGTTATATATTTTAGAACTAGACCGTCTTAAGAAATTGTCAAAATACCTGTAACACTCGGAGTTCTGAGATTAACTACTAATTAAAGAAAATCCTTGGGTTTATTAAGTCTTCCCTTTTCTATAGCAGCTAGCAGCAAAGGTTCTATTACTAAATTAAAATATTTCTCATCTAAGTACAATTAAAACTTACCCAGTTATATTAATTTTGCTTGAAATATCATTCATTGTTCGACCTAACTTCTTAGAATCGACTAATTTAGTTTAGAGTCTATTCTAATTATTATACCTGCTGTTAGATTTTCAGCTTTATTTTCAGGGTGTTTAAGTAGATATTTGCTTGTGGGTGAAAGGGTTGTAAAGTGACATTGACGAACCGTCCAATCAGTGGGTGGGACGAATTGAACTATTAATTCATTCAGATTGTATTAGAAAATGTAATTGTTTGGTTACTATTGTAGCGGCAGTCGGGATTAAGTGGAAACGCGGGCGGGATTTTGTCCATACAAACGTATTCCCCGATTTTCTCTTTGGATTTTGATACTAGCGCATTTTTTTTATACGATGTAGAATGTAGATATTGGTGCAGTGATAGCTTAGCGGTTAAATGCTTGCCTTCCATACAGGAAGGTCTGAGTTCGAATACCCGCACCTCTGCCTTTACATATTTATATGCCAATCAGAATTTAATTATCACTTGCATTAACGGTGAAGGAAAACATCGTGAGGAAACCTGCAAATCTGAGAAGGCCTCATAAAGTTCTCTGTGGTGTGTGTAGTCCGCCAACCCGCACCAGGCCAGCGTGGTGGACTAAAGTCTAGCCCTTCTCATTCTGAAGAGGCCCGTATTATTATTATAGATATCAAGGACTAGCATGCCATCGTAGCTCCAAAACGAATGGACCGATTTCAATGCAGGTTTTTTAATTGAAAGCTAGTTTAAACGTGAATCATCTCTATGTTTCATGAAAATCTGTTTAGCCGTTCAAAAGTTACAGCTCTTTTTCTAGTTGGAGTCGGGGGTTTTTGATGGTTAGGTAATTTTTTTGTACATGCGTGGTATTTATCTATTTTAGTTACGTATATTTTTTTAACTTTAATAATAATAATAAAACTTTAATAATATTTTAGTTACGTGGGACTATCAATGATGATATTATTATGTGTTAGCTTCATCGACTCCTGAAACTGAATACATTATTATCATTATAGGGTTTCATATCTGGGTCGCAGGTTCAGTTAATTTTAGCCGGCGGTAGTTTACTCACCAAACACCGATCCAGTACTATGGAGTGTATGTTTGTGTACACGCGCTGACGTTTGCTGATAATGTTTTGAATAATATTGGCGTCTTCATCAATTGAATTGGGATTGATTTTGGGAAACAATCAGAGCAAGAGAGATATGCGAGGTTTATTCTTGGATGGGTTAGCCTCGCCTTCGCCTGGTCAAAAGTGAGAAGCTCGAAGATTCAGACCGGTCTTATTTATGGGTATAGAAGTCTCCCAGAAATAAGGCTTTTCACACTGAAAAATGGAACGGCTGGAAATAAACAAGTTACTGCTAATTATAACTGAGCACTCGGTTCGGATGGAGCCTGCAGATAACATATCTACACTGAAATAGCGTAACAGCTGGAAATAAATAAGTTATTATGCTATTTACAACGGATTAATTTAGTTCGGATGGAGCGAACAAAACATTTTTTTCCGTGTACTGAGAAAATCTTACGCTGAAGAAGAAGACGCAATTAATGAACACACAAACATTTCAATAACCCACACAATTCCCTGAACCGCATCCCAAATCCCATAAATAACCCAAAAACATTACATTAATTCCTTACTCACAAAAATAAACCAAACAGACTTACCAAACGGCGATGAAAGTAAGAAAAATGTGTAATTACGAGATTTCTCCGCTCGTTCGCGCCCGTAATGGGTGTTCGTTGATTAGTGATGGATTACGAACAGCTAAGCACAAATAACGTGTCCAGGGCGTATGTTCCTTTACTAATAGGCAATCTTTGAAAGATTTGCAGGGATATTTAGATTATACGATAACTACGGAGCTGTGAATAATTATGCTTTTATCATGTTCACAGCTCCTGCACAGGTCATCGTTGAAAAACAGCGCTGGGGGCGTTGGAACGCGTCAGTTGCGTTCCAATACCTCAGCAATATGCTGAATGATGATCTATTTTTTTGCACAAATGCGACGCTTAATGAATGTTAAAGAATCCTATTCATTGAGTCCACAGACATTTAATATTAGTAATTGTTATTTTATATTATTATTATTTTGGAACGTGTTTTAATTTTTTTACCCTTTTTTGTTTTAATTTTTTACTTTTTTTTGTTTTATTTTTTTACTTTTTTTGTGTCATAATTTGTGTAAAAATAAATTGCTTTTCTTTTCTTCTTTCTTCTTCTATTATTAATTTACACGTTTACTATCTTATGTCAATTCGTCAAAAATATCAACCGACAATAAGAGTGACATTCGAATCGAGATGCGAGATGTTTTTACAGAATTGCTCTGCTAGGGGGCGGTCACCTTAATTATATAGTTGACCTTACCTTACCACTTATCTTACCTTACCTTACCATACCTTACCTGACCTTAAGTTACCTTACCTTACCTTAGTTACCTTAGTACTTATAAATATAGAACTGAGATACTGAAAGAGATGGAGAGATGACATCATGGTCACAGCAGGTACCAACTAGATGACGACGGCGAGAAACCGAATCCAGAGGAACGGGAAGGAGGAGATAAATATACCCAGAAATGGAGACCCTTAAAGGCGTAAAAATAATAGTGATAATAACAATAATGTTTTGTTTATTATTAAGGTAATAAAGGTTTTTATTTTATTTATTTGCTTATATATATTTTCGTCTATTAAGTATAGGAATCTTAGCACTTGACCTATTAATATTAGTCTGAAGCATTTGTGAAACCTTTTTTTAAGTTCCAACTAAAATAAACATTTCTTTTTTGAGTTAGCTAGTGTGATTTTCTGTGTTGTGTCGAAATTTGATGGAAAATCGTGTATTTGAGTATTTATTAACTCATGTGCTCGAACTGTGCACCGACGGCGACGTTCCAATTTCCGTGGTCCGCTTGACTTGCCTTAGAATATTGTGAATTTCAAGCAAAGGTGTGCAGTCAGCAGTACTGGTGCTTTGGACCGAAGGCAAAAAAGGCAAAAATGTTACGTAAGTAGTAACTTTTTTTAGGTGATTTTGCTAATCGATCCCTCTGGCAACTACTACTTTAGTAATACTCAAATACAACTCAATTTTAAGCTGCTCTTAACTGTCACTCTGTCCCGATAGTCTACCTTAAAGTGATAGTGACAGAATGAGTTTTAAGTCTGGAAAGTGATGGATATTTTTTTTTTCCTTTTATTTAACCATGTAACTCATATTCCAGCCAATAAATGATTCTATTCTATTCAAAAACCTGTGTTTTATTAGACTTGCTTTATACCATCTTTTGTAATAAAGGGGCTAAGGTTTCCGGTCAGAAATCGTATCGGAATCGTACAGTGTAAAGGAACGGCATTAATCCGCGACTGATAGGTGACTAGCGGAAATGTTTTTCATCTCTCACTAATTACTATCCGTTTGTACGGACGACCGGTTTCAATGTGTAATCTTAGGCCCAAGTTCACCGACTAACTAACAGACGATTATATCAAAATCAGCCGTTTAAACATGAATTTTTGTATGGGTAAACAGCTGATTTCATTTTTACCCCCATTAAAAAAAGGGGTGTTTTATGTCTGTAGTGTGTATCTGTGTATCGATATAATCTGTGTATCTGTCTGTCGCATCGTAGCTCCAAAACGATATCAATACAGTTTTTTTGATTGAAACCTAGTTTAATCGAGTATCATCTTAGCTACATTTCATGAAAATCTCTTCAGCCGTTCAAAGCTACGATGCCACAGACAGATACACAGATACAAACTACAAACTTATAACACCCCTCTTTTTTGTCGGAGGTTAATAAGAGCGTACACATAACAATCTGTTAGCAGGTTCTTGTAAAAAACCTAACAGTAAAATTTTGTACTGAAAAAAGTAGTAATAGTAGAAAAATTATGATAATGTTAGAGTGTTTGAATTCACTATCTAGTTTTAATGGGGACGAGGAAATGCAATTTTTTTTAAATTACTTTCTTACTAAGTATTTATTACTATTTTCTTTATTTCCAGTGTGATTTTAAACCTCTGTTTTATTTCTAAACGTAAATGTCACCAAAAAGCCGTGTTGTGTAGTGTATCTGCTTACCCCACATTGCTCCAGAGTGATACAACCACGCCCAGCCAAAAATCAAGTCACACAAATAATATATCTTTCTCTAAACGCGGGCATTATGCCTAACTTACTTACCATAGCAAATACTAGCCCAATTTTATTGATATACAACTGAAAATGTACTGTATTGCTAGGATATAGAGTTTCATTTTGTGTGGTAAATATATTGTTACATATGGCAATAAATTTTATACAAAATAGCGCATAACAGCGAAGCGCGCGCCAAAGATTAAAAACTAAGTAGATGTGATACTTAGAGTAGGTATATTATAATGATGAATGGAAGAAGAAGACATTGCGCCAGCCCCAAAATGGGAAGTTAATTATTAAGAATGATTAATCTTGATGTGAAATACATGTACACTTGTACAGTATGTATTTAATTACATTCTGAGACATTAATGATCAAAAGGAGAAAGAGAAGTAGCGGGACTTTCCGCTCAAAATTGGAGCTACCCGACTGGGGAAGTAGGTACCTTCACTTTACAGAATATCGTAGTCTGTTGTATTCGTAGAGGTGAGAAAAGTCGCCAGTGCTCTTTGGGGAACTGTCGTGTTGGCAGTAGGGGGGAACCCTACTGCCAACACGACGTTAGTAGTACCTAGGGTCGGCAACGCGCGAGTGATGTCCCTGGTGTTGAAAGTTACCGTAACCACTTACCACTCGTGACTCGCCTGCTGCGGGCAGTATGCTTGTTTGTCAACTTAGTAGGTAGTATAAAAAAAAAAAAACAGAATGTGAACATAAAGAAGTAAGTATAGAATTTATTAATAATAACACCAACCCGTGTCAAGTTATTTGGATCTTGAAAAAATCTAAGAAGAAACTAAAGACGATTAGAAAATATTGCCTGTCAATTTGAGTGAGGTTGTCAGTGAGCTATGATAAATAAGACGATAGCTCTCAATTGAAGTGATGGAAAAAATCTTAAATTAAACTTCGTAACCGTTTCAACACCTATACAATTTTTTTACTACAACAATTTTCCTATAATTTCGTAAATCTTTTTTCTGTCATATCTGCGCTTACCACGCGCAATTTATTCTGTGTCCTCCGGCGCCGCTCTGGCGGCTCCCCGTCGCGAATAGGAAACAACATCAGCCCCCAATTCGCGGTTTTTAATGGATAACCTTTCTCTGCAAGCAAATAAATATATGCTTGTACAAACGTTTGCAAGACGTTTGGATTGTAATGATAGCGGGATTATAATTGCTTGAACTAAAGTTGCTTACAAGCATGGGTAATGTCAATGTACTTAATATTGTATGCTACACAATCTTTGACGAACCTCCAAAAGTCCAAACTTAAGGTTTGCCAGCGTGCGATGGAGCACAGTATTTTAGGTGTAAAATTAACAGACCATGTTCGAAATGACACTGCGCTCCAAAACACGAATCATTGACATAGCTCAGAAAGCCGCGAAACTCAAATGGGATTGGGCTGGCCACATCTGCCGTATGCCTGATGAGTTGTGGGCCAAAATTGCCACTATGTGGAGCCCTGACATAGCTAAACGGTGTCGCGGCAGATCACGAAGGAGATGGAGAGACGAGCTGGAAAAAATGAATAAGGAATGGTCCACACTGGCTCTGAACCGGAAGATATGGAAGTCATGGGGGGAGGCCTTTGATCAGCAGTGGGATGATATAGGCTAACAGTAACAGTAGTATTCTACACAATAATTAAGACATAATAGCATTTGCATAGCTGTATGCTTGTGAAACATGGACCCTCACTAAGAGAACGAGAAAGGCTAGAAGCATCTGAAATGTGGTGTTTGCGTCAAATGGAGAAAGCGACCAATGAAGAAATACAATGAAGGGTAAAAGAGAAAAGACAAAATATAGAAACATGTAGATAAAACAAGAGGACACATGATTGGTTATGCAATCCACTATTGTATTGGGATCAACCTGTAAAGATAGTGTGTAAGTTTAAATAAATAAATTATTTGATTACACAAGATAAGTTTATTACCACCATTATAGAAGGGGAGAGAGAAGCGAGAAGAAAAAGAGGAAGAATAAGAAGAAAGTACATTGATTAACTGACAGAAAAAGCAAATTTAGAAACATATTTGTGATGAATTATAACCGTCAAAAACTCCGACTCTAACTAAAAAAATTGCTGTAACTTTTGGATGACTTAACAGATTTTCATGATACCCGATTAAACTAGCTTTCAATTAAAAACACCTCTCCTTCTTTTTTGTAGGAGGTTACAAGATTTAGCATTGGCTAGAACAAGATGGAAATTGTTACTTACCACGACTCAATTCCAACAGGATATTTTTCGATAACAGTTTCGTAACGAACCGACAAAATTGTGGTAATGTGGTGACAATATTTAAAACCGGAGTGCAACTGAAATTTTACCCGACGCGGCAACGTAGAAATTAGCAGCTCCACTAACGAGAATTTAAACGCTCTGTAGGCGTTATTTAATAATATCCTATTGTCATTTATGGTATACCTAGTTTAATGCAGTTAGCCTAACCTAGTTCGAGGTAAATCATTATCCTATTCTTATTTTTTATTCACATTAAATTACAATTAATTTGACGACACGGTTGGCGCAGTGGCTAAGCGATTAGCCTTCTACGCTACGTGCCGCGGGTTCGATCTCCGCACGGAACAAGTATTTGTATGATCTACAGATAGTTGTTTCGGGTCTGGGTGGTGTGTGCATGTGACATGTATGTTTGTAAACTGAACCCTGATACAGGAGAAATCCTAGTGAGGGGCAACGTTTTTTAAAAACAAAGAAAGACAAAGACAAAGAATTATTCTCGCAGCTCTTACCACAACATTGTATGTACTAATCAATATTGCAATCTATTTTTTTAAAAGAGTATCCATGAAGTTTCTTGCCGGTATCTTCTCCAGGGCCGACCCAATTGGAACCGTGCACATAGAATCACGACATTTTGAAAGTGCCTGCAAAGGCCCAGTCGAAGTAAAAAGCTTTGACGAGTCTCGATGTTTTAAAAGTGCAAGGCCAAGTAGAAATAAAAAACAAAGAAAGAAAAAAGAAAAAATTATTAAATTAATTATTGGAAAAAATTTCTTTAGAAATAAGTAGTTCCATTGTGCTCATATGTCTGTAACATTTTTATTACCATGTTTCCTTGTGTGTACATAAATAAATAAAATAAATAAAAAACTTTGGCTTTGAGAAAAAAAAAACTTAAGACGGTTTTTTGAATAAATAGAGTTCATCGACTTTGTCTACAAGTACACAACATACAATCTACCTAATTACGTAAACATGGGAAGCAACATCAAAACTAGCTTGTGAAGATCGGAAGCAGTGGGTCACCAGGGAAGCCACATGTGCAGAAGATAATAAACTCCTCACGTCTCTATCGTCAACATAATGTTTGAGCTTATTATATACAATTATACATGCTGTAATTGAATAAACGTAAAACCTCCATATGGTTAGTTAATTGACTACTAAATCAATTTCACTAACTTTTAATATAGGTTTAAAAAAAAAAAATGTATGAAATTCGCCAAACTGACGCTCGATTGAGACAAAGAAAGACTCCAATGTTAAATGCAGTAAGTAAATCTAAGCCTAAAACTATTTTCTTAAGAAAAACATAACCCTCCTTCTGGCGCAGTCGGGTAATAATAATAGTTATTAAACTCAAGTTTTGGTTATTGATTAATGCTTTTAACTAGACATGGTGTGGTTTTGAGTTAATTAAATTAAATGTCGAAGACTTTGTTAACTTATCTCTTTGTGACTATACAATACAATACAATACACTACACTTTATTGCACACCAGTAATAGAAGAAAAGATACAGTAATTAGAAAAAGAAATGTACAAAGGGCGGTCTTATCGCACGTGGCGATTTCTACCAGACAACCTTAGGATGGACAGATTTACAGGTTAAAAGAGGGGTAGTTCACGGTGTAACAATAATAATAAAAAAAAAAATTGTTCATAAATACTGTGCAACAGTGCAAAACATAATAAAATGTCTACATAATAATAATAATACATATCAATATGTCTACAATAAATAGATACTTAGAGATATAACTAAAATAAACAAGATACAACATGATAACTACGAGTATATAATTCAATTACACATACAGACTAAACATACAGAGATATGTATTATCAGTCGGAAAGGCACCTCATTCCTTCAACTAAATGTACATTATTAAGTCACACTGAAATCTAAATCCTACTACAATACGTCTAGTATTTCAAACACCGGAAAATCTTATTCTTCTCATAAGTAAGTCAGTGTTCAAAATGTTGAGAATTCGCTCCGTTGTCAGCGGGTCAGAATGCTTCGCCTTTCTTACGAGCCAAGTCTAGGATGTATGTAATACAATGCCTGGAATATGGAGACTGAAAAGTTTTCTGTTTTGACATTTTATAGAATAGAATATAGAATAGAATTTTCTTTATTCGAGTAACCAAGACTCAACAAGATTATTAGTAAAACTTATAACTATGTTAGTAAGCACAGAAACAGAACAAAAACAAGGACAAGTACACACAGAAATCACGGTTGGTCACTGTTGTGACATCCCGTGAGAGACGGCACAACAGTGACCCACGTAAATACAGTCCAGGCGACTCGCAACCATGCTTAAAACACTGTTGGAGCCGCCCCACACCCTGCGTACCAGGGAAGCGCACCTTTTACGCATTGTTGCGTAAAAGCAATCTACATGCGCATCCGCGAACATCCCTGACGCACTACAGAAACGAGGCAGCCCCACCAGTATTCTAAACGCGTTGTTATATTGAACGCGGAGAGCGTTGTACGATTTTTTATAACAGTAGATATAATATTATCTGCTTTACGTAGGAATGTTCTGTTCGTTCATAAAATTATTAGGAGGTAAAAGGACAATGGATGAAATTGGTCCACCATTGAGACCTATCATGTTGCTAAATAGCCCGTTATATAAGACGTAACACTCCTGTGGCCCCAGATATTATGTTTTATGAAAAGAGTATCCATGGAGTTTCTTGCCGGTATTTTCTCCAGGACCAACCCACTTGGAACCGTGCGCCTAGAATCACGACGTTTTGAAAGTGCCTGTAAAGGCCCAGTTGAAATAAAAAACTTAGACTTTAACTTTTACTATGACTGCAACAGTTATTTGTTATGCAAGGCTGCAAAGTTGTTATTTGGTGCGAGTGCTTGTATTGGATACCGAGCAAGCGAAGGATTCTAAGAGTAAATGATTCATAAATATAATCCTGAGCGTAGCGAGGTATTCAAAGACACGAGACGCAAATAATGTTGCAGCCGTGCGAAACACAACTTTTCATCTCATTAAAGCGAGGAAAATGTTAGATGCCTAATTATATTAGAATTGTTCTTCTTCACTCTACACTTGTCCAACGCGCCAACCCCTCACTCGCGGCAGTATGCTCTCGTGATTACAACAGACTTGGGGCCCAGGTCTGTGCTCTACACCGTAGTTCGTCACGTTCGAATTTCGAATAACTTGTCCACGGTAGCGGATAAAATAGATTTTGCGCTCAGATTTCGAAGAATAAAGAAAGCCTTTCCAAGCTAGTGAGATGAAAAAATATATATTATGCTGTCAGAAATAGTTATAGGTAACGGTTAGAAATTAATAAAAAAGTTATCTATAAACAATCGAGTACTTGGTTCGGATGGAGCCTGCAAAGTTAACATATCTACACTGAAATGAATAGTGGGAACAAACCGAAAAAACGGCTACAAATGAACAAGTTATTGCTATTTATAACCGAATAACTTGGTTCGGAAAGATAAAAAAATTAGAAAGTCAAAGTAGTTTTTTCCGTGTAATAGGTATGGTTCGGTAGACCGAAATTGTTTTTTAAAAACCCGATCTAAAGAACAGCAATATAAACATTAAACAGTAAGCGAGAAACGATTGCCTCTCCAACCGTTTTACAGAAAACTTCGGCGTCAATTCCTCGTAATATTTTATGAGAAACAAAGAGAGAACAAGCCATCAACGACTTTCTCTCCTTTTCTATACTATACATACCTACAGAGTTTGTTTTACAGAGATAGGAAGATTTCTTTTAGAAATCCATCTTGAGTTTTTGAAACACATTTGGAAATAAGGTATTCTTCGGTCTAAAAACGGAAAAAGAATAAAGAAATATTTTCATGAATATCGAACATCCTGTTTAAAAATAACAAAATTTATCGACATCTATTTATTTATTTATTTATTAACAGATACCTTATTGCTAACAGACAGGTCCTTACGCAATAAGTGACGAATATGTTACATTAAAGGTAATAATTAAATTATAAAATTATATAGGTAATGTTATAGTAATCCATAATAAGTTAAGTTATATTGCAATGCTTGTAAAAGGCCACTAAGTTATAAGTTCCAAAACAAAATGTAACACCAATGTATACACTTAGTAAGCAATAAATCTTTGAATCTTTAAGTTAAAATAATTCTATATCTATACTTTTTAATATTATAAAGAGATATGATTTGATTGTTTGTTTGTTTGTAATGGATAAACTCAAAAACTACTGGACCGATTTTAAAAGTTCTTTCAGCAGCAGAATGCTTTACTAACACTGAGTAACAAAGGCTATAATTTATAAAGATATCACGCGGGCGAAGACGCTGGCGGAAGCTAGTTTTTATGAAGTATGTATGAGATAATATCTGGAACTATAGTAGTAATAGAATTTTTAGAATCAGTTCTATAGATATAACTGATTCTAAATATTCTATTACTAATAGAAAGCTACACTATCCTTGAGTTAAACTTGTATCAGAAATGCGTGGTGTTTAAGGGTGTGGATCAAACCATCAAACTGAACAACTTTCTCTATGGGAGTATGGGACCAACATCGTAATTATACGTAAAAATAATCAGCTGTCCCATACGTTTGGATCGAGTAGGTATTAAAGTTTAGTAACGAAAACTATTACTTCCTGGTAGAAGCACATTCATTTCCTCGACTCCCAGGACCAGTATGTTTTAAGGAGCCCAGACCATCAGGGAAATCTATTAATTCTAGATACTATCTAGTACTTTGCTAGGTTCCTTTTACTTGAAATGGATGTACCTATGTGATGATTATTAAATTATATGTTTTTTTCTTGTTTTTCATTTTTGAATGTGGTTCTTCAATTTTATTTTGCAAATTTTCCATACATTTAGTCGAGTACTTAATATTGAATTATTTGTACACTCGCTATTTATACAGGGTAACTTGTAGAATGAGGGAATCATTGAAGGAGGGTATTGTACTCACCATTATGAATAACTTTTATTATGGGAACAAAGATGAAATCGCGAAAAAAAAATCAGCTATATGGAACAGCAGATTTTGTTTTCGCGATTTCATCTTTGATCCCTCAGTAAAATTTGTTCATAATTGTAGGTACAATACCTTCTTTCAATGGTTCCCTCGTTTTAGCAGTCACAATGTATAAATAAAAGATAAAAAAAAAAACTGATGTAATGTAATATACTTTCTTCTTATTTTCTTCTTTGAAAACGTTATGTGAAAACATAGAAAAAATATTTGACTATCGGTAGTTTGTATCCAGATGACCCATTTACCTATTAAAGCTGCACATTAATTAGGATGAAACATCAAACACAAAAAGGCGTTCCGCACCCAGAAAATGCTAGGCTGGTTACTCTTTTGGCATGTCGTGCTCGTCAGCGCACTCAGATTTGTTGTTTATTTTTGATTCATGTGTTCTCTTTGATCATCATAACCTGACTACCCTCTTCCCAAATACGTCGTTGTTGGCTCCCAGTCTAACTAGATGCGGCTGAATATCAGTATTTTATACAGAGCGACTTTCATCTGACCTCAGCCATAAAATTACTGATACCCTAAGGTTCGACCGGTTGTCAGCGTTTTTTGGGCTGATGCTGACTACCGTAATAACTGTCACAGGTATTTGTATGATAACCGGGACCAACGGCTCATGGTTTAATATTTCTATTTTTTTGTTATGTATTGTCTATTGTGTCGAATAAATGTTTTTGTATTCTATTCTAAAACTTTTTATTTGTAAAGGCTATAAAAGGCAAACATTACAAATCGTCGTATTTCACTTGGATCAGTTGTGTGTTTCATTAAAAATCATGTAGTATCCTTTATTGAGCATGGACAGCGAGTGTCCGCTAAAATGAGCACCGTTTGCTCATTTTAGAATCATTATTGCAATCAGCCAACTCAATCACGAAGAACCATAGACGGATTAGTGATTTAGTATCATCTCTCAATTTTTTTATCTCTTCTAGTTTAAATAGGGCTGATATTCGTTTCTCACACAGCGAAAGAAGAACGTAGTTTATTTTTAACCAAGTTAACAGACTTGAATTAACAATAAGTTTTCCGAATAATTTCCGACACAACTGAAATTTAAAAAACAACAGATTCCAAAACCATTCACATAAATATATCCAAACGAAATCTGTCACAAATTAAAAACCGAAATTTAAATATTCATACACGAATTATCGATAAAAACCGGTTGGGCACAACACTAGTTCCATAATTTACAGGCGGGAGCCGAGTATAGCACGTCACAGCTCTATAAAATATTCAGCGGAACGAACCGGATTTAACGCGGGCACCTCACTGCAAGCGTTGCCGGCGAATTATTATCGACTGTTTATTTTACAACACTATTATGCTGTGAAATTGCGGCGGGGATGGGAATGTTCTGTGAGCGCTCGCTTCTGTATGACTCAATCTTCTTTTTAGGGTTATCTTGATCTAGTTAATCTTCAGTAGTGGTACACTAGGGGTTGATGATTATTGTGGGCCTAGGGTCCGGGTTCTGAAAAATAAACTAAAACTAGATTTTGAAGAAGAGAAAGTTCGTATAATGTGAAAAAAGACATCACTACTGAAAGTTTTGGCGTGAAATTATTATTAATATACTTATATAATAAATCCAGCCCATTATTGTTCCACTGCTAGGCACGGGTCTCTTAACGGAATAAGAAGGGTTAATAGTATGGTGCGTGTTGGCGGACTACACACACCATCGAGAACTCTATATAGATGACTTCAAAAGCTGTTAAGATTTTCAAGAAAATTATTTTATACTTTTTAGTGTTTTGAAGTACCTAGATTTTTACTTTTTTTTTAAAGTTTACCAACAAAACATGATTGATACTCCACGCCCCAGATTCTCACCTACCCTAATCACAACCCTATCTTTTACTACGTTGTAAATTATTAGCCACTGTCATTCCACCAGTCCATTAGCAGAATTAACGGGAACTGAGGGCTCATAAAGAAGTGGTCAGACCAACCTCGCCTTAAACTTGAGGACTGAATAATAAAAGGAAGGAATCTTTGCAAGTTTTGTTCAACTTTGCGATGGTTCAAGCTGATTTCGGAGCAAGTGATTCATGAATAGATAATGAATCTGCTATAGGAAGTGACAAATTTGCTGATTTGATGGTATTTGTATTTTTAAACCCTGACAAAAAAGAGGGGTGTTATCAAGTTTGTAGTATTTATCTGTTTATCAGTGTATCTGTCTGTGGCATCGTAGCTCCATAACGGATGAACCGATTTCAATGCAGTTTTTTTTAGTAAAAGCTTGTTTTATCGGGTATCATCTTAGTTATGTTTCATGACAATCTGTCCAACCGTTCAAAAGTTACAGCTCTTTTTCTAGTTCGAGTCGGGTGTTTTTGAACAGATTTTCATGAAATATAGCTAAGATGATACCCGATTAAAATAACTTTCAGTCAAAAAAAATTGCATTGAAATCGGTCCATTCGTTTTGGAGCTATGATGCCACAGACAGATACACAGATACACACTACAAACTTTTAGCACCCCACTTTTTTGTCGGGGGATAAAAAGAACATTGAAGGATTCTATTACCTACTTAAAGGATGTCGCTAACTAACTGTTCTTCGCCTGCATTCCTAAAATATTATTGACTCTCTACACGTGTTGGTTGAAAACTGTAAGTGTAGAGAGTAATTGAATTAAAATAAATAAATAATAATAAATAAATAAAAATGTTTTGTTAATATTACTATTTTGTGCAGTATTGTAATTGTAAGTAGTAATTTTTCCCCAGATTTTTCACCAGTGCCTATAATAATACAGGATAATTTTTTATTTAGTGCGCAAAATTCGCAGAGTGATTTAGTTTCCTTTCCCAAATGCAACCGCAGTACTAAAATCCAATCCAAAACAAAATAAAATTTTGATTTTGTTTGGCTTGCGCTAGTAAATTAAGCGTGTCCCCCAAACTAAGTCGAATTTTAGTTTTGTTTTAAAGTGTATCCCAATACTGCGGTTGCATTTAGGAACAGACACTGAATCACTCTACAAATTATGCGAACAACAATAGTCACCCTGTATAAAATTAAAACAAAATTTAAGAGTACGCACCAAAAACCTGGTTTATTTTTTTATAATCAGCACAAACAAAGAACAGACCGCAAAAAGAGTAAAAAAGAAAAGGACAATCATAATACTCATTTCTCGGAAGTACCTCTGAGTACTTGAGCTAAGCTACAATCATAACGCAGCCATGCTACCCGCAGCCGAGCCCGTGAATATTTTAGAGACACAATACCCGCTCCACAGATTTTCATGTTCCCTTCTTCAAAATTCATTCAGTGCCTCTCGGCTTTTATATTAAAATCCTATGGGATTTTGGATTTTAAGTTGATCTTATTTTTATTTTACACTTGATCATGATTACCCGATTGTCATACGAATACTTTTGACAGTCGGTACGGGAGTCAGCAACCCAAAAAGTCTGACAGCCTGTCTAACCTTAGGGTATCAGTGTCTCCCAGTAATTGGGTGGCGAAGGTCATATGGCAGTCTCTCCGTATAAAATACTGATATTCAGCCGCATCCTGGTTAGACTGGGAGCCGACCCCAACGTAGTTGGGATATAGGCCAGGCAGATGATGACTTAATCATGATTAGTAGATGTATAGCATTGAGAACCAGAGTAATCGACATAGGCCACAGAATTAGCAAGCTAAAATGGCAATGAGCTGGCAATATTAGACGTAAAATCGATGTCCGTTATAAACGTGAGCGAATCGGCGAATGTAGAGTATGACGCCCTCAGGCTAGGTGGAGCGACAATCGTCCAAGCGTGGCTGATACCAACTGGATGAGAGTAGCCGAGGATCGAGCCAAATGGCGTGCGATTGGAGAACCCTATGTCCAGCAGTGGATTACTACAGTCTTATAATGATAATAGTATCCCTACAAAAACATTTAATGTAAAAAAATGCCAAGTCTCTCGATGCAGTCTTTCCACCGTAAAAAGTTTTGAGATCTCATAGAAGCCAAGTCCTATTCAAATTATTTTGTAGTTATAAATCAACATTTAGTAATTGTATCAATAGTTTTCTTTACATTATAATTATAGTGACTTGGCAATGAGCACAAGAAGAAACAAATAAAACGGCATATTTGGAGGAGTTGAAAGTCACACACCGCATGCGTAAACATTAATATCACAAAATTAATTTTCTTTTCGTTTATCCGTGTCGTCCCAACCGAATTTCGACAACGGCAGTCAGTCTCATCCAAGACTAGTAAACTGCGCAGTATAATCTGATCACAGGTCTCGTCAGTAACATTTGCACATAATTCCAGGCAGCAAGCAGCTTTTAATTTGTGCTCATTGCCAAGTCACTATAATTATAATATAAAGAAAACTATTGATACAATTACTAAATGTTGATTTATAACTACAAAATAATTTGAATAGGACTTGGCTTCTATGAGATCTCAAAACTTTTTACGATGGAAAGACTGCAATCGAGAGACTTGGCATTTTTTTACATTTAATGTTTTTGGTGGGATCTCATTTATTTTTTGTAAGTGTATTTCTTTTTTTTTTTTAGGTGACCTCATAATTTCTTGGACTTCAGCTACTGCTTTGCTTAGAACCCATTCTCTATCTCTAACTCTTTTGTTTCTTTTCTGAGGCTTCGTTACTTCTAAGGTAGACAAGTCTGGGCGATATATACTTCGGAGTCGATTATATTCAGCTATTGCTATCTCCTGAGCTTTGATACTACTAAAATTCACATTTATTAAATGTAATCCACCCAAACTAGTCACTCTTGAAAGGGCCACGTATGCTTGACCACAGTTTATATTATTCTTTTCTATTCTATGTATTTATTCATCCAATTGAATACTTAAACAACGAACAAAGTTAACAATGCAGTCAAAATCCATACACAATGTTCTTGCCAAACCGCAAATATAAAATTGTTTTCTATGGTATATTATTTTTTAATGTTTTTATAAAAAAAAAAATGTTTTTTTAATTTTTCCTTTATATGTGGCTAATGACCTATCTTGGCGCAAAATTTGAAGTTTCTAAGTCTGCTAGAAGTACCTTAGATTTTTGATGATCGGTCAGTGAGTCAGTGAGTCAGTGAGTGACAAAATGGTGTAACTTTGATCGACCGTAACTCCTAAACTATTAATTCAATTGGCATGTAATTTCGAACTTAAGCTTGTTCTAATGCCTACTATTATTCACCGAAAACCTAAACTCGTAGCTTTGTCCACGTCGAAGATATAGGGGGGACGAAACAGCCGCGAATCGCATCGAGAAAAGATGGTACGGCCGTGCCCGTTTTACTCGAGACTTGGCTGGGGCACTGCCGTGCCCCCAGATTGATAACCTAAAGGTTGAACGCTCGCTTTCGATAAGCTCCGAGTTCGAAACCGGCTCACACCTCAAACTTTTCGTATATCAACTTTTATTTTGGGCATTATCTCTCGCAGTCTTCTCAGGGATATTCTGCCCTGCTTAATCGGTCAAGTGGCAAGACCAGAGGGCCTCCAGCCAGGCAAGAATTTAAGCAACAACCTGGCTAAGGGCGTCCCATAGTACGACTCGGGCCTTGACTTAGGGCGTTGCTGAGGGAACAAGAGGGGACTTGCTGAATCTGGTTATGTTTATTAGGGGAATTATTTTTAGACTCAGCACGGGTTGGCACGAGCAAGGATCAGGGTGGGAAAATCATGTCCGAATCAGAATTTGATTATCACTTGCGCTTGTGTAGTCTACCAAACCACATCAGGCTAGCATAGTGGATTAAGTCCTTACCTTTCTCTAACATGAGAAGAGGGCCGTGCTCAGCAGTGGGATAATAATGGGCTAAATAGTTCTTATATTATGTAGTTTCCTGGATTGCGCATGCGGCTTCGTGGAGGCGCGCGATGTTACGATAGTTGAATTTTATTAATTTTTTCTATGTGGGTTTTTTGGTGTTTTATTATTGTGCTTTTGTTTTTCTGTAGCCTTGTTTATTCGTTATTGCATATTATTTGTAATTGTGCGTGTGGGTTGTTGTGGTTAATGAGTGAAGCTTCTTTCTTTCTCCTTTGAGATCTTCCCTCGTGCAGATGCTATACAAGGGACACACCAACAAGTGGTGCTAAGAGTACCTATATTGTCAAAATTACTATCAGCCCATAGGGGAACAAAGAAAAAGCCTCCATGTGTGACGAAACATGAGATTGTCTGGCGCACCCTGGAAGTCAGCCTCGATACCATCATTGCTGACTGGATAATATTTTCACTACAGCATGAGCAATTCGCTTGTGCAGCAGAAGAAGAAAATTGATTAATTCAATAGTAGTAGTTAGTTTCGTATTAATTTGAATGACTACGACTCCTCAGCAGGATTCTTTAGTGTGAAAGTAAAATCTGATCTGAGGAATGCTTCAGCCATCGCGAGAGCCAACCGCATTAATTTGTACAGACTAATGACAATGCCCAGAGAATTTCTACAAAATTGGTCCTTTTGGTACTAGAGTAAACGAGTAAAAGGACCAATTTTCCGTTTTCTTGCGGTGTGGTCTTTGTCTGCTAGCTGGTTGAGCTTAGTGCCTTTTGCTTGTCAAAAAGCATGTTTTTTTAATTATTTGGCTGTATCAAGGTATTAAAGTTAAGAAAAATGATTATTAGACTCAACCGAGGCAAACTATATATTATATCTAAATAAAGAAGCACAGACACAAGATACTTACACAATTTTGATATTTATAGTGTAGCGGCAATGTAGGTAGGTAGAGAGAAAAAAAAAACAGTAGCCTCAAATACATACAAGTTTATTAATATAATCGAGAGTAATTAAATCGTGCTAGATAGCGTGCGATTGGAAAGGCTTTTGTCCAGCAGTGGACTGCTACAGGCTGATGATGATGACGGTTGTTAATGGAACAGTAGAATTTTTTGCCCAGTTTGAAAATTTGGACGAAAACCTGCGCTGCTACTAAACAATGCCTTTTGTGAAGTTTTATTTGATTTAAATTCATTATTATGTTAATTAACCCATGGATTCATAACAGCCGAACCTTTTTACCGTGTAAATACGATTTTATAATTTCCTAAATTCTCTGTCCCCCGCGGCTGCTCTGTAACCTTTCACATTTTAAAGTGAAAAGGTAGAAGCTCTTTGTGTCGTAAGCGCCGCTTTTCAATGGAGACGCGCCTTTATATTTATTGCATTATAATATTGTACAACAATACCTCTTCTTTGGGTGAATATTTAACGCGAGAGTGCCCCTAATACACATGTGGATTAGAATTTTAAATCGTTATGGCATAGAACGTCATTAAATGAATTAATAGTAAAAAATCATTTTTAAAAACAAATTTGACGTCACTCATTTTATCGTAACAACCCATTTGGAACCGTGCACGAATCACGATGTTTTGAAAGCGCCTGCAAAGGCCCAGTTGAAATAAAAAACTTTGAGTTTGATTCCTACTCTTCAAGCTCATTCATTCGATACCCATATTAACAGGGTTTACATAATATACAACAATCGCTGTTTTGTGGCGGCGGCCATTTTGAAAATATTAAAATATTGTATATTGCATTGTCACCAAAACTAAAGGTGTATGCAAAATTTCTGCAAAATCGGTTGAGTGGTAATGGTTCAAAATTCAATTGCAAGATTTGACCTAAACAAACAAACATACATACATACAAACATTGCAAGTTAAATAAAAGCTTGTAAAAAAGAATTTTCATGAGATACTATTATCATATTATCACATTAGATACTTTTTATCAGGATCTACGAAGTAGTTCCCTCAAGATGCGAATGAAACCGCGGGAAGAGCCAGTCATCTATAAATCACTTTCTCAAAAAAAAAAATTTGGTGAAACACACCCCCAAAACTTGGTCAAACCACACTTATAGTCTAGGTTCGATGCCAACCGTTCGTGATTAATAACTCAAGTTGGCACCAAGTTGGAGCCAAGTGCTCGACCAACTTACAATGAACTTGCCACCAACAAACCGCCAACTATGATCTGTTATTGGGGAATATGTCATCGCCCTTTGTCTTATGTGGAGCGGAAGTTAGGTTCCAATCGACGTTTTAGGCTGAAAGAGAGAGAGAGGCTTAATATTTATCCTCTTACTATGAAAATCTTATCATTATTAAACACTGATTAAAATATTTTATTTATTTATTTTCCAAACTTACGACTATTTTTACAGGGATATCCTAATGCAATATCGTAGAATCTTGTAACTTGATATAACAATATACAGTCTAATCTAGGTATAATTTAATCTAATCTAAATAATCTAATCTAATGTAAGTATAAGGTACTTAACAATTTGGCGTATTACGCAATTCTGTGTAACATATTGTAGGTAATGCTTTAATTGTGAATTCGTCCTGAGTACAACAAAATATGGCTGTTTCCCTCGCTACAACATTTAAAATCCGAAGCGCACGGATAAATGGCGCCTCACTCAATAGGTTGGTGCGCCCGCGCGGCACCGCCAACAGCTGATATGACATGACACGGTATGATACGACACGGTTGGCGCAGTGGCTAAGCGATTAGCTTTCTACGCCGCGTGCCGCAGGTTCAATCCCCGCACGGAGCAATTATTAGTACTACTGGTCGCCAAGTGGTCGAAATTTTAGCTTTCTGCACTCCTTCTCCATATAAACTTGAACTATGCCAAATCTCACACTCCTCCGTGCGCGGAATATGCTTTGAAAGGGGTAGGTACAAATTTTTCTCTTCACGTATTAATATATAGATGATCTACAGATAGTTGTTCCGGGTCTGGGTGTGTGTGCATGTGACATGTATGTTTGTAAACTGGACCCTCGATACAGGAGAAATTCAAGAGGGAGTTTAATCCCCGACAAAACAGAGGGGTGTTATTTATTTATTTATTTAAATTGTAATTAGAACGGCCGTAGGCCAATTACACTAATTAATTAAATGCACTTAAACTTATCAAAAACGCAACTAGCATGCAATCCTCTCACAGTACTCCTCGCATGCTGACAAAATCATCAAGTTATAAGTTTGTAGTGTGTATGTGTGTATCTGTCTGTGGCATCGTAGCTCCAAGACGGATGGATAGATCACTGACAGTGATCTCAAATGATTCATGGCTGATCTTTCATTGATATTCATGATACAGACTTCCGACGGCCATATTCTAAGAAAATTTAATTTATTCAGCCGCACAAAATGAAAGGTGACAACAATTTGAAATCCAATTTACCAAACCAACCAATATCACAGAACAAAAACGTTCAAAACCATAAATCATTTGGTCTGGCGGTTGGCCACATAAATCAGTGACGTCATCGGCCGGTATCGCAGCATCTCGAAACAATTACGTGCTATACGAATTCGCGTCACGCATCCAACTCGTCTGATCGATGCGAATATACTGTAGAAGCATGATAAGAATATAAAATTTTGTATTTCATTGTTTTGGAACTGAAAATGTCGTGTTTGTTCTTTATTTGATGCTGTAAGAATTATATTATCGGCTACTTATCATCTATCAGAAGTTGTTGATGATATAAAACTTGGTTATGAATAAGCTTTAAAATTATAATAAAAAAAAACTAAAACCACGCTTTTGAAAGTGACTGCAAAGGCCCAGTTCAAATAAAAAACTTTGATTTTGACTTCGACTTTGGCTTCGGCTTCCGCTTCCACTTCTGCATCTGCTTCGGCTTTGACGTTGACTTTGACTTTTCAGCTCAATTGGAAACCGGGAAGTATGTCAAATTAAACCTCCAAGATTTTTTCACATAGTTACCAGGTGAAGTTACTAATAGCTTCTTAAAAATTATGGATACACTAGTTATGCCTCGCGATATTGTCTGCGTGGAACATAAAACATGGAAGCATGGAGGTATGGTGTTCCTCCATTAAAAAGGGAGGATCCTCCCTACCCTTTCGCAGTGGAAACCCGACTATAAATTAGCTGAAAGCTCCTCAAAACAAAAATGTTTGTTCTACATAAAACCGGCTTAGCAGCGGACCAAAAAATTGGTATCAGTTTACATCAGATTTGACAGCTGGTTAGATTTGATTAGTCTTTGAGAAACTGGGTTTCAGAGCTTCGTGACCGCTTGGTCAAAGAAAGGAAGAAAGTCCAAGTTATACAGGCTGGAGTTTCACAGGATTACTTAATGGACGATATACTACGAAATTTTGATGTAGCAATACTGCTGTAATAGGTGGTGGTACGCCTCCGCCCTGCTCCCATCTCCGAATTTGATCTACAATTGTATACAGCAGAGTAAAGGGCTTTCAGATAACATGACGAGTGACACGAGAGTGCCGCGACTTTTAAACTCGCGTATGTAATGCTGGAACAATGCTCTAGATCGTAGTCCAGGAGTAGAACAACATTTTGACATTTCTATTTCTTATAGAAAAAAAAAGTATTAATTTGTAATTGTCATTTCAACAGTACAATATTTTATCGACAACGATATTTAATTCTAAAAGTGCTTTTCCTTGGAAAAAGTATTTTTTTGATGAAAAAAAAATACATTTTTATAATTTTTCGAAACGTAAGTACTTAATCTTATTTCCGGCAGTAATTAAAGCATTTTCAAACCAAAATATCGTATATCCTATGACATAATGAATGTCTAGTAATTTATTGTTTAGAATACTTTATTAAATATCCTTTTATTTCTACAGTAAGAATGTGGAACGTTGAATAATAAATAACAAAGTATTTACCTATTATGGTGACAGGTGTATGTGTCACCATATTTCTTTTCAACGCGGGACTCTTCCGGAGATTTTCTACTCCAACTGACAACAATACGCTTATTAGCTGTGTGTTAACATCTTTTTAATATATACACACAATTTTTATTACGGTTGCTGTAATTTTGAATTATTTTTTTCAAGGCTAATTATGTTTATATTTTCGTAAAGTAACTGTTTTTAACCCCCAACAAAAAAGAGGGATGTTATAAATTTGTAGTGTATATCTGTGTATCTGTCTGTGGCATCATAGATCCAAAACGGATGGATTGATTTCAATGCAGTTTTTTTAATTGAAAGTTAGTATAATCAATACCAAATAACTAAGTCTAGGTGGATAAAAACATTTATTTTACGAATATCTAAACATGCTCTATCCTTCAAAATATATTGCAGTAACCTAACCGTCAAAAACCCCCGACTCCAACTAGAAAAAGAGCTGTAACTTTTGAACGGCTGAACAGATTTTTATGAAACATAGCTAGTAGCTACTATGATACCCTATTAAACTAACTTTCAATTAAAAAAACTGCATTGAAATCGGTTTATCCGTTTTGGAGCTACGATGCCACAGACAAACTACAAACACACTACAAACTTATAACACCCCTCTTTTTTATCGGGGGTTAAAATTAGGTAGAATCCTAAATCGATAGAACTATCACATATTTAAACAGACTTTAAGTCTAAAATTTCATTTTAATATTTAGAACTAACATCGCTCTGCAATTAATACCACTAATTAATACGGCCAGTTGGCTAATAGCCAGATAAATCAATTAACTTCCGCGACTGAGTTTGAACTTAAACCGACCGTTTTGTTTGCGAGCTCCTGGTCTAAGTCACATAATAAATATATAAGAGAGCGGCGGGAAGGCCGATCCTCGCGACGTATGCGCGCTGCACCAAGCCAAATAGAATTTTTGGCAGAACTGCTTAGGAGTGGTTAATACCGCCTCGGAATATTAATATTTTCAATGCGTACGCTTTTGTTCTAGTTAATAACCTAACCTAATATTCAAAACCCCCGACTCCAACTAGAAAAAGAGCTGTAACTTTTGAATTGCTCAACAGATTTTCGTGAAATATAGCTAAAATGCTACCCAATTAAACTAGCTTTCGATTAAAAAAACAACTGCATTGAAATTGGTCCATCCGTTTTGGAGCTACGATGCCACAGACAGATACACAATACACACTACAAACTTATAACACCCCTCTTTTTTTTCGGGGGTTAAAAAATCACCTCATCCTATAAAGTACCACTTGAGTGAGTAAATGAACATCGTAACAGCTCGTAAAGATCCATTGCTGAACATAGGACTGTCATTGACTGCTACAATGAACCGTGATAGGATGTTGTTAGGATCACTACGCATGGCACAAGCATTCACACAGGGGAACTACTGCTTAATCCTCTTGACGTCATTTAGTCGCCTTTAAGGTACGACACACTTTTAAAGTGTTGTCTTCCTTTTTTCACACTCAACAAAAATATAATAAAATATTATAGTTTAAAAAAAAACTATAGAACACGCTTTTGTCATCCAAATTTAAACGTGTATGCAAAATTTCAGCTCAATCGGAAACCGGGAAGTGGGTTAAATTTAACTTCCAAGATTTTCTTACATAGTTAGTTAGTTACAGGTGAAGCTAATAAAAGCGTTTTAAAAAGAAGAAAGGTTTTTTTTTATTATATTTCTTGGATCTCACTTCCTAGTACCCGTACTGAGCTTAATACTATTAATCGCTGGAAAACAAACGTTCTAAAAAAACATAAACCGATTTTCACCACGTTTGGCGGTCTGGGTCAGGTGGAGCTGTCTCAAAGACGATTGACGACGTATTAAGTCAATAGATTACTCACAAAAATAAAATTGGTCAGCTCGTGAATGTAATAATTATAATAAACGTTTATTTGGATAGCAAGACGTATACGTGTATTTCAACTGTGACACCATAATATCAGGCCGTAAACGAACAGTTTTATTTAATCATGGACCAGCGGCCGCGTTTGCAACCACTAGTGTTTGCAAGCGTGACTGCTGGATAATATTTTTATTTTATTTGCTCCTATACAAAAATAAAAAACAGTAATAATAATAATAAAAAATCTCAACAAATATCGGGAAAAAGCAATCAAAAAAGGAATTCAGGAGAAACCTTAGGATTTCTCCTGTCAAAAAAAAAACACTTAAAATACAAATATAATATATAGGCACTATATTAATATTAATATTGTAATGGTTGTATTATCATCTCTATACAGTGTCCCGTGTCCTATGCCCGATGGTTGCATTCGCAATGCGCCGCGCCATTAGATTTACAACGCGCCGACTAGGCGACCTACATAGGTACCTAATACGTTATGTATTTGTGCACATAACAGGAATACGGCCTTATATAACCTTGGTTTGATATTTCTTGTTTTATAACAATGTGAAAGTTTTACAGCATCTTGGATAAGATGTGTGTACGATCATGATAAAACCTTACTGTGATGATTATAGCAAAATTCGTTTATTGCCATTTGAAGTGTACTTGGAG
The DNA here is from genome assembly GCA_932294325.1 of Allophyes oxyacanthae. NCBI lineage: Eukaryota > Metazoa > Arthropoda > Insecta > Lepidoptera > Noctuidae > Allophyes > Allophyes oxyacanthae. Next base: position 1,159,222 of record OW028633.1, read on the forward strand.
GCCCATCTTGGAGCATCTGACGGTTACAGGCAGATAATATTATGATGATGATAATATTACTAATAAATTATAGGTACTAATATTTTAAATGTGAAAGCTTATAGAGATGTTTGCATGTTTGTTTTTCAATCGTGAATAGAATAGAATAGAATAATAGAATAGATCTTTATTTCATGTAAACCAGATACAGGCACATAAGAAATGTCGTGACTCTAGGTGCGCGATACCAAATAGTAGTCCTATGGAGAAGAACCAGATAGAAACTCCATGGTAACTCTTTTAAAATCATTAGATTGCAATCTTGATTAGTACAACGTTGTGGCAGCATAAAGAGCTGAATGGATTTGGATGAAAATGGCACAAAGATCGACCATGTGGAACATTAATAGACATGATAGATCATGCAGATTTTTTATTTATTTATATAAATTCACTACACATTTAGTTTCAATAAGCCAATAAATAAATACCAACGAAATCACGGTTTGTCTGCGGTTAACATTGTGATGCAATGTGTATCAGGCGCGGTAACGTCAAGTGTGCGCCATCCCTTATGAAACTAGTTCTTTTTTTTGACGCTGTTCTGTTGTAGGGCCTCCAGCCAGGCAAGAATTAATTTATAAGCAAATATACGGCTAAGGGCTCCCCGTAGCGGGACTCGGACCTCGGCTTAGGGCGTTACTGGGACAATAAGACTTGCTGGATCTGATTATGATAATAATTACGAACTTGTTTTTATGCTAATGGTTCAGCGCGGGCTGGCATGAGCAAGGGTCAGGGTTCATTCAATATTACGAGCATTTGAATACCTACATACCACCGGAACTCAGACTCAGTAGCTAAAGTGATATTAATATTACGAGCAATTAAGTAAACGTCGAAACTCTAAAGTGAGACAGAGCTATTATAGGTCATACCATCTCTTTCTATCAAAAGAGCATTCATAACTCTTCGACTCCATCTTAAGTGTTACCATTCACGAGAAAATTGCTATAAAATTGATTGATATTCTAATAAAATTGTTTGGATCGTCGCATAGTTTGTGAGAGGAATGGGGCCGAACTACCGATAGATACATTGTGGCTCTAACATTCCGATTTGTGAAGTAATTTTCAAGTTTGAACACGAAGCCGTAGGTTATGGTTTTGGTTGATGTATAGACAAGTGTCAGGTTGGGTAACGTGGTATAGATAGATATAGATTTTTCTTTTTGAAGTAAAACTTCTATACAGTGTTATTTGTACAACACCGGCAATGCTTAAAGGGGTGAAACTACTCATCAATATGAACAACTTTTACTAAGGGACAAACCATGAAATCGCGAAAAAAAAATTCAAACTTTTCATACAAAAGATTAACCTTGCTCCATCAAAATGTATGAAAAGTTTGAATTTTTTTTCGCGATTTCATGGTTGGTCCCGGAGTAAAAGTTGTTCATATTGATGAGTAGTTTCACCCCTTAAAGCATTGCCGGTGTTTTACAAATAACCCTGTATATACGGGAGGTATTAGGATTTTTCCCACACGAAAAAGAGCGTTACGGCCGCGTGGAGGGGGTAGACGATATATTGTCCGTTGAAGTTTCACTTCTACTATTTCAGTTATTTTTTTTTTGCTATTAGCGGGATCTTGTTTTTAGCCCCCGACAAAAAAGAGGGGTTTATAAACGTTAAAAAGTTTGTAGTATGTATGTATCTGTGTATGTATGTGTGTGTGTATTTGTGTATTCATGTAAATACCCCCGACTCCAACTAGAAAAAGAGCTGTAAGTTTTTAACGACGAACAGATTTTCATGAAACATAGCTAACATGATACCCGATTAAACTAACTTTCAATTAAAAAAAACTGCCGTGAAATCGGTTTATCTGTTTTGGAGCTACGATGCCCCAGACAGATACATAGATCCACAGATACATTCCTCTTTACTGTCGGGGTTTACAAACATTATCACTGCTTTCTCCAAAATATTATTTTACAAAACCTTACTGCATTCAAGTAATTATTTGGAAAGTGCCCAACTTGCAAGCTGTGAGTCGTATTACCAGGGATTAAAACTTGCTGCAATTAGTGAACACACTATACTAAGTACACGTTTTGTTCTAGTGGATTATGCTTAACTAGGAGAGGATTCTGGCTAAATAATAAGCTGTACTTGCCGCATGCAAGTCTTGGATGGGTGATCATTCTTAGCACATTGAGACTTGAGACCCGTCTATGTTACGAACAGTACGTGGTCGTCATACGATAACCTATCACGAGGCGTACGTTTTTATTGAATGTCTTCGTTACAGTAATTTGCTTTTAGATTTTTAGCCAGAAGTTGCGGCTAGACTTATGTTTAACCGAGTTCACGGGGTTAAAAATTAGATAAGTATAACCTAACCGACGAAAACCCCCAACTTTAACTAGAAAAAGAGCAGCTGTAACTTTTGAACGGCTGAACAAATTTTCATGAAACATAGTTAACATTATTTCAATTAAAAAAACTGTATTGTAATCGGTCCTTCCGTTTTGAGCTACGATGCCACAGATACACACTACAAAACTTATTACACTCTTCTTTTTTGTCGGGGGTTAAAAATAACATTATCCAACGATCAAATCATTAACCGGGTTTATTCTCATACCTAACCTATTTAACTATAACATATGCACCCTTTAGATTATACCCTCAGGAAAACAGGGAGTGACCTGTTCTGCCAGAAACGTTTAAAGTAGAAGAGAATAGAATAGATCTGATATTTATTTCATGTAAACCAGATACAGGTACTTATGAAATGTCTGACATTATATTAAAAAAATCTCCTGACGTAATTATACGACGACGACGACGACTTGTGACGTATATTTATACAGGGTGTAAGGGACATCGTAACGAAAACTGATACCATTAATTCAGTACATGAATCTGAACACCTCAGCGTAAAAAAAAGGCGTCGGTCTTTTCACAATTTTTACGATTTTGTTCGCAGGATTTATAACTACGTAAAAAATCTGCGAACAAAATCGTAAAATTTTTGAAAAGACCGACGTAAAATTCTTACGCTGAGGTTTTCAGAATCATGTACTGAATCCATGGTATCAGTTTTCGTTACGATGTCACTTACACCCTGTATATTTCTGTAACAAATATATTTTAAATAAACAATTTCTGTTTGAACTATTCGGCCGTACAGTAAGGGGACAAAAGTCCAGTGGCATGTTAGAGTTCATAATCGCGTGCTACGGGGCGTACGCGCTGTTTGTGTGAGTGATGACTCAACGCACACAACGTAATGAGACGTCACCACACACACTCAGAAGTTAAATAAAACGAAAGAAAGAATACGTCTGTTTCGCTTGTTAGTATGAATGACCTTGGACGGTCCATTCCACTGTTGTAATTCTATAATTCAAGAAATTGCAATAAGCACCAATAGCTGCATGCGTTATGCGTAGGATTACGATTTACGAGGCGTGTGGGTTCGAATCCTTGAACAAACATTGTATTTCTTTTTTTCATTTTTATTAATTGATGGATTCGCTTAATGATTTAATACTATAAATTAAGTGATTATTTTCTAGGTCATTAATGCAAAATTAAGAAAAATAAAAAGAATTATAACAAAATACGTTTATTTGTTTTAATTACAATAATAATCCTTACAGTAACACTTATTAGTTATTGAGGTAAGCTTAAAGTATTCGTTTTCTTGACGAAAAGAAGATTGAAACTAAACCTCAATCTTTTAATTCTTTAACTACCGACTAACTTTAATATGGCCAGCAATTACAACTTATATCTTTTACCCCTCCATCGTTTACTAATAAACTCATGGTTAAGTTTATTGTTATCTCTTTTCTTTGATATGAAAATGACAATGAGTGAATAAAAATGAAGTGTTTAATAAGGGGGTAAAGCACTTGCAAATTTTCAACATTTAGTATGATCTCCATTGTTCTCGATACAGTCAAGTAAGTGTCGACACATTGAGCACAAGATTAAAACATATTTACGTTCCTCTTATATTTTCTCATATCTAAAGAAAAGAAAGAAAGAAAACACATTTATTCAGCACGGACAGTGACAACACACGAGAGAGAAATAAAATAAAAATTAACTTAACCTTTAAACAGTAAAAAATAAAAATAAAACAGACACTGCATGCAATACGACATCATATAATACTTCCACATAACTATGTATTATTCACTGTAGCGTGTGTTATCCTTACACCATAAATGAAGTTTTCCCTTTTGGCTAGATATAATATTTTTTTCATCTGAAAATATAATAGTTAATTATGTGTCTCAGTTGAAGTAAGTATAAATATTCTCTTGCGAAACGTTCTTGATTTTCTGTCAAAAAGGGAGCTGGTCTTCGGTGATGCAAACCTTCAGCGTGGAGTGCATGGCGAACAGTTAGTAATGACGTGTCGAATACTTCTGCAAAATATTTAGTTGGTATAAAACCACTTGTTTGATGTTTCATATTCGTTCATCATGTGTCGTCGCTGCCCGGCCTTCCACTTCGCTCTCGACTACCAAGGCTACTTTCTTCCTCATAGGTATCTCTTAACCCATCGACTCATAGCATTTTTCTAGAACAATAAAAAGAAATACTATTAAACATCTATAAGCAAAATACTAAAACTGATTACTATTATTATTAGGTATATATTCTAAACAAAATAACATTAAATACTTATATAACCTAACTTCCTTTTCCCTGAGGGTCTAGGGCGCCGGGGTCGGGATAATACACCGGGATTTTAAAACTTGTGAAGAAAGTCCGTTTCTATACATTATATTATAATGTATAAAAATAGATTATATATAAGTATATATTATATATTAATATATAATAAAAATATATAATTATACTTATATATCTAATAATTAAAGAAACAAAACAATATTAAGAATAAAGTTATTAGAATTCTTATTCATCATTCAATAATCTAAATAAATAAACTTATATATGATTTATCTTTTTCTATTGTTTTATTTGAACATCATGATCAATAATAAACATTTGAAAAATAATTAAAGGATCATCAATCTTTGATTTAGTTTTATGTTTAATAAAATATATAAATTACTCACAGTCAGTCCGATTTCATTCGATATTTGTTATTTATAACGTCCACTTTTAGGCAGAGCAATAATAGGTATTCGCTCTCGCTTCGATAATAATACTATTGCCTGTATTTTGAAAACTTTATCCACAACACCACTATAATAGATTTAACACAAATCACTAACCAACAATAACTTCCAACAAAGTTCTATCCGATCTAAATGACTGAGTCGTAACTGCATCTGTCTACCTTACAGAAATCGAAATAATTTATTAAAGTTTTTGTTGTCTACCTACTTACTTTACAATTTATAATTGAACAAGACAACGCGATAGGCTTGTTATTATTATCGAACCATATTTTATAAAACTTTACAAAAACTATAACCGCACGTGAGATTCGAACCCACCGCATACCTATGTTTAAACACACCTACCACAGCACCTTACCCGCTACGCTAGCATGCCATATTCTAAGTGGATTGAAATTATGTAATACAATCGGTTGCAGACAACAGTGCGTGTGTGTGAGTTTCTATAGTATGAACACGATATCGAGTATAGAAACTCGTAAAGAAGGTCGTAAGTCAACTCATTAGTGTTAATCTATTGCTTTGTGAGACTGCTACTGCATTAATGACCGAGACTGTACATCATGCTCCAATATCTATGCTTTCCACTTGAGCATGGTAATTGGAGGCGTATCATGACTAGATTGTGAGAGCTTATGCGAACGATATCCAAGCACAAAGGTGGCCCGGTATTGCTGCGTTTGTGACCTAAAATACACGGCATTAAGCCGTGAAGACGGTTCAAGGCATAGGCGCTACGTATTTAGACCCTAATTTATGGAAGCTACTATTTATAATTTATAGATTTTCGAATTTTGAAGTTGTTTTTTTTTTTCTTTTAATTATAAACATTTAACACTGTGCTGATACATTGTACTGTGCACAACATTGTACTGATACATATTGTAATCTATTATTTATTTGAAAAGAGTTACCATGGAGTTTCTTGCCGGTTCTTCTCCATAGGATCTACTATATTTGGAACCGTGCACCTAGAGTCTCGACATTTCATAAGTGCCTGTATTTGGTTTACATGAAATAAAGATCTATTCTATTCTATACTGTAATGTAAGAAATACCTACTACTATTACTTATAATATTGTATTATATTAAAATTGCTGTGCCCTAACAGGGTTTCATATTGATACGCACCAAACCTTTTGTCAACCTATGAACATTATGAACGCAATAAAGATTTTGAGTTTGAGTTTGAGTTCTTTAAAGTTCTTATTACCAAAAAATCTAAAGCAATTTATCAAAATGCTCTCTAAATTGCGTTGGCATATTGCTTATTATATTATTATTATATTTTATTTTTATATTATATTAAATTTATTTATATTATTTTTTATTATATTATTATTATTATTGGCATAACTTTACTTGTGTGTATGCATTTCCTTACTGTGACAGAGTTCTTGTTTGACTGAAATTATATTATTTTTATTATTTACATTTTTAAAGGAAAAATAAAAGATGAAATAATTTTTTTAATAAAAAGTAAGTTACGTAAGAAAATAACATTAACAATAAATGCATACTTGGAGTGGGTTTACGTCAAAAGTGCAATGATTGGTGTTTACGCTGATTTAGTTCCTGTCATACAAGTTTAATTTCGGTTCGCCTAACTAGATGGCGTTGTGCTAATGACGTAGATTTTCTAGACGTCGGTGTTAAGATTCTCCGGCAATTAGGTATAAGGTGTGACAAATTGTTATTATATTGAGAAAAGAGATCATCCCTGAGTTCAGTTCAATTTAGTTCAAGGTCTCATAACAGGTGTTTTATTAAGTTTCCTAGTGCTACCCTGTTCGAGATCCTGGATCAGCCCTCGACCCCTAGGTCTTAAACAATTGGGAAATCCGAAGGGATCTAAACCACACCTCCATCGGCAGGCCGGCGCGCCCATTGGGTTATTGTCACCGACTGATCTGACTTAGTAAAAGTCGCAATAATTTATTTGCTACATGCTCATGAGAGTTAATAGTATATCACATGTCCCCAGATATTATTGTAAATTTGTTGTTTGAAAAGAGTGTCCATGGAGTTTCTTGCCAGTATCTTCTCGAGAACCAACCCACTTGGAACCGTGCACCTAGAATCACGTTGTTTTGAAAGTCCCTGCAAAGGCCTAGTTGAAATAAAAAGATTTTGACTTTGACTGTATCGTTCGTAACTTGCACCCCTCACATGCCCCCATGCTGGCGTGCACTAGTCCACAAAGACCTTCTACACTGGAAGAGACTCAACTTTCAACTACAATAATTTTCTGTCTTCGTTCTCTTGTGTCATTGAGACAAGGAAAAACTACGGAGCAATGTATTTAGTTGGTTTTCTAAATACGGAGTACCTTCATAGACATTTGAATAAATAGTTGCTACGTTTGCTACGATGTAGCTGACCTGACGTCACGGTTACGCCAGCTATGCTGATTACTACCAGGTAGTACTTTCTCGAATAATTTTATTATTCGGGAAAGTACTGTTTTTAACCCCCGACAAAAAAAGAGAGGCATTTTATGTTTGTACTTTGTAGTGTGTATCTCTGTGTCTGTGTATCTGTCTGTGGCATCGTAGCTCCAAGACGGATAGATTGATTTCAATGTAGTGTTTTAATTGAATGCTAGTTTAATCGGGAATCATTTTAGCTATGTTTCATAAAAATCTGTTCAGTCGTTTAAAAGTTACAGCTCTTTTTCTAGTTGGAGTCGGGAGTTTTTGACGATTAGGTTATGTATTTAACAGAGAGAATACTAAGCCCCGGGCTACTACTGAGAATGGTCTTCTAAGTTATAATATTTTTGCTTATATCTGTAAATATATTCGCCAAACTTTTAAGTTTCATGGCGAGACACGCTCTTTTTAACATGCTTTTATTAACTTCACCTGTAACTAACTATGTAAGAAAATTTTGGAAGTTAAATTTGACCCACTTCTCGGTTTCCGATTAATCTGAAATTTTGCATACACGTTCAGTTTGGATGACTAAAGCGTGTTCTATAGATTTTTTAAACTATAATATTTTTTTAATACTAAGTAACTATACTTAACCTACCTCACATTATCTAAACATGCTACATGCTTTAAATCACAAATTATAAAAATCTACTAGATATACTGATAATTTGATGACGGGCCCCCCCTGTAGAGGGCCGAAGTCTGCCGGGGTCGCGGGACTTATCTCATTACCGTGACCCCGGAACGTAAAGGGCTATTGAAGGAACACCGTGGATTTTAGTCAGTACAAGTCTGACAGTCCCACCCGCCCTGCCCGGGGTGGGAGGACTCATTTGATGATTTTACCACGCTAAAAAAAAAAAAAGATATACTGAGAATTTACATCTCGATGACAGCAGAAGTTTATTTCACCCATAGAGATAATATATAGTACCATGATTTCACCTCATCCTGACAACGTCTCCTCGTCATCAAGAAGCTAATTCTTTAAATTTGATTTTAACATACCTTTATTTCATTTACGGCTCTGTCATAAAAAAGCCTATAGGTACAATGACATATTACAAATAGACGGGCCATTCACCAACATTAATGCTCTACAAAATGGCGTAACTATAGCTACATAGCAGTACATATAATTATAAAGTGCGCGAGGAAAGGTAAAGAAAATGAAAGCCACCATACGCCATGTCGGTTGTTAGAAAAAGATAAATATAGACGTTTAGTTACTCTCTCAGTCGGTACAGGGCATTTACCTTGCATTTATCTTGCCAATATAGAGCGCGGGCAACGCGTCTATTTGTAAAATGTCATTGTATAGGTAGGTATAAGTAAATATTTTTGAACTGGATTTTGAACTTTGTATCTTACGCTCATCAGACACACTCGTAACCACGAGACCAATGTGGTCGCGAAGTTTACCTGAACAATCTAATTATTTCGGACAGTAATGATATTCCCAGGGTTACGTTACTACTAACACATGCAAATCTGCTTGACAAAGTTGAACCAAACATTGTTATAACTTACAAGAGTAACTTGACTATGCAATTATGTTCCATTGAGATTCAGTTTGGGATGAACGGTTTATAGTTTACTGTTGTTAGAATTAGGATTGGATTCGATTAGTAGATAAACTAGGAATGTACGTGATATTACATCAAATAAGGGTATCGCGATTTTCTCTCAGAAAAGTTTGAATTACTTACGATTAAAGTTAAGCGCTTCGGCAGTTTAAAATAGAAAAGAATAGTTCTTTATTTTAACCCCCGACAAAAAAGTTTGTAGTGTGTGTATCTGTGTATCGGTGTATCGTTGAATCTGTGTATCGGTGTATCTGTCTGTGACATCGTAGCTCTAAAACGGATAGACTCTCTTTATAGTTGGAGTCGAGGGTTTTTGATGTTTAGGTTATAGTTACATAGTTTTGATCTTAGGAACCTTTAGGTGAATACCTAAGTTTCTTAAAGGTTTAGACGGCAAGAAAATTGACATATTATCTCAAAAAAATAATTAATTTTAAAAACTAAAACCCGACTACTGAAAAATTATGAAACAAAAAATATTACTACATTTTCATAGTGATGTTCAGAGGGATAGCCGTGGTCGTATGCCAATGTTCCCTAAGGCTTATGATCGCTTACTACTGTTAAACTGTATTGTTTTGTAAGGGTAGGTGTCATCGTCATCATCGTACGTTCGTATTTCCGAAATTAGCCAAAGGTTGCCGAGAACTTTACCAGCATCGGTGAAATGTACTACGTTATTAAGCACTATATTATTATAATCGGGGCCACGCCTATTGCCGTCGCACGGCCACTATTCCAGACTCAAAGTTGTTATTTAGAATTTCCTTAAAGAAAAATCCAATAAAATTTTCTTGACTTGGGAATCGAACTGAGGACTTCACGTTCTGCCAAGCATGAGCACTTGCTTTCACTATACCATTGAGGCTGTTAGAAGTAAGCTTTAAAATTGAAAAACAAACCACAAAGAAATTCCATTTCAAAACCCTTTGTGAGAAAATTTTGTTGGATTACGCAATCACTATGCAATATGCTGTGACGCAAATCAGGCCGGATTCATTTGTCCAATCAGCGTTAGCTCAGCGATGCGCGCCACCCAGCGAGCCAATCAGAGGAGTTATGGTTGTGACGTCACCAGAGAATAGTGATGCGCTTGTTTGAAAGGACGACGCTCACGCGATTTCAATTTGGAGAATTCGGTTAAAGATGGCGATGGATCGAAGTGGATTTGAGATTCAGTTTGTTGGATTAGTTTACATTGTTATTAGCTTAATAAGTATATCAGGTTGTATTTTTAACCCCCGACAAAAAAGAGGGGTGTTATAATATATGTTTGTAGTGTGTATCTGTGTATATGTCTGTGGCATCGTACCTCCAAAACAAATAGACCGATTTCAATATAGTTTTTTTAAATTGAAAGCTAGTTTAATCAGAAATCATCTTAGCTATTTTTAATGAAAATTTGTTTGGCCGCTCAAAAGTTACAACTCTTTTTCTAGTTGGAGACGGGGGTTTTTGACGGTTAGATTTATTTTATCCAAGATTTATTGGTGCATGTCACTTTTCCCTGAGAAAATTTTGTTGTAAAGTGTTTTTTTTTGCTTTTGCAACTTTTATTATACTTCTATAATAATTACCATTTGTGTTCGCTGGGTGGTTCTCAGAGCATTAATTTTGGTCGTAACTTACGTAACGTACGTCTTGGGTTCGAATCCAGGCTCAGCGAATCAATTAGTCAGATTTATTCATAATTCACGTGTGCATTATTCATCACTGCTGCTCTAACGGTGAAGGAAAACATCGTGAGTAAATCTTTATGCTCTAGAACTAAAATTGGAAGGGTTGTCTTTTGTTGTGCGTTATGACAACTTCGATCACCAATCCGTTAGCGCCCTTTCACACATACAACACCTGGGAAAAGTCCTCAGGCCAAGTATCCGCAAAGCGCTTCTCACAGGCTACAACAAAAAGTTTACGGAACAAGCGCTTTCTATGAACAGGAGCCGAATTAGGATCTTGACAAGAACCCTCACTGGGCACTGCAAACTAAACAAGCACCTGCAAAAAATGGGCCTTAGTGACACCACAATTTGCAGATTCTGTCGCGAGAAGGATGAGACGCCCATACATATCCTATGCGAGTGTGACGTAGTACACCACACTAGAAGCCAGCACCTGGGGGGCACCTAATCTCACCAGATGAGATTAAATCCCTCCACCCCAAGAATATAGTCAATTTTATTATTGACTTACGGCTAGAGGGAGTGCTGTGCTGTAATAATACAAGAGGCGTCACAATAGATCTTCGCAGGTCGCAGTGACCAAGGGGCTTAGTACCCTACCTCTTCAAATAAATACGACAACATGACATGCCCCCTTAGACGCCTTTGCCGCTTTGGCCTTTGTGCCTTTGACGACATGGTTGGCGCAGTGGCTAAGCAATTAGCTTTCTGCGCTACGTGCCGTGGGTTCGATCCCCGCACGGAACAAATATTTGTATGATCTACAAATAGTTGTTTCGGGTCTGGTTGTGTGTGCATGTGACATGTATGTTTGTAAACTGTACCCTCGATACAGGAGAAATCCTAGTGAGGGGCAATGTTTAAAAAAAAAACACATACAACCAGCGGGTCTACCGCGTAACTAAAATGATAATGAATATCAATTCTGATATCAACTTCAATAAATTTCATACAAATATTTTGTTCCATGCGGGGATTGAACCCGCGACATATGGCGCAGGAAGCAAATCTCTTAACTAGAGCGCCAACCACTACATAGTTTATTCTCTCATGACTGTTGACTGTACTCTTTGAGGATGCCCCCATGTTCAGCAGTGGACGTTAATTGGCCGATGACGATGTTACGCGTGAAGGATATATAAAATAAAACACACCAATGAGTAACTTATTCATATAATATATTTTTTATTTGAAAATTCATGGTACAATGTACAATTTGGACTTATTCCCTGAGACTTACAAATTGTAATTGTTATTACATATTTTGTTAACATTACAGTTAGTTAAGTACGCAGAACATAATAAGTTTATAAATCCTTTGTTTATTGTCTACTATGACGGTTATATTATTAAAAAAAAAAAAAAAAATGTTCTTTTTCACGATCTTGACAATTTGCGCGAAACGCAGCAACACAATAGTGCCGATTATGTAGCACACACTAATCACACTATATCTCTTTCTCACAAAGTGTATATAAATAAAATATTATTGTTTACAAAAACTATAGAAAACGCTTTAGTCATCCAAACTGAACGTGTATGCAAAATTTCAGCTCAATCGGAAACCGGGAAGTCGGTCAAATTTAACTTCCAAGATTTTCTTACATAGTTTGTTAGTTACAGGTGGAGCTAATAAAAGCATGTTAAAAAGGACAGATAATATTTAGACCTGTCAAATTAGTCTATGACTTGATGACTATATACCTACTCTTGTCAGTTATGGGAATGGCACGACCTTAGGCGATGGAGAAAAATTTCACGTCGATAACAAGTAAGCGGACTAATTTGAGAATACTAACATCTTCCATCCTTTTCTCAGGTTCCGGGTTAGAAAGAGAGTTAGTCTTAAACAAAGGAATCAGCACCAATGTTGCTGTTTTACGCCGGTATTTTGTGAGAGTTTGGTACTTCTCTGGTCGAGCCTAGCTTGGCTTGGTTATAATTCTGTTTACATCTCAAGAGAAAAAAGTAAAATAAATTGTTTTGACTTTAATTAAATTTAATACTAATAAAGTCATAGTAGACAACAGACTTGAGATTGTCATTAGGTAAGTACAATCAACGTCAAAATAAAATGTTTTATTTTTATTAAAAATGGCAGTAATTTATTGATATGAAGTATTTTACATAGTGATCTTGTACAACGCAAAATTAATACTAATTCGAAGAAACTGAAAAATAAAAAACATGTTCAAGTTTTTACTAAGTTAATTTCATTATTTAACATCACAAATTATGACTGTAGCCAAGTTGTGGTCAAAAATTATTTGAATTTTTTGACAAAAAGAAATAAAGGATTTTCAGATTACTCAATATTTTTTTAAGATTAAAATTAACAATCAATTTGAATGTTAACATACAGTAGGTACAATAAAGTTCTTAAGTATACGGAAAATTGCGTACTTAAAACATTTACTTAAGTAATTGTCTTAGAGAGTTTATGAGCATTTATATACTAATTTTACGAATGGGTTTTTACTTTTTAACAACTCTTCATTTAATTTTATTTCTTGTTCCATTTAAATGACCACAGGAGTAGAGAAAAGCAAAAAAAAAGGTATTTTATTTTATGGTTTCATTTAGTTAAATAATAAAAACCCATAAGTATATAAATAATGCCTCATACTTTGGAACAATATTTGCATAGCTATATAGTTTCAATTATATACAAACTGGGTAATGCCACTAACAATTGACAATAAATTGTTTATCTAAACATAGGTATATACTTCGTAATTCATAATACTGCACCGTGATTTTACTAAAAACTTATTTTCACGCCTTTAAGTCCCTTGTAGGGTAGGCTGAAATACAGCCAAGTGACAATCCCTAGCAATATTTGACACTCGTTGTATTTCAGTCTATAGTGAGCTTAATAAATGTAAATCTACTTTAATAAAGAAAAAAAAAAAAAAAAACCAGTAAAATTTTACTATAACCCAATCCACGAGTGGGTTCGATAACAATTTTTTTATGCAATCGCATATTTATTTACATTTTTAAATGTATAAGTGAATCGTATTGCTTTTTTATTTTCATCAGAAATTGTTTTTCCTACATAATTATTTATTATGTCCAATATACAAACATTTTTCTATAAACAAATTTATCTACGCCAGTGAAGGACAAAAAGAAAAAAAAAATAGCACTTTAATATTTTTAACACGACTGTACTTTAAATTACACTGTGTTTTTTTCTTTTGGCAATTTTTGCTAAATATTTTTTTTCCTAATTTTTTATTGATAAACCTATTAATTTTGTGCTTTATCATACGATATAGGAGCCAAGCGTAGCGTAGAGTGCTCAATAATCATATATTTACAATATTACTTGTATATAGTACAAAACATTTTTACTAAATATTTTGTTGACTACTTACAGATCAATTCGAGGGCTATATTTTTTTAAATAATTTACATTTTTATAAATATTCAATATTAACCATTTTTATGGTCAGCTGTGCTTCACGACTAGAACTATCGTGCTTACAATTAGCTTTCTCTCTTTCACACTCGCTTGTATTTCCATCTCTTACGCACCTTAGTAATAATTCATCAGATCTTGGAAATCGTTTTTAAAAAGTCTATTGTGCGATTGTTGGGACGAAATTAACAAAATTTGAAGTGAGGCTCTATCGAAAGATAAAAGAGGAATGGAAAAAGGAATTCAATCAGAAAAATGGGGTATTCAAGCGGCAAGAGTGGGCTAGTTTGAAACAGCCTCTTTTCCTCCAATCACACGGAAAATTTTGTTTGAGCCGAGCGGAACGGAGCTGCGCACAAAATGGTTCATTTTGCCCTCGATCTGACCTTGTTGGGACAGGGATTGCTACTCGAATTTAACAGCGGGATCGAACGTAAAATGTTGAATAGCCGAACTATTAAAACCTTTTTATTAACATGGTAGTTGTAGTTCAATGTGACAATATTATTGTTAGGTTTACAACCATTCAACGTGCTGTTTGGGGTACGGAGGGGTCCCAATGTGCAAAGAACGGGGATACATCCAAGGGAAGTTTGGGATCTAAAAGTATAGTAATCATTTCGCCACATGCCCGCTAAATAAAAGGTGCCTCTGATTTATTGAGATAATTTTATGTAAGATATTTTGAGCTTTAAAAGGTCTGAAAAGAATATTTTTAATATTGAATCATGTCAAAGATTTTATGTCGTTTTGCTGTAGTTCAATATACCTATAATTTTTATTAATAATGTCTTAATTTTCGATAGAATTACATTCTTCAGATATTAAATCTAATTCTATTTCGGGTACTTCACTTCACAACTGTCCTTAGCCTTTAAAACGTTCATTTCGTATTTCACTCATTTCACTAGAAAGCGTTCAATCAAATCTGAATGTCGGATTCAATTCATTCATTCCAATTTCAAACTACAAGAATTTGTTTTTATTTGAATCTCAATTCTGTCATTTTATAAATTCAAACATTAACTGCAAAGTTCTATGTTTGAATTTCAAATTGGAACGATATATTAGGCTCGCGCACACTATTGAATCAATACAATCTATTGATTTAAAACTCGCTTTGAGTCTGGCTAGTGAAATGCCATTCAATAATTAATTATCATACAAAGTTTTAGTTCACTCTTGCTCGGAAATCGATCAATAAGAGTAAATATTTTACTAGTCAACGATTGGACGAGTTCAACCGTCGTCGATTTTACAATTGAACGCATTCCAAATGGACAGGAGGGTGTGATGACAACAATTTACTGAACCGTGAATAATTCAGTAAGTGTGGATCGAGTCTTATACATTTGCATTATCTGTAGTTGCAATTTAAATTCCTTAATGTTTCATTCATTCCATTTTTAACCCCCGACAAAAAAGAGGGGTGTTATAAGTTTGTAGTGTGTTTCTGTGTATCTGCCTGTGGCATCGTAGCTCCGAAACGGATGGACCGATTTCAATGTAGTTTTTTTTATTGAAAGCTAGTTTAATCGGGTACCATCTTAGCTAGTTTCATGAAAATCTGTTTAGCTTTTCAAAAGATACAGTTTTCTAGTTGGAGTCGGGGGTTTTTGACAGGTTATACTGAGGAGCATTAATGTGTCATTAGAACTCAAATTCGTCATTCAGATTCGAGACCGTTATTAGGTGACAGGATCCCGAAAGTGATTCCTTGAATCTGTCATCTTTAAGCGCTTTTCGCTCAGTCGGAGCATGTTTTGCAGCATTGCTCTCTGTAGCGCTTTAGAGCGCACATGTTCATCGCTCTCACGTTCTCGCAGAAACGGGAGCTGTCCCGGCAGATGCCATCTGAGGAGAAAACACAAGTTAGTATCTGTATTCTTTAATTGGGGTCCAAGAGTTGAAAGAAGTACGCAATGTCCGCCCCATAATGATCATGATGTAATCACCATAACCAATAATGGATGTAACCAATATAATAATGGGTTTAGGATGCTGATGGGGCTGCCCCGCTTCAATAGTGCATCAGGTATGTTTGCTGAGGCTGCTGTATGGCTTCAAAGCATTGTTCAGAAGAAGAATAGCCTCCCTGATGCTGCGTGTGCGGGATAGCGCCAGCAGCCTCCTGAACACCGTTTTGCACAGGTCTGATTGCCCGATGGTGCGCCACTGGAACACTATCCATATGGGTTCCAGAGTAGCAATATTTGCGGTGAATTAACGCGTAGCGTGGCGTAGTTGAATTTTGTGTTGTTCTTGCGTAAGTACTAATATTAGTTTGTGTAAGTGTTTGTATACTAACAAATATGGATCTTTGTCTGATAAATAAATGATTATTATTATTATAATTGCTGTTAACCAATACAAATATTTTCCCGTGCAGGGATCGAAACCGAGGCACATAGCGCAGAAAGCTTAGCTACTGCGCTAACCGCTTCGTCAAAATTCAATCAAAACCCGTACCCGTACTGTAGGCTAATTCAGGTAACTAAAGAAGTGTAGTTGCCGCGCAGTTGCAGTAAAATTTTGATCAAAACAACACATTTGGTATTCTTAGCTTCAGTGAGGTACGCTCGAATCAAGTTCGATCCCCGCACGGAACAAATATTTGTATGATCTACAGATAGTTGTGGTCTGGTTGTGTGTGCATGTGACATGTACGTTTGTAAACTGTACCCTCGATACAGGAGAAATCCTAGTGAGGGGCAATGTTTAAAAAAATAAAAAATAAAAGTTCGAGCGTCACTGCAATATGATCGTCGCGGCATAAAATTACATGAATTAGAATAGAATAGAAATAATATGCTTTATTGCACACCAACATACAATAGAAACAGTGTAAAACAATGCACAATGTGCGGTCTTATCGCTTAAAGCAATCTTTTCTAGACAACCTTAGGATGGACAAAAAGTCATGGATAAAATGGAATAGGGTAGTCTGTGGTGTACGCATTTAAATACATAAAGTAGCTCATACAAAACGATAAACAAATATAGCATATGAACATAACTAGGCAACAAATGCAGAATAAACAAAAACACAAAAAATATAGAAAATAAATAAACAATAAAAATAAAGCATTATATAAATAGAGCATAATATTATAATACTATATACCTATAAATAAACAAATACATACATATAATAACACATTATATGACTATTTTTTAAAATTAAATACAGTGCCCTTAGCATTAAACCCCTGTGCATTAGCCCTTTGTACTCCAGGCAGATTTCACTTCAAGTTGATCACTACCACTGGATGTAAATGATGATCAATTTACCTTTAGTAACACAGGCGTGTACTTGACAAGGCCTGGAGACTGCAGGCCGAGGCAGCCCCTCGCACGCGGCGGCGGCGCTGCGCTCCTTGCCGCGCCGCCTGCTGCCGCCCGCGCGCCACACGCAGCGCAGAGCGCGGTGCTGCCGACCCACTGACGAGCAAGGCCCCACGCACTGCAGAGATCGAAGAGTTTAGCAACGAGAACGGCAAACGGTGGAAAACCATGTGAACGTCATCATTGTATCCCTCAGTCCGTTTTAATTAAAAGCTAGTGTAATCGTGTATCATCTTAGCTATGTTTCATGAAAATCTATTCAGCCGTTCAAAAGTTACAGCTCTTTTTCTAGTTGGAGTTGGGGGTTTTTGACGGTTAGGTTATTAGATTATTAAAACATTATGGTTGGATGGACTAGTGTAGGTACTCAACATCTTTGTGATAATCAGACAATTAATGGACAAACATGACATAACTATTCAAGTGCCTTAAGTAATACAGGATGGACACGACGGTACGATATTAAATGAAACCATGTATCTAATTTAATACTAAATACATGTTTACATTTGAATGTCGTACCGTCGTCGCCACCCAGTATTAGAGAACTTCAAAAAGGTGCTATGCATTTTAGCTCCATATTGGGAATTTTAGATCAAAATCGCAGTAAATCCGTTATGGACCTATAAGTTGGAAATAGTGATCCTAAAATTAGAACATTTTCCTGTACGGTACGTAGCTACTACTATAATAAAATGTCAGTACTTACTCTCGTTTATAGCATTTAGTTTATGAAGCACTGAAATCTCTAGTTAGGACTCTAAGGAATTATATTTTAATATTTATCTAGGCCTATAGGTACTCAGCAGTGAGTAGATTATAGAATAGACCTTAATTTCATGTAAACCAGATACAAGCACTTATGAAATGTCGAGACCCTAGGTGCGCGGTTCCAAATAGTAGGTCCTATAGAGAAGAACCGGCTAGAAACTCCATGGAAATTCGTTTAAAATAATAGATTACAATCTTGATCAGTACAATGTTGTGGTAAGAGGTGAGATTATCATGTAATTTAATGTGAATATAAAATAAGAATAAGATAATAATGATATGCCTCTGGATACGATTGCCATGGCAGGTACAAGCTGACCAGTCCCGAAAGACGGCACACAATATTCGTAGAGTTTCTTGCTTGTTCCTCTCCATAGGACCAACATTTTTGGAACCGTGCACCTAGAGTCTGTAGAGGAACGAGGTAGAAAGAAAGAAAGAAAGAAAAAACATTTATTTGCCACAAACACAAGACGCACTAGAATGATAGACAGAAGGGGACAGGTGCATAGATAGAGAATACAATAGAGATAGTAGACGTGTGGCTTCGTGATCTGATCGTATTTACACGCCATTGTAGTTAGCTTTGCTATAATAATATGCTTAGTATATTAATACGTAGTTACTTTTAATGGCGCTAGGTGGCGTATCAATATAGTTCATTTGGAATTAAGACTTTTCTATTTTAAAACGCTTTTATTAGCTTCACTTTGTAACTATGTAAAAAAATCTTGGAAGTTAAATTTGACCCACTTCCCGGTTTCCGATTGAGCTGAAATTTTGCATACACGTTTAGTTTGGATGACAAAAGCGTTTTCTTTAGGTTTTTTTTAAACTATAATATTATTATTATATTTAGTACCTTATGCTCTGCTATCGTTACATCGAGTACTAGACCAACTTGCTTAAAATAGGCGCTCATTATTGGAGTTTCAAGATCGAACATCTGCTTCAAAGCAATAACAGCTTCAATAATAACTTTGAGGAGTTCCGATACAGGAAACTAGCTTGTTAATAGTTCTTCATTTCAGTCGCTAACAGGCTCCTTTTACATCAAACTTTTAGCTATAAAATATATTGAACATTATGTATTTCCCGATTTTCTCTCTGGATTGCGAGCGCATTGTTTTTTTTAAGTGAAATACATATTGAGCATGTCCATGTATCTGTCTGTGGCATCGTAGCTCCAAAACGGATGGACCGATTTCAATGTAGTTCATTTAATTGAAAGCTAGTTTAATCGGGTATCAACTTAACTATGTTTCATGCAAATCTGTTCAGTCGTTCAAAAGTTACAGCTCTTTTCTAGTTGGAGTCGGAACTTTTTGATGGTTAGGTTATTGATTAGGTAATTCCTGTACGAAGTGTGACATCCCAAAATTCCATAAAATTGCCGTAGTTTTAAAGCCACCAACAGATGTTCCAAGTTTGAGGGACAATGCCACAACCACATCCTTCCATGCCCTGATGGAAATACTAGACGAACAGCAAGATACGTAACGGAGCTGAGGATGCACCAGTCGGTCTTAGGTAGCGTCATTTATGGTGGATTTTACTATGCATCGTTAGAAGATAAAAATTATCAATAAGAATAAACAGTTTTATAGCCAAAGTAACCTCACCTTACTCCAAGGACCCACTGCCCAGGCGGCTCTGCAAGGACTAGCATCCCGCTTGGTCTTCTCAGGCCTTGTGGTAGAATCACAAGCTGTATCCACTAGCGTCGTGCCATTGTCCCCAACGCATTCAACCCGACGACGCACAATTGCTGGTGGAGAGAAGTTTGGAGCAAAAAAGTTAAAATTTGCAGTAGCATTGCTAATTACAGGAAACGTGAATCTGGCGAAACGCAATCCCAATCAATTACGATTCTGGAGCAAGAATGAATCCCGAAGAAGCTTAATATTATATATTTTTTAATTCAGGTGTTTTTCGTTTCCATTTTATGTCCTGTTCAAATCAAATCTTTATTGCATTCCATAATGTAAAGTTGGTAAGCTTAAATCTATGGATCAATTATGGACCCTGTCGGGCATAGCTTGGTTTGGTAGGAGAGAGAATGTCTTAGTAAAATAGCCAAGTTCGGTGCTTAGCCAATGATTAATATTGATGATGACGGCAAATGATACAGCTGTTAGTCAGCTTGAATGTCACAGATTCTTTGAAGAGCCATAATCTTGTAGGATATGCTTGACGTACAAAATATTGGCCACCAATGGTATTGTCATCTGTATTCTACCTTCAAGTTTTGATGTACTTACCAGCTCCACTGCTGAGACACCTGGGCACGGACCAGGGTGCAGACCGCCACAATGCACAGTTCTCGCCAACACAGTCGCGCACCACTTGAGGTGGCTTCCCTCCTCGAGACAAACATTCTTCAGTCTCAACTGTAGTTGTTCTGTTGTCTGTTTTGTGCTGTTTGAGAATTTAAATATACTTTACAACAGAGCGCAATGAATTGGTGAGAGTCATTAGTGAAAGCAAAGTGAAATCAAAACGAGCTGGCTGCGCATATCTCCCCTGGAATCTAAGTTTAGCGTAATCGTTACAATTTTCTACCTATCAATGAATTGCAGTATTACTTCGATGTTCAGTCACAAACCTGGCATATAGCTCCTCTAATCTGATGACCTGTCTGTCCACAGGGTGCACCGCATGGAGACCACTCAGTCGTCATCCAAACGTATTCTTTAGCATCCAGAGCTTCAAACCTAGACAATCAAAACAATATATGATTTTTGTCCAAGCACTTATGAATATTACCGAGCCACTGTTTCTAGTTATCCTACCTATGTTCCGTAGTAGTTTCTTCAAAACCTTTAAGACTCTCAACATGGACATCTTCAATTGCATTTCTGTTGTAATCTTCATTTATAATTATGATATCCGAATCATCATCTTCAGGGAATACTATTTGCTTGTTCTCTAGATTGATAACATGTGCTTTAGGAGGAACCCCGTAGTTTTGATACATGATGATAGAGTCCACGGTCCGTTGACCTCTCGAGTTGCCAAGAGTCTGGAAATTCCAAAACATCTGAACATATCAATTACAAATGTTCTAAATTGCCGGAAAGGTTTATATTTGATGCAAGTAATTCAGTTCGATATTATGGAAAGTATAACGATAGAGAACAGAATGAAAAATAAATAAGGTACATTATCTGCATTTCGAACCGATTAAAAAAACCTTTATCTACAGGAGTATACCTAATAAATTATAGTTAAGAATGCGAAATGAAATTGAATTTAGACCATATTACAAAGAGGAAAATGAAAATGATGGATGACCAAACATTAATGGATTTAAAAGAAACAATTTAACTACTGAATATCAAGATATAAACGAAATAGTCGGCATATCTAAGCTTAATTTAATGAATTATGGGAACCGAATTCAGAACCAAAATTTTGATTATTAAAGGTCTTTATAAAGATTTTATAATTAACCTAGCCAACTATTGGGTTTAACCATATTACTCTATTCTACAAAACCAATAACTCTAAAATCACGTGAAATTGTTAAAAATCGACGAACATCACCAATAATGAAATCATAACAACCAGAACACATGCAATGCATGCCAACCAAATTCCCTTCTACCCTCAGTTTTGGGAACTTCTCACCTGAAGCTGCATAACAATGTAATGCAGGCAGGGCAGAACCCTGGATGCACTGCTCCTTTTGGGTGGAAGCATCTGGGAGGAGACAGCACTCTTCTTCATTATGGAACGTTCCAAGCGGCGTGCGGGCAAGTTTGTTAGGTTAAGCTAATGTTGTGTTGATAAATCATCTACCATAAATTATAATTTTACTATGGGATACTTTATACTTTCTGCATTCGTCACTTATTTTAAAGTGAATTCAAAATTGTCTTAGCTGACAAATCAAATACCTACCAATGTTTATCACTTTTCAAAGTTCCCTTTCTGAACCGTGATTACCAAATAATCTCCTATATCTTTATGCTAAATCTTACAATATTTCAGGTAGCAAAGTGTAATAACAAGATCAGTACCCATAAAAACATTATTATGACGAATTTATGCGAACGATAAGTAAGCCATCTTACGAGTACAACAACATCATCCAGATATAACAACTTTATGTAGTCATAAAATCGGTTGTAAATTTTACTACTGTCATTACATCGTAGACTACGGACCGAAGATTATCGGTCTGTGATTATAAATGACTGGTTTTTGGGTAGAATGTTGTTAGAAAACGATATTGTGGAATCATTGTTAACATACAGAAAGCCAGTGTGTGTTCCAAATTATTACGTCCATGGTTCCAAATATAATTATGGTTGTTCGTAATTTAAAGACCCAGAACTCGTAACTAACAACCACTTAATTGGTTTTTAATTCGACTACAAGAGTATTTAGAGAAAGTTTTGTTATACTCATTGTACCCACACGTTTTATGGTGACGTGAAAATTTCATGTTACCATAAAACATGTAAACTAACTATCATTTAATGATGTTTATCTTTTTACAGAATATTACTTCACTTGGGAATCGCTGTTATAGATTCATCTTTGTATTTTTCCGTTGCCTTTTCTTTTGTCTAGATATTTATCTAATTCTTCAGATGATTTTTCAACACAACTTTCTATGAGACCTTGGATTTGGAGAACAGTTTTGCTGTGACCTTACCTCATGTTCATCGTACATGTCTCTTTCTTGAGAGTTGAAGCTTGGTGACGCTTTAGTACTAGTGGTCGCTGTGTTACCGTAGAGAGCGTCACGAACTTTGTCTATTTTTCCTGTTAATAATGAAAAGTATTTAAAATATAGTCCATAAATCAGTAGAATATTTCAGGATAAAAAAAAAATTTGATATTTTTTTTATAAAAGATCAGATAGCAAGCAGTCCATATAAAATGGAAATCAATATGAACAATTAATTAATCATTAAATTATTATTTCTTTTAATAATTCCATTATAGGAATCATTGTCACTTTAGCTATCACTTTTGTAGGCAATGGTTTTCTAATTATAAGCATCTCTGTAAATACTAAAAATATTTAAAAATAACTTAAAAAATAAAGTAATTTATTATAATATTATATTGCGCAGATGAATTTGATTATCACTTGCGTTAACGGTGAAGGAAAAAGCATGGCGAAGAAACCTGCACATCTCAGAGTAACTCATAAATTCTTGATGGTGTGTGTAGTTCGCCCACCCGCACCAAGCCAGCGTGGTGGACTAAGGCCCTTCTCATTCTGAGAAGAGGCCCGTGCCCAGCAGTGGGACAGTAATGGTCTAAATGTATTTTTGTTATTTGAATATATTTTTGACGAGCTACCGTTTATTATGTTAATGATACGGTCCCTACACAGAAAAATAAACCGAGACCGAGTTTGTTTTTGTTTGTACATCAAAACGTCGACGAGCAAAACAAGAAATAGGTCAACACTTTTTAAACTGAGCTTTAAAAATTTCAAATGTACTAAAAATAAAGGTTTTTAATTCGAAATTTATCTTGTGTTGGCGGAGCACTCGGAGCACAGTGTCGGATCTTAATTAATTTGCTGCAAAACTCGGCTGTAATAGGGCGTTTTCACTTCAGTACTGGGACTGGCAAGATACCGATAACCGTTATTGTTAATCGTCGTAATCGTTATCGTTTTAGATGTTTATTTATATACATGTATACAGAATGCCGCAGATGTTATTATACATATATATTTTTATATATATAAGTTATATATATATAAGTTATTATATATTATATGTATGTATATATTATGTATAGGTATTAAATGAAACCACGGATTTGGGTATTATGTTCTGAAGCCGTACACAAAAAATCTGTGATTTTTACGCAAGTTCTTTTTGCATCATATTTCACTCTGCTATCATTCGACTAGGTGAAGGAACATCGGAGTAGAAATTTATATCACATTTATCTGTTCTACACATCATCTGCCTGGCCTGTATCCCAACTACGTTGGGGTCGGCTCCCAGTCTAACCAGTTGCGGCTGAGTTATTATTATTATTAGTATTTTATACAGAGCGACTGCCATCTGACCTCCGCCACCCAATTACTGGGAGACACAGATACCCTAAGGTTAGACTGGTTGTCAGACTATTTTTGGGTTGCTGTCTCCCGTAACGACTGTCAAAGGTATTCGTATGACAACCGGGACCAACTGCTTAACGTGCTATCCGAGGCACTTTACGAGATTTATCTGTTCTACACGTGTAAATAAAAATAAATTTGATTAGAATAGGTTAGAGACTTTACAAACTTTCCCTAAAGATCGTGTTAAGTGTAAAATTATGAAATTTTACGACAAACCACTTTATTTTCGGCGGCTAATGTGATAACGCCCAATACTGTGGTATTTGTCAAAGATTAGATTTAGGCCGACGTTTAAGGGGAAATGGTCACGATTCCCGCTTCGGTTCCTCTCTGATACAAAAAATATCGATCGCCATACAACGAGGGAACGCGGCATGTGTAAATAGGCACCATTTGCTCTTAGGCCCATTAAAATAAAAAATAAAAATTCTGTTAATATTTGTCCATAAAATATTGTATTTCAACTATTACAACTATTACTTTTGTTCAGCTCAACAATACCTATCCAACGATGTATGACACGTAGCTATTGGAGGGTGGGACCAGAGTTCATACAAATCCTGGCATCATCCTTTAGTGAATTTTGGTAGCGTTTTATGTTCTCTGGCGATCGGATATCTTCTAGTCTTAAATGCTTACCTTTCTGCCTATTCTTATAGTTCTTCCTGGAGTCCCCCGGACGCTGCTCATGTGATTGATCATCTGACGTGCCACCGATCATCGCTCTGTATCGACCGTCCGCTCTGCTGTTGATAAAAGTTAATCTGTGACATTTTCTGTGACAGTATTTGAGGAAAAGTAAATAAACAGTACAGATATTTATACTATGATATTTAATTTAGAATAATACCACACTTGTAATTCTAAGAATTACTGAAGACGTACCAAAATTGTATTGAAATTTCCTTTAAATAGACATTAAGGAGATGAGTGGAATTTTTGTTTTTTTTTATTTCTTCCACAGAATACACAATAAATGTTTTATTTATCTGAGACACTACGAGGAAAACTAAATGTAAGGGAGCTGCAGAGAAACTTTCTTTGAAATCATTTTTTTATTTATTTTTTACACTTTATAATAAAAAATACCTTAATTCCACACAGGTGTAAGTGGAAAAATTTATGAAGAAGACAAAGCAATAATAAATAGCTTACCTATCTGACAGCGGTGACGATGGTTCATCCAACGCCTTATGCCTCTCAATTTCTTCGCTGGAAGGAAACTCTCCAGGCCTGGGCTTGACCAGCAGTGTCAGATTGGCACTGGACCGTCCAGCGACGCAGGTGTACACGCCGTGGTCGCGGAGTGAGAGGGAATTGATGCGGAGAGCACCCTGGATGAGGAAGAGATTATAGTAGGTAGTTCTGTATTTGCTCAACGGAAGATAACTGTCATATGCCTATACAAGTATACATCGCCGATGATAATTATGAAGAGTTTAAAATCAACTATTACTCAATATTTGTACGCCACATGGCAAAACATAGTGTATCTACTGACCCATTGTAACATCTCACACATTATTGTAACCCACCTATGTTTACAAATAAATCATTCTGATTCTGATTCTGATTCTGATTCTAATTCTGATAGTATTAAGTGCTATGTAAAAGGGCGAGTTTGTTGCTGTTAACCGCGCACATTTTTAATTAGAACGCTTTTATTATTAGCTTCACTTGTAACTATGTAAAAAAATCTTGGAAGTTAAATTTGACCCACTTCCCGGTTTCCGATTGAGCTGAAATTTTGCATACACGTTTAGTTTGGATGACAAAAGCGTTTTCTTTAGTTTTTTTTAAACTATAATATTATTATTAACCTTGAAACTTCTAGTAGCAGAGATTTTCTGAACTGAAAACTTCAAATACTCTTTGTCCAACTTGGGGATCTAAACTAGATCCTCAAGCTTAACCAATGCGTTTGTGACCTAGATCAATGATGTAGAAGTTGGGTATACATTTTTATCAAGATATTTTATTCAATTTGTTATCAAAAGTTTCTACTTACCTTCCTCGAAATCTTATATTTCTTGGATTTGCTGATGATCTGGTGGTCCTTCGCCCATTGTATCTTGGTCCTGTTGTACCCTTTCACTGGACATTTGATCTTCACTTGCGTGCCGTAGAATATCGTTGCTGAACCACCCACTTTTACCGTCACCTATGGAAATTACAGAAAATTAAAATAAGTAATAGTACATTATGATATAAGTGCGGTAAGTTGAAAATTACAGCCGAGGCGATATTGCTAGAAGAAAGCAGAGGCTGTAATTATCAAAGCGCACGTATTTCATACGACGTTTTATAACATATTTGCGAGGAATTTTCAAATAAAAACAATACAGCGAAAAGAAAAAGCGCGCGGAATAAATTTTAATTATTCACAAATTAGTGATGTGCGCGCATCAGCCCTTTTTTTTAAGGCAAAGGCATAAAAACAGCCAGTATTACTAATAAGGTAAATTAATATTTTTTTGTTTTTGTTACAGATAAATGGTTGTAATTTATTGTCAAAATTAATTAAATTAAAGAATTAAACGTTTATTTTTTATATTTTATCTCCCAAAATAAAATTTTATTCATAAAATGTTGACCAGTTTTCTGACATGAAAACTCTTTGCTAAGATTTAAAAAAGTACCGTCCGTTTTAGACGGAGCATCTTGATAAACCGTGCGTTTTGCATTACATTATCGCACAAGTGCGTAATGAGATACATTACGATATTGAAATTGGTGAAATAAGAGACCCTTTACGAGCAAATGTGTTATAAAATATTTAACAATCGCTTAGCCACTGCTGTAGTTATGCCGTCATCATTTAATCCTGGAACTGACCTTTTTCTTCTTCGGATCGTGCTGTATATAAGAAGAATTGGCGAGCGATATCTCTGGTGAGGCAGTGTCCAGGAGACAGGGCCTCGAGTTGCAGGACTTAGTAGCAGCAGGACGCGGTGAACTGCACAGCGAGGCAGGACGCTCCACCACGTGGGATTGGGCCATTATCTGTTTACACTCCACCTGGGTTTTGGAACAGAAATGAACCTCTGCTGAATCAAGACTTCGTGGTTCACGGCAAAGAATAATGTGACGTAAGGGTTAAAATACCTATACACTGACACCCAAGTGACATCGTTACGAAAACTGATCAGTGGCGTGCACCGACATTTCCTTAGGGTAGGCAAAAACAACCTAGTGCTGTATTGTCAAGTTAAATAATGTTTGTGATTGGCCACCTCACCCTAAGACTTAAATTAACTGATATTACAGACATTAACGTTTGTATTACATAATAATAAATTTTTAGGGTAGGCAGTGTCTTTTTGTCGTTATGGAGTGTACGCGGCTGTACGCTACTGAAAAGGATACCATAAATTCAGTACATGACTCTGAACCACTCAGGATAGAATTATGTGTGGGTCTGTTCCAAAAAATTACAATTCTGTTCGCACTTTTTAAAGAAAATCATAATTTTTTTGAAAAGAGTGACTCAATTTTCTAACTCTGAATGTTCTAGAATTATGTACTGATTCCATGGTAGATATAAACTACGATAACATGGCACGCCCCTCGAAATTACAGCTGTTTCAATGTTTCTAGTGACATCTCCTTACCGACCAACAAATCCTTGGATTTATTTTTGTTTGCCGGCCGTCTCAGTACACACACATGCGTTGTGAGTCTTGGTGACGCTTTCTAAATACTTTCAAACGTTTTGAATTTTGGAGGGGCGCGCCATGTTGTCGTAGTTTATCTATATCAGTTTCTGTTATGATGTCACTTAACCCTATATACGTCCGGCCAATCAGTTCCGTTACAAACTTTTCTAACTGGCTTATCTTTTCTGAAGAATTTCTATATGCAATCTCATGCTAAAGCCTATTTTCTGTAATAGACGTTGACAGGCTGACATGATGATGTTCAACTAACCTCTCTTTGCTTGACTCCGCCTCCGCAAGTCTTGGAGCATTTGGACCAGTCTCCGGAGTGCCACCTGACGGGGCAGTCGAGCACGTTGCAGTACTGCCGGTCTGCTGGAGGCGGCTGAGGACACATGCTGTTTGGGACCACTACCGTGTTTGTACCACCTCGGGTTACCTGGGACAAAAGTAAACAGGTTTAGTAGCATCGGTTTTGTAGAGGAACAATATTCCAATCAAATAATACCGGTCGGATATCTCCATCCGAAAATGACCGAAGGCGAAGTGATTGCGTATTCATAGAGTAGTTAAAAAGTTTTTGATAAAATATTAAAGTGTGCTTAATTTTACTATTTTCTCCTTTTGAAATCACTCCAAGCGAGCATAATAACAACTTTAGATATTTCAATAAACAGCGTCAAGCCCGAAGCATGAATTACATAACCCTTTACCGTGCAATAAATTCTGTTATTCTTGATCGATCGGCATTTTACAAGTCGTCGTACATAGCAACAGTACGACACAACTAAGAAGAAAATCGATGTACCTGATCGAACAACCAATGGCAGTCACGCTTACATAATTTTAAAACTTATTGCCTCACCCTAAAGATCATATTTTACTGCAGTAATTAACATACATGGTCTTGAAGTGATCGGTTTTACGAAGTTTGCCGATGCAACTTTTTAGTTGTGTCGTTCTTTATGAATGGAATTTTGTCACACTGTTTTGTATTACTATTAAAATGTCGTGGAAACCAAATCTGAAGGCACCTTAAGTCCAAATACACTTGAACATACTATAATAGCAGTGTAATCTTACCTCGTGTATGCAAGTGACCTCCCGCGTTTGTATTCCGATGCCACACGACTTGGTGCATTGCGAGAATTCTGTGTGGTTCCACCTGGGACAAAGGGAGATCAAAATTAGTTCGCTCTTCAACCGGAGCCAAGTTGCATGCTTTGTCTATGCGAACGTGTCATTGTTGTCATGTTTTGTTACTTGATCCGTTTTCATTAGGTGATGAAGAATGGGAAATTTATTTGTTTTTAACCATTGATCGAATTAGTGCGTTTTTTGTCTGAAGGTTTTGTTTGAGTTCATCTGTAGCATTGTAGTTCCAAAATAAGTGATTTGATACGTTTACTTTTTGTAAATTCATTCAAATGATGGCAGGAAATGTATTGAACTTCGTGAAACTGAATTTAAGGAAGTATGTTTTAATGATTCATAATTTATAGGATTCTTCATAAATTTTTGTGGAAAGAAAAATTCGATTGCAAGTAGTAATCGAACCTGTGACCTTCTGGTCCACTACACCAGCCGATATAGATTCTAAGCTCAGAGACGAACTAATATATTAAAATATTAATTATAAAAGGGGTGTTATACGTTTGTAGTGTGTATCTGTGTCTGGGGTATCGTAGCTCCAAAACGAATGGGCCGTTTTCAATGCAGTTTTTAATTGAAAGCTATGTATATAGCTATGTTTCATGAAAATCTTTTCAGCCGTCCAAAAGTTACAGCTGTTCTTTTTCTAGTTGGAGTCCGGGGTATTTGACGGTTGGGTTATTAATTAAACTCACCTCGGTGGGCATGGATGATCATTGCATGTCCTGACTCTGTTCTCTGGTTTAGTGAGTGGATCACACATGTATGGCGACGCGTTCTTCCCATCATCGTCTCTTACGCATTGGATGATGAGCTCCTGAATGAAGTTAAAAACATATGTAAAATACTTCAAAACAAACCAAACAAAAATGCACTTTAACCCATTGTCCTCCGTGAGCGACAGATTTGATGCAATGAAAAATAGCAAACAGTAGCAAGATTCTATGGGTTACCGAACCAACACAAAGAACTTGTGATGACTAATAATAGAAAATGCCCAGAAGATATTTAGTATCTAGTCCTGGCAAGTATAAATAATACGTGAAGAGAAAACTTTGTACCCCGTTTTAAGAATATTCCGCGTACGGAGGAGTGTGAAATTTGGCATAGTTAAAGTTTATATGGAGAAGGAGTGCCCAAAACTAAAACGACAGACGAATTTGGACCAGTGGGCGACCAGTAGTTAATATAAAATGGTCATAATGTACCTGTACTCCGCTAAGACAAGAGGCGCTGCAGCTGGTATATCCCTTTTCTTTCCAAGAGTAAGACTTCCCGGGAGATCCTGGTGCCACCCTGATGTTACTCGACGTTCCAAATGTGAGCAGCCTGCTGTTGGAAACAGACAATTCATTATGCAGACGATAACAAGATAGACAGATAGCCTGATATAGTTTTTAAAACTGAATTTAATAAAGAAAAGAAAATCAGTCATGTTGATAAGTAGATTATACCATACCTACTATGATTTATCAATATCCAGATAACGGAAGAAATACCTAACATTCAAAAACTTATCACAATACGTAATCTGATTAAATATTTACCTATTGATATTGGCTTATCTTAGATAGAGTTTATCGCGTGATTAATACTCAATGAATACTCAGTAATAGCGGTGCCATTGTTTAGTAAAGTTAAAATGTCTTTAGAAGTGCATATAAGTGAACCAGATGATTTTAACTGTCAAGAACTCCATAGTGCTATAACAGAAATAGCTCTTGCTAAAGGAATTAACGATTTTGAGTATGATGTTGATTGTATTAGTGGTAAACGAGCAAATTATGTAGCCAATGTATTTAGAGTCAAAATAAAAGACACGGAACGTGATAAAAATATTACAAGTGTGGTTGTTAAGACTTTAGTGAATACTGAGAGACAGGTCTTGTTCCATAAACTGCATGAAAGAGAAGTGATTGCTTATAAAAACGTTATTAGCAAGTTCAAAGATATACAAAATGTTTTGTATGACCATGAAAGATTAGTGTTATCAGATTGTTTATTTTCAAACATAGAACATCTCAACGAGATAATTGTATTAGAAGATTTGAAGGCTAATGGCTTTGAAATTGATGGCAAACTGGAGAATTTACAGTACCTAGATTTCGAACAAATCAGTGCAGTGCTAAGTGAACTGGCAAAATTTCATGCTTTATCCTTTGTAATTGAAAAACAAGATCCTGAAAGATATGAGAAGCTCAAATTTGAGTTTCGTGATATTTTATTTCAGAATCACTTTTTAGATAAAAGTAAATTAAGGAACTATTTCTTTGACTCGTTCGAAATGTCTTTAAATCAAGTGACAGATGTAGATGCTAAGAGAAAATTGGAGAAAGTACATAGTAAGCTTTTAGATATGATGCAAATATATACAAAGCCTGTAAAAACGAATGTTCTTTGCCACGGAGACTGTTGGGTCAATAATATGCTGTTTAAATATGAGGTTAGTCAAAGATATTGTAATTTTGTACTTCATAATGTATTGAGAGTCTTCACACCCCGATAAAGGGTAGAACGGGCTTGTTCCATTATTTCCACTGAAGCAATAGTTATAAACTACGATCAAGCAGATAAGATGTTCACAGTGGAAAATTGAGAGGATAGTGGCTCGTAATTGCCTCTTAGGGCGCGTTTTCGCTTTCGTTGGCCGCCTTTTGCTTACAAAAAGTAAATAACGAACGCGAAATCAAGCGATTCTGCTGTAGAAAGTAGCTGGTGTTACGATGGTTACAAAATGAAAAATATGTAGACAGACCTATTTCAAATTTAAATTCAAAAGCGTTTATTCAAAATTGACTAGTTTGAGTACTTTTTGACGCCAACATAAGACGACACCCCCAAAACGGTCACCCTTCACAGTTTCCTAGCGTTATAGCTGGGAAGAAGAAGCGATCCAATAAATAATAATTATTAAACAAGAGTCCCAGGAAAACATTTAAAACTAGGTATCCGTAAAAAATGCCGTATGGTTTTGTAAAGAATAAGTCACCCTACAAATATTCTGTCTCATGTACGCCAATAACATCATACTATGGTTACCTTTACAAGTTGACATAATATACATAATATATATTTTTATCTTCAATGCCAACTGCTTTTCATTTCACGCATTTGTACAAGCCACTAAAGATATTAATAATAAATAGTACTTGAAAGATAAAACAATCTATCTACCAATGCCAACAGATATTTTAGCATATTCCATAATATCATATTTGAAAATAATGCATCCATGCAATGATTGTATAATTTGATAATGTCACCTTTAATTGATTTGTTTACAGTGGAAATTGATAAAAATCTAATTATATTTATGTTTGCAGGCGGGGCTCCGAACAAAGATTTGCTTCATAGACTTCCAAGCGATGCGGTATGCAAATCCAGTGACTGACATTATGTACTTTTTATACATCTGCACCAACTCAAAATTCAGATCTGAACATTTGGAACAGCTCAAAGTCATTTACTATGATAACCTAAAAGTTTTCTTAAATAAATTCAACATTACTGTTGATGATCATTACAAGAGAGAAGACTTTAATGCTGATATTGAGGAGTTCCTTCCGTACGGTTTACTGGTAGCTATGATTGAGCTTAGGATTGTTACTATGACTCCTGAAGATGAAGCCATATTGAAAGGATCAACTATACCACCTAATTTGAACCCGCTAGAGGTTCCTGGAGAAATAGAACTCTTTAAATCAAGAGTGAATGATGTTGTACAAGAGGCTGTTGATAATGGAGTATTAGATAAACTAATGGAGAAATTAAATATTTAATGATATGTGATTGTTTTAACTTCAAATTAAATACACGGTGAGTTTTAAGTTGTTTCGGATCCGTTAACGAATGATTGTCAACTCATGTTAATGAATAACTTTTTTCGGCTTCACATACATAATAAACAGTCGGTTGAGGATGGAAGAAAAGTCGGAAAAAAATTACGCGCCGAATTTTTTTTGCTTTTACAGAGTTGTTCATTAGCATTAGTACAATAATTCGTTATCGTAACCGAATCGAATTAAAAGTCACCGTGTTTAGGAACAACAACGATTCAAGTTCGAGATGTTACCTATTTATTTGTTTATACAGGATATTTTTTTATGTAGTCCGCAAAATTTGCAGAGTGATTCAGTGTCAGTTCCCAACTGCAACCGAAGGACTAAAATTCAAAACAAAATAAAAATTAGATTTTGTATGTCTTGCGCTAGTAAATTATGCCTGTCCCTCATACTAAGTAGAATTTTCGTTTTGTTTTAAAGTGTATCCCGTGTATCCCAATACTGCGGTTGAATTTAGGAATTGGTTTAGGAACAGAGACTGAATCACTTTAAAAATTAATGGGCACTGCATAAAAATATATCCTGTAAGTAATTTATCTTCTAAAAAGAAATATTAAATACTAAGATTATATTATTATATCCCTTACCTATCACCACCACTATAGGAAGGCACGCTGGAATCCCCGAAGGACGTTCCATAAGCCATAGAGCACGGTTCCATGACACATCTCTCAGTGTCCTCAGCAGGTTTAGGCCCCAAACATTTACTGTCGGGCAGTTTCGCAATAGTTCTGCTGAATTCCAAGAATATCTTGCAGTGGACCTCCTTCTTCCTCCAACCTTCGCCACATGTTACACTGCATGGTCCCCAATCTTCGTCTTTGATGTAGCTGGTCGAAAGAATAATTTGTTAGTTGATGATTTTGTTTTGATCAATTTGGCTTTGGCACAGTAAAGAGATTGTATGAGTTGAATGGTAGATATTGTAATAATAGTTCTTTTTTTATTAACTGTTTTTTTTTTAACGTTAACTTGAGACATTTGCGTCCCAAAGATAAACAATGGTAACCCTTATTAAAAAAAAGTCCAGTAAATTTTTATCTTCCGAGTGTTAATTTTGGTCAGTTTTTAATAAACTCGCTGGAAATGTTCATTACTGAAATTTAATATTTAATACCTCTAATATTTGGCTTGAAAATTCAAACCCTCTGATAAAAATAAATTAGACATTTTGGAATACCTATATTCGGAAGTTAATTAAATTAATAATTCCGGGACGAGACTACGATATTATGAAACCCTTACAAATTCTACATTACTGTGCCAAAAATAGCCCAACCCTACGTTCGCCCAGAATTTATAAGAGAAAAAATCTATACTATCTATTTGTTGATTCACACAGAAATATTATAGGTCGACATGCGAGGTGCTAAGGGCAACCATAGAGGTTAAGGGCAACTATAGTTCCTAAGTAATTTCGGGCTGGTATATGTAGAAGTATGCACCAGTGTAAATGTATTATTATCACCCAAATACTTGCAAATTCGAACACATTAAACAATATTTTTTTTAAATCAATTCTTGTGTATCATTGTGTTAAATGTTTTGTGCCAATCAGTAAAAGTGTAAGCAAGGAAACGTAGCAAGACAAACTGTTCGTGTATTATATAATGTGCAAGGAAATATAAATCTTATGTGCAGTGCATAGAGTAGAAAAATAGAAATCACAGCAGAGTAAAGTTGAGATGATGTGTGAAATGGTTCGGGTCAATGTGAATTGAAATATATAGTGCATACAAATCCACTCATCAATAGTTGAGTGGGTAGTTTGAAAAAAGGTTTCCTCTGTGTAGTGTTTTTCTTTTAATATTTACAGAAGGGATGTTACGGATTTCATTCGATTTGGTTTTATTATATCTGAAATCTTTACATATTTACCAAAGTTATTTTGACTTGGGATTTTAGGACCAATATTTTTACGTGCACCCAATTGCTACGTGCTCAAAAGCAGTGTCAAGAGCTTCATTTACATTAGTATATATTTTATGTACAAATCAGAATTATACCTGTGCTCCATATTATAATGATAGATCCATAGCGACCAGTACCTCTTTTTCTTTTTTTCTTTTTTTTTTAGCGTGGTAAAATCATCAAATTAGTGCTCCCACCCCGGGCAGGGCGGGAGGGACTGTCAGACTTGTACTGACTAAAATCCACGGAGTTCCTTCAATAGCCCTTTACGTTCCGGGGTCACGGTAATGAGATAAGTCCCGCGACCCCGGCAGGCTTCGGCCCTCTACAGGGGGGGCCCCGTCAGACCAGTACCTCTACCATGAGTTTTCCGTGCCGTCACGTTCACGTTCACATTCAATATTTGTATAGTGACTTTAGTTCACTACTTTTACCGCCAGAGGCGTTGAAAAAATTCCCATACAAATATTGCATGTGAACGTGAACGTTAGACGGCACGGAAAACTCATGGTAGAGGTACAGTTATTCATTTATACGTATTATATCTTTCTTCATAATACAACTTGTATCACAAATGTGTGGTCATATTTAAGGGTGTGGATCAGACCATCAAACTGAACCACTTTCTCTATGGGACCAACATCGTAATCGCAATTTGTTTGAAAACTAAGAGATTAGAGAAACTTAATAGTTTGATTTTAAAGCCCTATTAAATATGCTTGGCTTACAAGGAAATATTATCGTAATAACCTAACCGTCAAAAACCTCCGACTTCAACTAGAAAAACAGCTGTAACTTTTGAACGGCTGAACAGATTTTCATGAAACATAGCTTAAACGATAACCGGTTAAACTAACTTTCAATTAAAGAAAACTGTATTGAAATCGGTCTATCCGTTTTGGAGTTATGATGCCACACACCTACACCCTACAAACTTATAATACCCCTCTTTTTTGTTTACTGTGACGAAACCTGAGATCTGTCGCACCCTGGACAGTCAGCCTCAAGACCACCATTGGTGACTGATGACTCGCTAATTTTCCACTACAGCATGAACGATTCTCATATTGTGATAGCTCATGCCGCCTCGACAGAAAAATACCAAAATATAAATATGAATATAATATAGAATACTAGCTTCAGCCAGCGGCTTCGCCCGGGTGATATTTTTATAAATTATAGCCTATGTTACTCAGTGATAATATAGCATTCTGCTGGTGAAAGAATTTTTAAAATCGGTCTCGTAGTTTTTGAGTTTATCCATTACAAACAAACATACAAAAAATCAAATCTTTTCACTTTATAATAATTAGTTTAGATAAACTCAAGCAAGCTTGAGACCAACTATCTATCCAATTGAAACTACCATAACATTGAAAACCGACATAGCTTAAGTCGAGTCATTTTGTAATTTTAATTTTTCGAACACAAATCTTAAAATAGGTATCAGTGGCGAAGACTTCATACAACCCGATTCCTATCGGCTTCCCTTTAGGAATTGGTTAGTGCTTAGACCAACGTAATATGGCTTGATAAGTTAGGTTGAGCTCTTTCAGACGTGACTTTAAATAGATTACAAGAGACGGTATGGATTTTTGTCTTGCAACATTAATTGCAGCAATTTTTAGAGAGAATTTTTGGGACTGCTGCCCCTTTTAAAACTGTCACCCTTCGCCACTGATGACTTAGCTAGGACCGTTGCACCAGACTTTCTTCTTTAATTATGGGTTCGTTTACCTTTTACCGATATAAATGTAAAGTCTTGCTTGAGTTTAAAGTTTCTATTCAGGAGATTTTTTTATGTGCCCATAATATGTGGAATGATTCAGTCTCTGTTCCTAAATGCAACCGCAGTATTGGGAATAATGGGATATACTTTAAAACAAAACGAAAATTCGACTTAGTATGGGCCCTACATAATTTACTAGTGCAAGCCATACAAAATATTTATTTTTATTTTGTTTTGGAGTGAAATTTTGTATTGCCGTTGCATTCTTCTTGCGTGAACGGACACTGAATCACTCAATATCCTGTATGCAAAAATATGTCAATTTTATACAGACAATAGTTTTCTTGTTCCGTAACATCCCGAATTCATAACAACACTACAATATTCTAGTCATCCCAGGAAGGTAGGGTCCCTAGTACACTCAAATTGGGTTCTAAAACGAACACTAAGAAACAAAACAAAATGTTTGTTAGAAATCGTCTTTAATTCTTAAACAGGCGAGGCCATTCAAATATACAATTATTACAGATTTTAGAATTTAACAGCCCTACATAATTTACAAACACGGGGATGTCCCGAGAAGACCTTTAGTTAAGTATGTAAGCATTGAATCTTCTGTTACAAATACAGGTTGACATGTTGATCTTGAAAAGTAACAAAGTCCAATTCAAAGTTTTTAATTTCAACTGGGCCTTTGCAGACACTTTCAAAACGTCGTCGACGTGATTCTAAGTAACAATAATATAGTAGGTAGAATTCTTCTAGAATTAAATAATAACAATACTGTTATAGTATAGTATATATTATTAACGGTATTACAATTAAATTTATATAAACACTAAAGTTATTAATATTATGTAATGTGAGCAATGCCGTATCGTATAATAGTAATTCAATTTGGTGTAGATAATATTTCGACACCAATATTAAATTATCTTACCTCTTAGATCAAAATTAAAGACGATTTTGAAACACACAAACTAAAATGAAGACTACGAGCAATAGGAAATGTTGAAGGGGTGGGTAATGTCATTCCTTGTAAAAAATGTGTAGATGTTTGAAGTGAAACCTTAGAAAGTTTTGTTATCGGTACAATACCTTACATACAACCAGCCACACGCAAAGAATATTTTGTAATTGCTGAAAGAGA
Organism: Allophyes oxyacanthae; assembly: GCA_932294325.1. Classification (NCBI taxonomy): domain Eukaryota; kingdom Metazoa; phylum Arthropoda; class Insecta; order Lepidoptera; family Noctuidae; genus Allophyes; species Allophyes oxyacanthae. The sequence goes on from OW028633.1 coordinate 1,197,158, forward strand.
CAACAACAAAATACTCTGAGCTTGGATATAGACATTAGAATCAGAGAAAATAGATCTTTATTTTGTTGAAAATAAAATTGATATTGTAATGGCACATGCTGCGTTAGATGTAGTTAAGACAGACAGTTTTGAAAAAGACTGACACAAACTACACAATTGTAATGGTGTGGAGGCAGCCGTTATATTTAGTAATACAAAATTCTTAAGCATTTGCAATTAAGTTAGAGCCAAGGATTAAGAGATAGTTCTTACGATGAACCTCGAGCTAAAAATGTTGTTTGATTAAAAAAAGGTCATTTATATTTAGAAACTTTGTGTACTTGGGTAAAGTAATTTTCTTTTTGGATCGTGGTAGCTAAATATAGAAATGGTCAAGAATTTGTCGTCTAATACATTTTTATTAGAGTAATTCACTTGGATTATAAAACAGCCAGATTTATTAGTATTAAAGTTGATATTTTTATCATTATTATTAGTTCGATAAAAAAGATAGTTTTGTTTTACACTGAGAGACTATAAAACCAATGTGTTCTCAATTTCTCGTTTTTGACTGTAATTTTATTCTAAATCAGCATTGTCCTTTTTACTATGATTTCTTTTTCTCACAGAAAAATTTCGATTACCGTAAAACATTTTGCAATTTTACTCTAACAAACAAGGAAGATATCATCGAAATATATTTACTATTTATAAATTTCATTTTGCCTCCACACTTTACTCAACTACAACGTAACTGTACTTACGTGGCTTCTACCGGTACATCAGGCTCTCCAATCAGACGCTCAGCCTTCGCTTGAGGAGGTGGATATGGCTGTATCAACGGCTGTGTATGATACACCACTCCGGGAAGAAGATCTTCTATGTCATCCTGTTGGTAAAACTATTCCCTTTGTTACTGATATTCAAATACATCTGGTTAGATTGGAAGGTAACTTAAAAATTGTAATGTCGAATAGGATGCTAACTAATATCAATGGAATAATGGAATTTGAAAATATAGTGAGTGACTCAATCCGTAGGTAAGTAACTCTTTCTCTCTATCTGTAGGTTACTTTTTTTTAATACTTTGCTATGATATCTCTTGTATCGAGGGTACAGTTTATAAATATATACATCTCACATGCACACACACCCAGAGCCGGAACAACTATCTATAGATCATACAAATAATTGCTCTGTGCGGGGATCGAACTCGCTTAGCCACTGCGCGAACCGTTTCGTCAATTTAGAGACCGTCATTAGTTTTAGATGTAGCTGGTATAAAAAATGGCCTTTTGAATGTTGACCAGGGATGTCAACCCTGTTCAACGGCGAATATGGTTCATATTCGACATCTCTGGTTGCCATTTAGAAGGTTGTCTTTTACGCCAGCCTCATCACAAAATGTTTACGGCCGCTTGATTGCGGTACCGTTCTCTTAGGAAACTGTAGCTTTACTGCACCAATCCTGCTGGCATTTATTTGTTGGTGGTTTTTTTGGCTTACATTTTAGTGGTACATTTATTTATTTCAATATCTATACTAATATAATAAATGGAAGAGTTTGTTTATTTATTTGTTTGAACGCGCTAAGGGGTCGTCCATAAAGTACGTCATACTAATTTCGTGATTTATTGACCCCTCCTCGTCCTTGTCACAGTTCAGTACCTTTGTGAGACCCCCCCTCCCTAGTGTGACGTCACATATTTTGCAATTTTACATCTAGAAATTATTAAATTAAAACAACAGTTCCAAAATTAGCTATAATTCCTTTTTTTTTTTAATTTGTTTTTGTGACATCACGAAACTTAGGACCCCTCCTACCCCTTGTCACATAATGTCACACTTCGTCGACCCCCTACCCTACCCTTAATGTGTGACGTACCTACCTACTTTATGGATGGTTCCTAATCTCTGGAAATAGCAGTCAGATTTAAAAAAATCTTCTTGCATTTGATAGGCCAATTCTTGAGGAAGGTTATAGACTATTTAATATCACGCTACGACTAGCCGAGTAAAAAGAAAAAAGAAAATGGTGAGTGGAACCGTGGGCACAGCTAGTGCTTTAATAAATAAAGAGGATATTAAGGTACCTCAGGTTCATCAGATTCCCTGTACGCTGGGCAACTGATGCCGGTGGAACAGGGCCGTGATATCTCCGGCCTGGCGACTGGATCGCACCCGCCGCCTGAAGGCGTGCACTCCACGCCGCGAACCTGGACGCCTTCTCCGCAGGACACTGAACACTGTAGACAAAATCATGGTGATTATATTATGGGTTACGCTAGAGAAGTATTTTTTAGGGATCACACGGCTGAACAACAACTAGAGCCGATGCAGCATCGGTTCAATCGCTAAAACGCGCAATTTTAATACCACGGTCAAACGCAGAGAGTCACCAAAATGCGACGCAGCAGCAATGAAATCGCAAAATCGCTAGTCGCTGATACTATAACCTAACCGTCAAAAACCCCCCCTCCAACGAGAAAAAGAGCTGTAACTTTTGAACGGCTGAACAGATTTTCATGAAACATATCTAGATGATGCCCGATTAAACTAGCCTTCGAATAAAAAAGACGGTCACATCGGTCCATCCGTTTTGGAGCTACGACGCGACAGACAGATACACATATACATACTACAAACTTATAACACCCCTGTTTTTTGTCAGGGGTTAAAAATTATCGAGCGAGAGGTGACCATCTGATGTTTGAAATATTCTGACTTTGATACTCAAAGCCGACCTCGTCTTCAAACAGAACACCTCCAACTAAAACTATGCAGTCGATCGTGTAACCGCACAAATTAATGAGCCAGACAAAATTGTAATCACGAACAAACCCAGCTCAAATACTTCATGTCTG